>CM057458.1:240032500-240642500 GCA_016271365.2 Neoceratodus forsteri
CGATCAGCCTCCGGAGCCGGCTCCCTGACCAGATAATTGTATCATGACCTGAAACTGGGGTCGGTGCCATGACCCCGCTCTCTGAGGGGAAAGCCAGGGATGACAGGGTGAGTGCGGGCATATCCGGAGGTGGAGGCAAGGGGGCCCGTGACCAGAGCAGACCCCAACGGCTGGTAGGGAACAAAAAGCATAGTAATTAAAAAAAAAAAAAAAAAAAAAGTACAAAAGAGTAATCAGCAGACATTACATTAAGTATATTGGTCATAAAACTATAAAACAATACTAGTACAGATTCAGGAAGCTAGTAAAAAACACAAAATAAGATACACTTCAGATCAGGGGTACAGACAGATGAGAAAAATACAAACATGGTAAAATATCATGTTTCATAGGAACATAGAATCTTTATCCAAGGGATCGACAGCATTCACATTTGCCAGTGCAGTGGTTCATGATTAGCACTTTGAAAGAGTTAAGGCTAATGAGTGTGCTCAACTTAAAGAGATTTTTGTAAAGTGTTCCAGTGGGAAGGGGCAACCCAGCTGAAAGCTTTTTTACCAAAGCTGGTAAAAAATCTGGGAATGTTGAGGAGGTTTCTTTCTTTCTTTCTTTCTTTCTTTCTTTCTTTTACAACCCAGTCAACCCTTATTAATGTAACCCCCCCCCCATGGGTGGGGCTTATCTTGTTTTGCTCCCGGCCCTCTGGCCTGCCAGTTCTGGTCCATGGTGCCCCCCTTTTTGCTCCTGCTGGCCCCCATGTGCCTGCAGTCCTTTTGGGACCAGACGAGTGTGGTGTTAAAGTTAAAACTGACAGCTTGGTAGTACAGTGCAGAGAGCACTGAGCAAGCCATTAGAGTGCCATGCACCACTGTGTGCACATGTTCAAGCTGGCACCTGCTCGGACGTGTGAGCTGCAGCTGTCTGCTTGCAGATCCTAATAGCACTATGGCACCTAATGCAAAAGTCACCCCGTGGCTCAGTGCTGAAGTCTCCTCTGTGTGTTCTGATCCCTGGGACTCCATAAACACTGCTGAGGGGGTCTGGAATCACACAGGAGGGGGAAAGAAAAAAATGTGAAGAACTCTGCAAAAGCACTCCTAAGTGCATTGTCACCTTAAGAGCAGCCAAGGCTGCATTGAAAATTAATGCTCTGACTGCCACCTGTGGGGAAAGCACTATGGCATTAGCAATGGGCAGGGGAGTCCCTGTCTTAACCCCCTCTGCCACTGGAAATAGGGCAGAAAGGCAGTTATTAAACACTGGGGGCACTTCCTGTTAAAACACTGCTGTTTGGCTGGCCCGGTGGCACTGGAGGTTGAGGTGCTGGTGGCTACAGCTCACGCCACGCCAGTGACCTAGGTTCAGGAATGAGCCTAGGCCACCAGGGGTCGGCAGGGGCAAGAGAGGATTGAGCATCCAGATGTAGCCCCTAGGAGGCACTATCCCAAGGGCTACTGCCCCTGCCTGTGTGGCTAGTTGCAGATTAAGGGGCCTGGGTACTGAAACGGGTGCCTCCACCTGGATGACAGGGTTGTTAGTAACAAGTCTAACCTTGTACAGCCCTCCGGGACACTGTAACCCCCCTCTTTCCCCTCTAGTGGCCTAGACAACATGCAACAAACACTTGCACAGTAGCCCCTATTCAGCATTCAAATCCCCACACTGTTTGCAGTTACCACCAGGGCTGGTTCCACCAGTTCGACCATGGAGACCCCCTGTAAAAAAAGGTTAGGAACAGTAAATAACAACAGTACAGTGCTTTTAGTACAAACTGGAACCACAGTCAGATTAAATGCAAAAAGAGATCTGATTTATTCAGGGGAACTGAACAAGGGAGGGACGTAATCAGGTTGATTGATTCGAAAACTGATCTAGTCAGGCAAGTATGCATGCACTTTTAGTCCCTACTCAATCAGACACTCTGAGTACCCTGTTGGAAGTAAGGTGGGCTAGCTTGGATCGTTTCCCAGAGTAGGCCGGCATCGCAGCTGGTTGGGGCCCTGTGATGAAAAGGAAAGGTATGCATAACCACACACAGTTTGTAATCCAGATCCTGAAGGCTCAGTTCATGACAGGAAAAACAACAATGCAATCAGATGACAACACTTGAGATTTAGCTGTTGTTGCACGGAGCTACCCTGATTGTTACTCACGTAGATTAGCAGGATTAAAACAGGGGAGGGATGGGCACAAGACCTGGGGGAGCAGGCTGAAGTACTAAATGAGTATTTCACCTCAGTTTTCACCAAGGAAAATGGGGCTGCATCATACATGGGAGGAGACAGTGAAACTGAGGAGGGGGACCCTTACCGATCGGCGGATCTGGGGAGGGAGGCATCACTGGCAGGGGGGGGAGACTAAACAGGGGGACGAGGTAGCGGAGGCAGAAATCATGGCAGAGAGAGTGAGGCAAGCCTTCAGGTCCCTTAAGATAGAAAAAGCACCGGGGCCGGATAAATTACATCCCAGAGTGCTGAAGGAACTGGTGGATGTCCTGGCGAAACCTCTGGCAGAGCTTTTCAGCATCTCTCTGAAGAAAGGGTGGGTGTCCCAGGACTGGAAGATGGTGCATATAGTGCCTATCCACAAGTGGGGATCAAGGGAGGTGGCAGGGAACTACAGGCCTGTCAGCCTGACATTGGTGGTGGGCAAGGTGATGGAGAGCATTGTCAAGGAGAGGCTAGGGGGGACCTGGAAAAGTCGGGGTGCCTGGATGATAGACAACATGGATTCATCCCAGGGAAATCATGTGAGACAAACCTTGTGGAGTTCTATGACTGGGTGATGAGTGCCTTGGACCTGGGTAGACCAGTGGAAGTCCTCTTTCTTGACTTCAGCACGGCGTTTGACTCTGTTCCTCAAGGGAGCCTGTTGGATAAGCTGGGAGAATTGGGAGTGGGGAACCAGATGATCAGATGGATAGGCAATTGGCTCCAGGACCAGACCCAGAGGGTCGTGGTTGGCAGGATAGTCTCATCCTCAAGGAGGGTCATTAGTGGGGTCCCACAGGGATCAGTCCTTGGGCCTCTCCTGTTCAACGCCTACATCTCTGACATAACGACGGGTATCAGGATTGAGATGAGTCTCTTTGCAGATGACTCAAAACTGGGGGCAGTGGTGGATGGGGAGGAGGGGAGGGTGGCCCTACAGGGGGACCTGAGGCTCTGGAAAGGTGGTCTAGAAAGCGGAAGCTGAGGTTCAATGCAGGGAAATGCAAGGTATTGCACCTGGGAGCCAGAAACCCTGGCCAAGTGTACACCCTGGGGGAATGCTGCAAGTCTCGATGGCTGAGAGGGACCGGGGTGGTGGTGGATGTCAAGATGAACAACTCAGAGACTTGTAGGAGGGCAGCGGCCAAGGCCAACAGGATGCTGGGATGCATTGCTAGGGGGATCACCTCCAGAAGGAAGGAAGTGATACTCCCTCTGTATAACTGCTTGATGAGGCCGAACCTCGAGTACTGCGTGCAGTTTTAGAGGCCATACTTAAAGAGGGACATTGAACTCCTGAAGAGGGTCCAGAGGACAGCAACCAAAATGATTTGGGGCTTGGGGGACAGGACCTATGGGTAGAGGCTCAAAGAGCTAAATATGTACACACTGGAAGAGAGAAGGGACCAGGGGGACATGATAGAGTTCTTCAGGTTTATGAAGGGGGTAAATAGGAGAGGAGCAGTCAGGGTGCTTCAAAGGAAGGAGGGGGGCAACTAGAGAGCATGGGTGAAAACTGGAGGGGGGAGATTCAGGGGAGAAAGGAGGAGGTGCTACTTCACTGAGAGGGTGGTAGAGCCATGGAATGCACTGCCCAGGGGGCTGGTGGAGGCAGAGATAGTGGAGGGGTTCAAGAGGGGATGGGACAGGTACAGGGGAAGGGTTCTGAAAACAAAATCCAGTGCAACAAGAATATCCGGGACTGGGAAGGGAGAAGCCAGAGAGGGCGAGGGGGACAGCAAGGTCAGCTCCCAGGGTGGGGGCTGACCAAACGAGCAGACACGAAAGACTGTTAGGCCTATTCTGCTGGCAATTTAGTATGTAATACCCAATACGAGACACAGGCTAGATGAAATGGGGACTGCAGATTGATGACTGGTTTGCCAGGAGAAGCAGGGCCCACACGAATCACCGAGGTGTCATTCCTGTTCGAGACAGTTGAGCAGGGGGCTAATCCCTGGGCAAGTCTCTCGTCAATGATGGTTTCTGTGCCTGAAGTAGCTGGCTGGGCCAGGTGACAAGGCCCGGGCTGGGTGGAAAAGTTCAGATTTTGAGTCCGCAGTGCTGGATGCAGCTTCCAGCAAGCGTGGCACATTTACACAGTGGGGAACCAAATCACGACCCACTAACAGCACACAGCACATTTATAGTAAAGCAATCACCATACCCACAATGCAGATGGCAGTCCAGCTGCAATGTCAGTGTCTCTCAGCAAAACCGGGAATTCTGTAGTAAATGGATGTCCTGACAGGCCGATCACGTATCGTAAATCTTCGGTCTTCTTCTTCAGGTTTAAATCTGGTCTCCCTTCAGTGGCTTTGCCACACTCCAGTTCGGACACAGTCCGATTGCTAAGCCTTTCAAAGGATTCCCTCTCGAGGGACTGCAGGTAGACAGGCCAAACTCAGCCTTTCCACCAATCTCCCATGCGAACTACGCAGGAGCTGCTGCTTGAATACCTTGAGCTGTTTACTCTTCAATCTCTAACTCTAGACTGACTGACTGCAGCAGGCAGCTTGGGAATTTCTCTTTGGTCCCAAAGGTTCTGGTTGGTTGATCCATCAGTCTGTCAAAGCAAGGGCTCCCCCTCCAGGTGCATTTAGGTGCCAAAGTCTCAAAACTACAATTCCTACAGAAATTCCTCCCACAAGACCCCTGGGGTCAGACTCCATTTTAGGGTCCCCAAAAGTACTGATTGGCCCATTCTGGCAGTCCAGGACCAAGATGGTGGTGTTAAATAGAACTGTCCATGCTGCAAAGAAGGCAGGTTAGACACACTACAATATCATTACTATGCTAATAGAGAATCAGCAAATAAGTACAGCTTCTAACAGAGCTCCCTCTGCGCAAATAGCGATGGCAGAACAGAGTGATTATCTGGCAGCCCGAGTGGGACTCAGGCATAGAAACACTCAGCCCCCTCCCAGATTAAATAAGCACCACGTTATTGGCAGCTCTTAAAGAGACAGCGCATAGAGGCATTAAGGCACTCTCACACAAACACTTTTAAAGCGCGAAGACACAGGATACCAGCCTGGCAGTGGGCATTTAGATACACCCAAGGAAGACTTTCGGGAACCCCATTTATAGGGGGGTTACGCCCGTCCCTGCTGGAAAAACTTGGTGTCCGCATCAAGTATACACCATCACAATACTGAAGAATCAATATATACGAGACATATATGACATCAGCATACTATGTAAATACTATCTGATGCATTAGTTAACGTAAACTTATCACATTACTATACATTTCACTATACCATATCTTCATTGACAATACTTATGCATGTTTCATACAATCTATACTGATTTTATTATGATTAACATACCATGAACAGTTACCTATGACTTCACATTATAACTTCATGTACAGTAAACAATGTAGAAGGGGACCCTTCCCTATCAGCTAACTTGGGGCTAGATGGGACAGGGACACCTTGTTCTGAAGGAAGAGCAATTAATCGGGAGGTGACAGTCAAGCTCAAGTTTGGGCAGTGAGCTCTTGGAAATGTAAACATCTTTATGGATCACATTGAGCGGCAAGTCCACAGACCTCCCAGGGGAATCATAACTGAAATGTAGCACTGGCTTAACAGGTCACCCAGATTTTCTGGGGGGAACAGACATAGGCCCTGGGCACTTAACACTGGCATTGATTTCTTCTCCTGTAGTGAGGGATACCTCTGCACTGGTTGAAATGTCCAGATTGGGAACGCTATCAGCTCCTTGCTCTGCAGACTCTACTTCCACAATACTTTGCTTATTATTATCTTCTGAAGAGGGCCCAGGTTGCTCATTCTGAGGAGACTCTGGCACAATTAGGCTTTGTGGCACTAAAGGAGTCCTGTCAACACTTTCATATTGTTCTTCAAGTCCGGGTATGTTACCAAGGAGACTCAGACCATCAGCCCCTTCTTCTGGCAAGTCAAACAGTTCTACAAGACACAGAGAATCCGCAACCTCAGTCGTGATACTTTGCACCTCACTTTCAGGGGGCATTGGGTTCAGGGAAGAAGCTGGGGGGTTAGGCAGTTCTGAAGCCCCAGCTTCATTCCCACGATTCTGCAGAGGATTACCTCTAAACAACTGACTCAGTTCATATGAGGGATAATAGGCATTATCACAGTCACTCTCATCAGAGACAGATGAACAGTCATCACTATCACTCTAGGCCTGCTGAGGGGAAGGCCTTAGTTCTGGAACAACAAGGACAGGTTAGCTCTGTTTCCCCTTTGCAGCAACACGAGTCACTGGCCCAGGAGAAGTGTCAGGAGCTGATTCAGCATCAATAATAACTTGGCCGATGGGCAAAAAGTGATTACGGTGCATGGTCTTAACAGCTTTGGAATTATTTTCTGGGCACACCTTGTACACCGGCAGAGCATCCAATTTACCAACTACTACATGAGGAAGATGGTGCCATCTATCAGCAATTTTGTGTTTTCCCTGCAGTCCCAAATTGCATAGTAGCACTCTATCTCTGGGCAACAACTACTGGACCTTCAACTGTCGTTCATATCTCTCTTTGTTAGCAAGGTTTTGTTTGGCAGCCATTGTTTGAGCCAGTTGGGATGCATGGTTTAATTGAGCTTTCAATTTCTGCACATATTGTAAATAATTCTCAGCTCTGACCCCATCCAGGAAGACTCCAAAGCAGACATCTACAGGCAACCGGGCCTCTCTCCTGAACATGAGGCGATAGGGAGAGAACCCAGTAGCATCACTTTTGGTGCAATTGTAGGTGTGTACCAAGGTGCTACTCTGTTGGCTCCATCTGGACTTGTCTTTGGGATGATGAGCGGCCAACATATCCAGGAAAGTCCTGTTAAAGCGTTCAGGTTGGTAGCCCCCCTGTGGGTGGTAAGGGGTGGTTCTAGACTTTCGCACCCCCCACAGAGAGAGAGAGAGAGCATCTCCTTAATCAATCTGCTTTCAAAGTCACTGCCTTGGTCAGAATGGATCCGCTGGGGGGCATAGAAACATAGAAACATAGATTTTGACGGCAGATAAGGACCGCTTGGCCCACCCAGTCTGCCCATTTCCCTACCTATTGGATAAGCTGCAGATCCTAGTTAACCAGCAGCCTACTTCTTCCTACCCCTACCCCCTAGAATTGCCTTATGACTGTCCCATGCATGCTTGAATTCCACCACTGTTTTTGACTCCACAACCTCCTCCGAAGGCCATTCCATGCATCCACAACCTCTCTTAGAAAAATACTCCTAAATTACCTCTGAGCGCCTCCTTCTATCTTCACATTGTGCCCCTTGTTCTTGCACACCTCTTTTTGAAGATGCTACCCTCTTGGACTTTGTTGATTCCTTGAGATACTTGAAAGTTTCTATCATGTCCCCCCTCTCTCTCCTTTCCTCGAGGTTATACATATTCAGCTCCTTAAGTCTCTCTTCATATGTCTTCTGGTGCAGGCCCTGCACCATTTTAGTTGCCCTCCTCTGACAGCCTCCATCCTGTCTATATCCTTGGAGACTGGGTCTCCAGAACTGCACGCAGTACTCAGATGGGGTCTCACCAACTGTCTGTACAGAGGATAATAACTTCCTGTTTTCTGCTGGTGATGCCTCTCCTATGCATCCCAGTATCCCCCAGCCCTCCTTGCTGCCCTCTCACATTGCTTTCCCACCTTTAGGTCATCTGATATGACTACCCCAGTTCCCTTTCCATTTTGTTGTTGTTAGTATCTCACCCCATTGTGTACTCTTCCCTGGGTTTTGTTTCCCAGGTGCATTACCTTGCACTTCTTAGCATTGAATCTAAGCTGCCATACATTTGACCATTCCTCTAACCTTGCCAAGTCCCTTCTCATCCTTTCCACCCCACCTTGTGCATCAACTCTGTTGCAGATCTTTGTGTCATCTGCAAAGACACATACTTTTCCTTCCAGTCCTTCTGTAATATCGCTTATAAAGACATTGAAGAGGACCGGTCCTAATACTGAACCCTGTGGTACCCCACTAGTAACCCCCCTTTCTTCAGAGTGGACTCCATTTACAATTACTCTCTGTGTCCTATTCTCCAGCCAATTCTTTACCCAGGCTGTCATCTTGGGACCCACTCCCAGGCTGGCTAACTTGTATATTAATCTTTGTGTGGGACTGTGTCAAATGCCTTGCTGAAGTCTAGGTAGGCCATGTCACAGCCCCTCCTGATCTACTACTTTGGTCACCAGTCAAAGGAATCTATCAGATTTGTCTGGCATGACCTTCCGCTGTGAATCCATGCTGCCTTGGGTCCTGAGCCCCTCTGGCCTCTAGATACTCAGTAATTCTTTCCTTCAGAAGTGATTCCATCATTTTCCCTACCACTGAGGTTAAACTAACAGGTCTGTAGTTTTCTGCTTCTGCCTTGCTCCCACTTTTGTGAAGGGGAATCACATCTGCCCTTCTCCAGTCCTCGAGTACCACCCCATCTTCCCATGATTTGTTAAAGGAGGGTAGTCAGTGGTGTCACTAGTTCTACCCTTAGTTCTTTTAGAATTCTGGGATGAATCCCATCAGGCCCCATTGCTTTGTCCACCTTCCGTTTAAGAGTTCTTTCAGAACCCTATCTTCTGTAGATGGGCTGGTATCAACTTCTTATCCAGAGTGTTTCTACTGTTTGTTTTAGTACCTCCCACTTCCTTTGTAAATACTGAGCAAAAATATTTGTTTAGTATCTCTGCCTTTCACAGTCACCCTCTTCCCACCCTCTCTCCTCTTTATTAAGCCTCACTAGCCCCTTGGTCTTCCTTTGCTCCTGATGTACCTATAAAGGTTTTATCCTTCTTAACAGAGTTGGCTATCTTTCTCGGTTTGGGCCTTTGCTGTTCTGTGCCTTCCAGCTTCCTTTGCTTTAACTGATACAGTTCCTGTCCTGCTCCTTCTGTGATTCCTTGTATTTCCTGAATGCTTTCTTTTCTTTGAACCTTAACTGCCACTTCCTGAGAACCATAGTGGTTTCTTACATTGTTTCGCTTTGTTAATTTGCTTCACACAAAGGCTTGTTACTTCTGTGATGGCAGTTTTTATTATTCCCATTGTTCTTCCACCCTCCTTCCTGCCCATTTGCTAGTGCATTCCTTAGGCACTCACCATTTTGGCAAAGTCAGCCCTCCTAAAGTCCAGTACTTTTGCCTTTGTATGGCTTTGACTCTATTGCTGTGTTTATTGTGAACCATACTGTTCGATGGTCGCTAGTTCCCAGATGGCTACCCACTTCTACATCTGTGATCTCTCTTCATCTCCATTTGAGAGAACCAGGTCTAAGACTGCTCCCTCCTCGGAGGACTCCAATACTAGTTGTCTAAGGCATGCCCCTGTAGGGCATCTAGAATAACCCCACTCTTTGAAGTGGCTGCTGCAACTGCATTCCAGTTAACATCTGGCATATTCAGATCACCCATCAGCAATATCTCCCCTTTTCTGCCATTCTAAGTATTCTTTCTATCATTTCCTTGTCCATTCCTCCTCTGAGAAGGGGTCTGTATACAACCCTGTGCGGATTGTGGTGCCATTGCCAGTCTCCAAATTTACCCACAGTGCTTCTTCTCCTCCCTGTTTTCCCTTTGTTCTGTTGCCTTGATTCCTTCCCTTATGTAAAGAGCTACTCCTCCTCTTTTACCCTCCCCGTCCCTCCTGTAGATAGTGTATCCTGGTATGTCTATGTCCCAGTCATGGTTTTGTGTGTACCATGTTTCTGTGACTGCCATGATATCCAGATGTTCCTCCTCCATCAAGGCCACTAATTCAGGAAGCTTGTTACTCAGACTATGGGCATTGGTACTCATTGTTCTCCACTTTTTGATGGCTTTACCTTCTTTTGCAGCATCCCCCACTGACCTGTCTACTTGGTCTTTTCTCATTTAGTACCCTGTTTTGTAGGAGAGGCTGGGATTTTCCTGCTGTTTATCAGTGCCTCCCTTGACTATAGTTAAAAGCTTGCCAATGAAGCCTTTAAACCGATTGCTCAAAAGACTTGTTCCTTCCTGGACAGATGCAGACCATCCTGCCAGTATAGGCTGGTGTCCTTCCAGGTGGAACCCCAGTCCCCAATGAAGCCAAATCCCTGTGCCCCACACCATTTTTTCAACCATTCATTAAACTGCATGGTGCAAAGTACCCTCGCTTCACTCATGCCATTGACAGGCAGCACCTCAGAGAAGGATATTGTGTATGCTGCTTGTCTTAGGCCCTTCCCCAATTCTACAAAGTCCTTCTGCACTGCTCTAATCTCATGATTAGCCAAGTCATTTGTCCCTAGGTGGACAATGATGTCCAGCTCAGATTCCTGTGCAGCTGTTCTCGTGATCCTGAGGATGCGCTTCCTGTCTCTCCAAGCCATGGCACCAGGCAGGCACCTTACATCAGTTTTCCCTGCTCCCCCCAGTTCTATCCCCTAATAATTGAGTCCCCCACCAGGAGCTGCTTCCTTTCCTTGTGGTGTCCTCTGCCTCCTTCCTGTGGGCCTCCCTTGTGACAGTTGTCCTCAGCCTCCTTAATCTCCTCTGCAGGTGCATCCATAGGGGAGCTATGCTCCCCCAGAATGGTGTATGGATTGTGGTGTGGAACAACTGACTGGGTGTGCCTCTGTTCCACCATCCTCACCCTACCTGAGCCCACTGTGGTCCAACTGCTGTGCTTTCTTCGCAACCTCTGAGGTAGTGGTGGTGGCTCTGGTGCTCTCTGGATGGGGGAGGTTCCCTTCCTACCATCCAGTGTGGCCTGGGGGAAGGTCCCCTTACTACTGACCAGTGTGGCCTGAAGATGGGCAACTTCCTCCCTCAGGGCAGAGAGTTGTCTGCAAATAGGGCAGCATCTCAGCCTCCAGAAAGACTCCCGGAACACTGCTGCCCCACAGCCATTACATTGCACTACTCCCCACATTTTTTTTGTGTGTGTGTGTGTGTGATTGGTTTGTAATATAGAAATATATATATATTTATATTATACAATGTGTATGCTTATATTGTCAGTGCAGTGTGCTAGAGAGGATATGACAGTGATATGCACCTTGCACTCTTGAGGAAATGATGTCAGAACCCCAGGTATAAAGGAACTATTTCCAGGGTGGGTGGGGTGAGGGTGGGAAGGGGTTGGGCCTAAACTGCCCTCACAAAACAATCAGCTAAAAGCTCTGACCCACTGCTGCAATGAGTGCCTTCCTGTCAGCAAGATGCCTACACAACAATTTGACAGAGAAAATACCCTGCTAATCAAACAGCGAAAAATCTACACATCCAAGTCAGACACAGGTAATCCTCCCAGCCCCAAACAGGCCTGGTGGTTTGTGCTCTGAAAGCTGTCAGCCCCAAAATAAGTCAGCTGTGCTGTAAACTCTTCCTGCACTGAAAATGTTAGAATTGTAACAAACAAACGTTTGCTATGACCACTCTTAACCCCAGTAACTTTGTTAAAATATTTTAACTATCACAAACTCCCTACGCACCAGTAAATTATTTAAAAAGTTTCTGTCCCAAAATCCTAGTAGTCAATCCAGCTACCCCCAAGGGACAGCCAAAATGCAGTATTCAAACACTTATGAAGTTACTTCCAAGATAAGCAGAGTTTGCAAGTTTCTTTTCAACTCCTCAGCCACCTGTAATTCATTTAAAAATAGTTTAACTGTCAGAAAATCCTAGTAGACAATCTAGCTACCTCAAGGACCTACCCAAATGCAGTATTTAAATCCTTTTGAAGTTACTAACAAGATAAACAGAGTTTGCAAGCCCCTTCTTGGTTAAACACTAAATAAATATGTGAATAAAAAGCAATTACCAAGGGTAGTTAGTTTCACCTCCCACAGAATTAAGCCTAAGTGCACGTTTGTTGCAGATATCAAGTGCAATATAGAATTTCTCACACAGCTCGCAGTTGAATAAAGCAGTAGTGTCCTTCCAGCTCCAGAAAATGTGCTTCTTGGCCACAATAGAGGCCTTTTGATCTTTAGTTGGGAAGGCTTGTGTGTACCATGTAAAATGATCAGTAACTACCAACACATTGCCAATGTTCTTTTGGTCAGGTTCTAAGCACAAGAAGTCTATGCAGACCAATTCTAGAGGGGCGCTGGTAGTGATATTGACAAGGGAGGCAGGGATTTTCTTTGGAGGCAATGACTGCAGGTCTTTACATGGTGCTCGACATCTGCCCCCATCTTTGGCCAGTAGAATCAGGATCATACCAAGTAGAGAGTTCTGTCAATACCGAGGTGCCCCATGTGATTGTGGAGGGACCTCAGTACCAGCTGTTTAAAGGCCATGGGTAGAACAAACTGTTGCTTGTCTACCTGACCACAACGACCCGCTGTCTCTCTGTATAACAACTGATCATGCAACTTTAACCTGGGGCCTTCCTTGAACAACAGAGTAGTTTGCAAGTCAGGGGAATGCAACTTGGACACATCTTTCCCCGCACGCAGGGCGTTAAGTGCTGGTTGAATTACGGGATCTTGGGATTGAGTCCACTGAATACTGTCATTGTCGAACTGAGGTAGCGCACTGATATCTAGATCAGAGAAATGGCAATAGGCAGCCGGTGTGCAGGTATCAGGAGGGCCCAAGCAATCTACTAGGCAATCCACTGTGTCTGCAGACATTTGTTCATCTTTATCAAACTTTTAGCATAATGCTTTGATGTCAGGTTCAGACAATCTGACCCAATTGTTCTTAGAAGCTGGCCTTCGTGACAGAGCGTCAGCATCAATGTGGTTTAGTCCCGGTCTGTATTCAACAGCATAATCATAAGTTGATAAGGCAGAGAGCCAATGGTGCCCAGTGGCATTCAATCTAGCTGAAGTCTGCATGTAGATCAGTGGGTTATTGTCAGTCTTCACTAATATCTTTGCCCCATAGAGGTACTCATGAAACCAGTCAACTATGGTCCATTTTAGAGTGATGAATTCCAACTTGTGGACTGGATAGTTCCGCTCTGACAGGGTCAAGCTCATGCTGGTGAAAGCTACAGGTCTCAAGCCATCTTCATAGTCTTGATATAGTACAGCCCCCAGGCCCTGCAAACTAGAGCCCATATGCAGAACATAGGGCTTGGTAGGATCAGCATAGGCAAGGACTGGGGCGTGGGTGAGCTGGTATATGACTTCAAAGAACTCTGCTTCACATTCAGGCATCCACTGAGTCCCAAAAGGCTCACCTGTTTGAAAATACACTTTCTCTTGTTCTTTGGTAGCCCCCTTTTTGTATTTGTGGTTGGTGGGGGGTAGCCTTGGGTAAGTTTAAGGAGCAGTCGAATCACTTAAATAGTCTTTGATGAACCTGTGGTAGTAGCCGCAGAACCCCAGGAAATGCTGTAGCTCTTTTAGGTTATTGGGCTGGGGCCAAGTGGTCAAAGATTCAGCTTTACTGGGATCTATCTGCATCCCTTCTACAGATACTATGTGTCCCACATATTTCACAGAAGTTTGAAGAAAATGACACTTGTCTATGGATAACTTGAGGCCGAATTCTTCCAAACGATCAAGGACTTTGAACAATCTGGTCTCATGTTCCTCTAGTGTGCATCCAAAAACAATGACATCATCCAAGTACACTAAACAGTTCAGCAAGTTCATGTCTTCCATCGCACGTTCCATCAATCTCTGGTAGGTGGCAGGGGCACCTGAAATCCACTGTGGCATCCTCAGGAATTCGTAGAACCCCAAAGGATAGACAAAGGCTGTTTTTTCATGGTCCTCCAGGGCCATCAGAATCTGATAATATCCGCTGCAGAGATCCAGTACTGAGAACCACTGACCCCCATTCCGGCAATCCAGGGCATCCTGTATGCATGGCTTGGTGTATTGATCTGGGATAGTCAATCAGTTGAGGGTCCGATAGTCCACACACATCCTCACAGATCCATTCTTTTTATGCACTACTACGATGGGGGATGCATATGGGCTTCTTGATTCTTGAATAATGCCAGCAGCGAGCATTTTCTGCAGGTGCCTCTTAACATCATCTATGTCAGCTGGGGCAAGGCATCAGGACCTCTCTCAGAATGGTCAGTCATCATGCAGGTGTATGTTATGCTCGGCACCATGGACATACCCCATGTCCCACTCTTTTAGTGAGAACACTTGGTCTCTCTGAGCAAGTTTCCTGCTAATTCAGGTCTTCCATTTGGCAGACAAAGGGGAATCACCAAAGTCAAATAAGTCTGGGGTCACTTTCTTCTTTTCGCCAGAGTATTTGTTACTGGGTAATACTGCAGTGTCTGCACAGTGTACAGTAGCCAGCATGCATACCCGGTTCACATAAACTTCCCTGTCCAACATGTTTCTCACTTGCACCTTCACTAGGTGGGCATAGGCATGGGCACATGCAGGTAGTATACTGGGTTTAACCATCAACCCCTCTGACAGCTTCCCTTCACCAGGGGCATCTACCATCAATATTTTGTTCTTTACACCTCTCCTTAGGTGGACTTCTCCATGGATCGTACACTGGGCATCGGGGGCCAACACCAAAGAGTCAGGATCCTTTTTCCACACTGTGGAAACTATCCCCACTGCCTCATCTTGGTCCACTTCATCTGTTGTAAGTCATAAGTCTTTTTGGTTAATGTTGGAATTGTTAAGGACCATTCAGTCCATTGCCCTTGTTTCTCATGGCAGAGTTGTGCTAGTCTCCCAAACATGTGGGCGTTTGTTCCAATTAACAGGGGAACCCCATCATACAGTCTGGTAGGAGGGCACACCAGGGATAGTGCCTCTACTTGTTCATCTACACCAGTTACAGATGCAGGAAAAGACTGCCAGAGCCAGACATATCCTAGGTAGGAATAAGACTTGTCGCTCAGGTCACACACATGTGGGCCATCCAGAGATTGTAATGGTACATCAGATAAATGTTTGTCATACCAGTCCTGGAATACAATGGTCACTTGCGACCCACTATCGAGCACAGCCCAAGCATAGATACCATTGACAGTCACAGTAGTTTCCATTGAGGGGCCTACTATTTTGGACCAGTCTGGAGAGACAGTAGCAGGGGCCTGGACAGACAATTTAGCCACAAAGAAGTTTGAGTTAGGATTTCTTGATCCTTCACTGCGGTTGTTGCCAGCGCCCCTCAGCCAAGGTCTTGCTTTCTGGAGCTCCCCTTGAAGTCTGTGCACAACTTTATCTAAGTCTTTCTGAGACCAGCATTCTTTCTTCATATGGCCATCCTTTCCACAGTTGTAACACATGATAGACTCCGGGGTCATCCTTGGAGAGGACATTGCATGAGGGACTGAAGCAGTAGCAAGGGATCGGGGTTCAATATCTGTTTGCAGTGGCGAAGGTGACACCACGAGTCTTAACAGTTCCTTTAGGGTGGCAGTCAATTCTTTGATCTCAGCCTGGGGTCACCCTCGGTAGAAGATGCCTGAGGCTGCACTCCCACCTCCATTGCAGTCATGTCCTGAGAGGGACCAGGGTCTTTGTCTGCAGTGAAGGCCTCCATAAAGGCACCCGTTGGTACTTTTCTGACTTCTTTCAGCAGCTCATATCTCCACCGCTCAGCCCATGGCAGAATATCTTTAGTGGTCTCCATTTCAGAGAGGTCTTCCTGTGCCGTGGTCACTCAGGCTGTGCCCACCCCATAATCACAATCTCTTTCTTCACCTTCAACCTCCCTGAGTTCTTTTATCAAGTCACAGTAGTCAGGTGGGTTATCTCTCTCCTATCATGGAGCTTTAACTGGATAATCTGCAATGTAGAGTGCCTGGTGTGCTGTGGTATGTGCCCTAGCCTCATATGGTTCAAGCCAGTGGCGGCTACTCCACCCTTTCGATAAGCTCTCTGCAGAACCCTCTCTAGGTGAGTAGCATACGCAGACAGACTTTCCCCTCTCCACTGTTTGGTACCTTTGAATTGCCACATCAAAGTCTCCCCTGACTCAGTATTTCTGAAATTGCCTTCCAGGGTAGACGAGTACTTTTGAGCAGACGCCTCAGGATTTGTGAACCTCAGAAATCTAATGCTTTCCAGGGCCGGACCCCTCAAACTTTCCATGATCCTTTTTCACTTCTCAGCCTCTGCACACCACTACTCGGGTACCAAGGGGGCAACATAATCGATCCAGGTCTCCCAGTCATCCTCACCTTGTGGAGTGGGGAGGGTACCTGACAGCATCCTCAACTTTGGTACGTGTCATGACTAACTGCAGGCACCGATGTAGGTGCAAGCACTGGAGCTGGTACTGGAATGGGCGGGGGCATGGGGGAAGGTACTCCCCCGAGGTGGCAGGAATAATTGCTTAAAGTCCTCTATGGTTTTCCCTTCCTCCAGCAACAGCTTAGCAAATTTCTCTTCAAAAGTCTCAGATAATGGTGGGGGCTCATCCTCTAAGAGATCCTTAGTATCTTTAGCTATTGCCCTCCAATCAGTTGGGGTCCCATCGGGGGTAATAGTCTTTGGCACCTTAGTGCTGTCCATGGGGTCACTACACTCCACCAAGGCCATGAGGGTTTGGGCCATGAAATCAACCTGCCGACTCATCACTACAGCATTTTTCAAACCTTTGACTTTGGAGGAGAACCCCTTCTACTGTGTCCTTACTAATGCCCAAGGGGATGTCTAGGATAAGCACAGCATGATGGGGGTCAACCTCCTGCCCCACCACCCTACACCGCCATACACCACCCCACCAACTGGTGCACAATGACTTCTATTGGTGTGGCCATATTCCAGAAATAATGATTCTAAAGTCTGACCACTGGGGGGCACTAATCCCAGCGGTGCCTCCAAGATGTAACACCTAGGTGGTGCTATCCCAAGGGCCACTACCCCTGCCTGCATGACTAGTTGCAGGTTAAGGGACCTGGGTACTGAAACGGGTGCCTCCACCTGGAGGATAGGGTTGTTAGTAACAAGGCTAACCTGGGTACAGCCCTCCAGGACACTGTAACCCCCCCCTCTTTCCCCTTTAGTGGCCTAGATAATATGCAACAAACACTTTCACAGTAGTCCCTATTCAGCATACAAATCCCCACACTGTTTGCACTTGCCACCAGGGCTGGTTCCACCAGTTTGAACCTGGAGACCCCCTGTAAAACAAGGTTAGGCACAGTAAATAACAACAGTACAGTGCTTTTGGTACAAACTGGAACCACAGTCAGATTAAATGCAAAAATATTTAGATCTGATTTATTCAGGGGAATTGAACAAGGGGGAGCTCTAATCAGGTTGACTGATTCGAAAACTGATCTATTCAGGCAATTATGCATGCACTTTTAGTCCCTACACAGTCACACGCTCTGGGTACCCAGTTGGAAGTAAGGTGGGCTAACCTGGATCATTGCCTAGGGTAATCCAGAATTGCAGCTGGTTGGGGTCCTGTGATGAAAAGGAAAGGTATGCACAACCACAAACAATTTGTAATCCAGAGCCTGAAGGCTCAGTTCGTGGAAGGAAAAACAACAGTGCAATCAGATGACAACACCTGAGATTTAGCTGTTGTTGCAGGGAGCTACCCTGCTTGTTACTCACACTACCCAATACAAGACACAGGCTAGATGAAATGGAGACTGCAGGTTGATGACTGGTTTGCCAGGAGAAGCAGGGCCCACACGAATGACCGAGGTGTCATTCCTCTTTGAGATGGTTGCGCAGGAGGCTGATCCCCGAGCAAGTCTCTTGTCGATGATGGTTTCTGTGTTTGAAGTAGCTGGCTGGGCCAGATGGCAAGGGCCAGGCCAGGAGAAACTGTTCGGATTTTGAGTCCAGTAGTCCTGGATGCAATTTCCATCAAGCGTGGCACATTTACACAGTGGGGAACCAAATTGTGACCCACTAACAGCACACAGCACATTTATAGTAAAGCAATCACCATACCCACAATGCGGATGGCAGTCTGGCCACAATATCAGTGTCTCTGAGCAAAACCGGGAATTCTGTAGTAAATGGATGTCCTGACAGGCCGATCACGTACAACAAATCTTCCGGTCTTCTTCAGGTTTAAATCTGGTCTCCCTTCAGTGGCTTTGTCACACTCCAATTCGGATACAGTCCTATTGCTAAGCCTTTCAAAGGATTCCCTCTCAAGGGACTGCAGGTAGACAGGCCAAACTCAGCCTTTCCACCAATCTCTCACGCGAGCTACGCAGGAGTTGCTGTTCAAATACCACGAGCTGTTTACTCTTCAAACTCTAACTCCAGACTGACTGACTGCAGCAGGCAGCTTGGGAATTTCCCTTCAGTCCAAAAGGCTCTGGTTGGTTGATCCATCAGTCTGTCAAAGCAAGGGCTCCCCCCTCCAGGTGCATTTAGGTGCCAAAGTCTCAAAACTACAATTCTTACAGAAATTCCTCCCACAAGACCCCTGGGGACATTTTAGGGTCCCCAAAGGTACTGATTGGCCCATTCTGGCAGTCCAGGACCAAGATGGTGGTGATAAACTGAACTGCCCATGCTGCAAAGAAGGCAGGTTAGACAAACTACAATATCATTACTATGCTAATAGAGAATCAGAAAATAAGTACAGCTTCTAACAAAGCTCCCTCTGTGCAAATAGCGATGGCAGAACAGAGAGATTATCTGGCAGCCCCGGAGAGACTCGGGCATAGAAACACTCAGTCCTTCCCAGATTAAATAAGCATCACGTTATTGGCAGCTCTTAAAGAGACAGTGCACAGAGACATTAAGGCACTCTCACACAAACACATTTAAAGCACTAAGACACAGGATACCAGCCTGGCAGTGGGCATTTAGGCACACCCAAGGAAGTATTTCAGGAACCCCATTTGTAGAAGGGTTACACCGAGAACTGCTCTCCTCTCTCGGGGGAGGGAGGTTTGCCATTTTGCTCACTGACTGCCCTCTGACAGTGGCCAGAGGGCAGTACGGATCAGGAGGGCACGCATCAGCGTCCTTACATCGGTGGGCAGGGGGGACGGGAGAAAAAGTAAAAAGGAGCCAGCAAGTTCTATGATGCCACACCAGCACCCTCACTGGCCCCCAGCATCTGGATTTTGCTCCGGGGCTGAGGGTAAAGCCAGAGCCCCTTCACCTCAGCCCTGCCACGACAGGGAACCCCATGGGGGAATTAGGGGGGTGTCGGGTCAGGGAATGGTGTGGCTGGAGACTGAGTCCCTCCTAGGGAGGGACCGGAGCCACCTACCAGGCTCGGGGGTTGTAAAAACCAATGGAAAAAAAAATACTGCTGTTTGCCTATAGAAAGACTTTAAATATGGGACTCTGTAAAACTGTTTTTATTGCAGCCATATTTGTTACTTTTGACCTGCCCTGCAGCCAGTGGGAATTCAAGAAGCCCACAAAACTACAGAAAGGGGGATCTTCGGAAAAGGTGAGTACTATGTATTGGTGCCTTTCCCCCAGCCAATCAGGCATCAAATGTACATTCTATATGCTAATGTGATAGATTGACAGCCTGATTGACAAATGGGACACTGCAGATAATCTCCTGAGACCTGGAGAGCAGCTCCAACTTGGGGCAGTCTTCTGAGAGCTTCCAGAGAGTAAGGATGCTCAGACTGTGGCCCTGTACACATTGGGCTTGTAAAAACATTTTGACAAGCCCAAACACAGTCTGTATCCACACTAAACAAGGTTTAAAACCATGTTTAAAAACTGTGTTTAAACCCTGCTAGGGACCTAATCTTAAAAACAGCTTTAAACATGGTTTCAAACCTAACACACATTACCTTGTTGTGTGGATGGGAGATTGTTCTCTGTTGCTCCTGTTGCCTATGTTAGTTCTCCCTCTACCCAGCATGTATTGTGGCCACATATCTCAGCATGCATTTCATCATCATAGAGACCAAAAACAATGTAGGGAATGCATGGTGGTGAGTGGCAGGAACTGCACTATACTAGCAGGACAGAAAAGTTTTGACAGAAGGCACTGATAGCTGTCAAATTTGACAGTACACCACTGCAGTGGTTGAGAATGAGTGATAGAGTGAGTGTCATGTGCCCATGCAGCTGTATTGACTGTGTAGTGAAATACCGAGATGCTATTATATTCTGCAGAATGCAGAGCATTTTCAATGTTTGCAGCCTCATCTGCCCAAAATGCAGACTTCTGACTCTTGCTCTCTGCTTGAATTGCAAAACCCTTTACTGCATTATTCTGTTTAATGTAATTTGCTGTGCTGCTATTTGCGCATACAGCACTTCTGTAATTGGGGCTCCCGTGTCAAAACAACTGTTTACATGGAAATGGACCCAAAGATTCATGAGTAATACATGCTTTGCATCATGGGGCTCTATTCAGCAACAGCGGATCCATGCTACAGAACAAGCTACAGAACCGTGCTTGAAAACATTACTGCCCTTGGTGTGGATGCAATGTTACTGCATACGAACACAGTACAGAACAATGCAGACGGACTTCTGTGATGAGTTTAAAAATGTTTTTAATAATCTTTTTAAAAATGGACCAGCAGTGTGTGCAGGGCCTGTGTGTTCTGCAAGAAAGTTTGGAAGCCTACCTGGGGCGTCCACAGCAGATAGCCCAGGAAGTGTCTGCTTGAATTCCAATATCTGGAAGGAGTTGCCAGAAGTCTTACTGCTGTGTTTTGCTGAACAGAACCAGAACTCCTGAATCTGACAGCCTAATTCTTGTATACATCCAGCAGGAGAACCAGAACTGTGCCAGATCTGTGCCATTGCTGCAAGCCTGCAGAGTGATTGAAACTGTTTTCATTGGACTTCTGTGCCACAGCTGCCAGCCTACGTGTGGTTTGAAAACAGTAAAAGACTGTGTTCCTGAGAGCCAGAAGTCCCAAGCAGTGGACAGTCTGGGGAATCAGCCAGGCAGTGTCACAGCCAGGCATTGTTATTATCACCTCACCCTGAGGGCTGGATGCCAGGATGAGTGGGTGAGGTGTGTGGCCGTGGTCCCTATGACTGGTCCCTCCAGTATCTTCAAAGAAGCAGAAGACAATGTTCCATCCTGCCATCATCCAAGCTAGAAAGATCTGCATTCAAGTTCCACACCTCCCAGAGCTGCAGAGGACAGAGTTACCCATTGCCTAAAAAGACTCAGAGACTGGTAGTCCCAGAACCATGAGTAAACTCAGGATTTGCCCTGCCTCTGGGGATCTGTAAATAGTTTGCCAGCAAAATTTCTGTTTTTATTTAAAAGTGCACCAGCGCTGGCCAGCCAGCTGCACCTCATCGGGCCTGCACAGATTCGCCGACCTGGGTACCCAGAAGGGACACTGGGGAAAGCTGGTAACAGTTTTGGGAATGAAAGTTCTTTAAATTTGATGGACTGCATCTGACTAAGGAGGGAGTCAGTGCATTGGGGCACAAGTTTGATGTCTTTGCATAATATTTAAACTAGCAAATGGGGAGAGGGTTGCAGTACCCGATACATTGAATGGAAAGAACACCCCTCCCCCCTCAGCTAGTGGCCAAACAGGAGTTCAGCAAGTTTGCATCACCAAGTAAGGAAAAAGGTCCGGCTCCCCATACCATGTACAGGGGAAACGCCGGACCTTGCCAAATAACTAACACACCGAAATCTGACCATTGGAAAATCATGTACACAAATGCTCACAGTCTGGGAAACAAGATCCCAGACCTGCAGGCAATAATGACAGAGGCTAAACTGGACATAGTAGCCATTAACAAGACATGGTTTACCAGTAACCACACTTGGGAGACTTCAGTACCTGGCTATGTACTGTTCAGAAGAGACTGAGGTGCAAAAAGGGGGGTGGAGTGGCCCTTAATGTCAATGAAAATATCAAAGCTACAGAAATTCAGAATACACATAAGGAGCCAGAAGAACTGTGAGTCACCCTGGAAACAGGAAATGGGACAGCCATACGAACTGGGGTTATGCACTGGCCTCCAAACCAAGGGAAGGACATAGACACGTTACTGTTAGAAGATATACAGAACATGACAGCTAAAGGGGAGGTTCTGATAATGGGAGACTTCAACATGCCAGATACAGATTGGTCAATACCAGCAGGGACATCTGCCAGAACTAGACACATAGTGGATTCCCTGCAGGAGGAGAGCCTCAAACAACTGGTACAACAACCCACCAGAGACTGGGCTATCCTAGATCTAGTACTGACTAACGGGGAAAGGATCACAGATCTCCAGGTCGAAGGTCACTTGGGTGCCAGTGACCATCACATGGTATGGTTCTGTTTGGCCACTAGAACAAAATCATCCCATTCCAAGGCAAATATATGTGACTTCAGAAGAGCTGACTTTGATAAGATGGCCAACAGAGTTAAGCTAGTCCTGGCAAAAGAAATACAGGGAAGGGGGTACAGGCAAAGTGGGCAAGCATTAAAGATGCAATACTTGAAGCAACATCCCATTGTTTTAGTGAGAAAAGAAAGTGCAAAAGAAGAAGGAAACCACTTTGGTTCTCAAACACAGTAGCAGAAAAGGTCAGAGCCAAAAGGCTAGCCTTCAAGAAATATAAGGGAACGCAGCAGAATGAAGATATGGAGGCATACCAAACTTCCCCAAGGGAAGCAAGGAAGGCAGTAAGGCAGGCAAAGGCCCAAACCAAGGAAACACTAGCACAAACAGTAAAAGAAGGTAACAAGACTTTCTATAGATACATTAGTGAAAAGAGAAAGTCCAGAGGGGGTATTGCTAAGATCAAAGGGGATAAGGGGGCGTGTGAGGAGGAGGACCATGTAAAAGCAACTATCCTAACTAGATACTTCTGCTCAGTATTTACTGAAGAAAAGGTAGGGTAGGGCCCACAGCTCTGCACCATGGACACGGGGGAGGGAGGTATGCACTAGTCCCTTCACAAAAGAAAGGGTCCTACAAGAGCTCGATAAGCTCAGGGTGGACAAGGCAATGGGATCTAATGGCATACATCTCAGGGTACTGAAGGAGCTAAGGGTGGAACTAGCAGAGCCATTATCAGAACTGTTTAGTGAGTCTCTGAGCACAGGAGAGGTCCCAGAAGACTGGAGAAGGGCTCATGTGATCCCGCTCTGCAAGAGTGGTAGCAGGGAGGAGGCAGGGAACTACAGACCAGTCAGTCTTACCTCAGTAGTGGGCAAGATTATGGAGACACTCCTTAAGGAAAGGATAGTGCAACACCTGGAATCCAAAGAAGCACAGGATCCAAGACAGTATGGGTTTACAAAAGGAAGGTCCTGTCAACCTAACCTCATAGATTTCTTTGACTGGATAACCAGAGTGGTGGACCAAGGAGGAGCAGTTGATGTTGCCTACCTTGACTTCAGCAAAGCTTTCGATACTGTTCCACATAGAAGATTGATTAATAAGCTGGGTAGGCTCAGGGTGGGTCAGACATTGGTCAACTGGGTGGAAAACTGGTTGACGGGCAGAAAACAGAGAGTGGTGGTAAACGGTATACAGTCAGAAGAGATGCAAGTCACAAGTGGGATACCTAAGGGATCAGTCCTGGGGCCAGATCTCTTCAATATCTTCATCAGTGACATTGCAGATGGACTAGAGGGTAAGGTTTATCTGTTTGCAGATGACACCAAGATCTGCAACAGAGTAGATGATCCAGATGGGGTGGGCAGAATGAGAAGCGATCTGGATAAACTAGCAAAGTGGTTGGAAGAGTGGCAACTGGGGTTTAATGCAAAGAAGTGCAAGATCATGCACATAGGGAAGAGAAACCCTGAAGCCACCTATAGGCTGGGAGGGGACTTGCTGGCAGTCACAAGGGAAGAAAAAGACTTGGGCGTCATCATCACTGATGATGTGAAATCATCCAAGCAGACCTCTAAAGCAGTAGGTAAGGCTAGAGGGATGTTGGGGTGTATTAGTAGGGCTATCACAAGTTGGAAGAGGGAGGTAATGATCCCTCTTTACAAGACACTAGGTTAGGCCCCATCTGGAATACGTGCAGTACTGGAGGCCACACCTTCACAAGGACATTAACCAAATTGAGGCAGTCCAGAGAAGGTAACCAAATGGTGCAGGGACTACATCAGAAAACATATGAGGACAGATTAACTGAGCTCAATATGTACCCTAGAGCAAAGGAGGAGAGAGGTGATATGATTGAAACATTCAAACACCTTAAGGGCATTAACAAGGTGAAAGAGTCTAACATGTTTCAATATAAGAAAAATAGCAGGACAAGAGGACACAGCATGAGATTAGAGGGAGGCCGATTAAGGGGTAATGTGAGGAAGTTCTTTTTTCACAGAAAGGGTGGTGGATGCATGGAACGGCCTACCTCAGAAAGTGGTGGATATGAATACAGTGCAGGGCTTCAAACAGGCATGGGATAGGCATAAGGGAGCAATACAGATGAGTATGAATAGATAGGTCATTGACAGAGCAAACGCCTATGGCACATTCATAAGGTAGAAAAAGAAATGGGCAGACTGGATGGGCCTCGCGGTCCTTATCTTCCGACAACTTCTATGTTTCAGTGGTGAGGTGGGCCATCCTGCGTGTGTTGCTGTTGGGGGGTGGGCACTGTCACTGTTTATTGTTGAAGTTTTACCAGTTAAATCAAGTCTTTCTAAAACATTTATTTATCTTTGCATCCCTTCTTCCCCTACCCCTTCTGGCTGATCTTTTAATAAATAGTTTGTGGTTTCTGTTTAAGACTGTCTCATGAGCATATTATTAGAGTAAGTTAAAAAAAGTGCATGCATATTGAAATATTACATCTATTGCTAGTATTGCATGTGTGGGGAGACTGTGAGTGGAGTTGGGTAGGTACAGCATCCCAGGGGTTTGTACCAGTCAGTCATCTGGCCCACTTAATTTTATCTCTGGGTGGAAGCACCATGCCAATTAATCTATGTTGGGAATGAAACCCCCTTTCTGGTGAAAACAGAGCCCAGGCCCCTCAACCTTGTTTAAGCCCATAAGGCAGGGGTAATAACACAGTAGTTTACATGGTGACCTGGTTATATTAATGACATCATATATCATGAGAGCATATCCTTAAGACCATATGCTTTAAAACTGCCTCCACTTTAAAATCGCTTGTTTCAACTGTTTGGAGCATAGGTTGCCAGGGAAACTCTGAGGTGGCATGCAGTTGTTGCAAGGCCTGGTCAATGGCATTGTCTGAAGTGGAGGGTTGCGACTTCGACCCTCTTCCAGACACATTTTTGGATCTCCCAATTTCTGCAAAATTTGATATTTTTGCTGTGGCTATGTTCAAAGAGTCTAGCAATGTCAGTAGAACTAATTGCTATGAAAAATAAAGGTTTAAACATAATTAACGTTTGCTGAGTTCCAGAGCTTGATGTAAATGCATCTTGTCAGTAGTAGTGCTCAACAGCGCCCACCATCAAAGACCAAACCTAGAATTGGTGTACCAGTCTTTACAATGCAAAAATCCACAACCGCACTTTTGTTGTCATACAGTATGTACTGTATCAGTAGCAGGGAGACAGCCTAAGACACACAGAGCTTGCCAGGAGTATTAAAAAGTTGTGCTATAGGGGCAGTTAAAGCAGTAACAATTCAAGTAATGCAGGTACATATTTTCAGGTAGCATAGAGACAGCCAAACTAGTATTAACTAATAGTTCTGCTGAGCAGTCTGTCTCTGGGTGTACAGAGATATTTACATTGCACAGTAACTTCCCTCCTCATGGCACAGGAGTATCTACATTTAGGACTCTGAGTTTGGGGACTGTAACTTAATTTACAGGATAAATAGCACCTACAAACATTAGGAAAATGTCCGATTTTACCACCCACACACACCACTTAGTTGTCTTGTCAGCGAAAGTTTAAGAATTTGTCAAGTGTTCATGAGACCCACAACAAAAACAGTAATCACTTTTTCCCTTTTCTTTATGGAAAGGTTTAGGTTTGCACTTATATAGTGCTGTGATTTCATTACAGTGGCAGGGCCAGATTTTTCTTGTATTCCATGTACTGTATATGGTATGTGCCCCCTCTTGCAATGGTTTTAATGTTACTAATTGTAGACTCAATTTGTGAGCAATTGGTACAGCTTTTTCGAGTGTCAGATCAGTCTCAATCAAGTTTTCTTGAATCCTTGAGGAGTATGATTTTTCCACAGGCTGTTCTTTAATCATCTCTTCAATGAAGCCCCCAATTTAACAGGAATCAGCTAGTTCCCTCAGAGTTGAAATGTACTGATTGAATAACTCACCTGTATTGTTCCAGTTACCTGGCTGATGAGGGTGTGTGGCAGCACTCCTTAGATAGTGTCATCAGTGTGGGGGCAGGGTTCAAACCTTCATAGCAATGTGTGGCTTATGCAATGGTTAAGCAGGCCAGCAAAGCATTTCACTGAGGAATCAGCTACTCCTATAGTCAGTGTCATCAGTGTGGGGGCTGTGACAGTGTGACCTCTGTCACAGTGGACACCCCTGGGTTAAGTTGGAACCCTGTCCCAAGCAATTAATATGTTTTGTGTAATGTCCAACATGCTGCTTAGCTGGCTGAAATAAAACTGTTTTGATATGGGAATAGCAAAAGCTTGTGTCTGTGTTTTTATGAGGTTTCCCTGCTGCCCCATATTATTATGTATAAAACTGCTAGGATGTCTTTTACAGCAGACAGAATGTCCTTGCAGGAGAGTACAGAATGTTCTGACCTCGGGTCTGACATTTTCCAATGCTGTAAACAAGCTGTGCTTAATTTGTAAAGAAAGAGGTGCCAGGGCTCTGAGTCCAAACACCAAAAGCTGGGGATCTGGGGGCCACTAGGCCCCCAGAATCTGTCAGTTTTTAGGTGCTCTGTGGTGTGTTTTGGGGGTTATAGTGCAGAGAAAACACATTTCTGTCTGGTTCCCTACTCCTGAATCCAGGGGAAGAATTTTTTTGGGGGGGAGAGTCAGGGTATTGGAGAGTCTGACTGACTGCCGGTAAAGGATTGTGGGCTTATATAAAGGACAAGACGTTGTGTGTAACCCCCCCCTACAAATGGGGGTTCCTGAAAAGTCTTCCTTGAGCTTGCTTAAATGCTCACTGCCAGGCTGGTGTCCTGTGTTTTAGCAGTTTAAATGTATTGCCAGAGAGTGCCTGTATAGCCTCTGTGTACTGTCTCTTTAAGAGCTGTCTGAATTGCAGTCATAATTAATCTGAGATGGTGCTCTGTTAGAAGATGTACTTGTTTGCTGATCATTTGTTAGAGTAGTAATAATATTGTAGTTTGTTCTAACCTGCCTTCTTTGCAGCATGGACAGTTCTGTTTGTTTCCATCATCTTGGTCCTGGACTGCTGAAATGGGCCAATCAGTACGTTTGGGACTCTAAAATGGAGCCTACCTACAGGGGCTTGGTGGGGCCAAAACTTGTAGGAATTGTAGTTTTGGGCTTTTGGCACCTAAAATAACCTGGAGGGGGAGCCCTTGTTGTGACTGACAGACAGATCAGCCAACTGAACCCTTTGGATCTTGGGGAAAGTCCCATACTACTTGCAGTTTCAGTTAGATCTAAGTTAGGAAGTGAAGAAGTAACAGCTCGAGATAGTTCGAGCAGCAATCCATAGTGGCTTTGCGCGAGAGAACTGTGGAAAGGCCTGAGTTTGGCCTGCATGCCTGCTGTCCCTGAGAGGGAGCTTGTGCTTTTTTTGGACTGAATCCACCTTTGGAGAGCGAATTAAGCCACTGAATTGTGACCAGGCTTTAACCTGAGGAAGATTTGCTGAATGCAATCAGCCTGTCGGGACTTCCAGCTACCTCTGAACTCCCAGATTGTGCAGAGACTCTGTAATTGCTACCGGAGAGACATTTGCCTGATACAGTGAATTTCCTTACATGTGAATGTGCTGTGTGCTTATAGTGGGTCATGATTTGGTTCCCCACTGTGTGTCTGAACTGTGTTTTGCTTGCTGGCAGCTGTATCCAGCTCCATGGACTGAATCTGTATCCATTTCCATTTGCCTGGGCCCTGCTACACTGGCCCAGCCAGAATACCTGCTACGCAGAGAAAGTCATCGACGAGAGACCGGCCTGGGATCAGCCCCCTTCTCGATGCCTTGAACTAAAGTTACCAACTTTCTGAGGCCTAAAACTGGGACAGAGTCCATCCTGACCATGCCTCCCCACCCCTACCTTGTCACGCCCACGGGCACCGCTACAGACAACGCTGTACACAGTCAAATTTTGCTGTTTGCTCTGGTCATGCCACCCCACAGTAACACCAGTAGCAAACACCTAGATTAAAACAGTACATCATTCTTGATTGATTGATTGATGTACAGAAAAGTTCATTAGAAGCAAACCTGCATTAAACTGCGTTCAGACATTTGAGCTGCATGTATTGCTCCTCCTGGCAGTTCCATCACAACCTGCTTACACTCACCTTATCTGCTGAACAAACTTCACTTCAGTGACTCCCACCACCACATCAAATTGTTTTCACACACTTCCCTGCAGCTGATCAGGTTCGGGTACCTTAGTTCACTGCTGCTGGTCTCTTCTGTCTGGAGTCCCTCTCAGCTGCTGGCAGGCAGACGTCCACATGCACTTGTTTGCACTACTACCCAGTCTAACCTAACATGAAGGAGCATGCTTTACTGTGCTCCCACTTACATGCCTGCGGTGCAACATAGGCGCAGGGGTTGAAGTTGCAAACTGTTGTCCATCTCAAGCAGCGCCACAGTGGTACTGAAATAACTGTCAGTTACGGATTAGCAATCAGCAACAAAAAAAAAAAGGGACAAAACTGGGACAAGTAAGCAAAAACCAGGACAAAAGTGACATTTTACAAAACTTGTGGGGACACTGGGACATGCTGCCTAAAATAGGGACTGCCCTGGGAAAATAGGGACTGTTGGTAGCTTTACCTTGAACAGGAATGATGCCTTGGTGACTGGTGACTGGTGTGGGCCCTGCTTCTCCGGGCACTCCAGCTCAACAGCCTGCAGTCTCGATTTTGTCCTGCCTGTGTCCAGTATTGGGTATCGTGAGCAAACATCAGGGTAGCTCCCTGCAACAACAGCTAAATCTAAAAGTGTTGTCATCTGATTGTTTTGTTGCTTTTTCTTTCATGAACTGAGCCCTCTGGCTCCGGATTACAAATAGTGTGTGTTGTGCATGTTGCTTTCCTCCATCACAGGGCCCCAACCAGCTGCAACATTCCTTACTAGCCCACCGTTTTCCTACCTGGGTACCCAGAGTGTGTGTGACTGTGTAGGGACTCTGAACTGCATGCATAACTAACTGTCTGATTAATATAGCTTTTAAGCAAAATCAACCTGATTACGCCCCTCCCTTGTTCAAGTCCCCTGAATAAATCAGATTTAACTTTGTTTGCCTTTAACCTGACTGTGGTTCCAGTTTGTGCCAAGAGTATTGTACTGTTGTTATTTGCTGTGCTTAACCTTGTTTTACAGGGGGGTCCCCAGGGTCAAGCTAGAGGAACCAGCCCTGGTGGTAAGTGCAAACAGTGTGGTACTGGTGAATAGAGGTCATTGTGAAGTAATTATTGTTTATTGTTCAGGCCACTAGGAGGGAGAGAGGGGTTATAGTGTCCCGGAGGGGCCTGTCCCCAGGTTTGCTTGACCACTAACAACCCCTGGCCTCGAGGTGGAGAGCACCCATTTCATTACCCAGGCCCTTTAACCTGCTACTAGCCAAGCAGGCAGGGGTAGTAGCCCTTGGGATAGCACCACCTAGGGATTGCATGTGAATTGACCTAAAGGCCAGGGGTATGGAGGCCGGTAGGCCCCCAGAAGCTCTTTGGTTTTAGATGCTCTGTGATGAGTTTTGGCCAAGGTTATATTTGCAGATAAAACACATTTCTATTCTATGTCAGGTTCCCTACCGCTGAATCCAGGGGAAGAATTTTTTTTGGGGGAGTTACCCAGAGTCTTCAATACCATAGTTCAGAGTTATGGTATTGGAGACTCTGGCTGACCTTACTAAGCAACAAAATGCACCACATAGCATCTAGCATGGTACAAGTAGTAGAAGAACCAATTAAAACTGAAGCATGAAAAGGTTTTTATAGGTAAAGGATCATGGGCATGTAGAAGCAATGGCACGGTGCTGTGATGGCAACGCAAGGCAAAATTTATTTAAAAGACACCCAATCCCAGAGGCTCTGGGTGCCGTACAAAGCATTTAAACAGGCATTTTAACATAATAAATATATAAATTTACACATAAATACAAATCATTACAAAAACTAAACCTAACTATAAATCTTTATCTAAGCATTAAATGCCTTAGAAAAGAAAAAGGCCTTTAACTGGGCCTTAAAAATATCCACCAATGAAGCCTCTCTGACCATAGTTGGCAAGGAGTTCCACAGAACAGGGGCCACGGCACTAAATGCTCTATCACCAGCTGATTTCAGCCTAGTTCTGGGAATGGTCAGGAGGCATTCACTGGAGGAACGAAGAGGGAGCGAGGAGAAGGCAGGTGACAGAAGGTCTAACAGGTAACCAGGGCCCTGTCCGTGTAGGGCCTTATAGGTAAGAAGACCCACCTTAAAGAGGACTCTCCACCTGACTGGCAGCCAGTGTAATTCACGCAAAACCGGTGTAATATGACAAAACTTTTGCTGCCCGGTCAGCAATCGGGCAGCTGCGTTTTGCACCAGCTGCAATCTGCGGAGAGATCCTCCCATGACCCCGAGATAGAGCGCATTACAGTAATCAAGCCTACATGTGACTAAGGCATGTATCAAAGTAGGGAGGTCCAGAGGCGGAACGAGGGATTTAATTCTGCCAATGTTTCTGAGATGGCAAAAACAGGGACGAACCACAGAGGATATTTGAGCCTCCATGATTAAAATCTCTGTCCAGAATCACGCCAAGATTTCGCACCCAAGAGGAGGCCTTCAATGGCACACACCCTAGGACAAGCCCAGTTTCTGTGTCAGAGGCCATCCTATCACGAACTCTGTTCGAGTCCACTACTAATACCTCCGTCTTATCGGGGTTCAGCCACAACCAGCTGGAGGCCATCCAGTCATTAATCTCGGTCAGACAGATATTAAGCACATCCACTGCATTGGATGTTCCTGGGGCAAAGGAAAAATATAGCTGAGTATCATCGGCATAGCAATGAAACTCAAGCCATACTTCCTAATGATCCCACCCAGAGGCAGCATATACACCACGAACAACATTGGAGCCAATACTGATCCCTGAGGAACTCCACAGAGAAGCAGACCTGGGTGTAGATGAGAAACTTCCCATCATAACCCGCTGCCTCCTGTTAGTAAGAAAGGACTCAAACCATTTGATGACATTACCGGTGAGTCCACATAGGTCCCCAAGGTGAGCAAGCAGCACACAATGGTCCACAGTGTCAAATGCTGATGAGAGATCGAGGAGAACAAGAATGGTCTTGTCTCCCCAATCTCTAGCCCTGAGAAGGTCATTCTGCACCCGAACAAGTGCAGTTTCGGTGCTATGTCTGGCACGAAAAGCCGACTGGAAGGGTTCATACAACTCGTGAGATATGAGGTGCTCTTCCAACTGAAGCGCTACCACTTTCTCAATAACCTTTCCTAAAAATGGAAGGTTAGAGATTGGACTGTAATTTGCCCTGATCTCCAGGTCCAAAGATGACTTCTTTAAGAGGGGGTCTCATCAGAGCCTCCTTCAAGGCATCCGGAAAGACACCCTCGGAAAGGGAGCACCGTACAATCATGGCAAACACCGGGCCAACAGAGTCAACGCATCTCATTAAGAAACGCGTTGACACCAGGTCCAGTTCACAAAAGGTGTGCCTCACATTGGTTGCTACCTCAATAACCTCACTATCCTCCACTGGTCTAAACTTTCCCCAACCAGACGGAGTGCACTCAGAACACACCAGACGATCACCGCCAGCTGTAACATTGCTGGCTGAAGGAGCCACCCGCCGGATCGCAGACACCCATCCGAAAAGAACTGAGCAAAACCTCACAGTCCATGTTGAAAACCTCCCCGAGCCAGACAGACAGGATGTAAAGTTCATCAATGGTCTGAAGAGTGAGACTGTCGGTTCCTTCCGGCAGCAATCTCCCCTAGACAAAACACTGTCTTCTTTACGTTGATTGCCTCCTGGTACCCAAATATACTGGGCACGCAGGGCCAGTTTGTCCGCATCCAGACGGATCTCCTCCAGCAGCGCCCAACTCCGACCCAGTTTCTTCATCTCCTGAGCTCACCATCAAACCATGGCGACCTCAGGTAAGAAGTCCTGGGTCGTATAAGGACAGGTGCGAGGGAGTTTATGGTGTCAGATAGCACCTCATTATAGGCGCAACTCCTACCACAACACCTCCCGCGATGCATCACCCACTCTAGACAAATCTGCTGTCGCCAGAAACCTCAGGGGTCAAACCCCGTAGAAAGGGCGACAGCGAATCATCTCAACAGGGAAGGGCTTATATGGAGCCCCAAGCGTGAACTGGACCATGCAATGATCAGACCAGAGAACTGGATTGATCTTAAGATCACTAATATCAAGTCCCAGTGAGAACACAAGGTCCAACATGTGGCCATCCCGATGAGTTGGTAAAGTAACTGCCTCAGCCAGACCAAGGAGGACATGATCTGAAAAGTTCATGACCATGTCCATGATTCACATCGTCAAACCAGACATTGAAATCCCCCAGAAAAACACATCTGGGGGATTCCAATGATGCAACGGCAACGAAATCTGCGACCTCCTGCAGGAACTCTCCCATCGACCCAGGAGGGCGATAAATGAGAAAGATCCTGCAGCCCGCATCAGGTCCTCCCCGGATGGCCACACATTCAAAAGAACCCAGGGCTCTCACCGGGTGCACGGTGAAGGTCAGGCTGGATCTAAAACAGATGGCTACACCGCCACCCCTGCGCTCCACTCTGGGGCAGTGCACCACGGTATACCAAGGGGGGACTGCAGCCTCAAAAATTGGGCCCGCATCGTCTCCCACCCAAGTTTCCGTGATAAAAGCCAATTCGACCAACGAAATCAAGGCAGCAATAATTGCTGTCTTATTTCTGATCGATCTGGCATTACAAAGTACTGCCTTCAGGGGATTTGGGGGTGATGCAGCCCCACAGGTTACCTGGCCATTTGATCTAATAGGCTCCCTGGGGATGGACACCAAACACGACTGGCCTCTCCCATGTGCCCATCGCAACCCAGGGCGCCTCCTGGACCTGACAACTTCAATCCTCCCATAACCCAAACTGAATTTCTTGATAGTGCCACCAACACTATCCTTACCAATCCCCATCTCCCGACAGCATCTGATAGTAACATCAGAAACTGGAAGGGGGATGAAAGGGCGCAGGTCGCGCAGCATCAAGTTATCATAAACAATTCTAGCCCCTTTCGATCCTCCCATATAACATATATATCTCTAAGGCACAACAAATACAAAAATATCTAGATAAAAATAATAAACTAATGATGACCCAAAGGACAGGGGAGTGGGGGCAGATAGTCCCTCAGAAGCTCTTGGGTTTTTGATGCTCTGTGGCGAGCTTTGGGGCTTTTATTGAAGATAAAATAAACTTCTGTTACATGTTCCCTTATTGAAGATAAAACAAACTTCTGTTACATGTTCCCTTATTGAAGATAAAGCACATTTAACCTGTAACAGAAGTGTGGTTTATCTTCAAAAGCCCCAAAACTCACCGCAATCCACAGATTATCCAAAACCCAAGAGCTTCTGGTCTACCTATAACATTATAACTATGTTCCTGCAATTTGTTACAACGGGGAGTTAGCTGCTCAAGTATGAACAACATTTCATCATATGACAGGGTTTAAGACTTATCGAACCCCAGGCCATCGTGCACCATACAATACCAGGCAAAGCTGGACCTTACTAGATGCTATGTGGTGAGCAAGATAAGTCTGTTCGCTGACGACACCAAAATCGGAGCAGTGGTCAATGGAGAGGAGAGATGGAAGCAGCTGCAGGGGGACCTAACCAAGCTAGAGAAGTGGTCAGAGAGCTGGCAGCTGGGGTTCAATACAAAGAAGTGTAAGGTTATGCACTTTGGGGTGAAGAATCCAAGGAGAGAATACTGACTGGGAGGGGTTAAGCTAGGGATCACTGAGGAGGACAAGGACCTGGGGTAATGATAACAGGGACCATGGACAACACTGCCCAGTGCAGGAGAGCGGCTACAAAAGCGAACGAAATACTGGGGTGCATAGCGAGGGGGTTTTCATCCAGGCAAAGAGAGGTGATCTTGCCCCTCTACAGGTCACTGGTAAGGCCGCACTTAGCATATTGTGTGCAGTTTCGGAGGCCATACCTAAAGCATGATATCAGGCTACTGGAAGGGGTGCAGAGGAGGGCAACAAAGATGACATGCGGAATGGAAGGGACAGACTATGACAGTAGGCTGAGGGACCTGAATATGTACACCCTGGAGGATAGAAGGGATGGGGGGGACATGATAGAGACATTCAAGTATCAAGCAGTAAGTCAATAAGGATGGGACAGATGGGGTCTTTAAGCTTAGGAGGGGGAGGGTCACCAGGGGGCATGGGCTAAGAATAGAGCAGGGAAGATTTAGGAAGGAACTGAGGAGACACTATTTCACAGAGAGGGTGGTAGCAAATGGAACGCCCTACCAGAATAGGGTGGTGTCATGTAAATCTGTAGACAGCTTCAAAGGGCATGGGACAGGGAACAGGGAGAGTGAGGGTGGGAGAGGTGGGGGGGTGGCAGGGGAATGACAAATGGGAGGGGAGTGGGGCATTTGCAAACTAGGGGTGCTAGCTGCACACTCGAGCAGACTTAGATAGACCGGGTGGTCTGTTTCTGCTGGCACATTCGTATGTTGTTGTTTAATAAGGTGAGCTAGAATCTCCAATATCCTGACTCTGTCCAGGTGAAAATAATTTTTTTCCCAAGGAGTCAGGGAGTTATTTTTAGTTCAGCTTGTGGAGAACTAGGAAAACTTTTAAGTAAAATAAATAGTCAAACCCAGAAAGACTGCTAGCTGAATTTACCAAGTTCAAATACACAACTGAGCTGATTAGCTCTCAGCTTGTCTTGAGCTAGCTCAGGCTCCATGCAGTCTGTCTGCTTCTTCACTTTACTGTTTTTTTTTGAAGAAGAGCCAGCCAAGGGGTTTTAATATTTTTTTTTTCTTGTGGTTTACTACTTATTCTGTTTATTAGGTAGTAAGTCTCAAGTCCTTTGCCTGAAGCAGAGGCTGCTTCTTCTGTTCATCCCCTGCACCGTGCACTTCTCCTTGAATCCCTCAAGCTGCCTTAATGCCTGCCCTTCTGATTGTTCTTCCTAAATTGCTTCAGCTTGCTAAGCTGCCTTCACCACTTCGTTAGCACCCCTGAATCAAATTTTGCCGCCTCAGCCTGGCTTCCATTCCAAGTTCCTTGAACCTCCTCTCCTCTCTCAGGCTCCAGCCAGAAGCCCAGCTACTTTCCCGTCGCTGCGGCTACAGTTTCCCGAACCCTCGGCCGGCCCACTCGTTCCCTGCCTTGTCCACCCGCGATGTCTGACTTTTCTTTCCTTTTTAGCAGCAACCCTGACTACTCCCTGATCTCACAAGTAACTTCAGTTCCCCCAGGAACGATTTTTTGTGCGGAGATGTGACTCTGAGAGAGTGTATAACTGTAAAACGTAGCCACAGTCTGGCCCTGCTGTAACACTTGACTGATGACTCGGCAACTGTACTAGTCACTCCTCCCGCTACATTAAGTTACACTGCACATAACAGACACACACCACCTGACCACAGAACAGTTGACCAGGTGATGCATGTCTGAATGAAGCATGCACGAGCAGTCAAGCACACGCAGATGGAAGGCAGTCACACGCGCCGCCGCCGGCAACCTGAACTCACCCCCCCCCGGAGCAAGTAGTGAGGACAAGCATAAGGAGGTGTAGTCAGCTGCGAGTGCAATCTGCACTGCACCGGTGCCGCGGCAGCAAAATACAGTGAGTAAACAAATATTTAAAGGGCAGTATGAGTCAGGGAGAACTTAGAAGAGGTGCTGGGGCTCAGCCCCAGAATGAAAAGAGGTGCCAGGGCTCAGTCCCGGCTAGCGCTGGCACAAATTAAGCACTGTAAACAAGCCTGCAGCAGCCATTTGAATTGTTCTCTATGCAGCAACAGTGACCCCTAGTGGCTAATTTTATGTTATCTGATGAATTTAATTTTCCCAATTCCCAGAGAGACTATAAAAAGCTGAAAGGGGTTAGTGTTTTTAGACTGATACCGAGAAAAGTGAAAGTCCTCCTGATAGTGTGTGCTTTCACACTGTTAGGCTGAAGAAAGAGGCCTGGACACTGCTGAAGCAAAGCAGTTGTCATCTGATTTATTTTGTCTAACCAATTTTTCTTATTTACTGTAATTTTTTACTTGATGAAAATAAAATGATAAATGCAATCATGCATTTTTTATGCACCTGACTAGTGGTCTGCCTGAAATTGTGTATCCTGAATGCACACCTGGTGACAGGGGCATGGTTCAGTTCTTCATAACATTGTGCCTCTAAAGCAGTGGTTAAGCACTCTACTTATTCTGGCCAGCACAGCGCTTTACTGTGGAATCAGCTGTGCTCTTTGTCTGAGCAACTACACTGCCTTTTGGAGTGAAGTGTGCTGCCAAAGCAGTAACAGGTCCTTTGTAAGTCACATCTGGCAATGTCAACACGTAGTAGAGCTGCTGTCCTTTTGTACCTAAGCAGTGGATCAATAATGCTCATTTTCTTTGACTAAGAAAAGTTATCACCACTAAATAAACTACCAGCAAGTATTTTTCAAGCATGTGGTGCCAAGGTTTAAAAATAATTTTTGGCTCCCATGTACACTCCAGGAATGAAATCGGAGGTGAAACAGAAGTAGCCACCAGTGCCATCCTTGTCGCCAATTTGTTACGTACAGTGGTCCCTCACTATAGTAAACCCGGCTATAGCGAATTCCTGCATATAATGAACATAGAACTTGGCTCTCGACTGTCAGTGTTAAAAGTGACAGAAAACAGCTGAAACTGATGGCTTTGGCGGTGGTCAATTTCAGTCTGAGAGTCAGGGAATAATCAATATTAGCTAGCTGTTTAAGCACTCTCTCCTGTCTGATGTACCCAAGAAATCTGCTTCGATGCTACTTAGCTGTCCCTCTGTCCTTTTTGTCTCTGTCATGCCTACTTCACCAATGCTGAACTGCCAGTTGCTACTGACTTTCACTTCCCCTCCAGTGCTGCTGATCACATTGCTGTCTTTTTCTGCAGAAATAAGACTGCATGCCAGAATCACCTCACCACAGCCAGTTGCCTGATGGGCAACAGCATGAACTCCAATATCCCAGAAGAAATCTCCCCCTCTGCCCTTTCTGTCTCTCTCATGCCTGCTCACCTGATGCTGAACCACAAACTGCAACTGGCTTTCACTTTTGGGCATCCTACTCCTTGTATGATTCTGCCACCCAGATCCAGAGCCTTCCAATGCCACCAATCACATTTCACATTTTTTTTTAAGGACACTAGCCAGGTGGACAACAACATCAACTTCTAGCCTAAACTAGAGGGATTAGCAACACGCAAGCCAGCATTACCTTCAGGCCTGCTACTACAGGGAGCAGCAACACACTTACACATAATCGCCTTTGCACTGTACTTTCCTTGTCTGTCCTTCCGGCTCCACCAATGCCAATCCATAGCAAACCAAAGGCAGTCATTCCACATTTTAACATTTATATATTTTACAATAGGCAACACTTTATTAAAGCACTGCTATAAGGATTAAACATTAGTTAAACTATTCAAATCGCTATCATCATCACTACTGAGCATCCCTCGATGTAACAAACCCAGCACTATAACGAATAGAGGATGTGGCTCCTATTTTCTTCACTATAGTGAGGGAGCACAGAATTGTGGTCGAAGAGAAGAATATCAACTGGATGCCAAAGGACTGAAACACAAGAGGTTTATTCTCCAACTCTGCAAGCCATTCCAACATGACTTCTTCTTCAGTCTCCTTTATGTAGTGCTTGTTCACCCTCAAGTGGCAGAAAACAACTTTACAAGAGCATCTTCTATGGGACTCAGCCCGGAACCTTAGGAGGAAGGAGGAGAAGGTGGCAAATAAGGAGAGACTGCATGGCTTGACTGAGGCAGAGAACTAGTAAAGGAGTCTGGTTGTACCTGGCAGGGGGTTATTTACCCTCCTCTAACCTCCATTGCAAATTAAAACAAGTGGTAGGTTCTTTCTCCCTTCAGATGGATGGAAAGTAAGATGACATATTGAAATAGGATGATAATATTCAGCACTGTTTTTAAAGGTTCAAAGGTTCATGGTTGCAGTTTGGAGCCTGAGTTAAGGCCCAGTTCTGGGCCTGGGTTAATTTTTTAGTTTCACAGCAGCACTCAAACAAAAATGTACTGAGGAAGATGCCATTTTCATAGTATGAAATAAGGCGATAATATAATACCTCGTTTTTATGGCTTGTATCTGCTGTATTCTTTTAATAAATCTGAGTAAAAAATGGTAAATCCTGGAATTAAATGTTAGGCTTCTAATCTGTGGAGTCTACTGTGAGGCCATCCCCTTGTCATGTGACATAGATTGAGACTATCATGATGTTCTCACTTTAATTTACATAAAAAGAAAAATATCACTGATATTTTGGTTATGATATATCCACAGCCATTGCAGCAATAAGTATTTATAGAAACACAGAAACATAGAATTTGATGGCAGATAAGGACCGCTTGGCCCACTCAGTCTGCCCATTTCCCTACCTAATGGATAAGCTGCAGATCCTAGTTAACCAGCAGCCTACTTCTTTCTACCCCAACCCCCTAGATTTGCCTTATGACTGTCCCATGCATGCTTGAATTCAACCACTGTTTTTGACTCCACAACCTCCTCCGGAAGGCCATTCCATGCATCCACAACCCTCTCTGTGAAAAAAATACTTCCTTACGTTAAATCTGAGCCGCCTCCCCTCTATCTTCAAATTCTGCCCCCTTGTTCTTGCACACCTCTTTTTTTGAAATATGCCACCCTCTTGGAGTTTGTTGATTCCCTTGAGGTACTTGAAAGTTTCTATCATGTCCCCCCCTCTCCCTTCTTTCCTCGAGGCTATACATATTAAGCTCCTTTAGTCTCTCTTCATATGTCTTCTGGTGCAGACCCTGCACCATTTTGGTTGCCCTCCTCTGGACAGCTTCCATCTTGTCTATGTCCTTGCGGAGATCGGGTCTCCAGAACTGCACACAGTACTCCAGATGGGATCTCACCAGCTGTCTGTACAGAGGGATAACAACTTCCTGTTTTCTACTGGTGATGCCTCTCTCTATGCATCCCAGTATCCCCCCAGCCCTCCTTACTGCCCTCTCACATTGCTTGCCCACCTTTAAATCATCTGATATGACTACCCCCAGGTCCCTTTCCATTTTTGTTGTTGTTAGTATCTCACCCCCATTGTGTACTCTTCCCCTGGGTTTTTGTTTCCCAGGTGCATTACCTTGCACTTCTTAGCATTGAATCTAAGCTGCCATACATTTGACCATTCCTCTAACCTTGCCATGTCCCTTCTTATCCTTTCCACCCCAACTTGAGCATCAACTCTGTTGCAGATCTTTGTGTCATCTGCAAAGAGACATACTTTTCCTTCCAGTCCCTCTGCAATGTCGCTTATAAAGACATTGAAGAGGACCGGTCCTAATACTGAATCCTGCGGTACCCCACTAGTAACCCCACTTTCTTCAGAGTGGACTCCATTTACTATTACCCTCTGTGTCCTATTCTCCAGCCAATTCTTTACCCAGGCTATCATCTTGGGACCCATTCCCAGGCTGGTTAACTAGTATATTAATCTTTTGTGTGGGACTGAGTCAAATGCCTTGCTGAAGTCTAGGTAGGCCATGTCCACAGCCCCTCCCTGATCTACTACGTTGGTCACCCAGTCAAAGAAATCTATTAGATTCGGCTGGCATGACCTTCCCGCTGTGAATCCATGCTGCCTTGGGTCCTGTGCCCCTCTGGCCTCTAGGTACTCGACAATTCTTTCCTTCAGAAGTGATTTCATCATTTTCCCTATCACTGAGGTTAAACTAACAGGTCTATAGTTTCCTGCTTCTGCCCTGCTCCCACTTTTGTGAAGGGGAATCACATCTGCCCTCCTCCAGTCCTCAGGTGCTACCCCATCCTCCCATGATTTGTTAAAGAGGGTAGTCAGTGGTGTCACTAGTTCTACCCTTAGTTCTTTTAGAATTCTGGGATGAATCCCATCAGGCCCCATTGCTTTGTCCATCTTCAGTTTTAAGAGTTCTTTCAGAACCTTTTTTCTGTAAATGGCTGGTATCAACTTCTGTATCCAGAGTGTTTCTATTGTTTGTTTTAGGTACCCCTCTTCATTTGTAAATACTGAGCAAAATATTTGTTTAGTATCTCTGCCTTTCACAGTCACCCTCTGCCCACCCTCCCCTTTATTAAGCCTCACTATCCCTCTCTTAGTCTTCCTTTGCTCCCTGATGTACCTAAAAAAGGTTTTATCCCCCTTCTTAACTGAGTTGGCTATCTTTTCCTCAGTTCGGGCCTTTGCTGTTCTGACTGCCTTCCCAGCTTCCTTTTGCTTTAACTGATACAATTCTCTGTCCTGCTCCTTCTGTGATTCTTTGTACTTTCTGAATGCTTTCTTTTTCTCTTGAACCTTCACTGCCACCTCCTTTGAGAACCATAGTGGTTTCTTACATTGTTTTGTTTTGTTTATTTGCTTCACACAAAGGCTTGTTACCTCTGTGATGGCAGGTTTTTTTATTCCCCATAGTTCTTCCACCCCTCCTTCCTACCCATTTGCTAGTGCATTCCTTAGGCACTCACCCATTTTGGCAAAGTCAGCCCTCCTAAAGTCCAGTATTTTTGCCTTTGTATGGCTTGACTCTATTGCTGTGTTTATTGTGAATCATACTGTTCGATGGTCGCTAGTTCCCAGATGGCTACCCACTTCTACATCTGTGATCCTCTCTCCATCTCCATTTGAGAGAACCAGGTCTAAGATTGCTCCCTCTCGAGTGGGTTCCAATACTAGTTGTCTAAGGCATGCCCCTGTAGGGCATCTAGAATAACCCCATTCTTAGAAGTGGCTGCTGCAACTGCACTCCAGTTAACATCTGGCATATTCAGATCACCCATCACCAATATCTCCCCTTTTTCTGCCATTCTAAGTATACTTTCTATCATTTCCTTGTCTATTTCTTTCCCCTGAGAGGGGAGGTCTGTATACAACCCCTGTGTGGATTGTGGTGCCATTGCCTGCCTCCAAATTGACCCACAGTGCTTCTTCTCCTCTCTGTCTACCCTTTTGTTCTATTGCTTTGATTCCTTCCCTTATGTAGAGAGCTACTCCTCCTCCTCTTTTACCCTCCCTGTCCCTCCTGTAGATAGTGTATCCTGGTATGTTTACGTCCCAGTCATGGTTCTGCATGTACCATGTTTCTGTGACTGCCACAATATCCAGATGTTCCTCCTCCATCAAGGCCACTAATTCAGGAAGCTTGTTACCCAGACTACGGGCATTGGTACTCATTGCTCTCCATTTTTTGATGGTGTTACCTGCTGTAGCAGCATCCCCCACTGACCTTTCTACCTTGGTCTTTTTCTCTTTTAGTACCCTGTTTTGTAGGGAAGGCTGGGATTTTCCTGCTACTTATCAGTGCATCCCCCCTTGACTAGTTTAAAAGCTTGCCAATGAAGCATTTAAACCGATTACCCAAAAGACTTGTTCCTTCCTGGATGGATGCAGACCATCCTGCAGTATAGGCTGGTGTCCTCAGGTGGAACCCCAGTCCCCAATGAAGCCAATCCCTGTACTCACCATTTTTTCAACCATTCTAAAACTGCATGGGTAAAGTACTTCCTCACCCATGCCAATGACAGGCAGCACCTCTGAGAGGATACTGTGTGTGCTACTTGTCTTAGGCCCCTCCCCAACTCTACAAAGTCCTTCTGCACTGCTCTAATCTCATGATGAGCCAAGTCATTTGTCCCTAGGTGGACAATGATGTCAGCTCAGACTCCTGTGCAACTGTTCTCATGATCCTAAGGATGCGCTTCCTGTCCCTCTAAGTCATGGCACCAGGCATGCACCTTACTTCAGTTTTCCCTGCTCCCCCCAGTTCTATCCCCCTAATAATTGAGTCCCCCACCAGGAGCTGCTTCCTTTCCCTGTGGTGCCCTCTGCCTCCTTCCTGAGGGCCTCCCTCAGACAGCTGTCTGCAACCTCCTTAGTCTCCTCTCATGGTGCATCCATAGGGGAACTATGCCTCAGAATGGTGTATGGATTGTGGAGTGGAACAACTGACTGGGTGTGCCTCTGTTCCACCACCCTTACCCTCCCTGAGCCCACTGTGGTCCAACTTCTGCTTTCTTCGCAACCTCTGAGGTAGTGGTGGTGGCTCTGTGCTCCCAGGATGGGGGAGGTTCCTCACACTGTCCAGTGGCGGCCTGAAGACGGGCAACTTCCTCCCTCAGGGCAGATAGTTGTCTGCAAACAGGGCAGCATCTCAGCCTCCAGAAAGACTCCCGGAAGACTGCTGCCCCACAGCCATTACATTGCACTACTCCCCACATGTCTGTCTACCTTGTTTAGTTTTTTTTTTTTTTTTTGGTGTGTGTGTGATTGGTTTGTTATATAGAAATATATGTATTATATAATGTGTATGCTTATATTGTCAGTGTAGTGTGCTAGAGAAGATATGACAGTGATATGCACCTTGCCCTCTTGAGGAAATGATGTCAGAACCCCAGGTATAAAGGAACTATTTCCAGGGGTGGGAAGGGTTTGGGCCTAAACTGTGCCCTCACGAAACAATCAGCTAAAAGCTCTGACCTACCACTGCGATGAGTGCCTTCCTGTCAGCCAGATGCACTATATGACAATTTGACAGAGAAAATACCCTGCTAATCAAACAGAGAAAAATCCAAACATCCAAGTCAGACACAGATAAACCTCCCCAGCCCCAAAACAGCCTGGTGACTTGTGTTCTGAAAGCAGTCAGCCCCAAAACACGTCAGCTGTACACAAGGACAGACACAGTAAACAGTATGCAGTCCCTGTGGGTTTAAACTCTTCCTGCACTGAAAATCTTAACAATTGTAACAAACGTAAAGTAAGGTCCTCCTCCCTCTGTTGATTGAAAGACTGCCTTTTCTGATAATTCTAAGTTCCTTGTTTCACCCTTCAGTTAGAAGTATCCCTATTGCACAGGCTGACTAAAACTAAGCTTTTTATTTGCATGATTCCCTCAATGCTGCCTAGAAATAAGTGACAGAGTGCAGTACAGAATCATCAATGGTCCCAAAGCACTTACACTTCTCCTATCTTGTGGTACTCTTCTCATTCCAGCCAGCACAGCACAACACTTTACCACAGAGGCACACAGACTGATAGTTCCTGAGAGAACTTGACATTAAAGGGCTGCTACAAGCTACCCCTGTGATTACTAAGTGTTTCAGCTACTTGGCTGATAAGGGTGTGCAGCGGCAGTCCTGTAAACAGTGTTGTCAATGTGGAGGCAGGGTTCCCCCTCAAAGTGCCCCACTGCTCAAGCAGTGGTTAAGCACTCTACGCACTGTGGCCAGCACGGCACTTCACTACAAAAACATAGAGACTGATAATGTCTGAAAGAACTGGATACTGAAGGGCTGATATGAGCTGACCCTGTGCCCAGTAAGTACTCCAGCTACCTGGCTAATGAGGGAATGCAGCAGCACTCCTGTACCCATTGTCAACGGGGGGGGGGGGTCATCCTTGCATAGCGCTGTGCCACTCAAGCAGCAGTTAAGCACTCTACTCATTCGGCCAGCTCAGCACTTTAGTACAGAAGCACAGAGACTGATAATGCCTGAAGGAACTGGACATTGGGGCTGGCCCAACAGTGTAGTAGTAGTGCTACTGCCCACCATGCCAGCAACTCAGAGTCAAGAATGGACATAGGTCACATGCGGGCCAGTTGGGGAAGGTGGACTGAGCATCCTGTGAGCAGATCGCCTCCCTCAAAGAGAGGGGACTCTGCATAATGCTCTGTACTGCCACCTGCTGGAATCAGGGTAGCAGCATACTGGGCACTCAGCACAGTGAGAGAGAGGTTGACAGATGCCAGCATGCATGCATGTGCATCACTGCATGTCTGCACCTTCAGTAAGAGAAAAGCATGGAGGTGGAAAACCACAAGCCCACCAGAATCATGCCAGCAACCCCTGCAGGCTCACATGTGACTGACAGGGCAGGTTACCCACTGGAATGGAGTCCTGGGTAAGTGGTGGACATCTGGTAAATGCATGAGAAGGTCGGTGACATCCCAAGGACTGCTTTTCTCCTCCGGAAAGGGAGGGGATCAGCTGCCAGCATTGACCTGGCCCCGAGCAGCAGCTGGGGGTTGGTACATTGGCTCTGTACAGTGGGGAGCAGGGCAGATGTCTGGCATGCTGTGCATGGAAGCATGCATGGCACAGTCATTGGCATAATTGCATGCCCCTGCCTCTGTGTTGGGGAGAAGCCACAAGGAAAAAATGCCTCAGCATAGTGACAACCAGTTTCCTGCAAACCTAATACCAGTGAAAAGTGGCGCTCCTCCAATCTGGGACTTGGCCCAAGCGGCGTGAGGCATAGCCCGGCCACCACCCTCTGTGGAAAGAGAGGCAGTGGCATATGGAGGACAGAGTCAATGGTAAGCCCACAGAGAAACCGGGGGATGGAGCTGAAGGAAGACCCACTGGGAGGCCCTCATCAGCCAGAGGGGTTAAAAAAGAGAGAAGGTCAGTGACAGGGTGGGGGGGTACTGCCTGGTGGAGTTGTGGATGAGGGGGCAGTATAGCACAGTGGTTTAAAGCTCTGAGCTGCAAACCTGGAGACCTGGGTTTGAATCCCACATCCCCTACTTGCATAATGTGTGACCCTGAGCAAGTCACTTAACTTCCTTGTGCTCCCAGGTCGCACCTGTAAACAAGATTTCAGCTTAGTGTGTCTCTCCTGGTAAAACAAAGGTTAAAAAAAAAAGCAAGATTGAAAAAAAGGAATTAAACACTGGAAAGATGCCACAAGCTACTGCTGTTCCCAGTAAGTACCCAGCTACCTGGCAGATGAAGGGGCATGGCAGCACAGCTGTAGCCAGTGTTGTTAGTGTGGGGGCAGGGTTCAGGCCTTCAAAGTGCTGTGCCACTCAATCAGCAGTTGAGCACTCTAATCATTCTGCCAGACCAAGAGAGTACTTTTCTGTAAACGCAGAGGCCAATACTGCCTAAAAGAACTGGACACTGAATGCTGCTATAAGCCACCCCATACCCAGTAAGTGTTTCAGCTACCTGGCTGATTGGGGGAGTGTGGCAGTGCACCTGTAGCCAATGTCATCAGTGTGGGGGCAGGGTTCAGCCTTTCAAAGCATTGCACGCCTCAGGCTCATTCTGGCCAGCACAACTGAGCATATCACTTTACCACAGAAGCACAAAGGCATATTTAATTCTATAACACTTTGGTTCTAACAGTTACAGCAGCTTTTATATTTTAAATCAGAAACTGCAGAAGGACAGCCATGAAGCTCCTGCTTCCCACTATATTGCTGGATAGACACCAACTGCAGTGAAATGCACGAGTCACATGACTGGGGTGTACAGCAGTCTGCAGTTACACTGCGATGCCAAGAGAGACAGCAGTACTCCATACTGTAAAAGGCCGCACTTTAGCAAGAATTTTAGGGCAAAGCACATTTTATTTATATAGCGCCCTATCCAGGGGCTCGACGCGCTTAAAAAGATAGCAATAAAGTACAATAAAACAACCCCAAAATAAAACTTTATCAAATAAATAAGTTTTCAGAGAGGTTTTAAAGGCCTCCACCGAACTGGCAGCCTTAATATATGGTGGAAAAGAGTTCCACAGGAGTGGTGCAGCTATCCTAAAGGCCCTGTCTCCTGATCTTCTTAAATAGGAGGATGGTACAGCTAGTAGGTTAGCTTCGGTGGAGCATAGGGGGTGGACTGGAGAGTGCCTTCAGGGTGCCTTCCTCAAGCAACTGGTCATGGAACCAACTCGGCAGAAGGCAATACTGGACCTTGTGCTCACAAACAGGGACAGTGTGATGGGGGTAACAGTGGGGGAGCACCTGGGTAACAGTGACCACCAGTCATTGTGGTTTGAAATCACAGAAAGAGCAGAACCAAACCACACAAAACACGATCCTGGATTTTAGGGGGCAGACTTTGGGAAAATGGGGAGATACTTGAAAGAGGCATTAAGGAATGGGACAGGAATCAGGGTTGAGGAACAGTGGGCAGTATTTAAAATGGGGATTATAAGAACAACAGAATTATGCATTAAGCAGGTTAGCAAGAGGAAAAGGAAGAGGAGACCATTATGGTTTTCCAAAGAGGTAGCAAAAGAAAGTGAAAGCCAAAAAGATTGCATTCAGGCAATACAAAAAGACACAGGCAGAAGGGGATAGGAGAAGTACCAGGAGAAACAAAGGAGGCAGGGAAGTCAGTAAGGAAGCCAAAGCTCAGACAGAAGAACACACTGCAAAATCAGTGGGTAAAGGGACAAAACCTTTACAGGTACATAAGGAAAAAGAAAGACAAAGGGAGGGATAGTGAGACTGAAGAGGGAGGATGGGAGCCGCGTGGAGGATGACAACAATAAAGCTGACATATTGAACAGTATTTCTGCTCAGTCTTTACTAAGGAAGAGGGGTAATGGGTCTGAAGGGAGTACAAAGGGTGAGAATGGTGCAGAAATGGACACAAGTCCCTTTACACGAGAAAGGGTCCGAAGGAACTGGAAGTAATAAGAGCTGATAAAGCAATGGAGCCAGATGGGTGAACCCCCAGGGTCCTTAAAGAACTAAGAGAGGTGGTGGCTGAACCCTGGCTATCCTGTTCAGCCAATCACTGGGAACAGAAAGGGAGGTACCCAAAGACTGAGGACAGCAGATGTAGTCCCTTATACAAAAGTGGGAACAAAGAGGAAGCAGGAACTACAGACCAGTCAGCCTCACCTCGGTAGTGGGAAAGATCATGGAAGCACTACTGAAGGAGAGATTGGTGGAACATCTGGTTGTCAATGGACTACAGGACCCAAGGCAGCATGGTTTCACCAGGGGAGGTCATGTCAGACCAACTCATTGAATTTTTGACTGGGTGACTAGGGAGGTGGATCAGGGAGGGCAGTGGACATGGCCTATCTGGACTTCAGCAAGGCCTTTGACACTGTGCCACATAGAAGACTATTAACAAACTGGGAATATGGGTGTGGGCAGGACAGTAGTGTGGTGGGTAGGTAACTGGCTGGGTGGCAGGACACAGAGGGTGGTGGTAAATGGCTGTCACTCCACAGAGGAAGAGTAACCAGTGGGGTACCACAGGGATCAGTGTTGGGACCGGTCCTGTTCAACATCTTCATCAGTGACATTGCACAGGATCTAGAAGGCAGAATTTCACTGTTCGCTGATGACACAAAGCTCTGTAACAGAGTAGACACACCAGAGGGTGTAGACAGAATGAGAAGGACCTGCAGAAACTTGAAGAATGGTCAAGGGTTTGGCAGTTGAAATTCAATGCAAAGAAGTGCAAGATAATGCATAGGGCACAAAACCCGGCACAATATATCAGTTGGGGTGAGGATATAGCATGCACCAAGCAGGAAAGGGATTTTGGGTGGTCATCTCTGAGGACCCCAAGGTAGGGAAACAGTGTGACAAGGCATCAGGTAAAGCAAATAGGATGCTGGGATGTATAGGCAGGGGCATCACCAGCAGGAAAAGGAGGTCATAATTCCGCTTCTCTGAGACATTAGTGAGGCCCCACCTGGAGTACAGTGTACAGTTCTGGAGACCATACCTACGTAAGGACATAGACAGGGTAGAGAAGGTTCAGAGGAGGGCAACAAAGATGGTGCATGGGTTGCATCACAAGTCCTATGAAGACAGGTTGAAGGAACTGAACATGTATTCCCTGGAGGAGAGGAGGGAGAGAGGGGATATGATAGAGACATACAAGTATCTTACAGGGAGGAACAGGGTGCAGGAAAACACTATTTTTAAGCGAAAAAGATGTTTCAGGACTAGAGGGCATGGGATGAAGTTGGAGGGAGGACGATTCAGAGGAAACATGAGAAGGAATTTCTTCACAGAACGGGTGGTGGACAAGTGGAACACCCTGCCAGAGGAGGTGGTGGGGGCTGAAACAATCACGGGATTTAAGAATGCATGGGATAGACATAAAGGAATTCTAGAGGGCAGGGGTAAGGGAAACAGACTTCTAGGAAAACAAACTGAACTTACAAGCTCAAATGGGCAGACTAGGTGGGCCATAGGCCCTTATCTGCCGACACTGTCTATGTATCTATGTATCTATGAGTACGGAATCAGAAGCTCTTTAGGGGAAACATTTAACAGACTACATACCTCAGTTACAGTCACGCACCATGAATTCCACTAAAATTTATTTTTATCATGAATGAGAGTAACAGGAAATTATCAGATTTGGTCATGCTCTTACTAGATACACTTGGGCACAAGTTACAAACAGGTACACATCTTTAACCTCAGCATTCAATTTCAATTCAATTCAATTTCAATTTTGTTTATTAAAAGCAAAAAACAGGGTGAGGTTACATCATATGAGCTGTCAGGCCCATTTACATTGATATCCTATGCATATCTCACATAGTTACAATATTAGATATTCAATAAATAATAAACATAACACAATACTGACATTTCATATGATTGAAATACCGCAGCAATTACAATATAACAAATTAATATACAAAGTTAAAAGAAACTATATCATTTACAGCACACCAGCTTAACAATGCCACCATGGTGCCACGAGGGAGGGAGTAGAGAGGAAGTGGGGAATTGCAGACCTGTTAGCCTCACTTCTGTTGTGGGAAAGCTAAGGGAGTCCTTAATTAAACAAGACCTCATGCAATACCTGGAGGAAAATGAGCTCCAGGATGGTAGACAGCACGGATTCATGGTAGGGAGGTCATGCCAGATAAATCTGACTACTTTTTTTTTGATTGAGTGACGAGGGAAGTGGATATTTATTTATTTATTTATTTAGTGTTTGTTGACCGGGTAACTGCACTAGACAAATTCTGCCTATTTTCAGGCACGACCTGGGGGAGGAGGATACAGATGAATGCCAACTGACCTTGAACCAGGTTAAGCTGTTGGTGGCATTTTTAGTGAATGAGGGAAATTTGGCCAGGGCACCGGGGAAATTCCCCTGCTCGTTGGTAGGGGGAGCCTCGTCCACCGACTGCATGATGGCCAGTTCGAGGGATCCATCGGTGGCGATGGATGTGGAGGCTGCAGGAGAGAGGGTCTCCTCTCCTGTGCTTGCTGAGATAGAGGCCATCGAGGAGGAATGCGCTGTAGCTGCGGTAGCTGCAGTGAGTGTGGTGGAGGCTGATGTGATGGATACGATGGCTCCTGCTTCTAGACAGAAGGTATTTGTTTTACACTCTGTTGATTTCAACAAAGACCATCTACTTTGGGAACACTCTGCTTTGTTGCAGAAAATGGCACATTTGAAGGAGATTGCAGCTCTCCCAGAGGCTTCTGTTTTGTTTTTCCCTGTAACGGACTCGAGGATTCCTGAGTCCCCTGCTGACGCAGAACATCCTGCGACATCTTGTCAGACTGTGCTCATTTCTCCTTCAGTCGCAGTTTCGAGGGCTGGCAGTTTGCTGGGTAGTGACCCTGTGTGCCTACAGCTTAGTGCACAGAGTGGAGAATGGCCGGCAGAGTTGGACACTGGGGATTCATCTGCTGCCGTTTTCTTTTTTCTAACGACTCAATCACCAGGGTGGAGCAAAGGATTGGGGAACTCAGTTCCTGCCATTCAGTCGGCAGTAAGTTTGCCTACTGTCCCGTCTCCTGCTGCTGTAGTTGTTTTGGAGGAAGCAGCTTGGTTCCCGGAAGCGGCCCTGCAGAATGCGGGTTGGGAACTCAGGGAAGGAGGTACTTGGACACCAGACTTGCAAGACCCTACCTATTTGAACATGCTACAGAAGGCTGCAGCACCAGTGGCCACCGACCTGTCTTCTCCACTGAGCTCCACCGAACCCCGGGGTAATTCTTCACTTTTGTGTTCTACAGGATGTAATATTGCTGTTGTACAGACTTATTTGCCACCTGCTATTAGTGACTTAGGGGGTGTTACAGCAAATGTGGAGGGTATTGTCCCAGATCTGATGTTACCTCCTGGTGATGGCTCTTTTGGTTCTGCTATTGGTATTAGTCAAACCGCAGATTCTGAGGTTCCCCTCCGGTTGGGGCCTGATCCTTTGTTGCTTGCAGCACCTGAGGATAACCCTGTGCGGCCAGTTGGGTTTAAGCTGGCAGATTTATTCTCCTCTAAAGGCGAACCTGCCCCACGCCATAATTCAGTCCGGCTATTATATAAAGGGGGCTTGTTGTACCCTTCAAATAGGGTTTATGTTGCCAAAACCTTACTTAAAGGCTCCATGAGGTTTTTTCCTCTGAGATTTTTGCCCTCATTAGTCTGGGGAATGGTATTTATGATCTCAGTTTTAAACAAGTATCTAGTTTGGATAGATTTTGGGTACAGTATGCTATCTGTAAGTCCTCTCCCACTTGGTCCCCTTTCCATGCTATTCCTTTAACTAAGCCTGCTGTGAGGAATATCACTATTATGTTTAAAAACGAAGGGGTTAATGTTGAGGACATTTTGTTCTGGTTGAGGCAACGTTGTGAAGTGCTCAATAAACCTGTCCCCACATTAGATAGTGAACAAATTTGGGATGGTGGGTGGCGGGTTTGAGTGAAATTGTACTCTACTAATGCTGGGCCTAGTCCTTTACCGAGTTTTTTTATTTAGGTAAAGATAAAGGGTTAATCTTTTATGCAGGACAACCTAAGTCCTGTTTTAAATGTGGATCCAGAGCTCACTTTAGTTCTGCCTGTGATACGGTAAAGTGTAGTAATTGTTTTGAATTTGGACATATTTCCAGTGCTTGTTTGAATCTTTTTAAGTGCAATTTATGTGAACGCACGGGCCATGCCTATGGGCGATGTCCCTGGGCCTCCCATAATAGGGATGATTGTCCCTCTCATGAAGGACTTAGTACACTTGCTCAGCAATCGCAGGCTAAACTTGTTGCTGAGTGGGATTGAAAAGCTAGTTCAGATTCCTCCTGGCTTGGGCAGCAGGAGGGCTCTACTAGGACGGATGCACTCCTGGTAGATCATTCACACACTGGCCATATCCCTCAGGAGCAGGTCTTAGTTGCTGACATATCCAATAGTACTGAGGTGGTGGTACTGGATGAGTCTAAGACTGAGGATGTTAGTGTCATGCCTCCTCCTCCCTCCCAATGACACAGTCTACGTTAGGCCTGGAGAAAACTGCCTTTGTTCAAGTGCACCATATAAGGACTAGGACAGGCTTGGCTGTTTCTGGACGAGGTAAAGAGGCAGGGGTTTGTTCTTGGAAGACTGGGAATGAATTTGCCTTATTGGCTTCGGAGTTGTCTGATAGGGACTCTGCAGGGGAGGAAACTGACATTTCCCCTGTAGTGTCTAATACTGACACTGAGGGTGGAGGTGAGGCGGATCCAATTGCTAAGAGAACTAGACAGTGTCGTAGAAGTAAATCACCTATAGGAACTTAAATGGCTTCTTTATCAGTTTGCTCCTTAAATGTTAATAGTGTTAAGGGACATAGGAAGCTTGGGGGTGTGATGTTAGCCATGCAGGACTTACGATGTGATATTGTTTGTCTTGTGGATACTAGGTTAAAATCAGGAATTGCAACAGGCCTCCAGGGCGTGGTTTCATGGTCCTTCCTTTTGGTCCTCTGGGACTGATAAGTGTGATGGCATAGGGATTTTATTTTTTAACCCTGGTCTGCATGTTTCTAGACTTGTTGATATACAGTCCGGTAGAGCATTGTTACTGGACATTTCATTTTTGTCGGAAAGGTTCTGATTGATTGCAATTTATGCTCCTCAGACTAAAGCACAGAGGGTGTCTCTTTTTCATTTAGTACGGCCCTTCCTACATACTTCCAGGCTGATTCTATGGGTGGGGGATTTTAACTGTGGGTTACATCAATTGGATAGGGGGCTTCAAACACCTAAATTGTTTTGTAATTCAGTTGCACTTAAGGATGTGATCTCTACGGATCATCTGGTAGATGCTTACAGATCCTGTCATGCGACTGGTGGGTTTACATTTTTCAAGGGAAACCTTCAAACTCGGATTGGTTTTATTTTTTTGTCAAAAGTCTTACATATTTTCTCTAGTAAGACTATTGGTGTGGAATTTTCTGATCATGCTGTTGTCTGGGTTTCTTTTTCTTGGGAGGATGCTCCACTGTGTAAGAAGATTAGGTGGAGGCTTAATGACTCCCTGTTTTCAGATCCTAAAGTTCAGAAACTGTGGAGTAAGGAATGGGCAGCCAGGCTCTCAGTGGCAGACCTTTATGATGATGCCTCTGATTGGTAGGAGGATTCTAAGGTTCGATGGTGGCAGGTTTTGCAGAGGAAGGCTGCTGCTGATCGCAGTGTTCAATATCTGCGTTATTCGGCGTTGCGTCAGCAATTACAACATCTGATCTCTCTGTCTGATACCTCTTCTCATGATTATAGTAGGCAAATTGCCATTGTTTGTAGTCAAATGAGAACCTTACAGTATGATCGAGCTAGTTCCCTGGGGCAAGAGGCTAGATTTGGGACTAGATTGTCAAAAGGGAGGTTAGACCCCTTTAAGGCTTGTAAGGGATGGGTGGAGTCTAGATTTTTTCAGGCTTTACGGTGCCCCTCTGGAGCACTTGTTAGGTCTCCAGAACTTTTGGTGGATGTGGTGGAGCAGCATGTTCTTAAAATGTTGGGTACTACACCTGATTGTGTGTCAGTGGATTCCTTTTTGGACTCCTTGCATTTACCCCCTCTTTCACGAGAGGATTGTGATATGTTGTCTGCTGATGTTTCGGCTACAGAGGTGACACAAGCTGTTGGGAGTTTGAATTTGAACTCAGCTCCTGGGTCGGATGGTCTTACAGCTCATTTTTACAGTACCTTTAAGGAAGATCTGGTCCCAGCTTTGACTCTTTTATTTAATGATATGTTGTCCAAAGCTACCTTTACAAAAACTATGAAAGAAGCCATTTAAGTACTGATTTTTAAGAAGGGTTCCGCAGTTGATCTAAACAATTGGAGACCACTTAGTCTGCTTAATGTTGATTACAAAATTTTAGCTAAAATTTTGTTGGCTAGATTGCTCAAGATTGCCGGCATGATCAGTCCGGCTCAGACTTGTGGTATCCCAGGCAAGTGTCAACATGATAATTTGGTTTTGTTACAGGAACTGTTTTCATTGGGAGATAGGGGTCATGTGAAGGGATGGGTATTAGGCCTGAACCAGGGAAAAGGCCTTTGACAAGGTCTCCCATGGGTTTTTATTTTCAGTTCTGGCAGCTTTTGGGATCCCTGCTTAGTTTATTCAGTGGATTAGGGCTCTGTATTCCGGAGCTATTATTATTCCTAATGTTAATGGCTGGTTGGGTCGGCAGGTATCAGTTAACCGGGGTGTTCGACAAGGCTGCCCCTTGAGTCCCATTTTATATGATTTTTGTATTGATGTCCTGATAAGGGCTATTCTTCTTTGTCCAGAGATAGTGGGGTTGCGTGGCGCTCACCCTTCTGTTTCCTTACGAAGATATTAGCTTACGCTGATGATTTAGTTTTGACGGTTGACATGCATACTGAGGAAAAGGCTTTGGAGGGAGTTCTACAGTCCTATTCCTCAATTTCAGAGTCTCACATTAATTTTGAGAAGAGCGTTGGGGTTCCCCTTGGCCATCTCACTGCTCCTATGACTAGTACATTTGCTGGCATTATGATTTCCACTGCTCCTTTTAAAAGTTTGGATATTTTGTTTGGGACTGGGGATATGCAATCTCATAACTGGCAGGCAGCCCTTGGGAGAGCGGAGGACCTCATTGCTGGGTGGAAGCAGCACCAAATTGGTAAAAGGAAGCGAGTCCATCTGATCAAAACGTTACTAGTTCCCATGTTTTTATATCTTTGTTATGTTTTCCCCCCACCGGTGCCGTTTTTTACTAGATTATTCAGCATTTTCTTTCAAGGGTTTTGGGGTCTAGGTTGAACCCAGTCAAGCGTAGTGTGACCTATAGGCCATTGAGTGAGGGAGGGGTTGGTATGGTTAACCCTGTTGCTTTTTTTTATAGTTTATTTTTTGTTATAATTTTGGGAGCGCATTAAAGCCTGGGGAAGTAGGTTGGAAACCTTTTCTTTTGCAGTGGTTGTTACCCTGTCTTACCCACTGCAATTTGGAGAAGAGGGTTTTTTGTCCCGGCTTCCTGATATTCCTTCCTATGGTAGGGAAGCATTAAAATTGGCTTTGTCCTGGGGTTTTAACCCCCAGGATTTTTGCGTTTTGAGTCAGAAATCCCTCTATGACAGGGTTTGGAGGTGAGATGCTCAGGAGGAGGTTGCATTCCCCTTTTGTCCCCCAGATAGTTTTGCCTGGATTCTCAAGCCACTTCGAAACCCATGTTTACCACCATTTGTTTGGGATACAGTTTGGTTGGGTAATTATGGGAGATTAAGTGTTAAGGATAATCATAAGCACAAGGCTCTGGACAATAGATATTGCCCTAGAGATTCCTGTCAGGGTATTTTAGAAACACAACATTTATTTCTGGAATGTAACTTTGCACTTGCTTTCTGGAAATTTTTAGCCAGTACTTGGTCTGATCCTTTATTACAGCATTTATCATATGAAGATATTATGTTTTGCACAAATGGTTCCTTGCTTGGGAAATATGAGGCTGAAACGATGAATATTGTTCTGACATTAATTCAGTATTATTTATGGCAGGCTAGATGCATGTTAGTGTTACACCAGAAATGGATTTCATTACAGGAAATTATTGGTAATGTTAAAACTGCTGTACTTCCTGTTAAATTGCATGATTTTCCTGTTTGTCCTAGATCTCAGTTTCTACAGTTTTGGAAAAACGGTGATATTTGGAATCTTGATTAATTTTCTGTCTTATTGTATAAGTTCTTGTTTCTAGCTGAGTTTGTTTGTTTACACTTCCGTTTTTGTTGTTTGTTTTCTGATCATTTGTACTGCATTTGTTTATTTTGTAATGAAGTCCACTCTTTTCAATAAAATTCCCCTACTCTTTTTCGATAAGTGTCATGGGATCTTTAACATCCACCTGAACTACCACCAATCCAGGCAGATGGGACCTCAGTTTAACGTCTCATCCAAAAAACGGATAGAGGGCATGCAGTTGACCTTCTCTGTTTCAATTTCAGCAAGGCATTTGACTCTGTGCCACGACAGCTGAAAAAATTGGAGGACATTGGGGCCACGAAAGACATAGTTAGATGGGTGGGTAACTGGCTTAGAGATAGGAAAAAAAGGGTAGTGATAAATGGGGTGAGATCAAATAAAGTAGAAGCCATAAGTAGAGTCCCTCAGGGTTTGGTGTTGGGCCCTGTCCCATTCAGCATATTCACTGGAGACATCAGTGATGGAATCCAGGGCAAGATTGCTCTTTTTGCAGATGACACCAAGCTGGGAGGGTGAGTAAACAGTCAGAAAGGGGCTAGGAACCTACAAAAGGACCACCAAAAATTAGAGAGATGGTCTAGTCTGAGGCAGCTGAAATTTAATGCAAAGAAGTGCAAAGTTATGCATCAGGGAAAAGGGAATCCTAGGATAAAATACTGGCTGAGTGGGGTTAGGCTGAGCACCTATGTGGAGGAAAGAGCCCTGGGAGTCATCATTACTGACACCATGAAACAAACAAGCCAGTGCAGTAAAGCATACTGTAAGGTGAACAGAATGCTGCGATGCATAGGCAGAGGGATCGATAGCAGGAATAGAGAAGTGATCATCCCCTTCTATAGATCTCTGGTGAGACCACACCTGGAGTACTGTGTTCAGTATTGGAGACAGCACCTGAAGAAGAACAAGGACAGACTGGAGGCAGTGCTGAGAAGAGCAACAGAAATGATACAGGGTCTACAGGGACTCACCTACGAGGATCTGCTTGCATCATTGACTATGTACTCCCTGGAAACAAGGAAGGAGAGAGGCGACATGATCGAGACATTTAAGTTTCTGAAAGGCATAAACAATGTGCCAGACACAGAGGAGCTATTCCAGAGGAACACCAGCTCAACGACTAGGGGACACGAGTGGAAACTGAAAGGGGGATGTTTTAGGAGGGATCTAAGGAAGCAGTGTGTCACTGAAAGAGTGGCAGAGCCATAGAATGGTCTACTGGTGGAGGTGGTGGGAGCAAGGACCATGATGACTTTCAAACATGGGTGGAACAGATACAAGACTCAATTAAGGTGCAATAAAGTAGGTACAAGCAATGCAATCGAGGCGGGGGTAGCTCTCAGAATCACTTACAGATCCTGGGTATCTCAGGGGAAGACTCAATGAACCCCTCTGTCTCCTTCTGCCATCACTTTCTATGTATCTATGTATCTAGCTCTCTCCTACAACCGTAGTTTTCTTGTTCTGTTATCATTAACCACAGCAAAATATTTAAAGAGATCGGGTATCCCTTATGGGGATGCAAAAACAAAAGGGATCGAGTTCTAAAAAGATGGGTCAGTAACCATAACATTTACCCTTCCCTTAATGGTAAGGGTGCATGGTACCATAAATTATTTTCTTTTTGAAATTCATCTTTATTGACAAAATAGGGTACAAAACATTAGATCGGAAGGGAATCTTTTTACAGAGAGTTCTTATCAACACATTTACTTAAGACGGTATGTTAGACCAGAAGTCTGGCAATTTATCACCATGAAAATCAAATAATCTAAAGTATATGAGGTGGACGAATCTCTGTGAAGTCCACCCCCCCCCCCGGATGAAGCATCATACAGGTTGCACCAGTGGACTGGGGTCAGAATGCAAAATAGTTTTCAGATCAGGGTGTGTGTCAAGCCTTGTCTGCCACCTGGTCCACCTTCAGATATAGACATGGGTTTTTTGGTTTACCCTGTATGTTATCTCCTCCAGGACTAAGATTCCCTATACTATTTGCACTCATTACTGAACTGTTGGAGGTTCAATTTTCAGCCAATTACGGGTTATAGTTTTGTGTGAGACTGTAATCAATATGCCCCATATATATATATATATATATATATATATATATATATGGAGTCTGCACCTCTCAGTCCCCTGGGGGGAGTTCTAAGATGCTGTTTGACATTTCTAGTGGGGAATCTAGAGTGAGAAGGTCAGTTAAGTAAGTGTTTATCCCCTGCCAGAAGGGCTGAATGGTGGGACAGCTCCAGAAAATATGTGAGTGGTGTGCTGTCTGTTCCCTGCACTGTCTCCGGCATACCGGCAGGAGGGAAGGATCCCTCTTATTCTGTAGCGTTGGAGTGAGGAAAAAACAGACCTTTACCTTCCACTTGAACTCTTACCAAAGAGGTGACAGAGTGGTTTTGGTGGTGACATGGAAAACATTACCCCAATCAGCCTCAGTTAGGTTCAAGTCCTCTTCTCGGTGCCATTTCGACTTAATGTTCATTAGATCATTGTCCTCTAACTCTTGCAGTGTCTTGTAAAGTACAGAGATTAGTCCCCTCTGCATCTGACCATTAAGTATTTTCTGGAGGGTGTCTAAGACAGGGATTGCTCTAGATTGATCTTGGTCTAATTGGTGACATCGGGTAATGTGGGACCGGACCTGCAGAAATCTGAAGTGATCTGAATTGCGGAGTGCAAAGGAGTCCCTTACTGTCCTAAAATCCATTATTGTACCAGCCAGAGTAAGTTGGCCTAGCCGAGTCAGGCCTCGCCTGCCCCAGTTGTGGAATGTGTGGTCTAATCTAGCCAGCAGAAAAGAGGGGGCCCAGGCTATCCATCGTAGGGGCCAGAGAGATGTGGATAGTTTGTTTTTTCCATGCCCTACGGACTGCTCTGAGGGTGCCCCGGACCGCTGATAGGGTGAGAGTCATACTGCTGTCACTGTTAGTTGGGTTCATTACTCTGGCTCCTAAAGGGGGACCCATTTCCTCCTCCTGTTCTATTATTTTCCAGTTAGCTCTATAGGAGGGGACTGACTAAAAAGGGCTATCTTCAGCTGAGCAGCTAGGTAATAGTCCTCTAGGTTTGGGAGGGACCTGCCACCCCTGTGTCTATGTGTCTGGAGGATTTTAAATTGTATTCTGAGTTTTTTATTGTCCCAGACAAATCCAGAAAGTTACCTGTGCTAGCTCTGGAACTGGGCTTTAGAGATAAAGATGGGTAGGCACTGGAATAAATATAGGAATCATTTGTAATATATTCATGATGATAGAATGTAATCTGGAGTACATGGGAAGGTTTATTAGAGACCATTTCTCTAAATCTTTTCATATCTGATTGATCAGTGGGGTATAATTAGCTTTAAATAGGTGGGATATGTTTTTGGTGATGATTGCTACCAAGTATTTAATCTTGTTTGCTTTCTAATCTAGGGGAAGCAATTGAGTAATAGCTTGTGAGGGTTTATAGTAAAAACTTAGGACCTGTCTTAGTTTTATTGAGGGTGTAGCCTACATGTCTGCCGAAATTATCAAGAATTGACCAGACCGCAGGGATTGATTGTTCCAGTTGGGACAGGCAGAGCAGAACATCTTCTGCATATAGGGAAATTTTATGGTTGAGCCCCTCGACCTCGACTCCCCATACCTCCTGAGCCATACAGATGGCTTCAGCTAGAGGCTTTATGTATAGGGTGAAGAGTAGGGGTAACAGGGGGCAGCCTTGGCAGGTGCCCCTGCCTGGTCTGAATCTATCCGAGACCCCTCCATTTACCCTGACATAAGCTTGCGGTGCAGTGTATAGGACCCATATGCTATGTATGAATGAATGTGGGAAGGCCATGATCTCTAAGACTGAGAAGAAGAAGCTCCAGGATACTTTATCAAATGCCTTCTCGGCATCCAGACTCATGAGGCAGGCAGACCACTGGTCTTGTGGACAGCATCAATCACATCTATTGTGCATCGCACACTGTCCGGAACTTGACGACCTGAAATAAAGCCTGTCTGGTCCATTCTGATGACCCATGGAAGAAGGAAGTTGAGTCTAGAGGCAATGATGGAGGTAAAGATTTTGTAATCAGAATTAAGGAGGGAGATGGGGCTGTATGATCCGCACTCTGAGGGGTCCTTCCCTTGTTTGTGGAAGAGTGAAATTGTGGCATAATGCCAGGATGGGGTTGCCTTCCTGCCAGATCCCAGAAAAGGCTTCGGCTAGAAGGGGGACTGTTTCCTTTATAAACACTTTGTAAAACTCTCCACTGAATCCATCTGGACCTGGGCATTTACTGTACCAGTTTTTAAATTCTTAATTGTTGTTGAGATTTCGGTTTGGGTAATTGGTTTGATGAGGGACTGACTTTGCTCTGGGGTTATGCTTGGTAATGCCAGGTACCTGAGGAACGTCATCTTGTCTTCCGCTGAGGTCTCTGGTTGGGGATGATATAATTTAGAATAAAAGGAGAAGAAAGCCTCTGTGATTTGCTCACTTTTGTGTTTGAGCAGGCCGGCGATTGGGTTTCTAATTTCTTGTGATAGTGGCTCTGGCTGCCTGTTGCTTGAGGTGGTATGCCAAGAGTCTAGTGCCTCTGGGCCCTCCTTCATATTTTTGCTTTAAGTACCAAAGTGTCTTTTCCATTTCAGCTTTCTATAAGTTTTGTAGTTTCTTTCTGAGTTCCTTTATTTTGGAATCCCTTCCTTGTGCCCATTTATTTCTTTGGTCTGTTTCCAATGTTCTAAGCTGGGAAAGGAGGTCTGCTTGTTTTTGCCTCACTAATTTCTTTTTATGTGTGGCTACTGAAATTAGTTTCCCCCTGACTAGGGTTTTCACTGTGTCCCAGAGGATCTGGGGTGTTGTGCCTGGTTGTGCATTGTCCTCTATTGTTTTTTTTTTTATGTGCTCCTTTATTTCTGTGACCATGGCCTTATCCTGAAGCAGTGAGGCGTTTAGCCTCCAATGAGTATTTTTTCAGGGTAGTCTTAACTCTGCTTCTAGGAAGATGGGATGGTGGTCTGACAGGGTGAAGACTCCAACCCACATTGATGGGATGGCAGGCAGGTCTCTGGAGAAGGTGAAGAAGGTATCCAGTCTGGAGAAGATTTTGAATCTGGGGGAATAATATGTATAATCCCTGGCTGTGGGATATTTACCCCTCCAGACATCTGTTAAACCTAATTCTGCAAAGACACTTTTAAGGGAGCGTGCCTTAAGAACCTCAAGGTTCGGGATTTGGGAAAGTAGTATCTAGTTTCCCATCGAATATTAAGTTCCAGTCCCCACCCATGATCAATAGGCCCTTCACCCTCTCAGCTATGAGCTGGGCTATCGATGTGCAGAAGGACAGGGGGGAGCCTGAAGGGGCATAAATGTTCGTTAATGTGACTTGGATGTCCTGGACTCTGCCAACTGCTATGATGTACCTGGCTCCGGGGTCCTCAATAACTTCCTCTTATTCGAATGGGAAGGAGTTTGCCAACAATATTGCCACCCCCTTTTTTCTACCTATGTGTAAGGATGACTGGAATAGGTGTGAGAAATGTTTGGATTTTAGCTTTAAGGCCTCAGAAGGCGACAAATGCATCTCCTGTTAGGAAATTTACCTCGCCTTTTTGTGCTGTTAAAAACCTCAACACTTGTTTCCTCTTGATAGGATTAGTAATGCCATTTATGTTATAAAATAACACCTTAGTATTCTGGTAGCCATTATGGCTGTATGGTGTTACAAATCCTGCTTGAAATATCTATTAATAAAATTTAACATATCTCTAACAATTCTTATTCTTCTGTAAGTGTACCCCAGTATAACAAGAACTTGCAACAATAACTTTTTACAACAATACAAAAGAACTGGTACAAATGAAATCCCAAGTGGGAACATGGATTAAAATTCTTTTGAACTTGCTGTTGATAAGAAAAAATCAGTAGCGGGTGGGCCACTGCATCCCATTCCTTACTGGGTGGAGCGCAGTTTATCACCACCATGATCAAAGTGTTATGTCGACTTCCATGGTCGAGCTGTGCTAGAGTAGTCAGCTTAGGGGTTCATCGCCTCAGCGATGAGTGTAGTCGTGCATACCAGGAGCATGAGCCAGCCCAAGTCCCTCCTGGAGTATTTCCCCGATGTGACTGTGTAACCCAACATCAGTAGTCATTCAAGGCTGAGGCAGCCGTCGACTTGGGTCCCCCCTCAACCCCATGAAATGAAAAGGTATGGTTGCTGCTAAGGAGGCTCCAGGAGCACCTCCGTGAGCAGTGAGAGTCTGCCTGGTATGTGTAAGGTGTTTGCACTTGTGTCCGCTATTAATATTGATAGAAGGGAACTCTGAGCTTATACAAGGGCAAGGAACACCTCCATAAGGAGTGCAGTGTAACTGCGTGTACCACCTGATAATTATGTGATTTAGTCCTATCTGCTTCTTAGCCCAAAGCAGTGGAGTACACCACAGAGATGAAGGTGGCCCTGTGGAGCTGCCTTTAGGTGACCAAAGGGGAAAAATAAGGCTCTAGCTGATTTTATGTGATACCTGTGGAGGAGGAGCGAGCCTAGGTTTCCCTGATGCGCCCCTCCCCCGATGCCCTTCCCCCAGGAGACAAAAATATAAAGTTTAGGTAGTGCTCCTCTCCTGGGACATTAGTAAATTTATAATACACTGCTTCCCCATTTAAGGTAACTCAGATAAGTAAAGCCATGAGGTAGTAAATAATGACAGCCTATCAGGAGTATATACAATTAGGAATTATAGAAAAGAAGGGAACTGAGTTAGATGAGAGCGACCAGTTTTGCTTTTTCTTAGTGGAGCACTATGCAGACTGTATAGTTCATGGAGATCAAACAGAAAAGATTAAGTCTCTTCCAGACGGAGACTGCATTCTGGTGACTCTCACTGTGTATTCCGTCGAGCATTGAGTGGATTAGTGGTCCAAACCAATCCCCTGCCTGCACCTTCCCAGGCAAAAAACAGTCCTGATGGCTGAGTTGTTTTGATTTAAGTTTCTTCATCGAGGAGAGAGAGGAAATTAAGTACTTACAGTTTTTTCCCCTCCTCGGTCTTTGTGACATCAAGATTGCATGGCACCTGCAGGCCGTGAGGTCTGGGAGGGTGTATTAATCGGGCTCAGCATGGTTGAGTAGGAGGCCAAGACTAGGTTCGTGGGTGAGGAAGGAGATCAGATGAGCAAGAAGTTAGGCAGTAGACGAAAGACAAAGTTTCTGTTCAGGTCACAGTTTTAGCCTGCCTGCTGGGTCCTGAAGTGGCTGGTTCCTCTAAATCTTCTCTTCGATGGGTAGCCTTCTTGTTCACTGTGGATGGGTCACCATATTTGCACAGCACTGCAGCCACATCGGAACACAGGTTAGTGTAAGGGGTTTTCTGGGTGGATCCTGGTTGGGAGATGCCTTTTTGCGCCACAGTCCAGGCTGATGCTATAAGGTCCTTCTCCAGTCTCTCCTTAACCGGAGAGGGGGCAAAAATACCCAGGCTTCCAGGAAGTGTGTGTCTGAGAGGAGATCCGGGAATATCTTTATGCCCTGGTCAGTGATTACCTTTAGTCGGGCTCAATTGTTTAATAATTGGCCAGTGTTTTTTGACTTTCCTGCACCACGCTCGTGTGGTCACTGTCTAACGTGATTCTGTGGTCATGATACAGAAGTTCGCCCTGCTGCCAGGCCAAGTGTAGTAGCTCTTCTTTGGCTCTATAAGATGTCAGTTTAGTGATTAGTGAGCGCAGCTTGGCTCCTGGGTCCCAGGGTTTCGGGCAAAGTGACCTGTGGTCCTGATCCATGGAGATGTCCAGCTCCTCCGGTAGGTGAATTAAGTTCCTCAGCATTTCTTGTAGGAAAGTCGGGACATCTTTATATTTGTCCTCCATTCCCTCAGCAACCCCATATATATGGATGTTTTGTCTTCAGCTTCTGCCCTTGAGATCACCAAGCCCATGAGTAAGCTCCCTATCGTGGGCCAAGAAGAATAGTAGTAGTCGGTACTGTCTCTCCGTCTGCTCTGTGACCTGGGTTAAACAGACTTCAAGTTGTTCGGTTTTGTGCTCTATTTTATTGATATCTGAATGGAGCTCTGTTAGTGACTGATCAAGTTTAGCTACCGTTTTAGCTGTTTGCAGAATGGAGTGTATTATGTCAGTCTGTTCTCCTCGCCAGGCAGGGAATCCATCACGTGGCCTTCTCCATCGCCGGGCTTCGAAGAAGATTCTGATTTTTCTTGAGATAGGAGATCTCTAAGCTTTTGTGCCAGCATATTCAGATTTTTCAATGGTAAAGCCTTCGATCTAGTGCTTTTTGCAGGGGAATTCATCAATTAGCAGCGGATGTTTGCTGATTTTAAGTCAAGGGGTGAGAAGAGCTCCAAGGCTAGGCTGCCATCAAGATGCTGACATCACCGGAAGTCCTTCATAGTACCATAAATTTAATATCCCCCCCCCCCCAATCTCTCAAACCTAATCTAATTGGCCTCACTTGCAGGAGATCCGTAATATAGTTTGGTACTTTCTACTTCAGCCTCAAGTGCAAAAATTTAAAAGTGTGCAATTTCCTCCTAACACTAAGGGAAACCCAGCCCGCTAAGTGGTACAACACACAGCGGTGAATTCCATAAGGGGAAGCACTTACAAACCTAGCCACACAGTTAAAGATGCCATCCAACCTACTGAACTGAGTAACATTTGCACCCCCATAAACCAAATCCCCATAATTAATTAATGGTAAACACATATCAGTTCTGAATCTGGAATTATAAGGAAAAGCATTACGAACTCTAAAAGGAGCCCCTAATCTTTATCAACCCTACTAATTATGGAGCAAATATGTGCTTACGAAGATACTGTAGATGTGAATCAAATCACAGCCCAAGATACTTGTTCCTTTCTACTGTATTTCCAAGGTCACAAGACCCCAGGTTTAATCGACAGCTGGGGTTCGTGCACCTCTGTTCTCTTGGGTGAACTAAAAATCATTACTGGGTTTTCTTGGAATTTAACAAAAGTTTACTATTAACCAAATAACCTTGTATCTTATAAAAATTATTTTGAAGTAACCCCTGTATCACACCCCTATTCTCCCTGGCACAGTTCATAATTGTGTCATCTGCATAAAGATGCAAATTTGCATTCTGTAATTTCTCATCGATATCGTTAATGAACAGGAGTGAGCCCAGAACTGACCCCTGGGGAACCCCATTTTCAACTGGCTTAACATCTGATCTCGTCCCATGGTACTCTACTGCCTGCTTCCTCTCTCCAAGATAACGTGCAAACCATTTATTCACCTTACCCTAAAAGCCCATCACTGTCAATCTCTCCAGCAGAAGGGCATGGTTGATTGTGTCAAAGGCCCTGGAGAGGTCAATAAACACTGCTCCAACCACACACCCTCTCTGTATGGTCAACTGTATATCACTGGCCACTTTCTGGGCTGCAGTGGTAGTGCTGTGCCTTGTTCAAAATCCTGATTATCTGCCATTCAGCAGTTTATGTATATCCAAGTAGCCAGTCATTTGCTTGGCCAATAACCTCTCTAGAATCTTTGACACAATTGGTAGTAGGGAAACTGGCCTATAGTTAGACAGACCATTTACAGCCCCACCCTTATAAACTGAGGAAACCTTTGCAGTTTTCCAACCACAAGGAAGAGTACCAGTTGCTAGTGTAATTAAGAGAGATATCAGAATATTTTTACCACACACTTTGGGAATTCATATAAAGAAAAATGGGATTGAATGGACTACAGTGCACAATGGTATTAGTGATAGTCCTCAGATAGATATTATATTCAGAACTTCTAAACTTGCAGAGCAGATTGCATCAGTCTCCTAAGTACAGATGGTCTTGGTATTGCCCTGGTTGATTTTGCGGAATTAAACAGGGAACCCTTTTTATGCCGTATACAAGTTACTGACTCTGATGGCTCAGCAAAAATTTTATCCACCCATATTAGCTCAGGAATTATAGTCTATAATAGGTTTTCTTCACTGGAAAATCCTTGTAATGTATGACCAAAAAGTATATTTACGTAAGAACTTACCGTAGCAGTAGATCTTCGAGAGGAGCTCTTGCAGCAGGTAATACCATTAGGATTAAGGTTGCCAGGCATTAGAACCCTATGGAAACATTTTTCTAGCCAGCAGTCTGTGGCAGGGGACCACCCCAACATCAGCTCCACCCGACATCAGATGTGGTATAAAGGGGCGGTCCCCCTGCCGGAGACCCAGCTGAAAATACAGGTAGAAAACCAAGGAGAAGCTCCCATCCCCAAATAGAAGATGTAATGTTTGTCCCTGAGGGCAGGTGGGTGAGAAATCCACCTGCTGCAAAAGCTCCTCTCGAAGATCTACTGTTATGGTAAGTTCTTACGTAACTGTACTATCTCACTTCGAGGGGGAGCTCTTGCAGCAGGTAATATCATTAGGACTTTGTCCTAAGCAATGCCCAAGGAGAGACCCAGATTGAAATAGTGGAGGACAATAAAACACTGTGGTAAATTAGGAGAGAAGTCCCTGAAGGACTGCTAGGCCGAAACCTGCTCTCCTTCTGGAAACAATGTCCAGTCTGTAGTGCCTCGTAAATGTATGCACTGAACTCCAAGTAGCAGCCACACAGAGGTTCCACTGAAGATACATTTCAAAGGGAAGTGAAAGATGTCACCACCCCTCTGGTAGAGTGACCCCTCACTGGTCCCAGTAGGGGTTTGTTGTGGTGCTGGTATCAAAAAGTGATGCAGTGCATAAGCCACTTAGTGTTTGTTTTGTGACTGGTGCTCCAAGTTTCCTGTGGGCAAAGGAGACAAACAACTGGTGTGTCTGTCTGGCGGATCTAGTCCTAGCCAGATAGTAACATAAAATTCTACGTATGTCCAGACTATGTAACAATGCCTCCCCATTGTTCGAGTACTCTAGGTAATAAACTGGTAGTTGAATGTCCTGGTTCAATGTGAACTCAGACACTACCTTTGGTGAACACTTTGGGTTTGTACACAGGGCTACTCTGTCCCTGTGAAAAACCAGATGAGGCTCTTTATACATCAGAGCCTGCAGCTCGGAAATCCTCCGGACTGAAGTAATGGCATCTACAAATAACACCTTCCAAGAAAGAAGGTGGAGCGCATAGCTTGCGGTTGGTTCAAAAGATGATCTTTTCTAAAATGAATAGGAAATCCCAGGATGGTACTGGGTCTCTCATGGGGGGGGGTTCTTATGCAAGATACCTCTCAGGAGGTCTTGCAGATGTCTAGCTGTGCCAGAGTCTTCCCGTTTATTGGTGCATGATAAGCTGAGCACAGAGATGCACCTTTATGGACAAGTAACTGAGACCCAGGTCCAACAGATGGAGAAGATACTCCAGCACATTCCACCAGACAACCCAGGGGATCCAGAGAATGAGGAATCACCCACAAGCAGAAACGCTTCCATTTCATAGTGTAGGTCACCCTGGTAGAGGGTTTTTTCACTGCCACGCGTACCTCTGACACTCTAAGAGGTACTCCAAACCTATCCCTAGCTAAGTCCGCAGGAGCGCAGCATGCAGGTGCAAGGACTGGAGGTTCGGATGGAGTAATGTCCATTGTTCTTGGGAAAGCAAGTGAGTGGAGAGGGGCAATGGAACTGGTGGATCCGATGCCAGCTGTTGCAACAGCGGGAACCAAATCTGTCGAGGCCAGAATGGCACTACCAGTATCATCCTGGCCTCTTCTGCCTGCAACTTGAGCAGGACCCTCTGAAGCAGAGGGAATGGAGGGAAAACATACAGAAATCTCCCTGTCCAAGAGAGGGACAATGCGTCTCACCAGAAAACACCAGGCCCTGGCTCTAGCGAGCAGAAATTGGGCAGTTTGGCATTGTGTGGGGACGCAAAGAGGTCCAGTTCTGGCTGACCACACCTTTTGAAGAGGTCATCTATGATTTCTTGCTGTAGTTCCCACTTGTGGTTCTGAGACTGAGAGCAACTTAAGCTGTCTGCGTGGATGTTGTGGATTCCTGGAACATGAACTGCTGTGATATCTAGTTTGTGATCCATCACCCAGGACCAAACTCTCGTTGCCTCTATGCATAGGGAGTACGAGTGTGTACACCCTTGCTTGTTGAGATAGAAGACTGCTGGAGTATTGTCTGACTGGACCAGTGGAGGTCCATGAAGGAGTACCCATTGGAAAGTTTGAAGAGCATACAGAACGGCTCTCATCTCCAAAATGTTTATGTGAAGATCTTGTTCTGTTGAATTCCAGGAGCCCCTTGTCTGATGCAAAGCAAGATGTGCTCCCCATCCCAGTCCTGATACATCAGTGGTGAGAGTCTGCAGTGGACTGGGTCACTGAAAAGGAATCCCTATCCTCAGATGGGCCAGGGTGAGCCACCAGGTCATGGACTGTTGGACTGCACTGGAGATATGAATGGGCTCTTCCAGCTCATCTGAACTTTGATCCCATTGAACCTTGAGGTGCCATTGCAGGATTCTCATGTTCAGATGTGAGAGTGGACCTGTCACAATAGCTGCTGCCATATGACTCAACAATTGTAGAACCACTCTTGCTGGAACCAAGTCCAAATCTTGTACCTTGCAAGTGACTTCCCTTAGCCTTGCTGCCCTGTCTGTGAGCAGAAAAGCTCTTCCTTGGACTGTGTCCAGGACTGCTCCAATGTATTGCAGCATTTGAGCTGGCCATGGTTGTGACTTGGGCAGGTTTAGGGTGATGCCTAAAGTCTGGAATAGGCTGGATGTCTCCTCCAAGATCCTGTTCAAGTGGTCTTCTTTTGGTGCAGTAAGAAGTCAATCATCCAGGTAGGGGTATACAAAGTGACCCCATTCTCCTGAGGGCTGCCACTACCACTGCCAGACACTTGATAAAAACCCTTGGTGCCAAGGATAGGCCGAATGGCAGTGCCCTGAACTGGTAGTGTCCTCCTTGGAAGGTGAAGCGTGAGTACTTCCTGTGGGACAGCAGGATCTTTATGTGCATGTAGGCGTCTTGTGAGTAAAGCCAGTCTCCTTGGTGGAACACTGGTAACAGACTCGCCAGTGTCACCATTCTGAACCACTTGTATTCGATAAAGGTGTGGGGAGGCAGTATAGTGCAGTGGTTTAAGGCTCTGAGCTGCAAATCTGGTGACATCCAGCAGACCAGACCTGGGTTTGAATCCCACAGCTTCCACTTGCATACTGTGTGACTCTGAGCAAGTCACTTAACTTCCCTGTGCTCCCAGGTCGCTCCTGTAAAAATGCTTTCAGCTTAGTGTGCTACTCCTGGTTAAACAACTAAAAAAAAAAAAAGGTGTTCAGTTGACTCAGGTCCAAAGTGGGACAGAGGTCTTCTGCCTTTTTTGGGACAAGGAAGAAATGGGAATTAAATCCCTTACCCCTTTGAGCAAAGGGAACCTCCTGTATGGCTCTTTTGTCCAGTAAGGCCTGCATCTATGCCCTCAGGAGGAGTGCATGGGATGTCAAGCAGTGGATGGGGACTGGTGGGTTGTCTGGTGGAAGCTGGGTGAACTCTAGGGAGTATCCCCTTTCTACTATCTGGAGAACCCATTGGTCTGATGCTATACTGGACCATCCGGATAGGTAAAGGGAGAATCTCCTTCCTACCACCTCCCCCTGCACATGATGTGGTGGGGGGGGTCGGTAGGGAGTCATGCTGTGTTGGAGGGTGTAGGATGGGAAGGTCTTGGCACTTTGTGGTTTTTGGGGCCCTGAGTGCCTGAAGGGACAGGGTGTCCTTTTCTTTTGAAGCTTCCCTTGTGTTGTGTCTGGTGACTTCCTTGCTGTCCAGGATTTTTCTGAAAGGGATGGCACGTGTGGATTGTGGCTCCAACCAGTACATTGTGTGGATCTCAGACACTGCTTTACAAATGTCTTGAAGTTCGTTGATCAGTTTTTCTGTGTTCTGACTGAACAGTACTGGTCCTTGGAAAGGAGCATCCAGGACAGCATCCTGAAGATCCTGTCAGAAGCCCGAAACCCTGAGCCAAGCATGCCTTCGCATACAAATGCCGATGGCTGCTGCTCTTGCTGCTGTATCCGAGGAGTCATAAGAACTCCTGAGGACATGCTTGTCCATGTCCATGCCAGACTGAATCACAGCAAGGATCCATCTTACCCTCCAAATCTGGCTGTGCTTTGGCCAGGTCCAGTGCCTTTGCCCCAGGGATTTTTAGTAGGTGAACATGTGGACCAGGAAGTTGAGTGACCTGATGGTGCAAGTTGCTAAGGAGTACACATTGCACCCCATCTAGTTTAGTTTCTTCGATTCTGGGTCTGGTGGCTGGGCAGTCATGTGGCATGGTTGTTGTGCCCTGGCATGGGCACCTGTCAGTACCATTGAGTCTGCCTTTGGGTGTTCACCCAGAAAAGGCTCCCCTTTTGGTGTTTTGTACAGTCTATCAGCCTTGTGAGGGACTGTAATCATAGTGGCCGGATGCCTCCATGTGGACTTGGTCACTTCTTGAAAAGGTTCCGCCAAAGGAGAGATGACCAATGGCTTGGGATCTGTGGCTCCTAAGAATTTGGCCAGCCTGCACCTTTCTGGGTCTAATTCCTCAGTGTTACACTGGTAAAGGGCCTGAATATGGTGCATGATGTCCAAAAAGGAAGGGTCATCCGGGGGTGACCTCGGTGAGGCTGTCGGATTTGGAGATGGAAGGGGGAGCTCATCTTCTGAAGAATAGTCCAAAGACAAGTCCCCTGCATCGTTCCCTGAAGATGACAGCAGGGGTACACTGAATGAAGGGACGGACAATGGATGACTCTTGAGCCGTCGGACCCGGGCATCCACCTGTCCTCATTGTCATGCGGCTTGTCCTTCAGCAGTAAAGGTCACTCAGAAGTGAGGTCTGTTGGTGGTGAGTGTACTAGGGATGGATCCCTGGATCTATGGAGAAGATCCCCCTTGACAGTATTCCACCACATTTTAAAAAGTGCTCCCACCTCAGCTAGTGGGACGACTGGTGATGGGGGAATCTGATTGGAAGTGCCGGAGGACCCGAGTATCTGGTTCGAAGGTGGAGGAGTCTGTTCCTCAGGCACTTTGTCCATGAGTACATCAGGTGTCAGGTCCTCGGTGTCTGGCAGCCTGATGTCTGGCTCTTTAGATAGAGGCTGTTGGGTGTCCAGTACCCCCACTTCTGGGGACTCGGTCACTGGGGCCGACGGCCGATACTTCGGGGCTGACGACCGGTCCCTAGGGGCTGACAGCATTTCTTTTTATGGAGGCGCCTCTTTGTCCAACGTCGAGTCAGAATGCCATGTTATCTGAGAAGCAGATGATGCCCGGTGTTCGGGTGGGGGAGGCATCTGGTACCTGACGACCTCCCGGCATTTCTCTGATTCGTCCTTTCTCTTGTGCTTATCAGATGTCTCAGTAGGCTTATGGGTGGTGGGCACCATGGATTTGCCTGAAGCCAATGCCTGTCCCTCATGGGTCGACCCATGTTTATGGGGTCGGTGGGCCAAGGGAATCTGGGTGGATGGCTGTCCTGTGGAGGAAAACTCCCTATCTTTCACCTGAGTGGAGGTGGTCAACTTCCTCTGAGTGTCCCCAGAAACTGCTTTGGTACCTGGGGGGATCAATTCTGAGCTCCTGCCGGAGGTGGAGGTAGTAGATGCCCAGAGGCGACTTCGGTGGTGATGTTTTCCTCCCGATCTCTTCTCCTTGGGGGAGGACTTCCTGGTGGAAGAGGATGAATTATGTCCCAATGGGGCCTTCTGCATAGCAGCTACTTGCTGCTCGAGAAGGTAGGCCTTTAAAGTGTTCGCATAGAGAATCCTCATCTTGTTGTTGAATTTTGTGCAGTGCAGGCAGTCGTCCAGCTGATGGTCTGGGCCTAAGGCAGATCAGGCAGGCAGAATGGTTGTCTTCCACTGGGATCTGCTTCCTGCACGCACACTTCAATTTTCGCTGCTGAGACAAAAAAGACATTAAACTGTGATTGGAAAGAGTGCAGAAGAAAACGGTTGTTTTAGAGAAAAATATTGCGCGATGCACAAGAAAAAAGGTGGTCAACTGTAACTATTTATTTATTTATTTATTTATTGAATTTTGTTGACCCAGTAAGCCCAGTGGCCCTAGAAGTCCCTTTTCAGGGGCAACCGGAAGGGGGGGATACAGATGGTAAGCAACTGCAATTGAGCCAGATTAAGCTGTTGGTGGTATTTTTAGTGAATGGGAGAAATTTGGCCAGGACACCGGGGAAATTCCCCTACTTCCTGCTTCCTGTGAGCAGGGGGGACCCATTTTCTGGTGAGACCAAGATGGCGGAGGAGGAGGACAGTGGAGGAGCTGCACATGAGGCTGCGATAGCCCAGAGTAATTCCTCACCTGTTGATTTCACCGAGTCTTGAAATGCTGAAATGGTGGCTGGGATGCACCTGCGAGGTGGCCAGCAAAACGACAACTCAAGTGGTTCTTCAGTTTCTGTTGCTACACTGGGGCTTAGTTTGCCAGAGAAACAACACTGTTTGGAAGAGGAACTTCTTCGTGTGAGTGCATTATTGGTACAGGAACATAGGAACCTCACTGTGGAGGATGACAGGAAGCGGAAGAGATCAAAGGGTTCCCCGAGCATTGCAGCAGCAGCGGGGCCCAGCAAGTTGCATCCAGCTACTGAAAGGCCGAAAGTCAGCGAAGTTTCGACTTCTAAAGATTGGGGAGATCTGGTAGATGAATCCTGGTCTCAGGAGCGCTCGCCATGGGGCTGGCTGGATCTGATTTCGGGTAATTCATGGAAGCTGGCTGATGGATCTTCAGCACTACCGGAGTCTGCAGAGATAAGTACTGTGGCTTTATCAGTCCCTTCTCCTGTTGTTTTAGTCTCTGAACTTCCAGCCTCCCCTTTTCCTAAATCTACTACTGATTCTGGACTACCCTTGGACAGCCTGTCAGTGGAAATGGCTGCAGATGTGGCTACTTCCTCTGTCATACAGGGGCCAGCTTTGGAACCTGTGGAAAAACCTTCCTATGCCAGTCATTTTAGGCAACCTCTAGAATTAGCCAAGTGGTGAAATGCCATCCGTTTATGATATGTTGGCCCCAGGGATAATCCCCCTGATAGATTTTATGTTGGAAAAACTTTATTGAAGAAAAGTATGGGTTTTTCTCCTTCTGAAGTCTACGCCTTGATCCATGTTCCTGGAGAGTTTACATTTGATGTCAGTTTTCGCACCCCAGCTCTTTTGGAACTATTCTGGAGTCGCTATTTAAATCTAAAAACTAATCCCCTATGGTCGGACTTTATTGTACTGCCTCTTTCAAAACAGGCCTTTAGGGTCATTACTATCATGTTCAGAAATGAAGGGGTTAATGTCATAGATATTGTTAACTGGTTATCTAAGAGATGTGAAATCCAGGGGAATCCTGTTCCTATCCTGGATGTAGAGGGATTTTGGAATGGGGTTGGAAATTTAGGATTAAACTCACTCTATTGATTCTGATTTGGTGCATCTCCCAAATGTTTTTTTTTGGGGAGGGATAAGGGGTTCCTTTTTTATCCAGGTCAGCCAAGGGTTTGCTTCAAGTGTGGGTCTCGGACTCACATAAGCACCTCTTGTGATGTGCTAAAATGTTCTTATTGTGGGGAGTCTGGTCATCCTAGTGCTCACTGTTTCCAAACCTCTAAATGCAATCTTTGTGATGTGGTGGGTCACACATTTGAACTTTGCCCTTTGACAGCTAAAAACACACCAGAAGCTGATTTTGGGTACAGGACCATTATATTAGGGAGGCAGTTTGACTTGGCATTCCTACTGGAGGAAGGTTGAATCCCAGTACCTCTGGGGCTAGTCTCCCTTTGCCCGTGTCAGGTTTGATTTATAACTCTACCTCAAGCACAGACTCTATAGATATACCTGAAGTGGTGACTCATGAGGTACCAGAGATAGGACAAGGGGGCGTTATTTGCAAGGATTTGGTATTGTCTAGTTTGGATCCCTTGGTAGACGGTTTTACTATGGTTAGTGGCAAGAAAGGGAAATCTGTTAAAGGAAAGGGGAAGGTGGGTAGAAAAACAGCTTTACCTTCCATGCATGGTTCTATTGCTGACCCTAATACCTTTGCAGTATTGGTAGAGACTCCAGAGGCGGTTTCCGACATGTCTCTGCCTTCTGCACCCCCAAAGCCTGAGCCCTTGGAACCTGCTGAAGGACAGATTGGCCCTAAGCCATCAGATGGGAAAAGTGGAAGGGTAACAAGAGCATCTAGCAAAGTAAAGTGACTTTACCCTTTCATTAACTCATGGTTCCTTTTACTTTAGAGTGGCAACTTAAATGCAAATAGCATTAAATCTCCTGTTAAACGTCAGAGCACTTATTCTCATTTTTATATGAAAATCTGGACTGTGTTTCCTGCAGGATGTTGCTTTGCATTCTCCTCGGAGATAGAGGCTGCCACTACTGGTTAGGTGTGGGAGATTGTTTTTGGTCTTTGGGAAGTGATTTGTGTAGTGGGGTGGGATTTGTTTTTTTCATTCACATATAAAAGTAATTCATCAGATAGAGATTTTAGCCGGTAGGGCCTTGGTTTTGGATGTTAAGTGGGGTTCCTTACCCTTACGGTTACTTAATGTTTATGCACCTCAATCTAAATTTGACCGAGTAACCCTTTTTAATTCATTATACCCTTTTCTATGCACCTCTTATGTTACTATCCTTGGGGGGGACTCTAACTGCTCCTTGCCTTCCAGTGTTTCTTCTGGAATGAGGAAGAAAGTGTATAGTGATATGGCAAGCTTGTCAAAACTTCTTGCAGATATTGGTTTGAATGATGCTTTTGGGCCTACCTCTAATGGGTTTGGAAATACTTATTTTATGAACTAGAGCTTCCAGAATTGACTATTTTTTTTTTTCACCAGGGGTTGTAGTGCAATCACAGTCCTTGCAGGAGGTGGCCACATCAGATCATAAAATGCTTGATTAGTGTTATGTGACGTGCCTGAAGTTCAGAGGGGGCCAAGTTTTTGGAAATTAAATGTTATCTTATTAGATATCCCTGGTGTGGCTGATGGTCTACATTCCCTTTTTTTAGCACGTCAGTCTGTTTTCTTTCTATATGAAGATTTAAATACTTGGTGGAAGGACACGAAATGTGAAGTCAGACTCTATTTTAAAACCATAGGTCGTTTAAATGGGAGATTCCGGCATGATGGACTTCAATATCTTAGAGAACGACTTCATTTTTTGTCTACCTTCCGCCAGTCTTTGGGATCTGCAGGTTTGGATCAAATTAAAAAGGTAAAGGAAGAGTTGGCTAATTTACAGTCTCAGGTTTTACAGGATGTGGAGAGAAAGCATAAATATGGGATTAGTGGTACAAAGAAGGATACTTTACCTTTTGAAAATCTGAAACTTCTTAAACACTCCCGAGCTATGATGTATTTAAACACCTCAACTGGGGGGGTTACAACAAATACTGGTATTTTAGATACGATACATGACTATGTTACTGCATCCTTTAAGAGTAGATTGCTCCTGAGACCCCATTAATGATTGGTTTCTTAGAAGACCAGTCCCTGTTTTGTCTACAGATGAGCAGTCTACTTTGGTCCAACCCATTACGGTAGATGAACTAAAGACTGCAATTTGGTCTCTGAAGTTGGGAATTACTCCAGGTGCTGAAAGATTGTCCCATGAAATCTATAAAAGTTTGTGGGAAGTTTTGGGTACTGACCTATGTCGGGTATTGAATGCTGGGTTACAGGCAGGGTCTCTACCTAAAAGCATGTTACAGGATGTGTTGCTTTTACTGTATAAAAATAAAGGGGAGCGTGGGGATTTACATAATTGGAGGCCTTTGTCTCTTTTGAACACTGACTATAAGATCTTGATGAAAATCTTTTGTTTTAGATTACAGGGTGTATTGGGTTCCTTATTACATCCATCACAATTTAGTGGGGTGCCACATCGAAGGGTTCAGGATGCACTGATCCTACTCAGGGAGCTTATAGCTAAAGGAGCATCTGGAGACATGTTTGGGCATCTGGTTTGTCTTGATCAGGCTAAAGCTTTTGATCAAGTAGAATATAGTTATCTGTGGAAGAGTTTGAGACAGTATGGGTTTCCCTCACAATTTATAAACTGGCTACGCATCTGATACAGACATCACTCTGATACCTAGCATAAATGGATGGTTGGGAAGAGATTTTGAGGTACATAGGGAGTACGCAGGGGTGTCCACTAAGTCCCCTACTATGTCTTATCCTTGGACCCCTTTTGCATGCTTTAAATAATACAGATGATATTGTTGGATTATCAGTTAGTTATATGGACCCACAGATAGTGACAATAGCATATGCAGATGATTTGGTTTTAGTTCTGTCAGATAAAAATTCTGCTGTTGCTGCACGGACATTATTGTACACCTTTTCAGCTATGTCTGGTTCCTCTATTAATAGGTTTAAAAGTGGGATATTGCCTTTGGGTATGGGACTACTGATGTGGCATTGATTTGGGACATGCCTATTAAAACTGGCTATAGGAAGATTCTTGGTGTTTATTTTGGAGGTGTGGACGATCATCGGTACAATTGGGAGAGCCAATTATTGGAGGCACGTAATAGGGTGTTACTCTGGAATAAGGGCGAATGTCTAAAGCGGTAATTTATTTGATTAAAACTTTTTGTTGCCATATTTTTTGTTTATAGCTGCAGTTTTTCCCACTCCCCCTTCTTTAGAAACCTCTCTTTATGATGTATTTTTTCTTTGTTTATGGGGTAATAGATTAAATCCGGTGAAGAGGGGTATCACTTATTTATCTATCGGCAAAGGAGGTTTGGGTATGGTGAATCCAGTTGTATTCTTGCATAGTATATTTATCTTCTATAATTTAGTTCCTTTGCTCAAGGGGGCTGTTAAGATCTGGTCCCCGTGGGTGGCTGATAGTATAGATCCCCTTCTTAGGCATTGGGTTCAGGATTCCTTTTTGGCCTGGCAGGTACAGCTATGTGCATTGACTAGTCACTTTCATACGATGTTTCAAAAGTTGAAATCCTGGCATGTTGTCAGAAAATCCTTTCTTCTTCAAACACGTCAGCAATTCTATCGTACTATATTGCAGGATTACTTTTTTTGTGGATCCTTGGTTTCATGATTTACCAGTTTCTGAGCAACATTCCAAATTACAATTAGTAAGCAAGAGGGTACCCCGCTATATGTGGGATTTTTTATGGCTATGTCTCCACAAGAGATTAGGGGTAAAAGGCAATATGAGGCATAAAGAACTCTTGGAGAGGTCCCAGGGAGGAAACCTGCTTAGGGGTGGTTGAAACTATGGAACATTTTTTTGTGGATTGTCCCTTTGTAGTTTCCTTTTGGTCCCAATTTCAGGATGTGTGGCCTTTAAATCCTTTTCGGGATCCTACATCACAGATCTGGGTGGAAGGGGTTCTGCCGGGCTCCTGGGTGACTTATGATGTAATCACTATGCGCCTGTTAATGGGTCATATAGGCTTTCAGCTGTGGCAAGCACGGTGTAATTTGACACTTCGGCAGAAATTACTCTCTGCATCCCAGATTATTTATAACATTAAGAAGGTAATACTTAGCTGGAGACTTCAGGAAAAGGAAAAAAGGCATCCTGAACTGTTTTGATTGTGGTGGAGGAAAATGAACTGGCTTGACACAGGGTAAAGGTTATGGTGCTATGTCCAGGCTGTCTTGAAAAGTGCTGGGTATCCCTGCTTGCAAGGCTAGAACCTCCTTTTGGGGTAATTTTGGTGGGGACTGCTATTTTCTGCATATGTGTAAGTTTTGTTTTAGACCCAATTCCTCCCTCTAAGGGGGGGCATTTGTATCTTCTGGTACTATTTGTTTTTTTAATTTTCCAATCATTTTATGATGCTGTTTGTTGTGCATACTTGGTTTCTATGCTTTCTGTACATCCCATTTGTATGCTAGTATACTTGTTTTGTTTCCATTTGTTGTGCATTATGATTTCTACTGTATATATTATTGTTTGATTGTTGCTTTTAGTTGCAATACTCCCTAATCCTTTTAGTGGGGGATGTTTTCATATTATTTCTTTACATTGCTCTGACATGGTATGTTGACAATACTATTTGTTTTGTTTTCATATGATTTGTTTATTATTTTATGTGACATACCACAGTTTATATTTCACTTTTGGTCTACTGTTATGATAATAAACAATTTCTACTATTTTAGTGGGGGAGTTGGCACTGATTAGTTTTTTGGGTCGCTAAACTGCTGCTGATTTTTGAATGTATGATGTAATACTTATTTCTGTTAATCCTTGTTTTATATTATGATTTTGTGTGCTGTAAACACTATTTTGTATATGTTTTGCTTTCTGGTTGTAATAAAAAAAATTCCCCTACTCTTTGGAAGATGGCACTGTGCTGGTGCTGAGATGGCCAGTCTGCCCGAGACTCCGACGAGGACAGATGTGCTACGAGCCAGGGAACAGGCCTCACCCCCGGTCTCAGATTCTAACGAGGCCACTTCTGCTATGGATGCCTTCGGGGTTTCCTCATATGAGGTTTCCCTACCTGACTGTGGTGCGTCGCGGGATCTACTAACTCGATCGGCTGTAACGGCGGAGGACATTCACGAGTTGCTGGTGGCTGAGGAGTGCATATTTGCTGCACAGAGGATGGAACTGGAGTCTCGATTACAAGAATGCCTACGACGGGAGGAAATGAGAGACGACTCCACTCGTGCTGCTGTTGCAGTTGCACAGTGAGAGGAAAGCGTTGCTCCGATTTACCGGAGATACTGTAGATGCTGCTACAGATCAGATGGAGGACTCTTCACAGCCGACTTTGGATGTACAGGTATTTAGTGCTGGGGATGAACTGCTCTCTTATCCTGTGGATGAGGATTTAGTCGCTCATTCTCCGATTCCTCAGCAGATGGCGTCAGCTGGGTTGGAAACAGGGATTGATGGTAAACAGTGTCACCATATTGCGGTTTTACCTCCTGAAAGTTCAACTACAATTACCCTGGACTTCCCCAAAGCTTCCTTCACTATTGGGGTTTCCTCTGGGGGGATACAAAAAAAAAGGCCCTGTGAAAGAACAAAGGATTCATGGGAAGAAAGGTGGGGTTAGTGGTGATGGGTTCGTGGCCCCCTTACCATCCTCGGTAGTTCCCTTGACAGGACAGCTTTTTGGTCCCCCCCCCCCGGTGGACTGGATTTCCCATACTCTGAAGGCAGCTGGGTGGGTGGGAAAACTGATAATTCGGGTTAGGACACCAATAATTCTGTCTTAGATGACAGTGCTAAGGGGTTGGTAGGGCCTACTGAAATGGCCTCATCTTTGACCACCTCACAAATTCCACCTGGTCAGTGTGTGAATGATACTGCCTCTTCTATTGTCCATAATCAAACAGATATAATGTCTGACATCAGGGCCTTAGAAGGAGAACCTGGTAACCTTTCTGCCCCTCCTCTCTCTCCGGTTCCCCTACAATGGGCTTCAGCTTTCCCTGGAGCAGGTATCCCATCGGTACAGCCTGCACTTCCTGTTTCTAAAGACCCAGATTCTGTTCCTACCCTTACAGATCCTGTAGTCCCAAAACCAGGGGTTTGGCATCCTGGGGCAGGCGCTAAGTTGTTCCCCTCTTCTGTTAAAAATGCCTCTGAGCCAGCTATGAGATGGAATGCAGTTTGGTAACGATTTCGGGGTGATGCCTCTGTTGCACCTGATCGTTTGTTTGTTGGTAGAGCTTTCCTAAAGAATAGCATGAAATGTTATGCTTATGAAATTTATGTGCTTATCCATATGCCTGGGGATACTATATATGATATACGTTTTAAACATCCTAATGGCCTTGAATGATTTTGGAAGCAATATAATCTTCTTAAAAATGATCCTATATGATGTCCTTTTATGGCTATCCCCCTGACAAAACCCATGCCGAAAACAATCACAGTCCTTTTTCGAAATGAAGGAGTAAATGTGGCAGACATAACATATTGGCTGAATCAGCATTGCATGGTTAATGGTTATCCTGATCCCATACTGGATGAGGAACACCTCTGGATGGGGGGCTGGAAATACAAGGTTACTCTGAAACAGGAACAAGGGGTAATTAAACATTTACCTAATTACTGGGGCACACTGCAGGCAACCCCAGAAATGCAATTTGTGTGAGGAAATGGGTTATACTTTCCACTACTGTGTTTGGGCCTCCCATAATAACCTGGATCAGTCTATCCAGGCAGAACACGAGGCCTATGTGACAACTGCACAAAAGGAAAAATTGAAAGCTAGTAATCTGATGGAACAATTGGGGAAGGGGGACCAGCAACCTGTTCTGGCATCGTCGCCTGCTCCCACGGTAGTGGAAGGAGAAGGTTTTGGCAGTCCCCCTGTCTCTTTACAGCCTGCTTTGGACTCCTCACAAGACACGCTGAGCGAAACTACTTCTAGGGTTTTAGATCATGACCCGATTGCATGTGGGCAGTCTCAGGACTTACCACTAGGAGAATGAGTAACAACATCTGGTGACATCATTTAGGAGGATCCTACTGTGGTAATGCCTCCACCTGAAGCTAGGGAAGATATACCGTTCCAAAGGGTCACGCATTCCAAAACGGCCTCAAAAGGAAATTGTGTGGACACTGACATTCCTGTTCAAAATTCTTTTGACATTCTTATGGATGTACCTGGTAAGGAAGGGGATGGTGAGTCTGATGGCTCTTCAGTGACTTCCGTGCCCTTGGACCCCCCAGATGGAACTGGGAAGGTTGGGAGGTATAAACCGAAGAAAAGGAAGAAAAGAAAATGAAGTGACTTTTTCATGTTATATATTTTTTGGCTTTATGATGCAAGCTTCTACTTCTATTACTACTATAAATGTTAATAGTATTCTTAATCCCAAGAAATGTATTGTAATGTATTGTCACTTTTGCAAGTTTGCATAATCTTAATGGTCAGATCATTTTTCTTCAAGATACCAGATTACATACTGTTTCTGAGTTGGAATGTGCTAAAAAAGATTGGAGGTGGGGGCCTTCTTTGTGGTAGATAGGAGAGGTTATGTGTTCTGGGGGTGGGCATTTTATTTTCCAATTTATCTTTTCATATACTAAAAGTATTGGATCTCTCCCCTGGTAGGATTCTATTGGTGGACATTGTTCTTGGAGGTTTAGCTTACCGGCTGATTAATATATTGTATATGCACCCCAAATAAAGGCAGAAAGAGTGGCCTTATTTCACCTGGTTGCACCATTCCTATATACTTCCAAACTGATTTTGTGGGGGGGGGACTTTAATTGTGGTTTGTCTCCTTGGGATTGGGGTAGACAGACCACAAAAGTGTTTAGTGATGCAAATGTGTTGTTATCCATATTGAATAATACTGGCTTGTGTAATCTTTATGACATACTGGGCAAGGCACCTGAACATACCTTTTATAAGGAGAAGTTATCCACTCGCATAAATTTTTTGTTTGCTTCCAAAGAATATTTTGTACTGATGTTAGGATTATACCTCTGGAAACCTCTGATCATGTGCAGGTTCAAGCTGAAATTGGTTTAGTTTACAATATTACTTTTGGACAGGGGTTATTGGAAATTAAATGCTTCCATATTGCAGCATGAGGTGGTGCAACGGGATCTAAGTGATTTCTTGCTTATCCGGCTTGATGCCCATTTTTTATATGATCCCTGGGGTGAATGGTGGGAGAATTCCAAAAAGGATATGAGAATTTTTTTGCAGAAAACTTCTAGCTCCTTGGCGATTTCTAAATATTTGAATTACCTGTCATTAAGAGCTAAATATTTAAAACATTTGACACAGGCGTGGGGGACTGGTACTGACTTGCAGACACAGCTTCAGACTCTTAAAGATCAAATGTGTGCCTATCACACTCAAAAGGAACGTGAGAAGGCTCACTGCCAAACTTTTGTTACACAAGGGAAAAAGGACTGTGTTAATCCTTACGATTTAGAACTACAGAGAGTGCAGAAGTTGACAATGGGAGCCTTGTTTGGGCAGGATGGGACTTTGCATACTACGCATTATGGTATTAATAGAGTGGTTACTGAACATTTATGGTCTACTTATCAGACTGTTGTTGATACACGGAAGTCTGTTTTGCTAGCTTCTGGGACTTTGCCTGAGATTCCCTTTAGTGATGTGGAGACTTTAATGAGTCCTATTTCGGAAGAAGAAATTTGTCATGCTATAGATCGTTTATTGGCTAATATAACTCCTGGTTTAGATGGTCTCACTAATGAATTTTATAAACTTTTTAAATTGAAACTTCTAAAGATTCTTCAGTCAGTGTATCAGGAATTTCTGGATGGTGGGGATTTGACCCCTAGTATGCAAGACGGTGTAATGGCTTTTTTGTATAAAAAAGGTGATTCACAGTGAGTTCAGAATTGGAGGCCTCTGAGTTTATTGAATTCGGATTATACTAACATACTAAAATGCCAGCAGACTAGGTCTAATAGTCTCTCGAGTCTGCTCAATTTTCAGCACCCGCACTGAGTGCCGATTTTTGTGTCCCCCCCTCCCCCTTGAGTTATACTGTCCCCAGTCCCAGATGTTTCACCTGTATTGTGCCTGGTCAGATTTACCCTCCCCCGTACCTGTTCTATCCCCTCTTAAACCCATCCACAGTCTCCATCTCTACCAGCACCCTGGGTAGTGCATTCCATGGCTCTGCCACCCTTTCAGTGAAATAACATCTCCTCCTCTCCCCTCTGAGCCTGCCCCCTTCCAGCTTACACCCGTGACCTCTTGTTGTCCCACTCTCCTTCCTTTGGAGCACCTTGACTGGGCCTCCTTTATTGATCCCTTTCATGTACTTAAAGACCTCTATCATGTCCCCCTGTCCCTCCTCTCTTCCAGGGTGTACATGTCGAGCTCCTTGAGCCTCTCCACATAGGTCCTCTCCCCCAGTCCCCAGATCATTTTGGTTGCCCTCCTTTGAACCCTCTCTAGGAGTGTAATGTCCCTCTTTAAATGTGGTCTCCAAAATTCTACACAATACTCGAGATGTGACCTAACCAAGCAATTGTACAGTGGAAGGATCACTTAGATCAGAATAGCAAAGGCCCAAACCGAGGAAAGTATAGCCAATTCTGTTAAGAAGGGGGATAAGACCTTTTATAGGTACATTAGGGAGCTAAGAAAGACCAAAGGAGGGATACTGAGGCTTAATAAAGGGGAGGGAATGTGGGTAGAGGGTGACAGTGAAAAAGCAGGGATACTGAACGAATATTTCTGCTCAGTATTCACAAAGGAAGAGGAGAGGGAGGTACCTAAACCAAACAAGAGAAACACTCTGAAGACGGGGGTCGATACCAGTCCATTTACAGAAGAAAGGTTTCTGAAAGAACTAATAAAATTGAAAGTGGACAAAGCAATGGGGCCTGATGGGATTCACCCAAGAATTCTAAAAGAACTAAGGGTAGAACTAGTGACACTGCTGACTACTCTCTTTAACAAATCATGGGAGGATGGGGTGGTACCCAAGGACTGGAGGAGGGCAGATGTGACTCCTCTTCACAAAAGTGGGAGCAGGACAGAGGCAGGAAACTACAGACCAGTTAGTTTGACCTCAGTGGTAGGGAAAATGATGGAATCACTTCTGAAGGAAAGAATTGTTGAGAGCCTAGAGGCCAGTGGGGCACAGGACCCAAGGCAACATGGATTCACGATGGGAAGGTCGTGTCAGATGAATCTAATAGATTTCTTTGACTGGGTGACCAAAGTAGTAGACCATGGAGGGGCTGTGGACATGGCCTACCTAGATTTTAGCAAGGCATTTGATACAGTCCCACACAAAAGATTAATACACAAGCTAGCCAGCCTTGGAGTGGGTACCAAGGTGGTAGCCTGGATAAAAAATTGGCTAGACAACAGGACACAAAGGGTAGTAGTAAATGGAGTACACAGTGAAGAAAGGAGGGTTACTAGTGGGGTACTGCAGGGTTCAGTAGTGGGACTGGTCCTTTTTTAATGTCTTTATAAGTGACATTGCAGAGGAACTGGAAGGAAAAGTATGTCACTTTGCAGACGACACAAAGATCTGCAACAGGGTTGATACACAAGATGGAGTGGAAAGGATGAGAAGGGACTTGGTAAAGTTGGAGGAATGGTCAAATGTATGGCAGCTCAGATTCAATGCAAAGAAGTGCAAGGTAATGCACCTGGGAAACAAAAACCCAGGAGAAGCGTACACAATGAGGGGGTGAGATACTGACAACAGTAAAAATGGAAAGGGACCTGGGGGTAATTATATCAGATGACCTAAAGGTGGGCAAGCAATGTGAGAAGGCAGTAAGGAAGGCTGGGGGGGATACTGGGATGCATAGGAAGAGGCATCAATAGTGGAAAACAGGAAGTTGTTATCCCTCTGTACAGACAGTTGGTGAGACCCCATCTGGAGTACTGTGTGCAGTTCTGGAGACCCCATCTCCGCAAAGACATAGACAGAGTGGAGGCTGTCCAGAGGAGGGCAACCAAAATGGTGCAGGGTCTGCACCAGAAGACATAAAAGAAAGACTAAAGGAGCTTAATATGTATACCCTTGAGGAAAGAAGGGAGAGAGGGGACATGATAGAAACTTTCAAGTACCTCAAGGGAATCAACAAAGTCCAAGAGGGTAGCATCTTTCAGAAAAAGAGATGTGCAAGAACAAGGGGGCACAATTTGAAGATAGAGGGGGGACAGCTCAGAGGTAATGTGAGGAAGTATTTTTTCACAGAGAGGGTTGTGGATGCATGGAACAGCCTCCCTGAGGAGGTTATGGAGTCAAAAACAGTGGGGGAATTCAAGAATGCATGGGACAGGCATAAGGCAGTCCTAGTGGGGGGTAGGAGGAAGTAAGCTGGTGGTTAACTAGGATCTGCAGCTTATCTGTTAGGTAGGAAAATGGGCAGACTAGGTGGGCCAAGCAGTTCTTATCTGCCGTCAAATTCTATGTTTCTATGTTCCACCTTTCTGGAGATAATCCTCCTGGCGATGCATCCCAGCATCCTATTTGCCCTTGCCGCTGCCCTATTACATGTCTCCGAGTTGTTCATTTTGACATCTACCACTACCCCTAGGTCCCGCTCACCCTCCATGACTTGAATCATGTCTCCTCCCAAGGTATACCCCTGGCCTAGATTTCTGACTCCCAGGTGCAGAACCTTGCACTTCTCCGCATTTAATTTTAGTTTCCATTTTCCCAACCACCTGCAAAGAGACTCATCTCACTCCTGATCCTCCCTGAGATATAGGCATTGAACAGGAGTCGCCCCAGCACTGACCCCTGGGGAACCCCACTAGTAACCCACCTTGGGGATGAGGCTAACCCTCCAACCACTACCTTCTGAGTACACTCAGACAGCCAATTTCCTATCCATTTTAGCAACTGTTTCTTACAGTTATAAAATACTTACTAAAATGCTGATGTCTCGGTTGCTTGAGTTGCAACCCATGTATTATTGCCATGTCAGTCTTGTGCTATACCTAGAAATAGTGGAACAGGGCCTGAATATGCAATTGGATGGTTATTTGCTATCTTTGGATCAGGAGAAAGCTTTTGATGCGGTTCAGCATGGTCATCTTTGGAATACTTTACTGCACTATGGTGTTCCACATGCTTTTGTAGGTGTACTACAGCATTTATATGACAAGGCAATGATGATACTGTTACTTAATGGACATTTAGGGACCCCAGTTTAGTTGCGGAATGGGTTCCGACAAGGATGTCCATTGAGTCCACTTTTATATGTTTTTGCTATAGACCCTATATTGAGATTTATTGAACAGTCAGAAAATATAAAGCCGATTTGTAATATTTCTGGTATACAGTATCCTAAAGTATCACTGTATGCAGATGATTGTACGATCATGGTACGGGATGTACATTCTGGTAGAGGTGTGCTTGAGATTTTAACCACCATGCGTGATGTTACAGGGCTCAGAATTAATGTTGCTAAGAGTACATTGTTTGTTTTGGGCACTGCATTGGTTCCTCCACAATTCCCTATTCCGGTTGCCCAGGTGAAATGAAGATTTTGGGATTGTGGTTTGGGTTGAAATGAGCTGAGCAGATGAACTGGGACCAAGTATATGATACTGCACATAGGAAGGTTGAGTCATGGAAATCCTGGAAGATGACAAGAAAAACATGTATTTATTTGTTGAAAGCATACATTCTGCCTGTATTTTTATATGTTTCTCATGTTTATCCGGTACCTTTTAATATGCATACCAAGATTATGGGGCTTTTCTTTTGGTTTTTATGGGGTAGTCGATTAAATCCTGTCAAGAGGGCACATACATATAGAGCTAGAAAAGAGGGAGGGTTGGGAATGATACAACCATTGGTTTCCTTATTTAGTAATTTTTTATGGTAATATTCGTCCGCTGCTCTTAGGTGAAACGAATTTGGGGATTGTTGGAATGAAGCGCTGGGAAGCTCAGTTCTTGACTGCATGGGGGCGGGGGAAATGGCATGTGTCAGATAAAAGTTTGCCTGTTTATATCCAGACCACATTGAAATATGTCAGACTGTGGAAAATTGTATTACATTGGTTTGTTGATTCAAATAGACGGAATTTTTATGATGCTATTGTTGCCCACTGTTATCTGGAACATCCAGTATTTGCTATTCCAACTCATTTGGACAGTCAACTTTTAATAGCAAGTATCATTGAACCACGAATTCCATATTAAATGCAAAATGCGATTTGGTTGTGTGGACATCAAAGACTGAACGTAAAAGGAAATCAGAAGCATAAAATGTTACAAGACAGGCTTTGCCTTGTTGAACATAGTACAGAGAAAATTGAGACCATGCATCATTTGTTCTTTGATTGTACCTATATGATAGGTTTTTGGGATTCTTTGGGTGCATTATGGGGAGAAAGTCTATTTTCTCATATGTCTTATGATGTATTGGTTTTGGGGCAGTTAGTGGTGGACAAAATGGAGGAAGAGTACGGTATGGGTAATTTTGGCTTGTTTAAAATGGATGATCTGGCATACAAGATGTTTCAGAGTCTTACAATCGAAGGAAATCACTATGTGGGATATGCTATGTCAAGTACAAGTGGAATTAGACAAGATTTATCAGTATGAATATCGTACTCTGGGGGCTGCCTACTGTCAGGATTTTTGGAGGGGTACGGAGTGGGTGGGATAGGGTTTTGCTTTTTGAGAAAAATATGATGCTTTCCAGGTTTGTTTATGTTTGGTTTACTCATTTCACTGTAACCTTGTTTATTTTCTGTTTCTGATGCTTGTGTTCCATGTTTTGAATTATATGGTCTTTGTTTATTCTCGTTTTTGTTTCTTAAATAAATAAAAATTCCCCTACTCTTTTTCGATAAGTGCCATGGGATCTTTAGCATTCACCTGAACTACCACCAATCCAGGCAGATGGGGCCTTGGTTTAACGTCTCATCCGAAAGATGGCACCTCAGAAGTGCAGCATCCCTCTCATGCTGCACTACAGTGTCATCCTATGTCATACTATGGCATCCATAGATCCAATGTTCATGGGCTGACGGCGGGAAAATAACTGAGGTGGTAACAGGGACCGCCCCCTTTATACCACGTCTGACATTGGGCTGAGCTGACATCAGGGGAGGTCCCCCGCCACAGGCTGCTAGCTAGAAAATATTTCCATGGGTTCCTAACACCTGGCAGCCTTAGTCCTAATGGTATTACTTGCTGCAAGAGCTCCCCCTCAAAGTGAGATCAACATTTTGACTCAAAAGTTCTTTCTTAGAACATAGAAGGATTAGCAAGTAAACTGGCAGATCCAGAAATTCTTGCCTTTTTTTCCTCGTATTTGATATCTGGGGCTAGATATTCAAAAGTGCACCTGGCAATGGTGCAAGTGGTTGCTCTGCGCAACTGCGTTGTGCTGGAGCAACAAAGGGATATATTCAAAAGAGATGTGCCATGGTGCATCTCGTCTGAATATATAAAAAATGCCCATGGTGCAAATACAATGCACTGGCGCATCCCACAGACAGGTCTGAATACCAGGAATGGGAAATGTGCCAGCACATCGGAGATACCCGGTGCGCAAATTTCTGATATTCAGACACAAATATGCAAATGAAGCCATAATGCATGCAAGACACACATGGGCCATTTGCATGTCATTATGGCCCCATTTGCATGAGTTATGCAGGGCTGGCCAGCAAAATGAGCCTGGCATCCTGCACAGCATGCGGTGCTGTCAGTGGAGGGCCAGTGGTTCCCCCTCCCAGCTCGTAACTCCGATCACTGTAATAAAGTAATATCTAAAATCCATCCCTGATGGTCCAATGGTACCCTCCTCCCCACCCATAACCCCAATTGCCATAATAAAGTAAGTTTTAAAGCCCCTGGTGGTCCAGCCCACCCAGCTCCCCCCCCCAGTCATTGGCAGGAAGCAAAGCCACTTGCATACCTCCGCGGCTGCCTGCCAAAAGACAGCTTACAGTATTTGCTGCAGTCTGTAATGGTCATTCACAAAGTTGTGAATAACTATTACAGTATGCACTACAAGCCCATTGGTCCACAGTGTGGACCTACGTGCTTGCAGCAGATACTGTAAGCTGTCATTCGTTGGGTAGCCACGGAGATGCAGGTGGTTTTGCTGCCCGCCGATGACTTGGGGCTGGGTGGGCTGAGGTCCTGTGTGGGTGGGGGTGGGGTACCACTGGACCACCAGGGACTTTAAAACGTCACTTTGTTATGACAATCAGGGTTACGGGTGGGGAAGGGGTGCCACTGAACCATCAGGGAATTAATTTCATTTTTTACAGTGATCAGGGTTACATATGTGAGGGGGAACCATTGGACCCCCAAGGAATCAATTATTACTTTTCTACGGTGATCGGGGTTATGGGAGGGAGGGGTACTACTAGACTTCCAGGGATGATGTAAACAGTTTGTTACGGGGATCGGGGTACGAAGCAGGGAGGTGGGATCCACTAGACTACCAGGGCATACGAAGGAAGATTGTGCATGGTGTTCAGGGGTTGGGGGTTGCCACCCACGGCTGGCAGCTGCTGTGTTGCAGGGCACACTACAGTGGGCCACCTGTGGGTGGCTACCAGTTGAGCCTTTTTTATACGGGCTCAACTTTGTGCCCATGTATGCGGCATATCTCTGGGATGTGCCAGCAGATGCGCCACACACCCCAGGCTGAATATCGGGATGTGCCACATATGCAGTGGCACACCCCCTGGAGATGCGACGCATACATTATCTTTGCACCATGCGCATCTGGAATTGCACAGCACAATTCTCCCTTTTGAATATAGTTCTGGGGTTGCATTTCTGGGGTTGCACAGGTGCAACTCATTTGAATATCTTGCCCTTTATTTCTCCAGAAAATTTGTTGCTCCAATAATACTTCTTTCTTAATACCAGGATATACACCCTACTCTATATATATGTCCTGCTATAATATCTAATAAGGCTGGCAGAAGTCAAGGTTAAATTACTTTTCTGAAGACTTCTTTAAATTTTCAAACAATTGAGCTAATTTAATGATTTATTTTTATGTTTGCTTGCGCGCATGCACAAGAAACATCATGTAGCAGCTTAGGAGAGAGGTGGATTTTGGAGGTGTAGCACTGTGGCGGCCAGTGCCACCACTGCATTCTTGGGCTTGGCCCTTGTTTTCCAACATGGTAGCTTGCTGCTGCTGATACTAGTTCAGCCAGCATGCCACCAACTTGAAACAAATTAGCCGGTGCAATGAGGGAGTGACCCGTCATTGCAGGGCGGTGCCTTGCCTGGTGTAACATTTCACAAAAACATGGCGGCGGCTGTCGCCGTCTGCTCACAGTCCCCATAACAGCCAACAGGGTGCCCAATACCCCTGTCGGCATGCCCCTGCCCCATTTCATTTACCAACTTGGGAGCCCAGTCCCCGTCAGTATAATGTCCCCCATTTGTTGTGTGCGGGGGTGCCCAATCCCCCTCGGCATCATGCCCCCAAACAGGTTTTCTTTGCCGACAGGAGCCCCAATCCCCACTGGCTTAAGTCCCCCCTCCCCAAAAAGCAGGTGGCACACTGGGAGCCCACATCAGTGAGCCCAAAGCAAACCTGCAAAAAAAAAACCTTACTGCGACGTCTTTTGTTTTTTCCCCTGAAAAAAAGAAAATGGTCCCTCGCCGTCAGGTCCCTTCCTCCAACTCACACCCACCCTCTGTGCACCTCAGCTCTCCCACACACAAACATCCTCACCCCATACTTACCTCTGAAGCCAAGCACGATGATCTACAGTGGACCAGGAACACGTCTGCACTCTTCAAAGCTGACCACGAACTAAGGAAATGCAGGTAAGCTGCATAATGGCACAAATGGTTTTTTTTCAACTTATGTGGATATCTTGGCCATTGTTTCGGCTTCTGGCACCAAATTTTCAACATGAGGTTCTTAGGACACCTCCTCATGAATTCAGTTACTGTCATGGCATTATTCAGTCCCGAAAAGTGATTTCAAAGTCACTGCGCGGAATCCCCTTTTGGGACCGAGTAACAAAACAACAGTGCCACTGTTCATGAGGTGGGCTCCCAAAAAGTGTATGTTGCAAATTTTGTGAACAAAAACCAAAAAATGACTGTGTTATGAGAGTGTGTTGTGCAGTTTACATGCATGCTCGTAACTTTTAGAATGTTTGACATTTTTACTCCAGATTTTCCACATTGCTATTTTTACATGCTTCCTTAAGAACAGTACAGCTGTCATTGTTCCCATCGTGTCCGAAATGTGTTTTTGCACACCCAGCGCACAATGACACGGTCACTGTGGGAAATCAATGTTTGGGACAGATTAAGAAAATCACAGTGACACTGTTCATGAGCGGATGTTCCAAAATGCCTATGTTGAAAATCTGATGACAAAATTCCACAAAATAACTATGTTATGAGCATGTGTTGCGCAGTTTACATGCACGCTCATAACTTTCAGAATTTTTTATATTTTCACTCCAGATTTTCAACATTGCTATTTTTGCACACCTCCTTATGAACAGTATGGCTGTCATTTTTTCATCCTGCCTGAAATGTGGTTTTGACATCCGATGCAATGTCGTGTCACTGCTGGGAAATCAATGTTTGGGACAAATTAAGAAAATCATAGTGACACTGTTCATGAGCAGAGGTTCCAAAATGCCTGATGAAAATCTGTGAAAGAATTCAAAAAAATGACTGTGTTACAAGCGTGCATTGTGCAGTTTTCATGCACGCTCGTAACTTTGAGAATTTTTAATATTTTCACTCCAGATTTCCAACATTGCCATCTCTTCCCACCTCCTTATGAATGGTACAGCTGTAATTTTTCACATCCTGCCCAAACTGTGGTTTCTCACATCTGGCACAGAATGGTGTGGTCGCTGTAGGAAATCAACATTCGGGATAGATTAACAAAATCACAGTGCCCCTGTTCATGAGCAGAGGCCCCAAATGCTTTCATCAGGTGGGGGTCGCAAAAAGGCCATGTTGAAAATTTGTAGTGCAAATACCAACAAACGTCCAGGGCCTTAGGGGTTTCTAACCATAACAGCCCACCCTGTACAGACTGACAGGCATCAGAGGTGTGCCTTTGGATTGCCAGCTGTAATGTTCATGCCATTCCACCCCCACCCTGCCGCCAGTGACAGGCATCGAGGTGTGCCTTGGACTCTTCGGCCCCAGAATTCACTCCATTCTCCTTTACTGCACGCATTTCAATGTATGTCCTTATGGAATGGGGTGACTGCAAAGCCGAACACCCCAAGGCACAGTTCAACACTTATTGGTGTCTGCAGAATAGGGTGAGGTGAAATGGTATGAGTGTTATGGGCGACGACCCAAAGGCATACCCCAATGCCTGTCCATCTCTGCAGGGTGGAGGTGGCATGAAGTTCAATATTTTACTGCCATTCCTAGTCTGCATCTGTCTAACTCCTGCACTTCCAATGCCAATACAAGCAAGCAAACATTCGGCATTGATAAATGCTTGTTTCTTTTGGCTCTTAAAATACAGAATTATTTTCTAAAATAATCTTACTGAATGTGTATTTACCTCCCAGAACTAGTGGGATGTTGTTCACCAACATTATGGAAGCAACTTGCAGATATATTGGACAAGTTGCTAGCTAAATTTGAGGATTCTTTTTTTTATAGACATTGCTGATTTTATTGCCAGAAATCTGTCAAATAATGGATCCACTGCATCTCAGGATGAGTATAAAACTACATAGAAACATAGGACTTGACGGCAGATAAGGACCACCTGGTCCACCTAGTCTGCCCATTTCCCTAACTACTGTATAAGCTCCAGATCCTATTTGATCTGCTGCCTACCTCCTTCCTACCACCAGTTTTGCCTTCTGCCTGTCCCATGCATTCATGAATTCAAAAATTGTTTTTGCTCCACAGCCTCCTCCAGGAGGCTGTTCCATGCATCCACCACCCTTTCTGTGAAAAAAAAAACTTCCTCACGTTGCCCCTGAGTCTTCCCCCCTCCAGCCTCATATTGGGACCCCTTGTTCTTACACATCTCCTTTTCTGAAAGATACAATCCTCTTGAGCTCTGTTGATCCCCTTGAGGTATTTGAATATCTCTATCCATATACCCCCTTTCCCTCCTGTCCTCCAGAGTATACGTATTGAGTTCTCTCAATCTGTCCTCGTATGGTTTCTGGTGCAGCCCCTGCACCAATTTCATTGCCCTTCTCTGGACTGCCTTCACCCTGTCAATGTCCTTTCAGAGATGAGGTCTCCAGAACTGCATGCAGTACTGTACTCTAGATGAGGCCTCACCAACTGCCTGTACAGTAGCATCACCACCTCCTGTTTTCTACTGGTGATATATCTCCCTATGCACCCCAGCATTCTCACATTGTTTGGCTACTTTTAGATAATCTGTTATGACCACCCCCATGTCCCTTTCCACTTTTGTTGTTGTTAGTACCTCCCCACCCCATTGTGTATTCCTCCTCTGGGTTTTTGTTCCCCAAGTGCATGATTTTGCACTTCTTGGCATTGAATCTGAGCTGCGGCACTCTAGTCCACTCCTCCAACTTGCTTAAGTTTCTCATTTGCTTCATCCCCTTCCCCCCAGGAGGGTCAACTCTATTCCAGATCTTGGTGTCATCTACAAAGAGACATACCTATCCTCTGAGTCCATCTGCAATGTCACTTATAAAGACATTAAAGAGGACCATCCTGAGCACTTAACCCTGTGGCAACCCACTGGTTTCTCCCCCCTTCTTCAGATTGAACTCTGTTTACCACCACTTCTGAGTCCTGTTGCTAAGTCAGTTTCTAAGCCAGTTTACCACCTTGGGACCTTCTCCCAGATTGCCTAACTTGTTTGCTAACCTGCTAACCTTTTGTTTGGGACTGTGTCAAATGCCTTGCTAAAATCTAGGTAGGCCAAGTCCACCGCCTCTCCCTGATCTACTACCCTTGTCACCCATTCAAAGAAATCTATCAAATTTGTTTGACACAACCTTCCTGTTGTGAATCCATGTTGCCTTGGGTCCTGTGCCCCACTTGCTTCTAGATTTTCCACAGTCCTTTCCTTTAACAGTGATTCCATCATCTTTCCCACCACTGAGGTCAAACTGACTGGTCTATAGTTACCTGCTTCTGCCTTGCTCCCACTCTTGTGAAGGGGTATCACAGTCGCCCTCCTCCAGTCCTCTGGTACTACTCCCTCTTCCAATGATTTGTTGAACAGGGCTGTCAGTGGTGACAGTATCACCTCACTGAGCTTTTTAGTATTCTGGGATGTATCCCATCCAGCCCTATTGCCTTATCCACCTTCAGTTTAAACATAGAAACATAGAAACACAGAATTTGATGGCAGATAAGAACCACTTGGTCCACCTAGTCTGCCCATTTCCCTTCCTAACGGAGAAGCTGCAGATCCTAGTTAACTCATTGCCTCCACAGGAGCTCTCTGACGTTGCACCACTTGTCTCATGTGTACTTGTGTACTGTTAACAGTAAATCTTGGGCCTTTCTAAGCAAAATCAAGCTATAGTCAGCATGCCACAAACAAATCCTAATAACTCAAGAACCATAAGTGCTAGACACAAAGTATGAGAGGCAAAGTTATTCAGCACAAAATTATCTTTCCAGTTGTGGTATGCAAATAATAATATGTAATTTTGTTTTTTTTTCTATGCTGGTTGAAACAGCAAAAAAAATGAGTTTTTCACTAAAACAGGCAACATAAGCCATACACACCATACCATAAACAAATGCGAATAACTCCTACAGTATACATGATACACACAAAATATCAGTGGCAAAGTTATTCAGCACAAAATTACCTATCCAATGGTGGTATGCAAATAATAATATGTAATTTTTTTTTTCTGTGCTGGTTGAAACAGCAAAAAAAAAATATTTTTTTCACTAAAACAGGCAACATAAGCCATATACACCATACCATAAACAAATGCAAATAACTCATAAAGTATACATGATATACACAAAATATCAGTGGCAAAGTTGTTCAGCATATAATTATCTTTCCAAAGGTGCTATCCAGTCAAATATATATTATATTCTGTTACACTATATATTAAAATATATAAGTGACTTCTTCAGACGTTGCAAGAGCACACTGGGAGTCAGTAGCCGACTTCTGCAGGCATTCTCAGGACACACCAGTGTATTTTACTGATGACTACAGGTGTCTGCTAGGAGACAATGAGTTAACCAACAGCCTACTTCCTCCTACCCCCCACTAGAATTGCCTTATGTCTGTCCCATGCATTCTTGAATTCCCCCACTGTTCTTGACCCCACAACCTCCTCAGAAAGGCGGTTCCATGCATCTACAATACTCTCTGTGAAGGAACTCTTCCTCACGTTACCTCTGAGCCGTCCCCCCTCTATCTTCAAATTGTGCCCCCTTGTTCTTGCACATCTCTTTTTCTGAAAGATGCTACTCTCTTGGCTTTGTTGATTCCCTTGAGGTATTTGAAAGTTTCTATCATGTCTCCCCTCTCCCTCCTTTCTTCGAGGCTACACATCTTAATCTCCTTTAGTCCTTTTTCATATGTCTTCTGGTGTAGACCCTGCACCATTTTGGTTGCCCTCCTCTGGACAGCATCCACCCTGTCTATGTCTTTGTGGAGATAGGGTCTCCAGAACTGTACACAGTACTCCAGATGTGATCTTACCAACTGTCTGTACAGAGTGCCAACAACTTCCTGTTTTCTACTGATGATGCCTCTCCCTATGCATCCCAGTATCCACCCAGCCCTCCTTACTGCCTTCTCACATTGCTGGCCCACATTTAGGTTGTCTGATATGACTACCCCAGGTCCCTTTCCATTTTTGTTGTTTTCAGTATCTCACTCCCCATTATGTATGCTTCCCTTGGATTTTTGTTTCCCAGGTGCATTACTTTTCACTTCTTTGCGTTGAATCTAAGCTGCCATACATTTGACCATTCCTCCAATCTTGTCAAGCCCCTTTTCATCCTTTCCACCCCCACCTTGCCTATCAACCCTGTTGCAGATCTTAGTGTCATCTGCAAAGAGACATACTTTTCCCTCCAGTCCCTCTGCAATGTCACTTATAAAGACATTAAAAAGGACCAGCCCCAGTACTGAACCTTGTGGTACCCCACTAGTAACCTCCCTTTCTTCACTGTGGACTCCATTTACTATTATCCTCTGTGTCCTGTTCTCCAGCCAGTGTTTTACCCAGGCTACCACCCTGGGACCCACTCCCAGGCTAGCTAATTTGTTTATTAATCCTTTGTGCTGGACTGTCAAATGCCTTGCTAAAGTCTAGGTAGGCCATGTCCACAGACCCTCCCTGATCTACTACTTTGATCACCCAGTCAAAGAAATCAATTATATTCATCTGACATGACCTTCCTGGTGTGAATCCATGCTGTCTTGGGTTCTGTGCCCCACTGGCCTCTAGGTACTCAACAGTTCTTTCCTTCAGAAGTGATTCCATCATTTTCCCTATCACTGAGGTCAAACTAACAGGTCTGTAGTTTCCATAGTGGTTTTTTCTTTCATTTTGATTTGTTTATTTGCTTCACATGAAGGCGTGTTGCCTCTGTGATGGTGGTTTTGATGTTTCCCCATTGTTGCTCCACCACACCTTCTTGCCTGTTTGCTAGTGCTTTTCTGAGGTACTCTCCCATTTTGACAAAATCAGCCCTCCTGAAGTCCAGTACCTTCACTTTTGTATGGCTTGACTCTACAACTAAGTTTATCGTGAACCACACTGTTTGGTGGTCACTTGTTCCCAGGTGGCTACCCACTTCAAGATCGGATATCCTCTTTTCTGCCTCCATTTGAGAGCACCAGGTCTAAGATTGCTCCCTTCCAAGTGGGTTCCAAAACTAACTGTCTGAGGCATGCCCCTGTTGGGCATCGAGAATGTTCCTTTAGGACTCTTTCCTCTGTGAATAGACTGGTGTCCACCCCTCTTTCCTGTGTGTGTCTACTTGCTAATATCGGTCCACCCCTTCCCCTTCTTTTGTGAATACTGAGCAAAAGTATTCGTTCAGTATCTCAGTCTTCTCCAGGTCCCCCCCCACCACTCAATCCCCTCTCCTTTACTAAGCCTCACTATCTCTCCCTTGGCCTTTCTTCTTTCCCTTATGTACCTGAAGAAGGTTTTGTCCCCCTCATTCACTGTCTGGGTTATCCTTTCCTCTGTTTTTGCCTTTGCATTTCTGACTGCTTTACTTGCCTCCCTCTGCTTTGCCTGATACAGTTCTTTGTGTTCCTCCCTTTGTGTTTTCTTGTATTTCCTGAATGCCAGTGTTTTTCTGTCTAACCTTCTTTTCCACTACTTTTGAAAACCATAATGGTTTTCTTTTTCTTCTGGCTTTGTTCACTAGTTTTACACAAAGGTTTGTTGCCTCTGTTATGGCTCATTTGAGGCTCTCCCACTGTACCTCTACTCCCCCTTCCTCACCCTGTGCCAGTGTTTTCTTGAGGCATTCACCCATTTTAGTAAAGTCGTCCCTCCTGAAGTCAAGGACTCTGAGCTTTAGTGTGGCTTAATTCTTCTATTTTCTTTACCCTGAATCATACTGTATGGTGGTCACTGGACCCCAGATATCTGCCCACCAATGCATCCATTATTATCTCTCCATTTATGAGCATCAAGTAAAATATTGCCCCCTCAAGGGTAGGTTCCCCCACAAGTTTTGTGAGGCATGCACCTTGCAGGGTATCCAGAATGGCTTTGCTCCTGGACGTGGCTCTAGCATAGGTGCTCCAGTTAACATCACACATATTTAGGTCCCCTACCAACAACACTTCTCCTTTCTCTGCCATTTAAAGGATGTTATCTAGCATTACCATATCTGTTTCCTCTCCTTGCATGGGGGGTCTGTAGATAACACCTGTGCGGATAGTGGCACCCTGACTTCAGTGTGACCCACAATGCCTCCTATCCTCCCTGCTTTCCCTTAACATCAGTCACCTTGATTCCTTTCTTGATGTAGATCGCTACCCCTCCTGCCTTTTTGCCCTCCCTGTCTTTCCTGTAGACTGTGTACCCAGGTATACTAACGTCCCAGTCATGGCTTTCTGTATACCATGTTTCAGTAACAGCCACAATATCTAGGTCTCCCTCTGCCATCAATGCCACTAGATCAGGAATACTAGACTTAAAATAATCAATACTATTATTCAAATAATCAGAAATTCCAAAGATAATAAAACTAACCAGTAGGGATTAATTTTGGATGAAATGATGACTGATTTGAATCTACTTTTTGTGAATGACCAAACCCCTGGGGATTCAGAGGGGGGAAAGTCACCTATCTGGATCCACTGGAATCCTCAGTCATTAACCTGGCCTGGGTTAACCAGCTGGCTGCTGAAAACCTGTCGGACTTTAAAATTATGAATTGTTCGGAGTCTGCTCACTCCCCAATACTTGTTACCTTCTCTGTTCCAGATAATAATAATTTAGAATTTTATTGAAACTTAGTGGAAGATAATATCCTAGAGGTCATCAATCAAAAAAGAATAAAATGTCAAGCTGATACAGTAGATACATTCTCCATGATACTAAATTCAGATCCAGTTGTATCCTGGAGAAATGAAATAACCTGTGGTGATATTAAAGATGGGGAGGCTGTTAAGGGAATATGGATTGAAATTAATCTTTTTTTTCAAACCATTATTCAGAACAAACAGTCTTAAAAGATACACTAATCAGACTTGGCTTAACAAGACATGTAGGGATGCAAAACAGAAACTAAAAAACTTAATGAGACATACTAGAGAGGGTGGTGGACGCATGTAACGGTCTTCCTAAGGAAGTCGCGGGGTTGAAAACAGGGAATTCAAGAATGCATGGGACAGACACAAGTCAGTTCTAGTGACAGGTAGGAGGAAGTGGGCTGCTGGTTAACTAGGATCTGCAGCTTATCCAATGGGTAGGGAAATGGGCAGACTGGGTGGGCCAAGTGGTCCTTATCTGCCGTCAAGGTTTATGTTTCTATAGTAGAAAACATAGAATGAAGGACAATCTCAGGATTTTAAAAAAAAATTGGAAAGATTATAAATAAGTTCTTGAACTAGAGAGGGAAAAAAATGGGTTATGCTGTAGAATAAATTAAGAGACAGTACTGGAACAAAATACTAAGACATTCTGGTCCTTGGTAAGTATGAGATATACTATACTCAATATTCTACCAAATTTGAGGCTTATATCAAGCCTCGATCTTGGGAGACATATTCTTGACCTTGTATTTCTCATTCTTAGAAGAACAATGATGTTCCATATATGACAAATTCAAAATATATGTGGATTCGTATCTTACTCCTTGGCCATTGTTTATATAAACATACGCATATATGAAAGTAACAGCAGAAACAGGCCTTACCGTCTGTCGAGTCTGCTCAATTATGCAGCTAGCCCTTCATCTCACAGCTGCCCCTCTGACTCCTCTCCTCCATAGATTTACCCTCCCCTATACCCTGTCCCATCCCCTCTTGAAACTGCCCTCAGTTTTACAGGCCATCACCTCCTGTGGTAGAGTGTTCCACTTGCCCACCGCCCTTTCTGAATCTTTCCCCCTCCACTCTGAGACTGTGCCCTTTCATGTCCCTTCCTCTTCTTAATTGGAAGATCCCCTCAGTTTGAGTTTTGTTCATCCTTTTAAGTACATAAAGGCCTCAATCATGTCCCCCTATCCCTCCTCTCCTCTAATGAATAATATCTAGCTCACTTTGTCTTTCCTCATAGGGCTTGCCCTTCAATCCCTGGATCATCTTTGTCACTCTACACTGCACCCCCTCCAACAATCTGACATCCTTCCTCTGGTACAGGTGCCAGAACTGCCTGCAGTACTTCAAGCGCAACCTGACCAGTGACCTGTACAGGGGAGGACAACCCCCACAGCTTCCTGCTTTCCAAGCCTCCCGTGTGGCACAGAGTCAAAGACCTTGCTGAAATCCAAATACAGGACATCCACTGCATGGCCTTTGTCTAGTTCCCTTGTCACCCAATTGTAGTACTCAATGAGGTTGGTCTGGCAGGATCTGCCCAAGACAAACCCATGCTGATGCCCATCTTGGAGTCCTTTGTCCTCCAAAAAGGTCACCAGCCTCTCTTTCAGGATGGTTTCCATGAGTTTCCCCATGATTGATGTGAGGCACGCTGGCCTGTAGTTTCCCGGTTCATCCTTTGGGCCACCTTTGTGGATGGGCAGCACATGGGCCATTCTCCAGTCCTGTGGGATGCATCCCATGTCCAGGGAGGTATTGAACAGGAATGCCAGTGGCCATGCCAGAACCTCAGCCAGCTCCTTGAGTATCCTAGGGCGAATGCCATCTGACCCAGGTGCCCTGTCCACCCTCAGTACCCTTAGTCCTTCCAGTACCCTGTCCTCAGTAATCCTTGCATCTGTCACCACCTCTCCCCCCGCCTCCTCCAACCCTCCCCTATGGTACCTGCCCCGCTTTCTCTTGCATGAATAAGGAACAGAAGTATTCATTTAATGCCTCTGCCTGATCCTCCCCTCTCTCCACCCACCCCCCATCCTTTTTTATCCTCACTATTTGGTCCTTGTTTTTCCTACTGTCCCTTATGTATCTGAATAAATATTTTTCTCTGTTTTTAATGCCCTGTGCCAGCCTCAGCTCCCTGGAAGCCTTGGCTGCTCTGACTAGTTTGGTGGCCTCTCTGGAATTCTTCATGTACATCTCCTTGTCTTCTCCCTTCCCTGACTTTTTGAACCTCTTTAGAAGAAATCTGACAAGCTTTTCAGATGACCAAATTAAATAAGGCCCCTGGCACAGACCAAATACTGACAGATATTTACCAAAGCTTTCCAGACTTGTGGTCTCCCATATTTCTGGAATTATTCAATAGATTCATTCAGGGTGATGACTTCTCTGACAGTTAGAAGGGAAACATAATATACCTTATCCACAAAAAGGGACCAGTGACCGATCCTAGCCTGTAAAGGCCAATCAGCCTTTTAGATACATCACAAAAAAATCCTTCTGTAAAATCATTTTAGCTCAACTAGAGATCTGGATCCATGATAATTAGTTATTGGATGAGGCCTAGAATGGCTTCAGATATAACCATTCAACTATTCAGCACTGTTACGTCCTTGTCCATTTAATACATAAGTAATAATAATAATACTTTATTTATAATGTGCCTTTCTAAAAATCAAGGCATCTTGACAATAAGATGAAATAAAACAGGACTCAGTAAAAACAGTTAAATACGGGCTTTCATAAAATACAAGATACAGATACCATCATACAGAATAGGCTTGATGCCACAAATGGGTCTTTAGGGCCTGTTTAAATCCCTCCACAGTCATGCACTCCCGAAGCTGATGGGGTAGAGAATTCCAAAGGGCTGGGGCCACATACAGTGAAGCCTGCCAAGATGAAGCACAGTGTCACAGGTTTACTGTATGACAAAAGTGATTAACTTCCATTGAAATTGCATTGTTTGCTGCAGTAACTCTACTGCAGAATTCTGAAGAGGTGGACTTCATTCTGGTGGGCTTCACTGTACATAAGTGCACATAAAAATTAAAAAAATGTTAACATTGTTGTTGTTTTGTGGACCTTAAGGCAGCTTTCAACAGTATTAGTTGTAAACTGTTATGGTAACAATTAGGTTTAATGGGTATGGCTCCCTTTTTACAGAATACCTTAATTAGGCTCCATTATAATAGATAGGTTGAAGTTTCGTATGATCAGTTTGGCAATTTAACTTCTAGAACTCAAACAAATTTAGGAGTCTGCCAGGAATGCATTTTAGCTCCAACACCATTTAATTTATATATTAATTCCATTATGGTCCAATTATATAACACAGAGTTTCATTCTCCTAAGATATTTGACAGACCTGTAACTTGTTTGGCATATGCTGATGATATTGTCTTAATGTCCACTTCACCGCTAGGCTTACAGAGGAAGATGAATTGTTTTGCTGAGTTATGTAAGGATGATGGTTTGGTCATACACAGAGACAAGACCAATTTGGTGGTTTCTGAAATTGAAACCAAGAAGTTACCACGTCTACACTTACAGACTGAGGTGACTGTGATTAAAACTTATTATGACTATTTGGGCACAAGATGTTTTGACAGTTTTTCTTGGAGAAGACATTTGGAGATCCTGGAGACTAGAATAACACTGATATTTAATTCATTTAAAATATTGAATTGTAAACTTGGAAAAGATTCAATTAAAGGCCTCCGTACTGTCATTAATGCCAAAATTAAGTCCTGCATTTTATATGCAGCATAAATATGGGGTATTTCCAGTCTACTCCCTTTAGAAATTGTCTTGAATAAGATATACTGCTATGTACTGTCTGCCCCAAGTTCTGTACCATCTGAAATAGTAAGAGCTGAGATACTCTAGGTCAGTGTTCCATCCCTACCTTGGCTAAAGAGAGATCTTTAACTTTTTTACTGGGCCTTTTCCTTTTGCCGGCTTTAAAACTACGTAGACAATGCCTCAAAAGAGGCAATCTCTTATATACTAAAAGGATTTGTTTGTCCATCTAATAAAGTTACTAGAGATTACTTGTTCCCATTGGGTTTGGGTAACTTGTTACATGAAATACACTGTGAGCCTTTTTTTGAAATTAAAATGCAAATTAAGATCAGGATCAGAGATATTGCTGCTAGCCAAGACCTTAAATATATTTCATCTTTAAAATTTTACTATTGGTATAGATAAATTAAAACCTGCCATCAAATTGAATATTATTTGATATGTATATCTAATCCTCTTACGCACAAACTATTACTCGATTTCAAATGGAACTTTATGAAGTAAATTATGTATTTTTTAGACAAAAATCTCCTGGTGCCATCTCAAAATTTTGCAAATGTGGTGGCCAAGTTGTTGATGATCTGAAGCATATTATGCTTTTTTGTAATTTATATAGACAAAAAAGATCTTTTGGGCTAGGTCCTGTCTTGGCTAATTGCTATCTCAATTCAGATCAAGTAATTTCAGTGTAATACAATTCATATGATCCTATGACTTTGAAAAGGCTGGTTGGCTTCCTTTTGTCATTAAAACTATAATTGATAGTATAATGTTTTTAGCTAATCAATATTACACTGATATAGACCAGAGAGTATCCAAGGTTCCCTTTTTTTTGCTAATCAAGGCTTTTTCTTCAAAAAGTCTCTTTCCTTTTTCTATTTGTCTTTTGGATGGTATGAGATTACAGATGATAATACTTATTCAGGGGTGTAGGTAATTGGACCAGTACCCGTCTAAGTTCCATTTACTCCTGTTTTCAGTATATCTAAATGTTATAACCTTCTATACTCTCTGTTCAATAATTACAATACTTCAATACACCTTTGACCCAACCTGAAGCTCCTGAGTCTTACCAGTAATGTCACCCCTGCTCTAATCCAGCTCTAAGACTGTCTCATCTACCCCTCCCCATATTTTTCCTTCTCTTTGTAAATAACTTCTTGACTACTAGCTGTCTTCCTTCTTGAACCTTGTTGCTGACCACCCACTGTTGTTTTGCCAATTACCACCCCGACCTTCCTTCTGTCAGTCTTTCTTGTTATGTTTGAACATTCCTCACATTTATCTCTACATAACCTTACTATCTTATTAACTCTTTCACTCTACAGATCGGGTCCGTGGTTTCTGCACTTCTTATATATCTTACTGCCATTGTCTGTATAATGCTTGGCATTATTTGTTGTTGTTTCTACCCATTGTATTTTTGTAGCACTGCTGTACTCTTCCTCTATTTGTATTATTGTACCCATGTTGCTGTTGTTCAACTGTTCTCTTTTTGTTGTACTCTCCTGGGTCGTGCCTGAAAATAGTCATTTTATGGCTAGTGCCCCTACCCAGTTAACAAAAACTAAATAAATAAATAAATACTTCAATACAACTACAGCTGGTTTGCCTGCTTGTATATCCTGTGACCTACAGTATGTCAGATTTCTCCTCATGATGATACTCCAGAAATTGTGCTTTCTTATTCCTATATTTGTACCAATTGGATCTAAAAACTACATGATTTTTGGATTTTGCAGTATTGTCATTTAGCTGCATACATATTTGGTACTATCCTTGACACTTTGTTACTACTGCCCTTAATAGGACCATCAGGATACATGGATAGAAGAGAAGTTTTGTGAGATGGATGGGACATTGTTCTTTGATTTTATCTGGTAGTAAATTTTGTAGCAATTTTGAAATGTTTCTACTATCATGTTTTTCAAATTAATGTAATAATGTTTATGATGACATTGACCGAATTGTTCTGTATATATTGCCCTCCTTGTACTGTACGCTCTCAAACAAATTTTTATATTAATTTATCTGTATTTTGTGGATTTATTTCATCACATTGTAAAGACATTTGTCACTCAATAAACTTGAAACTTGAAAAACTAGTTGCTAGTAAAAAGTTAAGCAGGCATGCCAGTGGCTTACAAATACCTGCTGCTGCATACTTCAGCAATTTACCACTTAACCCATCCAACCCACTGGCTTTATAAACTTTTAAATGAAGACATTCCTTTAGGACTTCATCTTCTTCAATTTCATCAAACTGAAATCCATCGTACTTAGGAATTCCAAAACTATCCTGATTATTCACCACATTAGGTGCATCTTGAAAACAGCTACCACCTGTGAGAAATAGGTAATTAAAGGCATTTCTGATTACCCCAGTGTCACTATGTAAACTATCATCAATTTTAAACAACAGAGGTAGCTCATTACCTTTATTACCAGATAACTCTTTAAGTAATTCCAGAAGTTGCCAGACTGATAATCTCTTTCATCTTCAAACCTATTTCTGAAAAAAAAATTTTTGGCCCTCCTGATCTCTTTACGTATTTGTTTAGAACAGTCCTAAATTTATTCCAAGGTGCAATATTATTTGTCATATTAGCTTCTTCCCACATTTTATCATTCTGTTTTTGTAACAAATGTAATTCCTTAGTATACCATGGAGCCTTTGTACACTCACCTTTCCTGCATTTAATTGGGGAAAGTTCATCACACACCTTTCTAAATTCAGTCTGGAAATAATTCAAGGCCTTGTTAAACAATGGAATAATCTTAAGTCTGGCCCAGTTTATTCATTCCACATCAGCCATAAAGGACAAATAATCAAACTCTTTAAAACCTCTAACAATAGAGGTTTGGATCCTGTTTCCTAACCTTCCTACAATTCCTTACACAAAAAACACCCTGATAATCAGAGAAACTATCTAACAACACTCCTGAATATAAAACTAAATCAGGATAATTTACAAAAACAAGATCCAAAATACTATAGTACATGTATAGAGGTTCACTAAATCAGTCCCAGTACTGTCCAATATTAACTGCTCTAAGTCAATTTTTTCCACCATATGCTTTATTAAACCTGACTCTCCAGTGTCAACCCATGAAAAATGAAAATCCTCAATACAGATACTTTTATGAACCACAGTAATAGAATAAAGCTACCCAACAGACTGGGGTTTAGAGGAAAATTAGGCTGATCAGGCCTCACAATCTTCCTCAATTAGTGTGATGTTGAATATTCTACACATAATGCACCTTGGCTCATCCACAGCAAAACTGACAGAAGCAGCAAAAATCTTACAGTGCAAGATACAGGAGGCAAGTTTGCCATCAGGACATAAACAGTTATAGAATAAGATTAGGTAAACAACATTTGTTTAACTCTTAAAAATATTGGGCATAGATTTGACCCATTGAGGGAGGTGGACACTGGCCCTTTTATGGAGGATCGAGTCCTCAGGAACTAGAAAACTAAAAGTAGACAAGGCTATGAGGCCAGACAAGGTTCACCCTAGGATACTGAAGGAACTAAAGGAGGAAATGTCTGCACCTCTGATGGCCCTGGTCTATCTATCACTGGATACGGGGGAAGTTCCAAGGGACTGAAGGAGGGCAGATGTGGTCCCACTACATAAAAGTGGAAGTAGGGAGGAGGCAGGAAACTATTAAGATGTAAGCCTGACTTCAATGGCGGGCATGGTTATGGAAATTCTACTTAAAGAAAGGACTGGGGAATACTTTAACACCAGTGGACTGCATGATCCAAGGCAGCATGGGTTCACAGGGAATAGATCTTGCCAAACAAACCTGATAATGTTTTTGACTGGGTTACCTGGGAGGTGGATCAGGGAGGAGCAATGGATGTGGCCTACCTGGATTTCAGTAAGGCCTTCAACACCGTTCCACACAGAAGACTGGTAATCAAGCTAGGTAGCATGGCAGTGGGTCCAAAGATAGTAAAATGGTACAAAGTTGGCTAGGTAACAGAACTAAGAGGGTGGTGGTAAATGGAGTTCACTTGGAGGAAGTTAAAGCAACCAGCAGGGTACCACAGGGGTCAGTACTGGGACCAGACCACTTATTTATTTATTTAACTTTTGTTAACCAGGTAGGTACACTAGACAAGACAATTGCCTATTTCCAGGTACGACCCGGGAGAGTACAGGAATAATAGATTTAGTTACATACAATGACATTGTACAAATTAGACATGTTACAGTTCATGTGAGGATACAGATTCAACACAGCATACGAAACATGGTTCAATGTCTTTATAAGCGACATTGCAGTGGGGCTGGAAGAAAAGATACGCCTGTTTGCAGGTGACACAAAAATCTGCAACAGAGTAGACGGGGTGGAGAAAATGAAGGAAGATCTAAAAAAATGGGAAGACTGGTCAAGGGCTTGGCAACTGGTCTTCAACTCCCAAAAATATAAAACTGTGCACATTGGGTACAGAAACCCAAGAGCAAAGTATCATTTGGGAGGAGGTGATAATAACAACAAAACAGGAAAGGGATCTGGGGGTCATCATATCTGATCACCTAAAGGTAGCAAAGCAGTGTGATAAGGCAGTAGGAAAGGCTAGTAGGATGCTGGGGTGCATAGGAAGGGGTATCACCAGCAGTAAAAGGGAGGCAGTGTTACCCCTATATAGATCAATGATGGAGCCACACCTAGAGTACTGTGTCCAGTTCTGGAGGCCCCACCTCAGGAAGGACATAGACTAGGTGGAGACAGTACAGAGAAGGGTAACCAATATGGTGCATGGCCTGCATCAGCAGCCATATGAGGAAAGACTCAGGGAATTAAATATGTACTCACTGGAGGAAAGGAGAGAAAGGGGAAACGTGACAGAAACATTCAAATTCCTCAAGGGTGGCATATTGCACAGAAAGAGATGCCCAAGGATGAAGGGCATGATATGAAGCTGGAAAAGGGGGAGACTTAGAGGGGATTTGAGGAAATATTTCTTCATGAAAAGGGTGGTAGGTGCTTGGAACAGCCTCCCAGCAGAGGTGGTGGGTACCAAAATGATAACAAGTTTCAAACATGCATTGGATAGACACAGGGGGATCTTAGTAACAGGGCTGGGGGGAGCAGAGATCAATTAGTGTCTATGGCAGAACAGTAGGTAGGGACTTTAAAGCAGACTAGGTGGGCCAAAAGGTCCTTTTCTGTTGACAGCTTCTATATTTCTTTTTTTTTTATTTCTTTTTTATTGAGAGAAGCACATTATATACAAATTATCTCATTACACTTAATAATCACAGCAGCATTAAAACTATGTAAGGTACAAACAGACTAAAGGAGTAATGAGAAGATTCTTTAGTTGCTAGCATCAGCCCCTTCTTTTAGATATGATTGGATATAACAATTCCTGTCACCTGTCTATATTAAAATATTGTGCAAATTTCACAGAAGGTCAATGAGCACTCTCATAGTCACTTAGAGTGGGTCAATACGTCCCCGGGAGCATCTTTCATATGTTGAGATAGGAGATCGGCATTTAAGTCTCTGGATTTCTCAATACCATCTCCTCCTCCCCCACAATGTATTATTATTCCGTTAGATAATTATATCGGTTTTATGGAACAAATTCCGGATTGATCATAACCATATAGTGAATCCAGCATTGCCATTTCTCCCTAAAGTTTATTTGTTTGTTATGTATGGCTGCTGTTAGTGCTTCCAGTTTTTAAATCTCTTGAACTATCTGGTGCAATTCCAACACTAATGGTGTGCTGGGTGTTAACCATTTGTGAGTTATTGCTTTTTATTGCTGCTAAGAGATATAGGGGTAATTAGGTACGGAGCCATGGGGGAAATGTTCTGGAAAAATGGATAGGAGCACCATTTCAGCCATCAGTTCAACTGATTCACCTAGACAGTCGCTTAGCTCCTCCTGTAAGGTAATCCAAAAGAGCATCAATTTAGGACAACACCAAAATTATGCCCCAGATCTGACAAGTTACAGTTACATGCCCTCCAATAGTGCCCATATGAGGCCAGTAAGTATTTAGTGAGAGCCGCCGGTGAGTGAAAGAATCTGGTATGGCACTTCCAAGCAAACTCCCTCCAAATATGGGAAGAAGAAGATATTTTTATGGCTTTTAAGGAAGTGGGATATCAATTGTCAGGTCTTTATTCTAGCTCTCCAGAATCGATTGTAGTGAGTCATCAAGTGGACTGCCTTAGGATTTTGTACAGCTGGCCTATAAGGTGGCCCCAGGGGTGGTCCTGGAGTTTGTCTGTTAGTAAAGTCCAGAGTGGGGAGGGGGGTGTACGTACCTTGGGCTCTATTTCTCATTGTCTTAATATATAGTTTTTCACTTGGGTATAACAAAATAGTCTCTGTCTGGGAGGTCAGATGACTCCTGTAGTGCAGAAAAGGGGATGATACTGCTTTTGTTAAAAACAGGTAAATATAATCAAACTCTAGACACCTCCATGACTGAAATGTTACATCAAATTTTGCTGGGAAAAGCATCATCTTCAGATAGGAGAGTATGCAGGAACATTGTTTCTTTGAATGCTTTTTTTTTGTTTTATACTATGCCAAATTTTTAATATTTGGGCCATATATTTGGTAAAATTTCTTATACACCATATTCATCCCCCTGTAGAGAATGTTACTTTCTCAATATCATAGGGATCATTAATTACAAACTCAATCATTTTCCATGGGGCAGAGAAAGAGGGTGAACCATAAGAAAAGGATTTTAAAAAGCCACTTTAGTATATAGCATGAGATTTGGAAGATTGCCCCGTGAAAGAGATTGTTGTAGTATAGATAGGCAAATTCTGGGTCTTTGTCCACCCCACATAAAGTTAGAAATTATTCTGTTCCATGATTTAAAGTAAAATCCAGATGGAAAAAGAAATATTTTGGAACAAGTAAAGAAGTCGTGGGAGGACATTCATACGAATAATTTCTATTTGTTGAAAAAAGGTAAGGGTAAGATTGCCCCCTTTAGTTAGCTCATTTTGGATGAAAATAGAAAGAAGCTTGCGGTTGACCAACTCCAAGCTTCGGTGGTCTTTGGGAACGTAAATACCCAAATACTTAATTTTAGTGCAGAGCCATTTTAAGGGGAGTATCAGTTTTAACTTTTGGGATGGGTGAAAATGTAGAAGTAATAGTTCCATTTTGGTTATATTCAGTTTAAAATTTGCTGTTTTCTCATATTCTAGTAGTATTTCCCAGATAGCAGGAATAGACTGTTCTGGGGACAGTACTGTCAAGAGGATGTCGTCCACAAGCAAGGATACCTTAAATATTGTTTTTCCCAACAGGATTCCCTCAATAAGTTCATCTTTTAGGTCTCATAGATTTCATAGGTATTTTAAGCTAGAGAACAATGAGTCCATAATGCTTGCCTTCTGATCCCTTGTCTATAATTATACATATTTGTCTTTATCTGACATCACTTGATCCAAGTTGGCTTTTAATATATCCATATTTGGACTCTCTACTACAAAAGTAGGAAGAGTATTTTATATTGGGATTGATCTTACACTGAACCAATTTTCCTCCTTAATGAGTTCCATTTTCCAATCAATAGCTATTTTTTATGATTGGGCTACTAAGTCTGAATTTGGATTCTATTAAACCCATCCCCTTAGTAAGGGTTGAATCTTGTGGTAGGCCATAAATAAGACACAGATCTCCCCTTAGCCTTCTGAATCTTAAGGTATACAATTTCAAGTCCTTTAGCCTATCCTCATAGGTTTTCCCTTTCATCCCTACTATTGCCCTACTAAATCGTCTCGGGACTCTTTCCATTTTATGTACGTCATCCTTTATGTATGGGGACCATACTTCTACTTTTCTAAGGGCTCTAGCCAATGGTTCCATATACTGGATGAATAAAAGAGGAGAGAGGGGACATCCTTGTCGGGTTCCTCGGCATAAGGATTTTTGGGGGGGTGATAGCTCTGTTTATCCGTATATATGCTTGGGGGCAGTGGTATATATTTTGTATCCATTTTAAAAAGGAATCAGGGAAGGAAAAAGTAGCCAATGTATCCAAAAGAAAATCCCAAGACACCCTGTCAAATGCCTTGTCAGCATCTAAGCTCAACAAGGCAGCCAGGATCTGTTTCGGAGTGAATATATTCTAGTAACAGCATAGTTCTTCTGACATTGTCAGTGGTACAGTACTTCTTTGCCTAATAAAGCTCGATTGAGCCGGGTGAATAAGTGTAGGGAGAATGCGTTCTAATCTTGTGTCCCAAATGGACATATAAATGTTGTAATCTACATTTAGAACAGAGATAGGGTGGTAAGAAGAAGTCTCGGTTGTATCTTTATCTGGTTTAGGGATGAGAGCTATTATGGCATAAGCCCAAAAAGGAGGTGGGGGGGGTCACCCTCTGCCACTGTTCTAAAGGTAGGCACAAGTATAGGTAAAAGTAAACCTGCAAAGGATTTATACCATTCAGCTATAAAGCCATACAGGCCTGGGCATTTTAAGGTATGAGGGGGCTTGTATATGATCTAAAACCTCATTTGACCCAACTGAAGATTCCAGAGTGGCCCTTTGTGTTTCTGAGAGCTTAGGAAGAGAGAGGAGGGAGAGGAAACTGGTCATATCCTGTGGATTTGTTGAAGAAGGAGAGGAGTATAGGGCCTTATAGTAGACGGCAAAGGATGATTGTATTTGGTCTTTATGGGAGGTTTGTTTTGAGAGGGGTTGCTTAATTTTCAAAATTGTTGCATTTTGACATTTGGCACAAAGCTTGTAGGCTAGAATTCAGGTCCCCCGGATCCTTCCTCATAGTTAGCTTGTTTCAAATACATTAGGGTCTGCTGCACTCTGACGTCCATGATTTTTTGTAACTCTTTTTTTCATTTCTCTAATTTTCCTTTGTAACACGGAGCAGTGGTGGAGGAATAGCCAGTGCAGTGGCACAGGGGCCCGACACATGTAGGGGCCCATTGTAAAAATTATGGATTTCAGCAGCAATTGGATTGGATCAGTCGCGACACTGTCACCGATGACTACCCTCTCACTCAGCTGACTGTTGACAGTACAAAACAAATCCTCCTGTGCCTGCCGTGCTAACGTGCTTGCTGCCACCACCTCCCGACTGCAGATGGCAGCACTAAGCCACTACTGTGCATTGTGTCTTTATTCATTTTAATTTGTTTGTTTCTTCTGTATTTAAATTGAGAGCAAAAAAAAACACAAGCGGGCCGGGGCGTGATTGCAATTACCCACAGTAGCTAGCATAATTATGCCATTATGTTGCATCGATCGAGGGTATCCCGGGCCCGGGATTAGGGAGACATACTGCACTGCAGAGTGAAGTGTGCCACACACACAAGCACTTTCTCACTTTCTGACCTGGTCCTGATCGATCGGATCCTCAGTCGTCCACTCGCTCTCTGGCTGGCTCAGCTCCACTCCAGCTCACCTCACCTGACCTCCCGTCCCATCCCGTCCTCCCAACCTCCACACAGACAGTGACACACACTGTCAGAGCATCAGCAAGAAGACAGCAACAAGTGAAGTCAACAACATCGCTGCCATGGTTAGTTGTTCACCTTTTTTTCTAGTTTGCAAACTTTGCATAAATTGCATACAATCAACATCATATGTCAGGGTCTTCTGTGTAGTCTGTCTGTAATTGGGTTGGTACAGTGTACTACTACGGTTCGGGGGAGGCCTGGGGCCGGGCTGCTGCTGTAGTGCTGTGATGCCCTGGGTGGGGCGGGGGTCGGGGCCCGTGGGGGATTACAAATAATTTAAATTAAAATCAGAATCCGATTCAGGGATAGGGGATTCAATTCATTCTCTCAGCGCCAGCACTCACTGAACAGACACACAGTCAGAAGAGAGTCAGCTGCAAGACAGCAACAAAGTAAGTCAGCAGCATCGCTGCCATGCTGGTCGGTTCACCTTTTTTTTCTAGTTTTGCATAAATTGCATACAACTGTCAGGGTCGTCTGTGTAGTCTGTCTGTTGTGTTGGGTTGGTACACTGTACTACTACAGTACTGGGGGGGGGCGGGCTGGCCGCCGGGCTGCTGCTGTGCTGCCCTGGGTGGGGCAGGGGGATTAAAAATAATTTAAATTAAGATCAGAATCTGATTCAGGCAGGGATAGGGGATTCATTCTCAGCACCAGCACTCACTGATCACACCTTTGCCTGTCCTCGCCACGCACCCTCTTAGCTCAGTTTGCTCAGGCTACAGCAAAAGACCAGTACAGTCCATGAGCAGCTGAGCAGGGCAGGGTGGCACAGGCATACAAAGGGCAGCCGCAGCATGATGGGCAGCCAGCGATCAAGGTCCAAGGAGATTGAGGGGGATGGGGGTCCTAAGCTCTCAAGCTCGATAAGCCTGCACCACATGACTGACATGTCCTGCTGAAGTGCTGATTGGATATGGACACTGTCAGTCATTCTGTGGTAGGCAGGGCTGAGGACTAAATGAACCTTGCAGCCCAGGAGCTGGTCACATGTTTGTTAGATCGCGTGGGCGGTAGGAATAGTATATGGTAGTGGCTTGGACTGACTCAGACTGTGCTCTGACAGTGTGGACAGACACAGACATCTCTTTTAAATTTCCTCGTTGATAAGATTTATAGGCAGTATAGCGCAGTGGTCTAAGGCTCTGAGCTGCAAATTTGGGGACATCCAGCAGACCAGACCTGGGTTTGAATCCCACAGCTTCCACTTGTATACTGTGTGACCCTGAGCAAGTCACTTAACCTCCTTGTGCTCCCAGGTCGCTCCTGTAAAAAAGCTTTCAGCTTAGTGTGCTATACCTGGTTAAACAACTAAATAAAAAAAAAAAGGTTTAATTGTTATCTTATTCTTCCTTCCCAACTGTGACTGACTACTAGACTGTTTTTTTTTTGTTTTTTTTTGTATGATCACTGATGAGACGGACTTATTAGCGCTAGTACTGGAGGAGGACATCTAGCATAGCAGCAGGCTGTTGGCCAGGCTGTAGGCCAGGTGGCAGGTGCCTAAGCTGCTGTTCAACTGCTCCTAGGTTTCTCCGATTTTTTTTCTGTGCTGCTTTTGCCTTCTTTCTGACAAACAACTGATTTTGTTCTGGTGTTGGGGTGCCTACTGGGCCTGGCTATTTTTGGAATTTGGGGGCAGGGGCACAGCCACATGTTCCACAACTTATAAGGCCAAGGCACTGCAGCATAGCAGCAGGGTATACACCTTAGCTGGAGGTTTTCTTTTTTTTTTGTGTGTGACTGTGTGCCTGTGGGTGGGAGCCAGGGAGCCGCAGAGGTCAGGAGTCCCTAAGTCCCTTGTCCCTGGGGGATCACCGAAGTCTCAGCGTGAGACTGCGTGTGAGCAAGTAAGCAACAGCACAGTGTACAAATTGGGCTATATAGGACTGCAGCAGCAGGAAGAGAGAGGGTCACATGGTGTTGATGAGCTGAGGAACGAGTTGCTGACACGCAGCAAACAGTGTGTGTGTGTGGCGTGGACACACAAAAACACACAATATTTTAATTATTTCTAAATCTTGAATGTTACGTGACTGACTGTGTTTAGGCAGGACTACTGGATGACTTGCTACTGAGGATTTTCTAACTGAAAGAATTATAAAGAAGGCTTGGGCCTTGGACCTACCTTGCTTGCTGCTGCCTGGGCTGGGCGGCTGGCAGTGGGCACAGCGCTGCCTGCTGCCTGGGGCTGGCTGGGCCTGATAACACTAGGCTAGTAGTAGCTAGCAGCACTGACTGCAGAGAACACATCCAAACAGCCAGTTACTTGTATTCTTTACTAAAAACAAGGGAAAAAAACTGGGCAGGCAGAGGCAGCACATTCAGTGCTGTTCAATCCTTGTCCTTCCAATCCTGTTTGAGCTGGGGAATGCATTTTTAGCATAGCAGTAGCAGGATAATACACCTTAGCCCCTAGCTGGGTAGTAGGGAGGGTTTTTGCTGCAAATAAGGAAATTAAAAAAAAAGGAAACCTAATTGGGCAGTAAGACAGACGAGTGTTGTCGGGAGTGCATAGGGTAGGGTAAAGTAGCAGTCACTTTAGCCCCCAGCTGCCTGAGTTGTTTTTTTGTGTTTTGCAAACAACAAGGACCTTATCATTATAAAAATTAAAAGTTATTGGGCAGCACAGCGCTGTTGAAGGCTAGCTGCCTGTTCCTGTTTATCTGAGCTTGGGCATGCATAGGGACTGGACTCTGCTGTATATAGCAGCATTTAGCATAGCAGCAGCCACTTTAGCCCCCAGCTGCCTGAGTTGTTTTTTTGTGTTTTGCAAACAACAAGGACCTTATCATTATATAAAAATAAAGTTATTGGGCAGCACAGGCGCTGTTGAAGGCTAGCTGCCTGTTCCTGTTTATCTGAGCTTGGACGTGCATAGGGACTGGACTCTGCTGTATATAGCAGCATTTAGCATAGCAGCAGCCACTTTAGCCCCCAGCTGCCTGAGTTGAGTTTTTGTGTTTTGCATACAACAAGGACCTTATCATTATAAAAAATAAAAGGTATTGGGCAGCACAGCCACTTTAGCCCCCAGCAAACAAGGAAATATTATCATTATAAATAAAAATACTTCTTGGGTGGCACAGCACTGCAGTTGAAGCTGTTCCCATTTGTCTGAGCTTGGGAGTGACTCTCAGTCGGGACTGTGTCTGTGGTGTGGGGTCACGGGTGATGTCACTCAAGTGAGTGAAGACAAATAATAATACTGTGATACAAATAATATTGTACTACTAGTACTTGTTGCTTCTGGTGGCTGGCCCACCCAGTAAAGTCTGTCTCAGTGACTATCAGTCGTCTTTTTTTAGTCTACAGTTGTTACAGTAGTACTGTTATGTACTCACAGTGAAAGTGAGTCTGTAGCAGTTTCACTGTGTTTGCCTTGCAGCAGAAGCAGCAGTGTGTGAGACTACTGAGAGGAGGAGGCCTGTTGCCTGTGACTTTTTTTCCTGTGCATCTCCAGCCTGCCAGGCAGTGGAGAGTGGCCAGCCTGTATCTTGCTTTGTGTGCTCTTCTGCTGTCTTGTGTGTCCTGACTGAGCCTGTATTGCTCTGCTCTTGTCATTAGCTGCCTAGCTACTCCAGATTGAAGCAAACAAAAATAACTATTTCAGTAAATATAAGGTTTTTTTTGCTAAGCTAGTGGTGTGTGAGTTCAAAGCAGCAGCTTGTAGAATGCAATTGGTGGGGCACTTCACTGGGAATCTTGTGTGTACTGTACCAGTAAGTTCAGTTGTGCTGCAGTTTAAAAGAGTCTGAGGTAGAAGTTCAGATACACATCACAGCGCAACAAGACGGCAGTTGTTCAGTGAGTGGAGAATAATTTCATATTCTGATTTACAGTTACAGCACTGTATGTTGTAAATACAATACTGTAGATAAGATTATAATTATAAATACAGTTTATTGTTAGTAAAAGATGCCTCCTAAATACAAAAGTGGTGCACAAAAGCGTAAACAGAGGAAGGAAGAATTGCTGTTGGCTGCAAAGCTTCCTAAAATCAGTGCTTTTTTCCAAACTGCGACTGATTCTATTTCTGACACACCTGATAAGACTGAAACTGAAATTTGTGAAAATGACACAGACACAGAGAAAGGCAGTGGACCTAGTGCTTTGGCTGAGATGGCCTGTGCTGATCATGTTGATCCTGAAACTAACTCTGCTAAACAATCTGAACAAGAACCGGACATTAAAAGTGTATTGGAGAAAGAACTTGACAAAACAGCCAGTGCTGCTTTTAACAGTGGAGAAGAACCTGCTTTTCCAAGTTTTTCTCCTGTTGATGACAGAAACCCCACAGACAGAGGTCATTTTCCTTTAGATATAAAGAATAGCCAAATAAAAAGATACATCATATCACAAGGTTCGTGTAAACCCGACAGACCATTTCCAAGAGACAAAAATCAAGATGGGTGCTGTTTCTCCAGAAGCTATTACAATATTACAACAAAGGCAAGAGTTACATTACCACGTACTTGGCTTTGTTACTCCCTTAAATTAAACTGTGCATATGGTGAGCCATGTTGGCTGTTTGTTGATCGTAGTGCACCTGCATATAATGTTGCATGGGTTAAAGGAGTTCGAGACTGGCGTCACCTAAGCAGCAAAATTGAATATCATGAAACATCAACAATTCATCTAGAATCTTGCTTAGTGTATGAGCAGTGGCGTTTACATGGCACAATCGATGACGATTTTGAAACTCAAATACAAAAGGAGAAAAACTTCTGGAGACAAGTTTTGGAGCGCCTGATCAGTGTAACTCTTACAATAGCTATGTGCAATTTACCTTTCAGGGGACACAGAGAGGTTTTAGGGCAAGTAAATGGTAGGAATTTTCTTTCAGTTGTGGAACTGTTGGCCAAGTATGATCCCGTGTTAAAGCAACTCATTTCCATGCCCAGTGGATCAATTCGCTATCTTTGTCATACTATACAGGATGAACTCATTGAAGTTTTGTCAAAGCGTATTGAGCAAGATATTATTGATGAAATAAAAGCTGCTCCTTTTTTCTCTGTAATAATGGATACCACCCAAGACATTGCGAAGACTGACCAATTGAGTCAAATTTCTTGGTATGTCACAAAAGAAAGGGATGAAAGGAGCATGGCAACAGAGGTGAAAATCAATGAATCTTTCCTTGGCTTTCAGGAAATTAGTGATCAGTCTGCTAGTGGACTTGAGAAGATAATAATCGGTTACATTGAACAGAAAGGTTTAGAGTTATCTAAATGTCGCGGTCAGGGGTATGATGGGGCCTCTAATATGAGTGGCGTGTACTCTGGTGAGCAAGCAAGAACATCCCAGAAGGAACCGCATGCTGCTACGTTCACTGTGCCGCTCACAACTTAAATCTCACACTGAATGATTCCGTTAGAGGAATACCAGAACTAAAAATTTTTGTGATGTGATTGAAAGACTATACACTTTTTCTGGCTACAGTATAAAATGCTGGGCCATGTTATCTTCATTCGCTTCCACATCAGAGCTTTCCAGCAACATTACTTTGAAAAGACTTTGCCCTACCCGATGGTCATCCCACTATGAATCACTCCTTGCTCTGAGGTTTCGGTATTTAGATATTATGAAGGCACTCACAAAAATAGTTCTTCAGAGCAAAAATGGAGATGGGTGCAATGAGGCTTTAGCATTAAAGAAATTATTGGAAAATTTTAGTTTTGCTTTTCTTGTTGCGCTCCAAACAAAGACTCTGGAAATGGTTAATGCTGTGTCAAAACTGCTACAGTCTAACGACACAGACCTTTGTAAAGCAGCAAACTTACTTCACAAAGCCAATGAAGACCTACTCACATTTCGAAATGAGTTTGATGAAGCCAAAAATTCAGCAACTGCATTATCAGAAAAATGGGGTGTACCAGCAAAGTTTGAAGAAAAGCGCATGAGAAAGGTCAAACGCCATTTTGATGAGCTATGTGAAGATGAAAGACTTGCCGACTCAGAACAATTTTTCAAAGTGAATGTGTTTTACAGGTGCCTTGATATGATAACTGCACAGCTTTCAAATCGATTTCAAAGCCTGCAGGCAATCGTTGATAGATTCAGCATAATCCAGCCAAGCACCCTGATTTCTGCAAGTGATGATGATCTGCATAAAGGAGCTGAAAAACTGGCCCATCATTTCAACAAAGACATTTCACTTGCTTTTTTATTTTATTTTAGTTTTTGTTTACCGGGTAAGTACACTAGACAAGTAGTATGCCTATTTTCAGGAATGACCTGGGAGAGCACAAAACATACAGTATACATACATGGCAACATTGGAGAAACAGCATGATACAGTAAAAAACAGCTATAACAACGCTTGTATAAGGGCAGAGATACTGCCACACATAGTACAAATTGTTACAGGACATAGATAGACATTAGAATCACTGAATACATATTTCATAGACCATCATGGACTCAGATTGGACAATAGTGGACTGCAGAGTATTACATTACAGAGACTAGGAACAGTCACATCTTGTCGTTTGTTTTAGGTGGGACTACAGGGAGGAGCGAAAAGGTCCCATGGGAAGGGGCAGAGTGAACAGAGTCCGGAATGGAGTTCCAGAACCTAGGCACAAAAGCAGCAAAGTCACAATCCCCCATAAGGGTCCGAGTAGGGGGAACTTTAAGCAACTCGGCGGTCTGTGACCTGAGCTGCTAGGGGATGGCGTCAAGTTTTGGGAGGAGATGCGCCAGTCCAGATGGTATGCCCGTGGCAAGCACTTTCCCGGTGAAGTTTTCTACACCAAGGATCAGGAATTCCGCAAGGGGGGAGCCAACTGAGTTTGTCATAGAGCTCACATCGGTGGGTGAGTTTGGGAGCAGCAAGTGCAAACCGACAGATATCATTATATGCCGTGTTTCACCGATTAAGATGGATTTGAGGTGACCTGGCAAATAGGTGGTATCCATAACTAAGGGAGGGGAGAAGCACTCCCCTCCCCTCGCAAGTGCCAGCCTAGCTCCCGGAGTCAGGTTGTATTTGGCCCTGTAGGCAAGGCCAAGCTTACACCTGGTGGCTCTGCAGATGTTTTGGATATGGCTTCCCATGTCAAGTTGTGGGTCGAGGCTGACCCCAAGATATTTAATTGAGCTCGCTGTTGGCAACAGGGGGCCTCCATCACAAGCTATTTTGAGCATAGCTGATGGGCTTTTAACTTGGCTGGAACCAAAGAGCATGGCCTGAGTTTTGTTAGGATTCAATACCAGTCTATGGTTGGTAATCCAGGCCGAGACTCTGCTGAAGTCTTCAGATAGGCACTGGTTAAGGTCAGCAGCATTATGAGCATGGGCCACTAGCACAAGGTCATCTGCATAAAGTGTGACTTGGCAACGAGAGGTCACCCATGAGAGTTGATTAATAAAAAGTGAGAATAAGAGAGGTCCAAGTACCGATCCCTGGAGAACTCCCATGGTCACAGCCCTAGGCTCCGAGAGGACCTTGTTAAAGCAGGTGCGCTGCTTTCTACCCATTAGGTAGCCCATCATCCAACTCATGACATGCGGAGAGAACCCAAGAGCCCTGAGCTGCTCCCCCAGTAGGTCATGGTTGACAAGGTCAAAAGCTTTTGACAAGTCAATAAATATAGCACCTGACAGTTTGCCCTGATCCATTGCGGATCTAATACTAGAGGTTACAGTAATCAGGGCAGTAGTGGTACTATGACCCTTCCAGAAACCATGTTGGGCCCCAGAAAGCAGCTCATGGGTATCCATGTACTCCGAGAGTTGCTCTGCCACAACCTTTTCCAGGAGTTTACCAAGGGATGGGAGAATAGCAAAAGGGTGATAGTTGTCAGGGAGTTTGGGATTTCCCTGCTTCAGAACAGGGACTATCCTTGCTTCCTTCCAGATGTCAGGGATTATCCCCGAGCTAAGGGATAGGTTAAAGATATGGGCAATCAGAGGGGCAATGTAAGCTGCTCCCAGCTTGAGAAGCCTGGGCTCAAGGTTGTCAGGCCCAGCACTGGAGTGCTGGAGAGGGCAACCAAGTGGTTCCAACATCAAGGACAGACACGGCCTTAAGATTAAATATCCGAGGAGGATGTCACCTGCATCAGAGGGATATTATGAGAGACCCCATCGGTCATGAAACGAGAGGTGAGGGCTGAAAGGTCGGAGAAGTGGAGATTGAGATGGTTGGCTATAGTGTGGGGATTATTGCACGAGACTCCATCAATAATCATGTCCACGACACCGAGTGAGAGGGCCCACTGATGAGGGATTTAATGTTCCTCCAGAACCTCCTAGGATCTCTGACTGAGCTAAGTAGTGCCGATTTACAGAAGTTACTTTTGGCAGCCCTAATGGCTTTTTTACACCGATTCCTGAGTTGCCAATATCTCAGGAGATTAGCAGAATCTCTGGAACCCTTAGTACTTGCCCAGCATTTGTCTCTCTCCTGCATCTGGGCAAGTAAGTCACCATTCAACCAGAAGGTGGCTGTTCCCCTCACCCTCCGGGTGACCCTGGGGGCATGTCTATCTTGGAGAACACCAAAGGAATGTATGAAGCAGGAGGCTGCCACTGAGGGGTCAGAGGCTTCAAGCACCCTGGTCCAGTCAGTACATCCTAGATCGGCCAGGAAAGCCTCAGGGTCAAAACTGGAGTATTTTCTGACTTGAATGATTTTGTGTGGAATTCTAGGGAAGGGGATTTTCCAGACACAGTATACCGGGGAGTGGTCAGATATGGAGTCTGATAGCGTGCCTGATGAGGCAATCCTCTCCGGCCGGTTGGTCAGGATCCAGTCCAGCAGGAACTTGAGGAACCATTGGCTGCCTGTCTCGCCGGGTCATGGATTAGTTGGTTAAGGATAGGAGGTAAGTTGTGATTCACATTTCCTAATATTGCCACACTCCCAGTTCATGTTGATATCACCCATAATAATGAGTATTGTCACCTATACTGGGCCTGACTACATCTAAGAGGTAAGTGAGTCCTGTCAGACCCCCCCCCAGGGGGGTTATAGGCGCACACCAAGTGCAGCTTCTTAGCATCACCCAGCAGCAGGAGCACATGAAGAAACTCACAAGGTGGATGATCAGGTTTACTCTGTGCCACCAGGGAGATTTTCAGATGGGATCTGTAGTAGATGAGGGTGCCACCCCCCTTCCTACCCCCAGTCCTGTCTAGACAAATGAACTAGTATCCTGTTAGGAAGCAGGCAGAGTCAGGAATCGAGGGTTTGAGCCAAGTCTCAGTTATCCCTAGGATGTCTGGCTTGTATAGCTCAGTCCACGCTAGGAGATTGTCTCGGTTAGGAAGCAAGCTCCTAATATTCATATGCACTATTTTTAGTCCCTTATTCCCATTCCAGGTGGCGGAATATTAGAGATCAGCTTAGATGGCCCAGGATTGAGCCCAATATTCCAGCCATGAGAAGTGAGAGTAGGGCTAGCCTGGGGAGGAACAATCTTACGAGCGGCCTACCTCCAGGCCTGTGCATGCTTCGGACTTTCTTCACCCTGACCGTACACATAAGGCATCTAGTGTCAAGGCTAAGGACAGTACCATAGTGCATTACCTTAGTTACAAGTAGGTTGGAAAAGGAGAAATCAGTATCATCATGGGAGGAGGGCCACAACCCTGGGTCAATAAATAGGCTAGGAGTCGAGGTAGCACAATAAAGGAGGACTAGCCCAGGGCCAGTATCATAATTATTAGTGTCGTAAAACCGACCTGCCGCCCCCTCCTGAACATAGGAGAGGTGGCTTCCAGTTCTTCTATGGTAAGGACAGTAGTAACCACCCCCACAGATTATAGGCAACTGGAGGCCTAGAAAAGGAGCAAACCAGGGCTCCTGGAAACCTGTAAAAGGGGCAAACCAGGACACCCCATATGGTAGGGCCCCAAAAGGAACAGATCACCACAACTAGCGCGCTGGGGGAGGGACCCTCGGTGTAGGTCACCCACGCCTCCCCTCCTCTCGTCAGCAGCTTGCAGTAGTTGAAGGTGTTGGGACAGCAGATAGCAGAGCAGGAACTAAACAATGCTGATAGGCATTTGCTTGCATTCAGATCTTGTTTGAAATCTGAAATCTCCAAACAGTCATCAGTGAAAGATTTGGCAAAACTGTTCATTGTTGACAATAGTGTATTAGCATCCAGTTTTCAAGAAGTCTGTATTGTACTTCTGCTGTTTCTCACCATCCCAGTTACATTAGCCAGTGCTGAACGCCCATTTTCAAAACTTAAACTTATAAAGAACTACTTAAGGAGCAGTATGGGACAAGAGAGACTTTGTGGGTTGGGAATCTTATCTACTGAAAACGAACGAGCAAGAAAAATTAGCCTACAGCAGATCATTGATGAGTTTGCAGAATGAAAGGCACACAAAAGGCGATTCAAATAGATGAGTAGAACATATTACACTGTTATGTATTACCGTATATTCCTTGATATGTGAGTGAGGGAGGAAGTGGGTGAAAGGTGTGTAAAATAAACAGGTAAAAAAAAAACTTGGGGGAGCGGGCAGTTGATAAGTTGTGGTGGGGGTGGGGGGCCCAAAATTACAACCTGTACTGGGGCCCATCTTTCTCTTCCTCCACCACTGATACGGAGTCCCCTTCTCTATAAAGGATTTGATAGGCCTGCAGTTGCTCCTGTAGTATATTGTACTTAGCTTCTTGTTTACGTTTAAGTCTGGTTGAATAAGCTATTGTTTCTCCTCTAATCACTGCTTTAAGTGTCCCCCATTTTATTGGGTCTGTAATTTCAGGTGTATTGTTATCTGACAGCTTCTATTTTTCTATGCTTCTGTTTATTAAAGGAGAGTTTGGGATTCACAGTAACATCTTGTTGGGTCATATTTTGGATTAGTCTGTTCACTTGTTTTATAATCTGCCTGGTGCTGTGGTTCTATTAGGTTCACAGCCAGAATTCAGATTAGGCTGAGTTGTAGTGGGGATGGTAACAGACTCAGAAGCAGGGGGGATAAGGTGAAGAACAACAGAGGCACAGGCAGTGTCTGAAGGGGAAGGTCCACCATTTACTCATTCAGGCTCATCAGATACAATGGCAGAAATGGGTTCTATGCCATCCCAGTGGTGCTGAGGGTTGAGGCACTGGACACCACACCTCATGTCACACTGGTGACTCGGGTTCAAGAGAAGACCTGGGGTGCTGGGGGTCAGCCAGAGAGGAGTATGATCAAGCATCTGGAGGACAGCTCTCCTCTCCTGAGGTGGGAATCAGGGAAACCTCTGCCGTGTTTTTGTTTTTAATTTTAGTCTTTGGTAACTGGGTAAGGCCCACTAGGCACAAGTGCCTGTTTTCAGGCACGACCTGGAAGCACTGGGCAGTTAAGTGACTTGCTCAGAGTCACATAGTATGCAAGTGGAGGTTGTGAGAATCAAACTCAGGTCTAGTCTGCCAGATGTACCAAGCTCATTCACGCCTCATTCCTCTAACTTCTAGGCTATACTGTGTAGCAGTTCTCAGTGGAGACCGGAAGAAATACACTGGCAGAGGTTATGCAAGGGGGTGAGGTTGCATTGGACGTCTGCAGAAGGGGGTAGGAGAGTGCCCTCCACACGCTGACATCACTGCACATCTGCACCTCAGAGAGAATCTGCCCAAGAGGAAAAACTCTGGTTGTAAATGTATATTTAAATAAATAATGCTTAACCAAAGACTAAATCTAATCATGGATCTGACCCATTTAATGAAATAATAACTTAAGGCAAGGCAGCAGTCAGTGGCAGCACATGGTACTGTACATGAATAACTGAACACTGTGGCAGGCTTGGAAGAAGATTAACCAATGTCCCTCCAGGTCCTCCGTTACCCTCCCTCCCTGCTCCACCGCTTACTGGTCACTCCTGGTGGTCCATCCATCCATCCACACAGACACCACCACCATGAGACAAAGTCCTGACCTGTCTGTTTGTTGGCTCACTGGCTGTTGACACTGATCACTGTGACCAACCATCCAGGCATCCATTATTACCCACCCTCCCTGCTCAGCTCCCTTACTGCTTACTGGTCCAGAGTAAGACCACCATGTCGACCCCAAAGACAAAGTCCTTTCCTGACCTGTTTGTTGGCTGCTGGCTCTGATTGTCTTGTTGTTGCTTGCCATCCACTGTGTTCAGTTCACACCACACTGAAAGTCTACCTCCAGCTCTGAGCAGAGCAGCAGCAAAAAAATGAAGGAGGTGCACTCCGCAGCAGCCAGCCCAGGATCCAGCAGCAGCAGGAAGGTTTTTTTGGTCACCTCGCCAACTCACCATGTCTCCTTTGTCTCCTCTCGTTCCTCCCAGCCAGCCGTAATCAATCAAGATGGCCTCCCCCTCCCCAGGCCCATGATGACCGGTGACACATGATCTGACTTTTACAGCCTGGAATTACAGACAGGAGGATCGATGATCGGATTCCTGCTTGTTGCCACATGATCATCCAATTCCCACAAGCTGCTGCCTCACTTCCTGAAATTCAATTGGGGCCCTTGGGGGGGGCTGACAACACAGACAGACTAGAGAGAGCCCATCACACCGGGAGGGGGGGAGTGCAGGCAAGCAGAGCGCAGACAGTCACACAGAAGTCAGCAAAGTTAGCAAACTAATAAAACAATGATCGTCGTCACTTGGCATGCAGGACGGGAACAGCTGAGCCCCACTGAGACCCCAGGCCTGGGACAGTTGCCCCGGCTGTCTCCCCCCTCCCCCATCGACACCCCTGATAACAAGTTCCAATGCACCACTTTGATCTTGCCAAAATTATCCTGTGTCTTATACACATATATTCACGGATTATTAGCAATCACAGTATATAGCATAGGTTCCTATTTTGTGTAATACATATTGGAACTGATTCATCTTTGTCAGTGGGATCTTAGAAACTCTGCACAAGATACCACTGTGTGATTCAAATTTATCTCACTGATTAAAGAGCTTCAGAAATGTGTTGGTTTTCTTCATGAGTTTCACGTCTGGATGCACATCCCCTTCTCTCAACATATGCTATCATTCTGGAAATGATACCTCCCTGTTGTTGTTAAGTCTGCAATTCTTTGAGAGTGAAAAAGGTAACGTCTCTTGGCTAACCGGTACCAGTTGCTGTATGTGATGAGCTAAAGTAGTTGCTCTACATTCTGAAGCAGTGTCTCACTCTGTCTTTCAAAAATCACAGAAACATCATCATTGCCTAGGGACCCTGGGAGTGAGTCAACCTGCTCTGCAAAGCTCTCCATTAGCTTGGGTATTTGCTAAGGCTAATAAATCCACCTGAAAACATCATGGACAAATTGTTCTTTAGCCTCCCCTGCCTCTGTCAGCAAGGTTGTGTATGGTGCTTGCATGGTTTCACAAAAGACTTTCTGCTAAGAGCATTGGTGACCATATTTATTCATCCAGGGATATGTTTGATATCAGAATTGCATGGGGCAAGCTTTGCAACCCAATGATGCTCACAAGCATCAAGCTTTGGTTGTGTCTTAATGTAGGTGAGGGGGTTGTTAGCAGCCCAGACAGTGAAGATATGTCCTTCGAGCCACTGGCTGATGTTTTTTTACAAACTGCATACCTGAGTGCAAGAAACTTAAGTCAACTTAAGCTTGTGCCTGGCTGAAGGACTTGCTGACAAAAGCAATAAAATGTGTTTTTCTTCCCCTGAGGGACTTGTGAAATTATAACCATAAGACCATCCAAGGAAGTATCAATAGACATGATGAAGGGTCTCTCAAAGTCAGGGCATGCTAACACAATACCATTGGACAGAGCATCTGAGAATACTGGGTGGGACAAGCTGTGCTTTCCTGCCAACAAATGTGATGTCTCTAAGTATCTATCCCACAGTGCTTGAAAGGCAGTGTCACATTCTGGTGTGTACTTCTGTGACAAAAACTTACGAAAAGTTCCATACCTCAGCCTCTCCTCAGCATTCTTGCCTCTATGCCTTTGCCCTGCTGTAAGTCCAAAACATGGATTGGCCTGTGCTCCACAGTCAGGTATGAACTATTGATAGTAGGAGACCATACCAAAAAATTATTTCATCTTCCTGTAGATGGGGTTCTACTATCGTCTTTCATAAGATTCTGCTTCCTGATGTTTAGGGTGACTTCAGTTTTTGCTAGGTCTAGTCACCTCCATGTTGTCCTAAGAATTTGACAGTTCTGCGAAGGAAATTATATTCCTTCAGGGAAAGCTTCAAGATGTGCCCGCAGGCTGCTGATCACTATTCTGAGGCATTTCAAAGATTCCTCTTCCACAGCAGCAAATACCAGCATGTTATTAAGATAAAATAACATACTGGAAAAGTTCAGGTCTCCACAGATACTTAACATAACTTATGTGAAGCAAGTTGGCCGCTCCACAGACCTTGCAGCAGATGGTTGTATTTTAGAGTCCCACTGCAGGGGTGAATGCCACGTACTTCTTTTTTTTTTATTGTATTCAAAAATTGCATACAACGCCAGCCCAGTGGTGCTGAGGGTTGAGTTGCTGGATGCCACACTTCGCAATACACCAGTGACCTGAGTTGAAGAACGGGCTTGGGTCACTCGGGGGTGAGGAAGGACTGAGCATTAATAGACAGCTGTCCTTCTTTGGGGAGAGGGGTTAGTGTGGCACGCTGTCGCCTGTCACCCAGTGGTAGCTGGGTGTCAGTACAGGCATGCTGCCAGAGTGAAGAGGGCCCACATTTAGGGTGTTTGGCTGCCTCTGTGGAGGTGGAGCCCAGCCAACCCGCCCATTACATATTTGTGGGCCCAGGGAGACAACAGGCAGAAAAACTGGGAGCCAACTGGGTTCATGACGACCCGAAATGCTCCCCTTCAATATGCTGCCCCCACCTTCTGGATTGTGCTCTGGGGGGGGGAGTAAGCAGGCAATCCTCATCCTGGCCCTGCTGCAGGAGGTAATCTGCAGTGGAACTACAGGGGTATGACCAAGGTGGCGGGCGGTCAGAGTCAGAGGATGAGTCCCTCAGAGGGAATGTCATAGTCACCTGTCAGGCTCCACAGAGGTGGAGAAAGTACATATAGAAAATAAATTGCATACAAGTATTAATATAGGGAATAGCAGTACTCCGTCAAAGCCATTTTCCATAATATTTCAATATAGGAGCATAGTTACACATTCCTACTTGGGATGACTGTTTAGAGGGCTACCACTATACAATGAATTAAAAACATAGAAACATAGATATTGACAGCAGATAAGGACCACTTGGCCCACCTAGTCTGCCCATTTTCCCTACCTACTACTGTATAACACCACAGACCCTACTTGAACTCTTGCTTTATCTACCCTTTCCCTACCACAAAGGGTTCTCTTACGCCTATTCATGCATTCTTTTGTGGTCATTTGGTGAAATCACCTTTTGGGCAGGGAAACCCTAATGCCACATTTCCCTACTTTCATGGTGTTAAGTTACCCTAACTGGTGCATTAACAAAGTTTTTTGCAAAGAATGTTAATATGCTACAAAGATAACATAATAGACATTGTTGGAGCAGGAACAGCAAATGATCATTTATAAAAACATATCCTGACTGATTGTGCCATCCCACCCCCATTGCCCAGTCCAGAGTCACATAAAGTTACCATAGAAAGAGATAGTTGGCCAAACACAAATAGAGAATAAATCACAGATCCCTCTTAGGCACCGAGTTGGGAGGTGGAAATCATATCTAAAAAATTCATCATTCCGTAACATTTACACTACAATGAAGTCCTACTCTATAGTTGCTGGGTACAAGTCCTCTTAGCCCCCCATCTGCATCCATGGGATTGTTTTTAACCAATTTTTCTGCAAAACCTCCAGCCGATTTAGGACCAGTAAAAAAGTATATCTTGTCTTCAATGGTAAATTGCAGCACAGCAGGACAGCTCAGAAGATACTGCACCTCTGCTTCCTGTAGCTTCATTGTGAGACCTTCTAACACTTGTCTCCTAAGCCAAGTTGCATAAGAGTAGTAAGGGAATAAAAGAATTTGGGAGCCTTCATTGCTGGATGCTTGTTTTCTAGCTGCCCTTAATATTGTGTTTCTGACCCCTGAAGAGTTCATTACCTTGAGAAGTGCCCTGGGGCCCTCTCTCTGACCACAAGCATGTCTGGGATTAATCTGGTATGCCTCAGTGATTCATGGAGGGTCTCCTAGTCCAAGCACTTCTGGAAGCCATCTTTCCAAAAACAAAGCTACATCTTCCCTCTCTGTACCTTTCTGGTCCCCCAGGATCTAGACATTTGGGGCCTGAACAGTGCTTTCCAATTGTTCTAGCCATGTATGAAGAATCTGCCCCCTGATGAAGACCCAAAGAGGGCTGAAGTGCCAGGGCTAGGATGCTAGTCAGCTACTCACAGCTGCTGTCTTAATAAAGGAGTTTATTTTGCTTTTAAACAGTCATGTAGTTTGCTTTGGAGTGCAGTATCTATGTATTTGTGCCGAGCTTGCTGGGCTTGCCGCCCTTTATTGCACCCCCCCCTCAATTCTCCAGGGCGCGACTGTCCTTGCTTTTCTCCATGTAGAAAGGACCCCCGCTCCTTCACTGAAGTTACTGCAGTCACCAGGGTTTTCCACGGTAGTCCCATTGACTCCAGTGCCATCCCTGCCAAAACTCCCACTTTGTTCTCTGCTAGCACCAGTCCTTCTGTATAGGCATTCAACTTTTTCTCTATCCTTTAGCTGAACTGCATTAGTATTGACAGCGGCTGTCATAGACTCTCGAGGGTGGCTGGCATTTCACTATCATCAGGAAGCTGTTTCTGTTGTGTCTCTTGCTTCTTAGAAGGCCTCAGAGCTGAAGAGCCCTGTTTTGCTGCTCTGTTTGGTCTTGCCATTTGTACAAAGCAGGTAAGCCGTTGCAGTACTTGCTACTTTATGTGCACTGTTGAACTTTGGTCAAAAATAGTAAAAAGTTAAAACTCTTTAGGCTGTTATCAGTCCCTGTTTGAGAGATGAACAATACTAAGAACAATACTAGGAAAGCAAGACAGTTAAGGACTAGTGTCCTACTGGACAGTCCCCCACTTCTTTATTTAGTTATGTATTGTTTAAGAGATTGATCAATTTAAAAATTAGTAACCAGGGAAGGCACACAGAGCCAAGGCTCATTTCCAGGTATGGCCTGGGGATGGTGAGGAGATACAATCAAAACAAAGCAGGTACTGATGCATACTATACAAATAAGGTGCAAACAAATGTAGTGCAACACGACAAAAGTGCAAAATAACAAGAGTGGATGTCCAGAACATGACATGCTGTACATCCTGAAATACAATCAATAAACTAGTTGTAACATCAGTACAATGAAATTAAGAGACATTAAAACTGACCCCGGAGGGGGGCCTGAAGTGAGGAGCGAGACCAACAAAGGGCAGGTCACGTGAAGGTGCTGACAGGTGCAGGAAGAGGATGGAAGGAGTTTAAGATAAAAGAAAAACAAGGTGCTGGGTTAGCATGTGGTCTTAAAACAAAAAAAATGATAATAATAAATGCATACAGAAAATAGAGTTAAAATCAAAGTTTTGACCTTAGGGCTTCCTCAGGAATTATCTAAAAGAGAAAAAAGAAACAAAATCTACTCCAATCCACTAACTTTGCTTTTTTTCTCTTTTAGATAATTCCTGAAGCATCAATTTTAACTGTATTTTCTATTTTTAGCATGAATTTAATATTACCATTTTGTTTTGAGGAGTGTAAAATGGTGTTTAAGGGAAGCCGGGGAACTTATCAGTGGTTATATCCACTTATTTCCCTCCCTATCATGACTGCATGTAATATCCTTTCGAAAGATGCTTCACTAGGTGCTTCAACTATTTCACCCAGTAGTGTGTTCCACTTCCTTATAGTTCTATTAGTGAAGAAATTGTTCCTGACCTCCTTCTCAGATGTGTTAACTTCTGATATTTGTGTTTACAGAGATTATGATTAAACTGCTAAATTTTATAGCACATCTGTGATTTTAGCTCCTCTAAAAGTGTCTGTCCTGCTGGGTTGCAAGGCTTTGCCCCTTGCCAATGCTGTGTATTTCTTGTCATCTTCATGCAGAAACATAGAAACATAGACTTTGACAGCAGATAAGTACCGCTTGGCCCACCTAGTCTGCCCATTTCCCTACTCACAGGATAAACTGCAGATCCTATTTAACCAACAGCCTATTTCTTCCTACCCCCCCACAAAAATTGCCTTATGTCTGTCCCATGCATTCTTGAATTCTCCCACAGTTTTAGACCCCACAACCTCCTCAGGAAGGCTGTTCCATGCGCCCACCACCCTCTCTGAAAAAAAATACTTCCTCACATTGCCCCTGAGCCATCCCCCCTCTATCTTCAAATTGTGTCCCCTTGTTCTTGCACATCTCTTTTTCTGAAAGATGCTACCCTCTTGGACTTTGTTGATTCCACTGAGGTACTTAAAAGTTTCTATCATGTCCCCCCTCTGCCTTCTTTCCTCAAGGGTATACATATTAAGCTCCTTTAGTCTCTCCTCGTATGGCTTCTCTTGCAGACCCTGTAGCATTTCAGTTGTCCTCCTCTGGACTGCCTCCATCCTGTCTATGTCCTTGCAGAGATGGGGTCTCCAGAACTGGATGCAGTACTCCAGATGGGGTGTCATCAACTGTCTGTACAGGGGGATAACAACATCCTGTTTTCTGCTGGTGATGCCTCTCCCTATACATCCCAGTATCCCCCCAGCCCTCCCTACTGCCTTCTCTCATTGCTTGCCAACCTTAAGGTCATCTGACATGATTACCCCAGGTCCCTTTCCATTTTGTTGTTGTCCTACCCCCATTGTGTAATCTTCCCCTGGGTTTTTGTTTCCCAGGTGCATTATTCTGCACTTCTTTGCATTGAATCCATACTGCCACACTTCTGACCATTCCTCCAACCTTGCCAAGTCCCTTCTCATCCTTTCCACACCTCATGTATCACCCTGTTGCAGATCTTTGTGTCATCTGCAAAGAGGTATACTTTTCCTTCCAGTCCCTCTGCAATGTCACTTATAAAAACATTAAAAAGGACTAGACCCAGTACTGAACCCTACGGTACCCCTCTAGTAACCCCTCTTTCTTCAGAGTGGACTCCATTTAAAATTACCTTCTGTGTCCTGTTGTCCAGCCAATGTTTTACCCAGGCTACCACCCTGGGACCCACTCCCAAGCTGGTTAATTTGACTATTAATCTTTTGTGTGGGACTGTGTCAAATGCCTTGCTAAAGTCTAGGTAGGCCATGTCCACAGCCCCTCCCTGGTCTACTACTTTGGTCACCCAGTCAAAGAAGTCAATTAGATTCGTCTGACATGACCTTCCTGCTGTGAACCCATGCTGCCTTGGGTCCTGTGCCCCACTGGCCTCTAGGTGCTCAACAATTCTTTCCTTCAGAAGTGATTCCATCACTTTCCCTACCACAGAGGTCAAACTGACAGGTCTGTAGTTTCCTGCCTCTGTCTTGCTCCTACTTTTGTGAAGGGGAATAACATCTGCCTTCCTACAGTCCTCAGGTACCACACCATCCTCCCATGATTTGTTAAAAATGGTAGTCAGTGGTGTCACTAGTTCTCTCCTTAATTCTTTTAGAATTCTGGGGTGAATTCCATCAGGCCCCATTGCTTTGTCCACCTTCAGTTTTAGGAGTTCTTTCAGAACCCTTTCTTCTGTGAAAGGACTGGGATCGACCCCACTATCCAGAGTGCTTCTGTTGATTGGATTAGGCACCTCCCCCTCCTCCTCTTTTGTGAATACTGAACAGAAGTGTTCATTCAGTATCCCTGCTTTTTCACTGTCCCTCTCTGCCCACCCACCTTCAATTCTGTTCAGCCTCACTATCCCTCCCTTTGTCTTTCTACATTCCCTGATATACCCATAAAAGGTTTTATTCCCCTTCTTAACTGAACTGGCTATCTTTTCCTCAGTTTGGGCCTTTGCTATTCTGACCACCCTCCCTGCTTCCTTCTGCCTTAACTGGTACACTTCTCTGTCCTGCTCCTTCTGTGTTTCCTTATACTTCCTAAATACTATCTTTTTCTCCCTAACCTTCACCATCACCTCTTTTGAGAACCATAGTGGCTTTTTCTTTCATTTTGATTTGTTTATTTGCTTCACACAAAGGCTTGTTGCCTCTGTAATGGCAGTTTTGATGTTTCCCCATTGTTGCTCCACCCCTCCTTCTAGCCTGTTTGCTAGTGCTTTTCTAAGGCACTCTCCCATCTTGCCAAAGTCAGCCTTCCTGAAGTCCAGAACCCTCACTTTTGTATGGCTTGACTCTGTAGCTGAGTTTATCATGAACCACACTGTTTGGTGGCCACTTGTTCACAGATGGCTACACACTTCTAGATCTGAGATCTTCTCGCTGTTCCCATTTGAGAGTATGAGGTCTAAGATTGCTCCCTCACAAGTGGGTTCCAAAACTAGCTGTCTGAGGCATGCCACCTGAAGGGCATCAAGAATGGCCCTGCTTTTGGATGTGGCTACAGCAAAGGTGCTCCAGTTAACATCTGGCATATTAAGATCCCCCATCAACAGTATCTCCCCTTTCTCTGCCATCCTAAGTATGCCTTCTGTCACATTCTTGTCCATTCCCTCCCCTGACATGGGGGTCTGTATACAAGCCCTGTGTGGACTGTGGTGCCATTTCCAGTCTCTAAGGTGACCCACAGTGCCTCTTCTCCTCCCTGTTTACTCTTTTTTTCAGTTGCTTTTATCCCTTCCCTTACATGGAGAGCTACCCTGACCCATCTTTTCCCTTCCCTGTCTCTCCTGTAGGTTGTGTACCCTGGTATGTTAACATACCAGTCATGGTTCTCAGTGTACCATGTTTCTGTGACTGCTACGATATCCAGGCATCCTTCTTCCATCAAGGCCACCAGTTCAGGGAGCTTGTTGCCCAGACTACGGGTGCTGGTACTTATTACCCTCCATTTCTTGATGGCCTTACCCCTTTTTGCTCCATCCCTGCCCTTATTGCGTTTGCCATTTTCTCCATTTACCCCAGCCCTTCTCCCTATTGACATCTTTATGTTGGTGTCTACCTAACTTAGTACCCTGATTTTTGGGGGGATCTAGGATTTCCCTGCTCCTCTCCAGTGCCTCCCCGGCTAGTTTAAATGCTTGCCAATGACGCATTTAAACCTATCACCTAGGATCCTGGTTCCCCTCCTGGACAGAAGCAGACCATCACACCAGTATAGGCTTGCATCCCTCCAGGTGGACCCCCAGTCCTCAATGAAGCCAAATCCCTAAGCTCTGCACCAGTTTTTCAACCACTGATTGAATCCCATGGTGTGGAGTACCCTAGCCTCACCCATGACATAGACAGGCAGCACCTCTGAGAAGCTTACCATGCATGCTACTTGTCTAAGGCCCCTCCCCAACTCCACAAACACTTCCTGCACTGCTGTGATCCCTTTCTTAGCCAGATCATTTGTCCCTAGGTGGACAATGACATCCAGCTCCCTCCCCTGTGCAGCTGCTCCGGCGATCCTGAGGATTCGCTCCCTGTCCCTCCAAGCCATGGTGCCAGGCAGGCATCTTTCCTCCCTCTCCCCTTACTCCCCCAGTTCTACCTTCCTAACAGTGGAGTCCCCTACCAGGAGTTGTTTCCTTCCCTGTGGGGTCCCATGCCACCCTCCATTGTGGAGGTTCCCAGCATCCTCCTTGGTCTCCACTGTGGATGCCTCCACAGAGAAACCACACTTTGCTAGAATGGCATATGAATTGTGGAGAGGTACAACTGGAGGGATGCACCTCTGTTCCACCACCCTCACCCTCCCTGAGCCCACTGTGGTCCAACCGCTCATCTTTCTTGGCAACCTCTGAGGCAACAACAGTTTCCCTGGTGGTCCCTGGGTGGGAGAGGAGGTCCCACAAATCCTGGCCAACTCAGTCTGGAGATGAGCAACCTCCTCCCTCAACCAAGGGAGGTGCCTGCAGATGGGACAACACCGCATCCTCCAGAACGTCTCCCGGAAGACTGCTGCTCCACAGGCACTGCACTGCACCACTCCCATCATGTCTTAGTTATTTCTGCCCCCCTAACTGTTGTTTGGAATACTTATCCTTTCCTCTGTTTGTTTATTTATTTTTTCTCCCTACTTACTTACTGCCTCTGTGCCCTTTAAGCTCCTGATCTTCCTATTCTGAGACAAGAAGTTCCTATATTTCTCAGTAGTCTCCTTGTTTTCTCAGAGTCAGACCTCTGGCAGCTGGGGGTGGGGTGGAGAGCTACTCTTATCCTTCTAGGATGGTGAGTCTTTGGTGGCTCTGTGACCACTTCTTCCTGTTCCAAAACAGGAAGTTCCTGTTGTCAGTCAAATCCTGTGCCTATAAAAGTAGAACTGGTTTAGGGTGAAGGAGAGGGAAGGAGGGCAATATAGTACCAGTAAAGAAGTTTAGTTATACCAGCAGCTCCTTCCTCCTGGTGTTCTGCCTGTTCTCTGGCAGAAGCTATCTAGGGTAGTGTTTAAAGCTGGCTTTTAACCTGGCTTCCTTCTAGCTAAGCCACTCCCCCTACTTAACAGATCTTTCTGCACTTAGTTACTTGTACAGAAAACAATTCTCTTCAGCCACCTGAGACGAGCACCTAGATAACTACACAGATAACACTTCACTTCAACTAACTCTGACAAACACACTAACTTTTTTTCTTTTTACCCTAAATTGAAGTTCCCAGTAGTAGAGTTCTAGTTCTTAGTCCCAGTAGAGAAGTTTAGTTATACCCAAGGCCCCTGGAATTCTGCGTTTCTGCGGTTGCGGAATTTGCCGCAGAATTTGCATCATGCCGCAGAATATATATATAGTGCCGCAGAATTCATTGTTTTTGGTGAATTTTCATATAAATATACTGTTTTTCCATAGTGTCAGGCTTTCTTTCCCACGTCGTTTATACTGAAGCCCCTCCTCTATGCTCAGCGTATGATGTCATCAATGACATCACATCATATTTAGCCAATGACAGGACTGCATTCTGCCAGAGAAATGAATAAATCATGTCGCAGAAATCAGAAAATGCTGCCACAGAAGTCAAGGAGCCCTGCCGCAGAAATCAGAAAATTCTGCCACAGAACACCAGGGGCCCTGGTTATACCAGCAGCTCCTTCCTCCTGGTGTTCTGCCTGTTCTCTGGCAGAAGCTGCAGAGGTATGTTGCAAAGCCCGATGTCATATCCTTTGAATTGATGAATGCAATCACATCCCAGGCTGCAAGACTATCTGTCTGGTGTTGCAAGGGATGGATATCTTTCATGGCCCAGACATTTAGCCATTTAAAAATCAGTGTAGAATCTGAGGTCTCCATCTTTCTTTCACACCATTACTAGGGGTGAAGCATTCTCACTGATGGATTTCCTGATAATGTCCTTTTCCTCCATGCCTGTCAAGACCTATCATAACTTCAAGTAGTGAGCTGGAAGCACTCTTCTGTGGAGGAACTGAAAAAGTTGTTCATCCAGTAAGCAAATCCTATGTACAAAGTCATCAGCTTCCCCACAGTGCAAATGGTGTCTGGAAAAGATCACTTCAAAGTCTGCAATCAACTTTGCCATCTTGTCCTTCCCCAAAGACTGACAATTGGTAGCCAGTGATGTAGATGTAGATGTAGCAGCAGCAATAATAATCATTTTTCTTTCTTTCTTTGGCACCATATCCCATAGGCATTTGTCAGACCTAGGTCCTGTAACTAGTAGTGCAGGATCAGTATTTGTTATGCTAGTACACTGCTGGTGGTTAGTTAAAGAGAAGTCTACCATTTTCCCTAGAAAATGTCCAGGTCCTCCATGGCCAGGAAAGGTGACACATCTGTTTTAGAGTGACTTGACAGTCCAAGGAGTTAATCACATTCATGGGAATCCAGTGGTCTCCTCACATCAAAGTGACTACAACACCAAGTAAAATGTTATTTGATGCAGATTTAGATGTGGTTGGCTCAACAATTATTGTTCTTCCAGAGTCACATTAACACTAATAGATAGTCTACCCCAGACTACTGCAGGTGCTCACATTTGGGTAGAAGGGTAACTGCCCAGACAAGTTTAACTATTCTAGTTTTGTCTTTCATTGCACTACTGTATGCCTCCATGCCACTCATGGTACCTTTCCGGCATACCACACTTGGATAATGTGCCTTTTTCTATAGAGCCCACTTCTGGCTAAATGAGATCCCGGAGCTCACTCACAATATGAAAAGCCTCATCCTTCTCAAGTCTGAACTCAAGCACTACCTCACCTCCTGCAACACGTGTGCCTGTTCCTTGAATGCCTAGAAACCCCCCCCGCCCCGGAAACCTGTAGCATGGCTCAGCATGCTTCCCACTCGCAAATAGCACAGGATCCCTCCTCGGGTCTAACTCCCTCTCTGACTCACAGTCTGGCCCCTACGCACTGTGCCCCCCTCCCCTTGGCACCTCACACCTGCCCCTGTCCCTCCTGTCCCTCTCCCTATGACCCTTCTATTTTCCCTCTCCTCCTTCTCCCCAGCCCCCATCCCATGTACTACTCGACAAAGCCTGTTTTAAAGCCACGCTCCACTCTATCATCTGTCCCAACCCCCCCATCCCCATCCTGGACTATTTACCACTACTTAGCTCTGCTCGAGATCGAGGTATCACTAGGGGTTGGGTGTCCCCCTTCTCAGCACACCCCTCTGCACCTCATTTTATCATTACCACCTACTTCTTTCTGCTCCATCAGTCACTGGTTCATTGTTAAATGTTGGGACCACTGTTTATTTTAATGATCTAGCATTGTGCTCTGTTTATAGATGTATACTCCTTTTGACCAATATCATTTTATCTGTATGTGTCATTGTTTTTAAGATGTGGAACCTTTGTAAAAGAGCCTTGGCTCAAAGGTCTTTCCAAATATCAAATAAATAAATAAATAAAGGGGCACTGTCAATTCTTAATGCTTCATAGTATTTCTAGTTGAATCCTCTTATTTTATGGTTGCTTATCTCCTCTAAAAACCATCCATGTTGCTGGTTGTTTTATCTACTTCCTTTATTACTTGAACTGAAATGCATACTAATGGTATAATTATACCCAACCTTGTTTTGTTTCAAATCCTTGATCTAGTCTTATTGCATACTTCCTGAACATTCAAAACACCCCCAGACAGTGCAGCCACTAATAGTGCAATAGTCTCCCCTCGTCCCTTTGTATCATGAGTGGCTAGCCAATGTTGGGGATATTCCTAAGTCCAGGAGAATTAACCAAGGACTGTAAACAAACATCAGAATCAAACTGACCAGCTACATCAGCAAATGCTAGGCAATGTAAGCAATGATCAAACATGTTTTTATGTTTGCTTGCACGCATGTGCAAGAAACATAGTGCCATCATCCGAGTTTTTGGAGGTGTGGCACCCATCTTCCAATTCAGTCAGTGTGCTTGCAGGCATGGCCACAGTTCTCCAATGAATGCTGCAGCTGTCTATGACAGCAGTTGAAAATGCAGTGCTGTACAGTTGAAAGGGAGAGCTATGCTTCAGTGAGCAGCGAGGAGATATCGCATGCTCATGTGCGCTCCACACACACACACACATATACATACACACACACACGCATGCATACTGCGTGGCATGCTCCCATGCACACTGTATAGCCAATGGGGTGCCCAATCCCGTTGGCTGTGCTGCGCTCCCCCATGAGATTTACAGGTGCCACGCTGGAGCCCACCCCAGCGTGGCAACAGATCAGATACGATCAGTGTCCACCCCCATTGGCCCATGCCCCAAACAGCTCCTCCAGCTGCCACTGGGAGCCCACCCCAGCATGGCAAACGTCCCACGTTGTCCAAGTAATAAAAAACTTGAATGAGAAACCCTTCCCTCGCTGACTGTCCTAACCCAATTCCACCCGCAGCCACCCTCTGTGCATCCACTCCTCCACACACACCCCCTCACCCCATACTTACCTCCGAGCTTGGCATGACGATCTTTGGTGGACGGAACACATCTGCACTCTTCAAAGCCGACCGTGAACTAAGGAAATGCCAGTAAGCTGTATAATGGAATAAATAGGGTTTTTTCAACTTTAGTGCATATCTCGGGCATTTTGGGGAATATTTTCACCAAATTTTCAACATGGGATTTTTGGGACCCCATCTCATGAATTCTGTCACTGTCATGGCATTAATCGGCCCCAAAAGGTGATTTTGCGGTCACTGCGTGGAACCACCTTTTGGGACCAACTAATGACATGACAGTGTCACAAATCATTAGGTAGGCCCCCAAAAACCCTATGTTGAAAATTTGGTGAAAAAATTCCCCAAAATGACTGTTTTATGAGCATGCATTGCGCTGTTCCTACGCACGCACGTAAGTTCGCGAATTTTCAATATGTTCACTCCAGATTTTCAACACTGCCATTTTACCATACCTCCTTATGAGCAGTATGGCTGTCATTTCTCACATCTGACCCAAAATGTGTTTCCGTGCATGTAGCACACAATGGCGCAGTCGGTGTGCGAAATCAATGTTCAGGACACATTAAGGAAATCACAGTGACACTGTTCATGAGCAGAGGTGTTAAAATGGCTATGTTAAAAATTTTGTGAAAATATTCCCAAAAATTACTGTTTTATGAGCATGCATTTCACTGTTCCTACGCACGCTCGTAAGTTCATGAATTTTCAATATTTTCACTCCACATTTTCAACATTGCTATTTTACCACACCTCCTTATGAGCAGTACAGCTGTCATTTTTCACATCTTGGCCAAAACGTGTTTCCGCCTATGTAGCGTACAATGGCACAGTTGGTGTGCAAAATCAATGTTCGGGACAGATTAAGAAAATCACAGTGACACTGTTCAAGAGCAGAGGTGTTAAAATGGCTATGTTAAAAATTTGGTGAAATACATCCATAAAATTACTGTTTTACGAGCGACCACTGCGCAGTTTCCACGCACCCTCGTAACTTCATGGATTTCCAATATTTTCAATCCAGATTTTCACCACTGGCATTTTTCCACACTTCCTTATAAACAGTACAGCTGTCATTTTTCACACCATGGCCAAAATGTGTTTTCGCACTTCCAGTGCAGAAATGCATGGTTGCTGTGTGAAATCACTGTTCGGGACAGATTAAGAAAATCACAGTGACACTGTTCATGAGCGGAGGTTACAAAATCCCTGTGTTGACAATCTGCTGTAAAAAATCCCAAAACTAATTGTATTATGGGTGTGCGTTGCAAATTTTCTTGGCACGCTCATGACTTCACTAGTTTTTTAATATTTTCACTGCAGAATTTCAACATTGCCATTTTTTGCACCTCCCCATGAACAGTACAGCTGTCATTTTTCACACCCTGTTCAAAATGTGTTTTCACACCTGTGGTGTCTAATGACGTAGTCGCTGTGCGAAATCAGCTTTCGGCTAACAAACTGATATTGCCACAGGTCATAAGGTGGGGGGTCACAAAAAATCATGTTGAAAATTTGGAGTGAAAATGGCAACGAATGCCTGAGGCATTAGGGTTTCCGACCATAACGCCCCAGCCTGTAGAGATTGAGAGGCATCAGGGGTGTGACTTGGGATTCTGGCCTGTATTGCTCATACCATTCCACACCCTGTAGCCAGTGAGAGTCATCGAGGTGTGCCTTGGACTCTTTGACCCCAAAGTTCACCCCACTCTTCTATACAGGACCCATCTCACCATATTTCCTGACGGAATGGGGTGAGCATAAGGACCAAAGACCCCAAGGCACACCATGACATTTGTCAGTGTCTGCAGGGTAGGGTGTGGTGAAATGGCGTGGCCGTTATGCCTGATGACCCAAAGGCACACCCCAATGCCTGTCACTCTCTGCAGGGTGGTGGTGAGGTTGGCTTCATTTCAATACTTCACTGCCATTCCTATTAAGCTGCTCTCTAACTCCTACACTACCAATGCCAATGCCAGCAAGCAAACATTCAGCATTGACAAATGCTTGTTTAAACCAGACACGCTTTGAGGCCTAAGCAAGTTCACCATGTCCCTTCATATTTGTCAGCTTATCAAGGAATTGCTTTCCATCAGTGGTTCCACTTGTACTCTGATATGCAATAAGCTCCTAATAGGTGTCCATATCTCTCATTCTATGTATCAGATGCCTAATAACATAAGTGCCAAGAATAAGTTCATCACTTGACTAAGCACAGTCAGGGAAGAGACCAATAGTTCCTGCCCAGAAACATCCAGTTCTAGGTCATATACACACTTTGGATGAGCCTTATGGTCAGTGGATGATTGAAACCTTGAAACCTTTGTGAACAAACTAAAATTACATTTTGATCACAAGACAGTGTTTCACAGCCATTGACATACTGTATAAAACTTCTGGGTCACATGTATCAGTTGTGAGGGATTTTTTTTTATAATTTGTTTTTTATTATTTCCAGTGTAATGCATACAGTCATATAGTGCAGTTTATCATCAGTTGTGAGGGATTTTGACTACTACCCACACTTCCACACTCCCAGTGTGGGTGGTCTAGTTTAACTGACACCCATCAGAGGTATATTTGACTGATTTCAGCTCAGTTTGACTGTGCATAAGCTTAAGGCATGCTTGCTTTCTGTGGCCCACAGCAAAACATAGGAAACACTGCTCTCCCCACCCCACCCCACATGCATTGTGTGAGTTTGTTGAGGTCAGGTAGACCACAAACGTGGTAATTTCTGTTGGGCAAAACATACAGATGGGATACTTGGGAATGAGGCAATGGGGATGATACACAAGGAGAATCCTGGGTATTTTGTCTCAGTACTCTGTGCAATATATTAATCATTGTGTCAAGTGTTCAGTCTAGTGTGGTTTGTATACTGGTACTGGGCACTTTCACAAGGGGGGGATGAACAGTGATTCTTGTGTCTGACTCATCAGAAGTGGTTTGTGTGCATGCTGCATTGTGCGCATGACAGTAACTAGCTTAACCACAATGGGGATTTTCAGTTCCCTTTGGTAATCATTCAGTCTGTCTCGCATTTCACTGGCAGTGTACTTGTTTGCAGATTTAAGAGCAGGGTCTGGGCAGTGTTTGACAAGCATCATTGCTACTTCCAGACTGGGTTGTTCGATCCTCCTACTCTGTCTGCATAGGCATTCATCAGCTACACCACATGCAGCATCCCTCTTCCCTAGCCATCACCCAGGGATTTACCCTTCTTGCAGAGATATAACTTTATCAGGCAAATTTGCTATCATTTGACTGACAGTTTTTTTATTTTTACTTCCCAATTTTCTCCCCTTAATCCCTCCCTCCACCCCCTGGCATGAACGATGTCACTGTTAACCTTGTACACATGCAGCACCCCTGTGGAAATAGTGAGATTCCTGGCCCAGCCACAGGGGTCACTGCTGCATGAAAGTCCACCACCAGCCCTCCCCGATTAAGGCACACTGCCACACAGCAGCTACCCCAGCCTGGCTAGCCTCCAGATGTGATGACCCAAGCTAACTCCCAAACATGGATCACCTGCATGACAGTGTGATGCGCTGTCACTGGGCCACTGGGGTGGCCATCACATGCCTTATATAAATGAATCTAATAATCAACAGCGTTCTCTCCTGGTCTAAGTAAGGTGTTATACAAATCAGCCAGAGGCCGGCAAGAGTACAGGTATGTGAGCTCACTGAAATTCTATTTCAGGACATCAGATATAAAGATTCTAACTGGGAATCAAAGAATGATTGCTACACAAATTAACGTGTGCAACGTCTTTTGCTCTGCCCAGAAGCCTGCTTAAAATATCATCAAACTGCTTCTGAACAGTACAACCCCACTTACGAAAATGTAGCTTTATTAGTTCCTCTCACTCGTGAATAGCACTAGTATCAGACTTAGCTCTCTAAAGGTAGCAGACTCTTTTACATTTGGTTGTACTATCAGATTTACCCTTGACAGCTCTATTACCTTGTGCAATCCCTTCCCTTTGACAATCAGTCGAACAATCAGTACCAAATTATTCCTTATCCGCCTGCAGCTGTCTGGTTATTGTGCCACCAATTCCATAGGCTAACTAGAACATAAGGTCACCGAAAACCTGGGCTGTAGCACTCTAATCCTCTAGTGCAGATGTCAAGGGGTGTAGACTTGAAACAGTGGGGTTTGTTAGGCTTGGGTGTCACTGGCATATTAAGGGACTGTAAACCCACAGAAACGAACATAGCAGTACTTTTCCAAAGCACTCCCCTCCAGGGCCTTACTAGTATACCCCCTGGATTTGAGATTTAGCACAGCATTGGTCTCTGCTGTGCATCAGCCATGAAGATGTAGGATTTGACTGTGTGTACATTTTTTGTACTGTAGTACTGACAGCCTCAGCATGATAGACACTGAACTAGACCTTTGGATGTCAAGCACCCACTCTGTTTTTTCAGTATTTCACTCTGTGTAATGTGATACCATTTTTCCATCTGCCTCCCAGAACTGATTTTTGCCCTTGTCTGCCTGCCAGCATCACCAAGTGTAAGATTAAGATTAAATTAATCAGGAAGAGCAAGGTTCAACCAATCTGGTTGAATAACTATAGAACCAATCAGGACGGCTCATTACAGGGTTAATCAGCATAACATTCGGTGGACAGGAGCCCAAGCACAACTGTCATTCACATACTTGCCACCCAATGTGTGAGCACCAAACCCCCAGACATTCAAATGTTGAGTTCAGGTCCACCAACTGGGCATTATGTGAGGGAGAGCTAGTGACCAAAAATTGGAAGCTGAAGTGATACAATGTACAATGTACTGTGTACAGTATGAGAGGGAGAGAGTGACGTGCTGTGGACGGAATTTGTGAACTGGACCAGTGGCATCGAGGACATCGAGTGAAACTGGACCAGCAGCATTAAGGACACAGAGTCATGTTATCGGGTGCTCCAGGACCAAGACCCCTGTACTGGTGTATCAGCTGGTGGTGTAATCAAGTCAGTGAACTGGATTGGTTCTGTTTTTAACCGGTGCAATCGTAGAAGTGTGTCATGAGTCCACATGAGCATGACAGACCATCAGTCTGAGTAAATCCAACACAACTGAACATATTTCACTTTTACTGTGCAATGCATGTCTATCTGTGGGCTGCTCATTGTTTGCTAAAACTGTGTGTGTTACTTATGAGGACTGGCTGCTCTGCTGCCAGGCCCATTACCCAGATGAGGTCCATACCCACCCTAATCATCATTCATAAAGAAACCCATCACAATTTTCTCTTTAGATATTTTGGTAGACAATATGTTCCCTTTAGGAACCACAAAAAGAAGCACTCAACCATCTGACAGCAGGAAAACAATAAATCATTTATTTATTGTTAGTTACAAAAAGTGCATATGCAGTAGCACACTGTGCATATAGGACCATGCATACTCAATAAATCCCCACTGCTTTGAGGTTTACTGTTTCTACATCTACATCCTAGAGTGCATCTCATATGTTCCTACCATATCCTGTTATGTTTAAACAATTTCTGTTCTTGATTTCTGTATATAAGTGTTTTAATTATTCATGTACATATACCAATTATTGAACCTTGATTACTGTATATAAGTATATACGTGTTTTAAATCTTCCTATACATGTACCAATTATTGAACCTTGACCTTATCAGGTCAATCTTGCAAATGAGCTGTGCTCAATGATGTTCACCTGAATAAATAAAGATTTGATTGATTGATTGATTGATCTGGGGCAGGGACAGATTGTAAGGTGTCTGTTTAAAATACCCTTAATGGCTTAATGCTGGTATTATAAATTGCAAGACACAGGAATGGCTAATAATTTTAAAAACGTATTCCCACTACAAGTTAATGGCAGACAGAAATAAAAGGCGTGGTGATAAAAAGAGATTATACAATGGCAAGAAAGAATCCTGGGCTCTGATTGGTCAGTTGGCCATCACAGCAGGGATGTTATCCTGACATAACATCCCTGCTGTTCACAGATCTACTGGCATCATTATGGCTGATCTCATCATTATGACTGTCCTCTTTTTTTGCATCTCCTCTTAAGAAACAAAAATATTTTTCCACACTAATAAAAACATTCTTAAAATTATTTTTTATTTTATATAAAACAATAAGCCATTGTATAATAGGAATAATACCCTCCACGGTGGGTGTTATGCTGGGATAACATCCCTTCTCAGGTGTTGGACACCCTCTGTCGGTGGCCTCAGGCCCAACCACCTGAGGTGGGATGTTATCCCAGCATAACATCCACCCTGGAGGGCATTATTCTTTTAATAAACAAAAGTAGAGGGACCACCAGCAGACCAATACCTGTTCAGGTGCAAATGTCATCAGATTAACCACTTGATTATTCAAATGTCTTGCAAGACTATGGTATTCCGATTTTATATGGCATTTCTCTGTTTCACTTCTTATCAACTTTAATGTAAATTATTTTAGCTATGATTCAGATGTTGTACTATGTCAGTTCATTGTATACTGGGAGCATTACTTTAGGAATGAAGCCAGTTGTGTTTGAATGCCGTTTTTTATGCATTTTTCGTGATTGGCTATTATGATTAAATCTGAGCCTCTATAGAGATCAGTTAGTTGTTGGTCACTCTACTTTTGTTTATTTTCTGTTTAACTCCCACCATTCATTTCTATCAGCCATTAGCTTGCAGTTGGAAATACTCTTTTTTTTTTTTATATAGTTTTCTTTGTACCCCATTTACCACCCCATCTCGGTGTGCGCACACCGCCTGAATGCCATCCACGTGCCACCCCTCCCTGCTCATGCCACCACTGGACCTCTACCCAGTGGCGGTGAAACTACAGCTGGCGACAACCTCCTTGGGAGAGAAGAGCTGCTGTTAGGCTGGTCATTCATGCTCCCTCTCTCCTGTGCCAGTTCCTTGATGACCCAAGGTCATTCCCAAATGTGGGTCACCAGCATGACGCGAGGTAAGTCAGAATGCCTCAGCCCTCTGTGCCACTGGGCTAGCTGGAAATACACTTTTAAAATTATTAGTCATTCCAGTGTTAAGTCATTAATTTTACATGGTGCTAAACTGTTAAGGGTATTTAAACAGGCACCTCATTATCTGGCCCTGCCCCCTGCTGAAGACGCTATAAGCATTGAAGCACTGGTGATTTATCAGGTATGTCCAGGTCTACATGCACAGTGTGCTATATGTACTTTTTGTAACTAACAAAGACTAAATTCTTTATTGTTTTTCAGTTATTGAGCAGCTGAGTGCTCCTTTCTGGTTCCTTGTTGTATTTGTTTCCAGGAACACCTGGATGGATGTGGAGCACGTCCTCCTTCACTGTCATCTTGTTATATCCCCTTTAGCAGCATCAGCTGGGGGACTGTTTTTGTATAACATTGTTTAAGCTGACAAATACATTTTTTTTGTGCAGTATTAACCACTGCTTAGCAAATTCAATTTTCCATTTCAGTTTTGTTTATTAAAAGCAATAAAGAAGATGATATTACATCATGTGAGCTGTCACACTCATTTACTTTTTATTTCATTTATTTATTTATTGAAATGTTTCACCAGGGAAGGCACACTGAACAACACGTTGCTCATCTCCCGGTGCATCCTGGGGGGAAAGGGGTCATAGGGAGAATAACATACACGCTTACAATACTTACATCGAGCAGATTTCAACATTTGGTACAATATTACAGAGATGCAAGACAGAATAAACAGTTCAGCAAATAATACAATTATAAATATATATAAAAATACACAAGAGATGTACAATGAAGTGCTGTAATATGCAACATAAAGGAACAGTGAAGTGCAACCATCAAAGGAGCAGCTATCCGAGTAGTACAGATACCGCTTGCCAGTTAACAAGAGCACTAGTCACAGGTACATTTTACTGCTTTACAATGACATCCTATGCATAATTTTATACATTTGACACATGTAATAAATAGTTGGCAACAACAAACATACAAGGACAGTAACATCATCAAATAATATGTTACAGCAGTTACAATGTGACTAATTACAATTACAACTTAATTTAAAAAGACATCCTAATTACACCACACAGTGTAGCTCTGCCAATAGACTATTTCACATAGCTGCAGGATCCTTATTCCATGGTTATCAACCACTACCATATATTATTTAAGGAGACAGAAATAAATCACAAATGGTAGTGAGAAAGAAATAATGTGACATACTGAGAACTGAACCCAGGCCCCTGGAATACCATCTCAGTGTTCTACCACTGAAAGGAAGTGTGTCCGGGAATCCAAGGTCCAGCTATGTGAGCCTATAGCTCAATGGTAGAGCACTGGGATGGTATTCCAGGGACCTGGGTTTAGTTTCCAGAAGGTCACTTTATTTCTTTCTCACTACAGTTTGTGAGTTTTCAGCTGTGAACCATGCGACGATCCAGTGTACACCACCAGTGTGAGAAGCCAGTTATTCCTGGCTAGCTGCTCTGTTGCCATGGAAGGCTCCAGTGTACCAACGGTTGGCTGAATGCTCGGCATGTCCCACCAATGGTATAAGAGTGCGGTGAGTGCTGCAATCAGCTCTCCTCAGGTCATTGGCAGGACAGCACCAGCAGCGCACCAACTTCACCAGCTTAGGCAATTGCACTGCCATTTATGCAGTCAACATCATCTGTCCTGACAGGAAGGTTGTGAGTACTCAGATAGTGTCTGTATGAGGGAAGTATACAATAGCTGTCTCTGTTGCAGTTTGATTTGCCACCTGGACAGCATTTTTAAGTACAATTTGGGTTCTTAGCTTTTGTTTGCTATAAGTCATTTCAGAGTCAGCTGAATTGCTATCTTTACCTAATGCACCAATGCGAGATCCTGGACAGCGAGACAGCAAGTCACATAATGCATTCTAGCTGACTGCAGCAAGGGGTTAGAGCTTGAGTTAGTCAAGACATACAAACTCCTCAAAACACTGTTAAATGGAAAAAGCTGAACATAAAGAAATACAGCAGCTGACTCTGCTAAACCAGTACAGCAACATATCCTAAAACGAGAGTGATTGAGTAGATATGAACAAAAATAAGAATTCTCTCCTAAGCATTCCTTTGATAGCTCACTCTCAAGCAGGGAAGCCTGCCTCATTGCTCAGTCCTTCATCAACTGAAACTTCACTGATGATGCCCCAGACAGCAGAAAAGAATAAGTGCATGGAGGAATTTAATTTTACCAAATCCACCCTCACGGACTTGGTGGGTGACTTCAAATCATTAAAACCAGCATTAGAACCTCTTATGAGACATGTCAGTGATGTTGAGGATCAGCTCAGTAGAAGACGGAAGGGAACATGAAAGTAAAGACCTTGTTGGGTTGAGGAAAAGGATGCATAAATTGAAAGAAAGAATGGAGGATGAGGAGGGGACAACCTGTAGAAATAATCTAGTGATTATTGGTCTACCGGAGAAAGTGGAAGGGAAAGTTACCATAGCTATTGTTCACAAATTATGTGAGAAACTGACTGGACCCTCTCCTAATAGTCCTGGCTATATAATTAAATGTGCTCACAGAGCACTCTGTCTTCCTCTCAGACCTGGCAAGAGACCCAGATCAGTCATTTTCAAGTTGCTTAACTTTCTCAATAAAGTTCACATCCAGAATAGAATGAGAGAACTGCAATCTGTTAAATGGGAGAGCAGCAAAGTTCTGCTCATCAGTGATCTGAGACTGGAGGGGGAAAGATGCAGGAGGGAAGTCAGAAGACATTCTTTCACAGAGATGGTGGTGGATAAGTGGAATACTCTGCCTGAGAAAGTAGTAACCTGTAGCACAGTACACGGTTTTAAGAGGGGATGGGACAGAGTAAGGGGGGTAATTATGAAAAAGGGAGAGGTGGGTGGGGCAGCTGCAAACTGAAGGGTTATCTGTACAATCAAGCAGACTCAATAGACTGTGAGGCCTGTTTCTGCTGGTGTTTTCATAAGTTCATATGTTCGTATGATCTGAGTCCCCAAACAAGGGTAAAACAGGCAACTTGCAAAGACATTAAAAGCACTTTTATGTGCAGCTGGAATAAAATTCTAGGCCAGTTATCATGCCAAGCAGAGGGTTAATGTGGGAGGCAGGGAGCGTGTATACCAGACTGCTGAGGCTGACAAGAACTGGAACAACTTTTACGCAGTCTTTTCAAGATAAAACTAACAGTCTCTGTGCTTAAATCAACCAGCACATAGATGTTATAATGTACCTCCATTTGGGATAAATACATGTATAAGCTGACAATACAAAGAATCTTCATCTATCACCTCACATTGTTATTAAGAGGTGGGCTAGGAAAGACTCTAAATGTCCTGCATCTACACACATATATGTGCAGCCTTTAAGCATTTTCCTCACATTTGAGCAGACTGTCACCAAATGAGGACCCCCCAATGTGTCCTCAGTGCCATGACTGAGGTTTACAGACCATGTTCCTTTGTGATTTAGCAACCAGATACTAATGAAAGTCAAGACATTCAACTGGGAGCAAGATAAGTTAAACAAACTTCATTCTTTGATTATGGCCCACGAGACTATTCAATCAGAGGTCATTGGCACTCTTGTTCTTATTGGTGCCAAAACCAAGAATCCATAAAATAAACATGCTTGTTGGGTAGGGAAACTCACCATCTTCTTCCTCAGAGTCAGCGAGGGACACAAAAGCAAGCAGGTGCTCAGGAAGTCCAGGATGCCTGCCAACACCCTTCTTTTACATCTGTGTAGGCCCAGAAACAGATGCCTGCAATGTAAACAGAAAAGATGGTGCCAGAGGACTTCTGGGCATATGACCTATAGGCACAGAGAATTGTGGGCAGAATTCCAAAGATGTCTTGAAGGGGTGGAATGGGCTAGTCAAGAACTCTGACCATGATGTCAGGATAGTTGTGGTCTCCACATAACAGAGGCTGTCTTAGATCAAACTCACCCATGACGTGGCAGGTAGATGTCATACTGTGAGACTTTGGATAGTAATCTCAGTAACACTGCATAATCTTGACCAAGGTCAAATATAACATCTAATGCTGAGTGACATGAAGCTAGTTCACATTAACAATCAAGATTTTGAAGCAGCAGTACCAGATAAAAAAAAAATCTGCGCTTTTTCAACAGTGTATTCCCGTGCTCTGCTGAGCATTTGTCTGGTAATCTTTCCCAATGGCTTTGTGCTATTGCTCTGTAATTTGCTCAGTTATCCTTTGTTTTTGTTTACATTTCTGCCACCCGCCATATTGAAAGCAGCAGTACCAGATAGTGGCCGACATATTTACTGTGGCATTACAAAACTGGTAACCGATCACTTCCTGGTTAGGTAGTACTGCTGCTTTAACAGGCCTCACCCCTTCATCTTTACTGAGACTGAATTACTTAGATAATGTTGGGGGTATTCTGGCTTGAATAAGAAAGGAGTTAAGGTTACACTGAGTACCCTTCCTGACACAAACTAGCCTCGAATGCAGACACATGCCAGCAGACAAGGGATTACCAGTTACCCATCTGGTGGACAGTTTGAAAGGGGGATGCACCCTGAGTGGGAGGGAACACTCTAGACCTAAACCTGTACTTAAAAACAGAATTATAAGGAAAGGCTTACATATAAACTCTGAATTTGTCTTTTTACTTTTAGAAAGTTTCAAAAATGTATTGAGAAGTTTAGTTACTTAATATAGGGATTGGTCCCACTGGTTAGGTCGATTACTAGGCCACTCCTCATAGCACAGCTGAGCACGCTTTGTCATTTGTGGAGTACGCAGAAGAAGACTGAAGAGGGAAAGGTGGTGTGAGTAATGGGGACTGACTACATATGTAGGATATCCCTAAACCAGTTGTTCCACTAAGAGCTTGCTTTATAATGGAAAACCAAAATTTACAATCTATGTTTATGGTATTTCGAGGGAAAATCTTATTGTATGTTCTATATTTCTTGTTCTTAGAAAGATTCCAGCCTGTTACAGTCAACCTTTGTCTTTTCGTATTGTATGTATGTTGGAGAGGGGGATTCCAGATGACAATGTGGGTAGCAGTAGAAGGACAATGATTTCTAAGCAACAGGGGCTTAGCAGTATGCTGAATAGAAGGCCCAGCTGGTTGATATCCATAATAACCAACTTCAATTAAATATGTCAATTGCAACATACAGGGGGCACAAACTGCACCCAAAAGATACCAGAAACCTAAGGTGCTCAATACAGATGTATATTTTCTGCATGAACCGCACATACTGCAGACAGAGCAAACCCAGTTAGAAGGCAAAGGGTACAGCAAGCCTTCAGGGTGGGCCATGATGCAAACAAGAAAGGTGTCATTACTTTGATTGCCGGACATATTGGGTTTCAGGCAGAGAAGGAAATGAGGGACCCAGATGATAGGTTCATTTTTGTGCAAGGTATGTCAAATAACAACAAGGTTACACTGGGGAACATGTATGGGCCTAATCTTGAATCTCAGCAGTTTTTCATGGATCTTATGCAAACCATGAGTCAGTTTGTAGGCACTCCACTTTTGATGGGAGGTGATTAGAATTTGGTCCAGTCACTGATCAAGCTAGATCAAGCAACCATAGAATAGGTCTCTCCCCAGCGCAAAGGAGTATAAGGAACATGGCAGATCCTTGGGGTTTTTGGACATATGAAAGATCTTGCATCTACAACTGAAGGAATTAATCTTTATGTAATCTAGGTGATGCTATCCCAAGGGTTACTACCCCTGCCTGCTTAACTACTAACAGGTTGGGGGGCCTAGGTCCAATGGCGGGTGCCTCCACCCAGAGGTCAAGGTTTGCAGTAGTTAAACTAACTTGGTCACAGCCCTCTGGGACACTGTAACCCCCCTTTCTTCCCACTAGAAGCCCACACAGTGCATCAGAAATATCTTCACAATATACACTTACCCCCAGGACTGGCTCTGTCGACTGGACTCTGGGAACCCCCTGTAAAACAAGATGATACAGTACAAAAGCCACAGTACAATACTTTAACAAACGAATACCTCAGTCAGGGTAACTTTGCTGAAACAAACAGATCTGATTTATTTAAGGAGCTGTAACAAGGAAGGGGGAAATCAGGTTAATTAGGTTAAACACATTAATAATCACAGTACTGTGTGCATATTCAGAGTCCCAAATTGTCACTTTCACTGGGTACCCAGGATGGGGGTGGGGGCCAGCCAGGATCGGTGCAGCAGGTCGGGGCCCTGTGATGGAAAAACACTTGCACAATACCCAATTGTAATCTGGAGCCGGAGGGCTCAGTTCGTGAAGAAATTAAAAAAGCAACAATTAGGTGACACACTTGCAATTCGACAAACAGATGGCAGGGAGCTACCCTGCTTTGTACTCACAACTCAATGCTGGGAACTGGATGGAAGGCAGATTGTTCTGGATTGCCAGGAGGAGCAGACCATGTGGACAAGGTCCTTGTGACTGGACCCCACTGCAGTTTACAGCAAATGGATGTAGTCTGGATTAAACTGGGGTTTACTTCCAGCTTCATGCACTCTATTCACTGTACAGGGGATTTGAAACGCGATTCACCACAAGCACTACTCACATTTATACGTAAAAGGAAAGTGCTATACCAGGTAGGCTGCTTCTCGATCCCGATTGCAATTACTGCACAATACCCAGGAGAACACACAGCAGATTCAGTTCCTGACAGACTGAGCGCAATTCAGCAATTTCTCCAGTCTTCTACAGCGTGAGACTGGTTTCTGCTCTTCAGATCTCCTTGATTCTCTTCACAGGTCGGATTCAGTCTGAACATGCGCTTGCACAAACTGCAGACCGAAACTTAGGACCTTACACAAGATTCCCATGCTAAAACTACACACCGAAGAAGCACACAGCTCCCTCTCTCTTCACAGCCCAAACTGATCTGATCTTTCCAGTAGACAGAGCCAGGCATTTTCTTTGAGTTCCTCCCAGTTCAGTTGGCTGGTTTGGCTGTCACTCACAGTAAACTCCCCCTGTTGGTGGAAAAAAGGCGCCGAAGTCAAAACTACATTTCCCAGAGTCACTGCCCTTACAATCCCCTTACAGCAGGCTCCAGAGGAGAGTCCAAGTTCTGATTCGCCCAGAGCAGGCTCCATTTTAAAGGATCCCCACCATGACTGGTCCAATTCAGCAGTTCAGAACCAACATGAGGGAGCTACTCTGCATTGTCCTTGCTACAAGAAAGCAGGTTAAATCAAACTGCATTTTCATTATTACTCTAACAGGTTACAAGCAAACAATTACATCTTTGAAGAGTGCTCCTTCTGCCCACTTAGCGATGGCAGAAATGGAGTGATTTTGGCAATAGCTCGAGGGGGACTCAAGCAGGAAAACACACAGTCCCCCCATGCAAACTAATTATGTCTGCAAGCAGACAGTTCTTAAAGAGACAGTACCAGAGGCTCTAAAAGCACTCACAGATAAACGCCTTAAACGCCAAACACCATTCAGGCTTGAAGCATTCAAGCAAGCTCCTGGAAGACTTTTTGGGAACCCCATTTGCAGGGGGGGGGTTACACCCTTCCTGGCATGGGAAAGCTTGGTGTCCACATCAAGCAAGTACCCCCATAAGTTTCAGTACACCCATATACATTTTCAGCAGTATCACATTAGGCTTATACATGTAATCATCAGTCAATATATCACTTTACCAGGAACACATTTCTGAAACTTTGCAGTACGTCACTCTTTACACAGTATTACACACACATTGTACCATAACTCAGTTTATTACCTCTTGTACATGAAACCTGAAGAGAGGGGGCCCTTCCCTATCAGTTACCTTGGGGCTGGATGGGGCAGGGGCACCATACCTAGAGGGCAACACAAGTAACTTGGAATTAGCACTGATGTTTGGTTTGGGCAATGAGCTCAGGGATACATACACTCCTTTATGGACAACATTGAGAGGCAAGTCCACAGGCCTCCCAGGGGAATCATAACTGAGGTGCACCACAGGCTTTACAGCTTGACCAGTCTTTCTAGGGGGAACTGTTACAGTCTCTGCACTCTGAGCCTCATGTTCAGCATTGTCCTCACTTGTCAGGGGAGTCTCCATTGGTGTAGACAGGCTAGAACTTGGGGCACTTTCAGCTCCAGGAGTTACAATCTCTGAGCCCACAACACTTGGCTCACATGGAGAGCTTTCTGACACTGACAGTGAATTATCAGGGCACTCAACACACTCTTCTTGTTCTGGTATGTCACTAGTCTGTTCCAGTCCATCATTTTCCTCCTCTGAAAGCTCAAACAGTTCAACCATACATAATGATTCCTTACCTTCTGACTTAATGCTTTGCACTTCACTTTCTGGGAGCATTGGCTCCAGGGACAAAGCTGGGGGCTTAGACAGGCCAGAAGGCCTGGCTTCATCTCCAGGATTGACTAGGGGATTGACCCGAAACAACTGACTCAGTTCGTGAGAAGGGTAGTATTCAAAAATACACTCACTTTCCTCTGACACGGACTGACAGTCATATTCAACTGGGACTTGTGGAGGGGAACACTTTAACTCAGCTTCTGTTGGTGCAGACTTTCTTGATTTTTTCTTAGCAGCTGCTCTAGTCACTGGTCCAGAGGGGGCATTTTCTGGGGGCTCAGACTCAATCAAGATTTGTCCAATGGGCAGTAAATGATTTCTATGCATTGTTTTAACATCTTTTGAATTATTCTCAGGCCTTACTTTGTACACAGGCAGATCATCTAGTTTACCCACTACAATGTGAGGGAGATGGTGCCATCTGTCAGCAATCTTATGTTTGCCATGCAGTCCCAGATTTTTTAGCAATACCCAATCTCCCTCCTGGAGTTCCTGTGCTTTCACCTTTTTATCATACCTTTCTTTGTTGGCCAGATTTCTTTTGGCAGCCATGATTTGTGCCAGTTGGTACGCATGATTTAACTGGGCCTTTAACTTTTGCATATACTGTAAATAGTTGTCAGCTCGAACCCCATCAGGAGAGACACCAAAGCACACATCTACCGGTAGTCGAGCTTCTCTTCCAAACATCAGGCGGTAGGGGGAGAACCCAGTCGTATCACTTTTGGTGCAGTTGTAGGCATGTACCAGGGTGCTAATTTGTTGGCTCCATCTAGGCTTGTCCTTTGGGTAGAGGGTGCCTAGCATATCTAGCAAAGTGCAGTTGAAACGTTCAGGCTGTGGGTCCCCCTGGGGGTGGTAAGGGGTGGTTCTGAACTTTCGCACTCCCCACAGAGAAAGCATCTTTTTGATCAAACGACTCTTAAAGTCTCTTCCTTGATCAGAATGGATTCTTTGTGGAGCCCCATTGTGAACAAAAAAGTTTTCTACAAGTACTTTTGCCACAGTGGATGCCTTCTGGTCCTTGGTGGGGAAAGCTTGGGCATATCTCGTAAAATAGTCAGTGACCACCAGCACATTACTAATATTTCTTTGATCTGACTCCAAACTTAGAAAATCAATACAGACCAGATCCATGGGTGCACTGGTGGTGATGTTCACAAGGGGGGCAGCCCTCTGGGGCAAATCTTTCCTCTATAAGCAGCGACTACAAGTTTGAATGTGTTGCTCCACATCAGCCCCTATCTTAGGCCAATAGAATCTGGATCTCACCAAGTCAGGTGTTCTGTCTATACCAAGGTGCCCCATGTGGTTGTGTAAGGACCTCAGTACTGAATCTCGAAAGTCAGTGGGCAGCACTAGTTGTTGTTTGTCTACTTGCCCCCTCTGTCTACTGTTTCTCTGTATAACAGTCTATTGTTCAGTTTCAACTTAGGACCTTCTTTGTATAACAATGCAGTTCTCAAATCAGTGGAACGTAATTTGGACACATCTTTCCCTGCATATAGGGCTTCTAAAGCTGATTTGATCATGGGATCTCGGGATTGAGCCCTCCGAATACTGTCATTGTCCAGCTGAGGCAGTGCACCAATGACTATTGCAGAAAAGTGGCAATAAGCAGCAGGTATACAATTCTCAGAGGGTCCCAAACAATCCACCATACAGTCCACTGCGTCCATGGACATTTGTTCCTCCCTGTCAAACTTCTGGTAGAGTGCTCTAATATCAGGTTCTGACAGTCTGACCCAGTCATTCTGAGGAACAGGCCTTCGGGAGAGAGCATCAGCATCTATGTGGTTCAGGCCTGCTCTGTATTCAACTGCATAGTCATAGGTAGATAAGGCAGATAGCCACCTATAGCCAGTGGCATCCAACTTAGCTGAAGTCTGCACATAGGTCAAAGGATTACTGTCAGTCTTTACTAGTATCTTAGCCCCATACAAGTACTCATGGAATTAATCAACAATGGCCCACTTCAAAGCTGGGAACTCTAACCTGCATACAGGATAGTTCTTTTTGGAAGGGGTCAGGCTTCTGCTGGCAAAGGCCACTGGTCTCAGGCCATTCTTGTGCTCTTGGTACAACACAGCCCCCAACCCTTGCAAGCTAGCATCAATGTGCAGGACATAAGGTTTTGTTGGATCAGCATAGGCCAACACTGGAGCGTGGGTAAGTTGATATATGATCTCATGAAAAGCAGTCTCACAGTCAGGAGTCCAGCAGGCCCCAAATACTTCACTTGGATGAAAATACACTCTTTCAGTCTCAAGGGATGCTGACTTTTTGTATTTTTTGTCAGTTGGGGGATGCCCTTGAGTAAGGTTAAGTAAAGGGCGGATCACTCTTGAATGGTCCTTGATGAAATGCCGATAATAACCACAGAATCCCAGGAATCTTTGCAGTTCTTTTAGATTTTTGGGCTGTGGCCAGGTGGTCAAGGCCTTGACTTTACTTGGGTCAGTCTCTATTCCCTCGGTGGATACTATGTGTCCCACATACTTTACTGATGTTTGAAAGAATTGACACTTATCAATGGACAGTTTAAGGCCAAAGTCTTCCAGTCGGTCCAACACCTTGAATAATCTGCTTTCATGTTCCTCCAGTGAGCTGCCAAACACAATAACATCATCTAGGTAGACCAGGCACTCTAATAAGTTCATGTCCCCCACTGCACGCTCCATTAGTCGCTGAAAGGTGGCTGGGGTGCCTGAAATTCCTTGAGGCATCCTCATGAATTCATAGAAGCCAAGCGGACAGATAAAGGCTGTCTTCTCACAGTCTTCTGGGGCCATCGGGATCTGGTAGTACCCACTGCAAAGATCCAGCACAGAGAACCACTTGCTACCATTCAGGCAGTCCAAAGCATCCTGAATGCGGGGGCATTGTATGCTGATCAGGGATAGTCCGCCGGTTAAAAGTGTGATAATCCACACACATCCTTACTGTCCCATTCTTTTTTCTCACTACCACAATGGGGGAAGCATAGGGGCTTCTGGATTCTTGTATTACACCAGCAGCTAGCATCTCTTGCAGATGCCGTCTCACATCATCTATGTCAGCAGGGGCCAGGTGTCGAGACCTCTCACGAAATGGCCTTTCATCATACAGCCAGATGTGGTGCTCAGCTCTTTGCACACATCCTACATCCCATTCTTTTAAGGAAAACACCTGGTCTCTCTGGGCAAGCTTCTCACTGATCCTTACTTTCCATTCAGCTGGCAACAGGGAGTCACCGAAATCAAACAAGTCAGGCGTTACTCTGTCATTCTTCCCCCCGAACTCTTGCTACTGGGTAGCACTGCAGTGTCTGCACAATGCACATTAACCAGGGTGCAACCTCTATTTACTCGAATCTCTCTGTCAGACACATTATGAACTTGAACCATTACCCTTCTGACATAAGCATGGGCTCTAGCAGGCAAAATACTAGGCTTGACCAGCAGTCCCTCAAGCAATTTCCCACTGCCTGGTGCATCCAACATGAGGATTTTATTCTTGACATCCTTTCTGATGCAGACTTCCCCCCTAGAGGGTACACTGGGCATTTGGTGCCAGGATCAGAGACTCAGGATCCTTTTTCCAGACAACTCCAACCGGTTCCTCTGGTTCCACTTTGTCAGCATCTCTCTGTACCTCATAGGCCTTCTTGATCAAGGCCAGAATTCTTAAAGCTCTACTAGTCCTTGACCCCTGTTTTTCATAACACAACTGTGCCAGCCATCCAAACATATGTGCATTAGTCCCAATTAGTAAAGGAACCCCATCATACAGTACAGTAGGGGGACCCACTAAGGCCAGGGTCTCTACTTGCTCTGCCATTCCAACCACAGAGGTGGGGAAAGACAGCCAAATTCGGATATACCCGTAGTAGGGGTAGGCCTTCTCACTTAACCCCCATACATGCAGTCCTTCTAATGGTTGTAAGGGTACGTCTGACAAATGCTTCTGATACCAATCCTGGAACATAATTGTCAATTGGGAGCCACTGTCTAATACTGCTCTTGTAGACACTCCATTCACCTTTACAGTGGTCTCCATGAAGGGACCCACTATTCTGGACCAGTCTGGAAAGGCGGTATCAGGGGCCTGGGCAACTGACCTTGCCACAGAGGGACGTGAGTTAGCATTTTTGGGACCCTCACTGGGACCATTTCATGCACCTCTTAACCACTGACTTGTTCTCCGAAGCTCTCCTTGTAGCCGGCTCACCACTCTCTCTAAGTCTTTCTGAGACCGCATTCCCTCTTCATGTGCCCATCCTTCCCACAATTATGGCAAAATATGTCTGCTGAAGTTTGGGGTGACCAAGGCATCACTGTGGGGGCTGCATTGGTACTATCGATAGAAAACCTTGGTGCCACCTCAGCCAGCGGTGGGTTGGACATTTGGAGACATCTCTTCAGTTCCCTCACTTCCATAGTCAATGCATCAAGTTTCGAACAGTTGACAACATGAGGTGCCTGGGTGGGCACCCCCACCCCCATAGCAGAAGCAGTCGGGCAAGTGTCAGTGCCCGTGCTCATAGGAGTATCCTTCATGATGAGACTGTCGGTTACTTTCCTAATCTCCCTCAGCAACTCCTCCCAGTGCGGGGTGTTTACAGCCATCCCCATTTGGCAGGCACTTAATCCTTGACTTTCATCATGGGTTTTTGGTGATCCCTGGCCATTAGCAGCCGACCCAACCCTTGGAGCAGAGGTTGTAGCAGCTACAACTACACGGCGCTCTGAGAAATCTTCCTCCTCCTCAACTTCCCAGATTTCGTTCATCAAATTACAATGATCCAGTGGGTTACCTCTCCTGTCATGAAGCCCCAACTGAAGGAGCTGCAATTTTGAGTGCTTTGCATGTTGCAATATGTGCCCCAACCTCACACGGTTTAAGTCACTGGCGGCCACCCACCCCTTTCCAGTAGGCCCTCTGTAGTGCTCCTTCCAGACGGGTAACATATGCAGATAAACTTTCCCCTGGCCATTGTTTTGTACCTTGAAACTTCCACATCAAGCTCTCCCCTGACTCAGTACTCCCAAAATTGCATTCGAGTGCAGTTAGGTACTTTTGGGCAGATGCCTCAGGGTTTGTGGACCTCAAAGACTTAATGGCTTCCAGAGCGGGACCTCTCAAGCTCTCCAGGATTCTTTTCCATTTCTCTGCCTCTGCACACTGCCACTCAGATACCAAAGGGGCAACACAGTCTATCCAGGTCTCCCAATCATCCTCCCCTTGTGTGGTGGGGAGGGTGCCAGAGAAAATTCTCAACCTGCGGTAAGAGTCGGGACTATTGGCAGGTACAGACATGGGGGCTTGCACAGAAGGAGGGGCAATAACGGGTGCTGGAGGGGAAGAGGGTGTTGGTGGAGGTACGCTCCCAGGTGGCAATAATAGTTTCTTTAAATCCTCCACAGTTTTCCCTTCCCCCAACAATTTAGCAAATTTCTCCTCAAAAGTTTCAGATAATGGGGGAGGCTCGTTCTTCTTGGGGTCTTTACTGTCTTTGGTTATCACTCTCCAGACAGTGAGGGTTTCCCCGGGGGTAACAGTCTGTGGCACTTTAGAACTGTCTACAGGGTCCTTACACTCTATTAGGGCCATGAAAGTTTGGGTGAGTTGATCAGCCTGTCACCCCTCTACCACAGAGTCTTGTAAACATTCAACCTTGGAAAGTAATCCCTCTACAGTGTCCGTACTGGTTCCCAGCGGGATACCCAAGATATGTATGGCATTTTGGGGGTCGATCTCCTCCCCAGTACATCACTTCACCAGCTGGTGTACAGCCACTTCTGTTGGGGTACCTATTTATTTTTTAACATTAATTCGTAAATGTGGCCACTAGAGGACGCTAATCCCAGCAGTGAGCCTCCAAAATTAACCCCTAGGTGACGCTATCCCAAGGGCTACTACCCCTGCCTGCTTAACTACTAACAGATTGAGGGGCTAGGTCCAATGGCGGGTGCCTCCACCCAGAGGTCAGGGTTTGCAGTAGTTAAACTAACTTGGTCATAGCCCTCTGGGACACTGTAACCCCCCTTTCTTCCCACTAGTGGCCCACACAGTGTATCAGAAATATCTTCACAATATACACTTACCCCCAGGACTGGCTCTGTCGACTGGACTCTGGAGACCCCCCGTAAAACAAGATGATATAGTACAAAAGCCACAGTACAATACTTTAACATAAACAAATACCTCAGTCAGGGTAACTTTGCTGAAACAAACAGATCTGATTTATTTAAGGAGCTGTAACAAGAAAGGGGGAAATCAGGTTAACTAGGTTAAACACATTAATAATCACAGTACTGTGCGCATATTCAGAGTCCCAAATTGTCACTTTCACTGGGTACCCAGGATGGGGGGGGAGGCTAGCCAGGATCGGTGCAGCTGGTCGGGGCCCTGTGATGGAAAAACACTTGCACAATACCCAACTGTAATCCGGAGCCGGAGGGCTCAGTTCGTGAAGAAATGAAAAAAGTTACAATTAGATGACACACTTGCAATTCGACAATCAGATGGCAGGGAGCTACCCTGCTTTGTACTCACAACTCAATGCTGGGAACTGGATGGAAGGCAGATTGTCCTGGATTGCCAGGAGGAGCAGACCATGTGGACAAGGTCCTTGTGACTGGACCCAACCGCAGTTTATAGCAAATGGATGTAGTCTGGATTAAACTGGGGTTTACTTCCAGCTTCATGCACTCTATTCACTGTACAGGGGATTTGAAACACAATTCACCACAAGCACTACACACATTTATATGTAAAAGGAAAGTACTATACCAGGTAGGCTGCTTCTCGATCCCGATCGCAATTACTGCACAATACCCGGGAGAACACACAGCAGATTCAGTTCCTGACAGACCGAGTGCAATTCAGCAATTTCTCCAGTCTTCTACAGGGTGAGCCTGGTTTCTGCTCTTCAGATCTCCTTGATTCTCTTCACAGGTTGGATTCAGTCCGAACAGATGCTTGAACAAACTGCAGACCGAAACTTAGGGCCTTACACGAGATTCCCGTGCTAAAACTACACACCGAAGAAGCACACAGCTCCCTCTCTCTTCATCACCCAAACTGATCTGATCTTTCCAGTAGACAGAGCCGTGCATTTCCTTTGAGTTCCTCCCAGTTCAGTTGGCTGGTTTGGCTGTCACTCACAGTAAACTCCCCCTGTTGGTGGAAAAAAGGCGCCGAAGTCAAAACTACATTTCCCAGAGTCACTGCCCTTACAATCCCCTTACAGCATGCTCCAGAGGAGAGTCCAAGTTCTGATTCACCCAGAGCAGGCTCCATTTTAAAGGATCCCTACCATGACTGGTCCAATTCAGCAGTTCAGAACCAACATGAGGGAGTTACTCTTCACTGTCCTTGCTACAAGAAAGCAGGTTAAATCAAACTGCATTTTCATTGTTACTCTAACAGGTTACAAGCAAACAATTACATCTTTGAAGAGTGCTCCTTCTGCCCACTTAGTGATGGCAGAAACAGAACGATTTGGCAGTAGCTCGAGCGGGACTCAAGCAGGAAAACACACAGTCCCCCCATGCAAACTAATTATGTCTGCAAGCAGACAGCTGTTAAAGAGACAGTACCAGAGGCTCTAAAAGCACTCACAGATAAACGCCTTAAACGCCAATCACCATTCAGGCTTGGAGCATTCAAGCAAGCTCCTGGAAGACTTTTTGGGAACCCCCATTTGCAGGGGGTTACATTTACATCCCCAGTTTACCAAACAGATGCCAAGCTTGATTATTTTCTAATCACCAATGACTGGTTATAGGGGATAAACTGTTATGAGAGAAGCACCAGGGTCTTGATCTGATCACAGCCCTGTAATTCTAGAACATCAATTTGTTTTGGCTACTGATCAGGATAGATCATGGTGCCTCAACAACCAACTTCTGAAAGACAAGAAAACAGTCAAGAAGTTACAGTCTAGGGCGAGAGCGCCCTGTAGCCCGAGTGTGGAGGAAGCTTGGTTCAATACTAAATCCATTTTAAATTGCAAAATTCATCTGTTTAATTGGTATACATCAGGATTAAACTTACCACTGAGGATAGAGAATGTCCATCTGTTGAAAATGGGAAAATTCAAAGCGGCACAAGCAGTGGCCCATAGTAAAAAATAACAAATACAGGCAGAAATTTCAGGGCCTAGTACTCGGACAACACCTCACAATGGAGTGGAGGATGTGGAACAGGAGGAAACTCTTCAGTCCCTAGGCAATATGTGCCATCTCCTAGCTTCAGTCTCCACCATGAACAATAAATTGACTCCCTCACTACACATATGGCAGCAGTGGAAACTATGGTCAACACTTTGAAAACTGAGGTGGAAGGTGTTCGGAGGCAGTCAGATCGGTGTGATACTGCCACCGCACAGTATGCTACAGACTCAAAGCTTACTAACAACCATCTGGAAGTTTTGGAAAATCAGATTAGATCAGCCAATGTTCAGTTCTGGGGTTTTCTAGAGGGAGTAGAGGGTGATCACCTGCTCATGTTCCTTAAAGCCTGACTCCATGACCAACTTAAGGATTCCCCTGGACTTACAGAGTGGCCGATACTCGAAGCCTATAGAATAAAACCACAAGGACAACAAGATGGCAAATTATTGTGGTGGTACTGGACTTGATGGCTATCCAGGACCACTTGTTACAGCTGGCTTGCAAAAATAAACCTTTATTGTACAAGGGCGCTAACATTTTGCTGTTCCTAGACATTTATTTTGCCACCCATCAGAGAAAAAAGAAATCTGAAGGAGTATGGAATGTCCTTAGAGAACTGGCAGTCCTGCACGCTCTTTTGTTTCCAGCCAAACTTCATATTGTGCATCAGAGCAAGGTCTTTGTTTTTACAGATCCTTCAGATGCTGGGAAATGGGCCACACATCTTCAGATATCACAATGAAACTTGGAAGGAGAGCAGGATGTTATCCCTGTGGACCTGGAGGAAGGCTAAAAGACCCGAGTAGTGATTTTTCTCCTTACTAATATACCTCTATAGAGGGATACTTAATTTAATTTTTTTCTACATGCTGGCATTAATATTAAGGATATAGTTTAGGTCCCTTCTAATTAGATGGTTAAAAGTTTTACTGTTTTTTGCAATTTGTTAAAACATTCAATGCAGCTTAGAACTGGGGTGAGTACCTTCAGTTTCATGTGATAAGGACCCATCTGAAATAGCACTGTCTGTAATGGTGAGGGGGAAATGATGAGTGCCACAAGGGTGACTGTTCAAAAATGCTGACCAGTGGAAAGGGTGACTGCAGCAGGAGGCAGATGGAAGGGCACCGAGCACATGGCATGCCCCACAGGCAGAGGGGGCAATGCACTCTGCAGCATGGGTCAACTGAGAAGGGCACCACACAGAGAGAGATAGTGGCTGGGTGCGTGAGTGTCAGGCACCACCAGGGATGGCAAAGGGCAAGGCACGGCAACAGGAGATGCATGGCAGCGGCAGCAGTAGGTGGCTGGCACACAGGAACTGGGTGGCACAGAGCACTTGGGCATGCTCAGTGTAAAGGGTGGGTGTGCTGTACATCAGAGGGCAGAGCCCAGGGGCACTGCAACAGCTCACCATGCAAGGCTGGTGGCAGGCATGGGGGGCCAAAATGGCATACAGCATGTGGCACATGCGAGTCCACCACTGTCAACTATGCAGCTCCCTGTGCCTCTGCAGTTCCCTCTGGCATCTTCCTGCCATGCAGTGCCTTTTGCGATACATGTCAGTGACTGCTTTGGAGCTGAGGGGTCATATTGCACTGCACCTGTTTATGTGCTTGGTTCGGCCCTGTTGCTGCTGGGTGGTGTGGGCTCATACCGCTGCCCCTTTGTCCTGTTTTCCACTGGTTTACCCTGTCCCTGAGTGCCCCAGCAGTGGCGCTTCCATATGTGATGTCTCCTGATCACTCGTCCTTTGCCTGATACTGCCACTGCTTGCCATGGCCAACTGTGTTAGCTGTCCTGTGCTCACTTAGTTGTTGTAGCTGTCTGTCAGTGGTGCCTCCTCTGTCAGCGGGCCTGCTGGGACTCGTGGTTTTGCTGTGGGATTCTGTTGGAGGCTCCCTTGCAGAGTTGCAGAGAGTTTCACTCACATACTGTGTGAATGGCTGTCTTATGGAGTGCTCGCCCTTTCTGTAGCATTGCTTTGGGACTTGCCCCCAGAGACCACACCATTCTAAAGGTGCTCTTCATGGATGTTGCCGTACCTTCTTAGGGAAAGATCTTAAAATATGGGAATCATTCTTTGGAGGATGGGAGTTGGCTCTTTGGTCTTTATAGGGTTATATACCATATCGAATAATACTTCTTAAAGGGGTGCTCACTTGGATTTATGGGCCAAAGGGTTCCCCTAACATCCAGAAGATTAGTTTTTCTGCCCCTTTTTGTAAACATAAATGGTGTTAAACTGTTAATTACATGAATATGGGGGTTACATAGACTCCATTCTTGATTAAAAGAACAGATATGGTGATAGCTGGCAGCTATAGTTTCTGACATTAAATATTTAGAAATGTGTTATATTATTAGATATATGAATGGCACCAGCCCCTTCTAGTTTAAAGGCAGGCAGTTTTGGACACCATAAAGGACAATAATAACTCTTAGAGCATTGCCATGCACTTCTGGACTGCTGTCTCACAGCAACTTTCATTGTTATCTTTTCAAAGTTATGCACACATTTTGGACTCCCCTTTCAGTTGGAATAGATGGGAGATGCACAGGGTGCAATTGTTGTAATGAAGGTACTAATTTTCCTAACCAAGAATGATGCTTTGTTTTGTCATGTAAAAGTGAATTAAACATAAGTCTATAAAAATAGAAGTTACAGTCCTTCCTGGAAGAATCGATCAATAATAACCTAGGTTTACTGTCTGATATTGATATTGCGTGGGCTGCTGTTAAATACCATATACGGAGAGAGCCCTTAAGGCTAGCTACAGTAAAAAAAAGAGAAAAAGCAAAAGACTTACAAGACACCCTGCAGAAAATAAGGGAAAAGAATCTTTAAACTTGACAGCTCTGAGGCATAATGACTAGCCCTAAACAGTTTGAGGGATAAATACCATGAACTATTGAGGGATAGGACTGAGAGGGCAATCTATAAAACAAAAGCAAAATTTATTGAACAAGTGGACAGAGCCAAGAGGCTAAGGACCCTTAAACTAAGAAAGCAAGGTGTTGCTCGCACAATAATAGGGCTGTGAAGTCAGGATCAAGGACAATTTATTACTAATGTGAGAGACACTGCACATTAATTCAAGATGTTTTATTTAGATATATATAGTGCTGAGGATCCCTGGATCTTGAAGATAAAATTGAGGAATTCATGGCTGCAATAAACTACCCCAATTAACACAAGCTCAGCAGGCAATATTGATAATCCCTATAATGCAGGGGAAGTTCATGCAGTTATTAAGGGACTTACACTACTTAGCCACCCAGTACAACTGTTGAGCCACCCAGTATAGGTATATACACAATTGGCTTAATAGAGGGGAGGCTGCCACCTGGTTGGCACTAGAAGAGACTGGATGCTCTGGACAGCTCACTGCTTACCTGGGAGAGGACGGGCTGAAATCATATAAATGACAAAAAAAAAAAAAAAACACTGGTCATAAGCTGTTTGGATGCATGGGTATGCATCAGGAAAAGAAGGTGAGCTATACATGAAAATACAATCCTGGTTCCCATAGCAGACAACCCAGGTTTCCTACCAAGGATTCAAAACATGGCAGGATAAAGGAATTAGGTGTATAGGGGATTTGACCACCAGAGTGGGGATGCACTCCTTTCAGCACCTGCAGCTGGGGTTAGGAATACCATCATCGCACCTCTTCAGATTCTTCCAGGTAAGGAAATACTGGCAGAGTCTTAACAGGAATGTCAACTTAGAATCCGCCTTAGTTGATGTGGAAAGAGAGATTCAATGGGCACAGACACAGGAAAAAGGATTGATTGGATGGGCAGCTAAACTAGACAGTGCATTTCAAAGGGGATACTCAGAGGGCAAAACAGAAATGGGAAAAAGACCTCAATATAATAACTGAGGACAATAACTGGGAATTATTGCTCACTTCCCATATGGGTTTACTAATGTGCAACAGATATAAAGAACTGCAGTATAAGTTCCTGCACAGACTATATTATCCTCCATCCAGTGTTCATCAGTTTTATCCGGAAGTGTCACCTACATGTGGGAAATGTGGAGGGGCCAGAGGCACTTGGATGCACTACTACTGGGAATGCCCAGGAATGCATACATACTGGAGAGGAGTGGTTAAGAAATTGAATAAGATAGCAGGATACTGTCTGGAAGTGTCACCAAGATCATTTCTATTAGGGGTTGCTGGACAGGACAATGGAGAATGCGAACTACATCTCAGACAGCTTAGGATCCTTTTGGTGGTGGCTAGGCAGGGAATACAAAACCTATGGATAACTAAGAACGTCCTCACGGTGGAACAATGGAAAACATTAATCCTGCAAGCACTCTCTGTGGATAGGCTAACATATGTATTAAGGGGGCACAAAGAGAGATTTATGAATGTTTTGGAAACGCTCTTAACCACATTAGCTCCAGGGGAAGCCACCCTCTTACGAGAGGGACGGACATCTTAAAAGTGTCCACCTGATCCTGATAGGCAAACTAAAAAAAGAGACTATAAACAACATAAACTAGTCATAGGAAAAATGAGAAATCTTTATACTGCACAGTAATAAAATGATACATTTGTCATAAATATATTTTTGAACGTATTTAGCATATTTAGACATAAAGCAAAGCATCTTCATTTTTATTTTTATACAGTTTATACTGACTGTTACAGTTAGATGTATTAGCCAGTGCTTCATCTTCTTAAGAAGATATAGACTGTGTTTTTTCTTCTCTTCTCATTTAATATTAATGTGCTAGATGGATACTAATTAAGCAATGGTACCTATGACTGTGTTTGTAAATCAGTTCATGAAATGCCACACTGAAAGGGAGATGATTGTAAGCTACCATTGCTATCCTACTTTACATGTATGTACTTGTATGGCACATGAAAAATCATGATAAAAATATAATACAAAAAAAAAGGGACTTACATCAGATAGAGCTCCAGGGCCAGATGGCTTCATGCCAAATGTTTACAAAACAATCAGAGAAGCCCTTAGCTCACCCCTCACTAGAGTCTAGGCTCACAGTCATGAAAAGGTTTGAAAGAAACATCATTCACCCAGGCATTGATCACACTGCTTCCCAAACCAAGAAAAGATGTGCAACAAGTAGGAAACTATCGCCCCGTTTTATTAATTAACCTAGATGTAAAAATAATTGCTAGATACTTGTCTTGAGGCTGGGAAAAGTCTGGGATGGCTTGATCGGGGGCGGCAGATTGGTTTTATGAAGGGGCGCAAGTCTTCTGATCACATAAGACAGCTAGAACATCTCATCTCCATGTCAAGGGATCCCCTGTCATCTACTGTGCTGGTGATCCTGGATGCAGAGAAAGCATTCAACAGAGTCTCATGGCCATACTTGTTTAATGTCCTCCTCTGGTTCAACTTCCCTGGAGTATTAATAAATTGAATTAAAGTACCACATACCAGACCATCAGCAAGAATATTCTGCAGTGGGGTGTTTTTACATGAATTTGTGTTGCAACAGGGAACCAGGTAGGGATGTTCTCTATTCCCTCTTTTATTCAGCTTCTCTTGGAACCTCTTGCATGTAAAATAAAGCAGACATCAGAGATTAGAGGTATACGTCTGGGGAGGGCTCATTACAAATTCTCACGCTATGCAGAAGATATTATGCTGTATGTTAGAGAACTAAGGACATCCCTGCCTGCAGTATTCAAGCTAATAAAATAATGTGGGTATATGTATGCTTATAAATTACATTAAATTGTTTACTTCACACCATGTAAACTCTACAAGATGGGGAAACTTGATAACCTTAATTGTTCCAGGTGTCACTCATCTGAGGGCACTTCATATCACATATTGTGGGAATGTCCAAAATCTAAGCCTCTTTGGGACTAGATTAGGAGGAAACTAGATCCTCTCATGAGTTTAGAGGACGCATTCACACAAGAAATATGTTTAGTGGGATATTATGATGAGCAACTTCTTACTACTCAAAGATAAATAGTTCTAATATCTGCTACTGTAAAGAAAATAATTTTGAGACACTGGCTAGATGAAGTGATCCCATCTTACACACAGTGGCATAATGAAATACTGGTATGTTAAGAGTAGAACAAATCATAGCCACTATAAATAATCGTCTCTCTAGCTACAGGAAAAAATGGGAATAGTTGCACATATACAGTAGCTCAGTCTAACCCCAGCTCCTACAAAGAATTTGAAAATGCAGTGTTATGTAGGTTCTTGATGCACAGATGCTTATTTAGTGCTTCCAAAACAAGACATACTAAGAAACATAATATGTACTTTCTAATTATGCCATCAAGTTGTATGCTCTTGGCTTTGATGAACTAAATCATATGATGGACAGCTGTTGCCAGAATATTGATGCTGTACCAGTGAGAAACTTATCCTTTGCAATCATGTATGTCTTTCCAGTAAGTATTAATTGTCATTGGGGGGTATATTGTGCCTTCATGTCCATGTATGTATTAGTCAGAATTGTGTTGTACATGTGTTGTCCTGTGTGTAAACTGAAAACTTCAATAAAGCATACTATTTAAAGAGCAGCTGATGCCATGAGGACAACTTTAACAAAAGAAAATATTTTGACACAATCCAGCTTACATTTCACATTAGCTCTGTATTTCTCCTCCCCATTATTTGTAACTGAGGCCATTTGCATGAAAATGGGATCTTTGCTCCTGAAGAGATCATCTATTCCTGTTGCTTTCTCCCTATCTGAGGTCATAATGTTCTACTTGTTACATCACAGTACTGTAACTCCCATGGCAACAGATTGTGCTGTCACAACAGGGGACTATGACATGAAGCAGGGAGTAAGCTAAAGAGGCAGATGAACTGTAAGGGACATAGAGCATGTTTCCATGCAAATTTCTCAGCAGTGAGTAATGGGGAGGAGAAATCTATTGAATACACATGAAATGCAAGGTAAATTGTACCTAAATATTATGTTTTTCAAAGTTTTCTTTGAGGCATCGGCAGCTCTTTAAAAAAAAAACATCCTGGACAGAACGGGCATTGGGCCTTTCACTTTACAAAAGAAAGCCAAAATTCACAGCACTCCTGTTCCCACAAATAGTCACACAACAAAAAGTTCCTTCTTACTCTGTCAGCTTTATTTACAGATGCCAGACCTCCATGGACAAAAGATAACAATTCAGGGCAGAAAACCCCTCCTGATGGTGTTTAGTCTTTCGGCTTTATCAAAGTATACTGCCAGTTAGGGTATCATTCCTTACAAAGCTCACACACACACACACACACACACACACACCTGTAATTAATAATGACATTAAACAATTCAATTAATCAATGTGTAGAACAATACCCAATTGCCTACTAGTATAAAAGGCACAGTTAGCAAGATACATATTTAGTGTGCCAAAAAACATTTCAGTAAAAAAGCTGACTACTGCTTTTAAAGAGGCACATATGTATATTTAAAGGGGAGCATTTTCTCACAATGTAAAGAGAACTGACTGTCTGACTGTACAATTTCTTCTTTAGCAAACATTTCTTAAAACAAGATAAATTCCTAAGAATTGGAAGTTGCAACCCATGGGGAGAGCAGGGAGGAATCACAGGTAGAAAGCACTTCATTTTCTCAAGGTTTCTGTCCTGGAGGCTTTCCAGCTGGAATCCAAGGGTACAGCAGCAATCCACACAGGATTATGTTAAGAAACCTGAAAAATACATTATTAGCAGGACTAGACAGCATAACCACCAACTGAAAAAGGCATCTGCAGTTTTCATTTTTTCAGTTCCACTTTCATCCATCTATCAAAAAAGGTTCAAGTTCAATCTTTTCAATAAGGCCATTTTCATTTGTATTCGTTCCCAACCAGTATATCCAAAAGGTCTCCGGTCTGCTTAAATACAATTGTCTGTTACTACCCCGGGACCTGTTTTTACATGTTCTAGTCAGATAAACTTAATTTTGTGTTCCACACTTCTACTGGCATTATGGATATACATAGCTAGTGAATACTCCAAATCTCCATTTATTATTGCTTGAACATGCTCCCCCATTCTTTGTTTGAATTTTCTCTTTGCATGGCCTAAATAACAAACCCACGAGCACAGAGAGCCACATGCACTACAAATGTCACAATTAATGAACTGTTAAATTTCCATTTTTACATTTGATGCGCAAACAACAAAATGTTTTGGGATGAGTACAAGGGGATTCAGGAGGTGTGTAACTGCCAAACCCATTGCAGTTCATAATACCAGGAGTTCAGCAGTCTACACCTATGACCAAGCACTGTGGTCTGACACAGCTCTTGGTTTTGTGGGCAGTAATTTCTTGTACTTCAGAGGACGGCAGCTGCTCCAATCAGAGACAGCTTAGGTCCTTTGATCTGCATGAAGTCACATCAGCAAACAACTGAGTGGCTTTCGACATCAAGAGTCAGTGTTTGAATCTGTGAGTGTGGCATGCACTTTAGCATCCATGTTAATGTGCATGTACAAAGTCACAGAAATTTCTTGCATTTCAACAGCAAAGAAAACCGTTCATCAATGTACATCTTCAGACTGAGCAGAACAAAGTCACTAGGAGGCATGCATTAAAACTGGAGGGGGAGAATTTAGAGGTGGCATCAGGGGGAAATTCTTTACTGAGAAGGTGGTGGGGCCATGGAACAGACTGCTGGGATGGGTGGTGGGATTTGATTCAGTGGACAAATTTAAAAGTGATTGGGATGCATACATGGAACTAAACAACAGTGGGCAGACTGAGAGTGAAGGGTGGAGGTCTTCCTGGGGGGGACTCAAGCAGACTAGATGGGCCATGGGATATTTGACTGCCGACACATTTCTATGTTTCTACGTCTGTTGCTGGTGTTCCATGACTGTTCTTCCCCACCGACCCTCCCTCTCAGCACCTACACACCCCACACCCCAACAAAAATAACACTGACACTGGGGTGCCCAATCCCTCCATGTCTTTTCAAGCATATGGCCTGTAATAAAGAAACCATCCATCGATGTCTGTTGCTGGCACCCTGTAACTGTTCGCCCCCACCTGACCTTCCTTCCATCTCAGCACCCACCCCACCCCCCCAACAAAAATAACACTGACACTGGGGGTGCCCAATCCCACCGTGTCTTTTCAAACATATGGCCTGTAATAAAGAAACCCATCCATCGATGTCTGTTGCTGGCACCCTGTAACTGTTCGCCCCCCATCTGACCTTCCTTCTCAGCACCCACACACCCCACCCCACCCCCAAGAAAAATAACACTGACACTGAGGGTGCCCAATCCCCCAGTGTCAAAACCTAAAATAAAGAAAACTTTCCCTCAACATTTGTTTATTTTTTAAATACCATGCAAAAATGAAAATGGTCCATTGAAGTCTGTTGTAGCCTCCACCATAACTTCAACCACCCCACCTCCTATTTTATTTTTTTAAAATAACTGTAAAAAAGAAAATGGTCCTTAGATGTCTATTGCTGGGGCCACTGTTCCCCTCCTCCACCATTTATAATGCTTATATTTGGGGTGCCCAATCCACCAGTGTCCACTTCTGGTGTAACTATCACCCCCACCCAATCCTCCCACTCAGCACCCACCACCCCAAACATAACACTGACACTGGGGGTACCCAATCCCCAACTGTCAAAACCTGAAATAAAGAAAACATTCCCTCTGCATTTTTTCTTTTCTTTTTTTTAAGTATTTAAAAAAGAAAACAGTCCATCTATGACTACTGCAGTGTCTATCACCCCCCAGCCATTTATAACACTGACACTGGGGATGCTCAATCCACCCCATGTGCACTGCTGGTGCCCCTGTAATTATCACCCCACCCGACCCTTCCACTCAGCACTCACCATGCCACCACCCCCAAACATAACACTGACACTGGGGGGTGCCTAATCTCCTCACCTCCCACTCAGCACCCACCCCCCAACACAACAATGACACTGGGGATGTCCAATCCCCCAGTGTCCACTCCTGACACCCCTGTAATTGTCACCCCACCCGACCCTTCCACTCAGCACTCACCACGTCACCACCCCCAAACATAACACTGACACTGGGGGGTGCCTAATCCCCCAGTGTCGTAACCTGAAATAAAGAAAATTGTCAGTTGGTGTTCCTTTTTTTTCAAGCCTGTAAGAAAGAACATGGTCCATCAATGTCTATTGCGCCATTAGTTCCCCCACTCAGCACCAACCACCCCCAAGCCCTTACTTAACCACCGAGGGTCCAACGCCATCATTATCTCTGGACTGCAGACACATCTTCACTCTCCAAAGCTGGACCAAGAACTGAGGAAATCAGGCATGCAGTTCAATGTATTTCACTGGAGGTTTGCACTTACTGGCATAACTTGGCCATTTTTTTATATTTTTGCCCCAACTTTTCAACATTCATTTCTAGGGACACCGCCTCATGAATAAGGCAAGTGACATTAGGTAAATCTGTCCCAAAAGATAATTTTGTGGTTGCTGCACGAAATCACCTTTTGGCAGGAGCTGAAAATTTTTCTTCCCTTGTTCATGAGGTGGGGTCATAAGAAGGCCAGGTTGAAAATTTGGGGTGCAAATATTAAAAAAAAAAAAAAAACGCAACAAAATTATGAGCCTACATTGATATTTGCGAATGCAGGATTGTAACTTTGGTAATTTTCAATATTTTGACCCCAAATTTTCAACATAGCCATTTCTTTATATCACCTCATGAATGTGACAGCTGTCATTTTTAAAATCCTGGCCAAATGTGTTTTCATGCCCCAAAAGGTGATTTCACAGTTTTTGCATGAAATCACCTTTCAGGCAAGAGCTGAATATTTTCTCTGCATTTGTTCATGAAATGGGATCATAAGCAGGCTATTTTTAAAATCTGGGGCAAAAATATTAAAAAACAGCGAAGTTATGAGCCTATGTTGAAATTTATGAACACAGGCTTGTAATTGGTAATTTTCAGTATTTTGACCCCAAATTTTAAAACATAGCCATTTCTTCATAGCACCTCATGAATGTGGTGGCTGTCACTTTTCACATCCTGGCCAAAATGTGTTTTCATACCTGTGGCATGGAATGATGCTTCGGCGGTGCGGAATGATGTTTTGGCTGTAATTTGAAAATGTTCACCTACTGGGTTCATTAGGTGGGGTAATAAGAAAGCTGTGCTGAAAATTTGTTGTACAAATATTGTGAAATGCCAAAGTTATGACTGAACATTACACTATTTCAGTGTTCACTCATAACTTGTCAGTGTCAGTGTTAATTGAGCACCCCAAGCAAGTAGGGTGAGTTTGTATGGGGTGAGCACGTCACCACATGCAGAAGCACGTGCATTTCTGTGTATGTCTGCTGTGTCCGCTGGGGACAAAGGGGATAAGGGCACAAAACCTAGCACTAGGTAAGCAGTAATACTTGTAAATATCATTTTGTAAAGACTGTCTGAACAAATTGGCATCTAGTAAACTGATACACAGTTATTTCGTACTGGGTCATAATGTCGCATGCTTAATAGCGTACAATAATATCACGAGCCCAGACCTGTGCACTCTTCGAGTTGGGCCCCCCAGAGTTAAGGATCCTTAGTGGGGGGGTCCGGGGGTGTGGGGGTGGAGCCCCCCAGAACAAAGACAGATGCCGAATGGCATTACTCGAGCAGTGCGATTATGCCATGCAGCATTATGTTGTGCGACATAATGACCCCGTGCCCAGTTATTTAACATGGATATAAATGCTGGGTTCATGACTTTAAGCACTAGGGAAATCACCATGCAATGCATACTGTGCAACAGATTTAGTACAGATGGGGATTCAGGCTTTGAGGGCCTAAACTGTAACCAATGCAAGGAAATTCGGGAACTTAAGACTAAGCTAGCTGAGTTAGAACCGACAACTTCATCCCTGACAAAAAAAAAATCATAGGTTGTACCAACAGTACAAACTCCTAACCCAAACATGCAACAGATAAGACAGACAGTAAATAACCCCAGAGATTTATCACAGAAAAGAACACAAACTGAAGATAGCTGCAATGAGTCAGACTGGTCCCCAGTTGGTCCCAAAAAACAAATAAAAAAGGCAGCAGAGCCATGACATTTGAAATCCCCGTATAGAATAGAGATGAACCACTATGTAGTTTAGAACAAGCGGATGGCCAAATGCCAAGTATATCTAATACCACAAATAAGCAAACGGATGATGAAACATTACAAAAGAAAAGAGCAGAAGATTCTGAAAATAAGCCCTTAATTAATGTATCAGAGCAGGCAGATATTCTCACTACCACACCTACAGTACCAAGAATGACTTAGTAAATACAGATAATATTTATTATTTATTTTTTGAAATGTTTTACCAGGAAGGCACACTGAACAACATGTTGCTCGTCTCCCAGTGTAACTGGGGGGGGGGGGGGTTCACTTGGATGAAGAATTAGACACACAGTTTAACATTTAAAATATACAACAAATTAAACATTCAATTACATTTGTAACAAGACATATGGTATAATACAATGGAACAAGACACTAGCACACAACAGGAATCTCCAAGTCTAATTTACATTTTAGGTGATTCTATTATAAAATATACTGATCAATATACAACCATAGGAAATAAGGAAAATGTGGCAAACTGCAGTTTCTCAGGGACTACCATAAATGAGATTAACTATATGCTACCAAACACATTAAAGTCAGCAGGGGAAAACGCTTTTGATTATACACGCTGGCACGAATAACACAAACACGCAAAATGTGGAGGAAATATTAACAGAATACTGCCAGATCAGTTAAACAATCAAAGATAAAAGAAGCGAAGTAATACTTTCAGAAATTTTCCCAGTACCGAAAGCTGGGATCAAATGGACAAAAAAAAATAAGACACATTAAAAACAATCTAAGGCAATGGTGTCTAAAGGAAAACATCAGAGACCTGGGAGATCTTTAATGGAAGACATGATCTGTGTGCCTATGATGGACTGCCACTAAGTTGAAAATTGAGAAATATTTTCTGTGATACAATAAAAAACTGTAATTTAAACGAATTCAGCAGGGGGTAGGGATCACGCAAAACCTTCAACAAATATCCAAACAAGTAATAACGTGCTTAACAACAGAGAATGGATACTACCAAAACACCAATAAAACTACTGGACAAAGTACAGAAAACATGAAAGAATTATTAATAAATGCAAGAAGCTTAATAAATACAAGCATTTGTCAATGCCGAATGTTGTCACGCTAGCATTGGCAGTGGCAGAGGTGAAGAGGTATAGCGCTGTGAGTTTGTTAATGTGTCTCAAAAGGTGATTTTGCACAGCGAGTATGCCACTTTGCGGCAGAGCTGCGGAAACGCGTTTTAGGTAGGCTGTGGAAAATGGCAGCTGGACTGTTGATAATGAGGTGGGCACAAATGCCAGTGGTGAAAATGTGGCATGAAAATATTGCAGATTGACAAAGTTACAAGGGTGCATGGAAACTGCGCAATGCACGCTTGCAACACAGTCATTGTCTGGACTTTCGCACCAGGTTTTCAACATAGGCATTTTAGGACCTCTGCTGATGAATTGCGTCACCATCATTTCCTGAAAGTGTCCCGAAAAGTGATTTGGCACGGTGACCCTGCAATTCTGCACCAGACGTGCGAAAACACATTTCAGCCAGCTGTACTGTTCATAAGGAGGTATGGAAAAATGGCAATGATGAACAGCTGGAGTGAAAGTATTACAAATTCACAAAGTCACAAGCGTGTGTGCAAACTGCGCAACACGCGCTCCTAAAACACTCATTGTATTGACTTTCCCTAAATTTTCAACATAGGCATTTTAGGACATCTGCTAATGAACAGTGTCACTGCCATTTTCATAATGTGTCTCGAACACAGGCTTTGCACAGTGACCGTGCTATTGTGCGCTGGAACTGCAAAAACAGATTTTGGTTAGGAAGTGAAAAATGACAGCTGTATTGTTCATTAGGAGGTGTAGAACAATGGCACTGTTGAAAATGTGGAGTGAAAATATAAGTTTGCGAACTTACGAGCGTGCGTGCAAACTGCGCAATGCACGCTTGTAACACAGTCATTTTATGGAGTATTGTCACCAAATTTTCAACACAGGCATTAGGACCTCTGCTCATGAACAGTGTCACTGTCATTTTCGTAATGTGTCCCGAACAGTGATTTCGCACAGCGACCGGGCAAATCTGCTCCGAAAGTGTGAAAACACATTTCAGCAAGGATGGAAAATGACAGCTTTACGGTTCACAAGAAGGTGTGGTAAAATGCCAATGTTGAGAATGTGGTACGAAAATACGTAAATGCGCTTAATTACGAAGGCAGTGCTAGCACAGCGTTGCTATGTACGTCAGAAACGTCATTTTATGGAGTATTGTCACCAGATTTTCAACACAGGCATATTAGCACCTCTGCTCATGAACAGTGTCACTGACATTTTTGTAATGTGTCTTGAACACTGATTTCGCACAGCGACCATGCTATTCTGCACCACAAGTGCAGAAACACATTTCAGGCAGGATGTGAAAAATGACAGCTGTGCAGTTCACAAGAAGGTGTGGTAAAATGCCAGTGTTGAGCATCTGACATGAAAATAGTGCCAATGTGCTAACTTATGAGCGTGTGTTGCGCAGTTGCTACGCACAATGGTAAAACAGTAATTTTTTGGATTATTCCCACCAAACTTGTAAAATAGGCTTTTTGAGAGCCCCTCTCATGAACAGTGGCACTGTCATTTCATTACTCAGTCTCGAAAGGTGATTTTGTGCAGTGACTGCAAAATCACCTTTCGGGACCGAATAACGCCATGACAGTGCAAGAATTCATGAGAAGGGGTCCCAAAAAACCCATGTTGAACATGTGGGGCCAAAAGTCCCAAAAATGCCCAAGATATGCATTAAAGTTGAAAAACCCTATTCATTCCATTATACAGCTTACCAGCATTTCTTCAGTTTGCGGTCGGCTTTGAAGAGTGCAGGTGTGTTCCCGGTCCACAGAAGATTGTTGCGCTGGACTCCGCAGGTAAGCATGGGGTTAGGGGAGGTGAGAGGAGGCAGGGTGCGCAGTGGGTGGGTGCGGATGGGCGGAGGGGGCATCGAGACTACGAGGGACGGTTTTCATTTTACAGGGGAAAAAAAAGAAAAAACATCACGGTACAGTTTTGGTTTTTGCAAGAGATTTGGCATGCTGGGGTGGGCTCCCAGCATGCCACCTAACTGTTTGGGGGTGTGTCTGTAGCTGACGGGGGACTGGACAACCTTGTCGGCACAACACAGGCGGGGAGGAGGAGGAAGTACTGCCGACGGGGATTGGGCCGCCTTGCATTCAACAATTGAGGGGTTATGCCGACAGGGTAGGCTCACCACTGGCTCCTAAGCGGGGGTTAACCAACAGGGATTGGGCACCCTAGCGTCAGCATAAGTTAGGGCCACCTGCTCGCTGACCATGCACATAATGGCGTATGCAATATTACAATAGCGCGATCCGCTATGCGGGCGACGCAGCTTTTGCTCGGATTGCAGCCGGGACCTTTCTTAGATGTGCTCGCCACATTATGTATGCATGGTGTGGTGCCTGCATGCAGGCTGATTGGGGAATGCAGGACGCACCTACTGGTGCATGCCCTGCATTCGCCCAACTGCAGCCGTGCCTTCAAAGCTGCACTGTCCCACAATGTTGGCTGCGCAAGCGCACCAACATAAAGAAGGATGAATTACATCACATATTACTAACTGAAGATATCCAGTTGTGTGCTGTAACAGAAACCTGATGGCAGGAAGATGAATGGGAAAAAGATATACCAGGTTACAAGCTATTTTATAAACACAGAATAGGGAAAGAGGGAGGAGGCATAGCCTTATATGTAAAAGACATGTATGAAGCATACAAAATAACACCAGTTATTGAAGGAGATGAAAATAAAGATCAAATATAGATCAAACTGATGAAACCAGGCAGCAAAAAAAATCATGATAGGAGTTTGTTATAGGGCACCTGGGTCAAATACTAATGAAAATATCAAATGTACAAGTATCTTACAGGGAGGAACAGGGTGCAGGAATACAGTATTTTTAAGTGAAAAACATATTCCAGAACTAGAGGGCATGGGATGAAGTTGGAGGGAGGACGATTCAGAGGAAACATGAGGAAGAATTTCTTCACAGAACGGGTGGTGGACAAGTGGAACACCCTGCCAGAAGAAGTGGTGGGGGCTGAAACAATCACAGGATTTAAGAATGCATGGGATAGACATAAAGGAATTCTGGAGGTCAGGGGTAAGGGGTAACAGACTTCTAGGAAAACATAAACTGAACTTACAAGCTCAAATGGGCAGACTGGGTGGGCCATAGGCCCTTATCTGCCGACACTGTCTATGTATCTATGTAAATGTCTACAGACTCTAGAGAGGACAGACATGAGTGGGAAGACAATAATCCTAGGAGACTTTAACCTACCAAATATAAAATGGAATGAACATAAAGGTGCCACTGATTTCAAAAAAAGGTTCACCAAAATAATCATAAACACTAACATAGAACAATATGTGAAGAACAGCGTAAGAAGACACAGTATTCTAGATATTGTGCTAAGTAATATTGAGGATGAAGTATATCAATGTGCAGTTAGAGAGCCTCTTGGAACAAGAGACCACAACATGGTGGAATTTAGCATTATAGGAGGGAAACAGGCAGCCAGGGGCACTACTACAGTAAAATGTTGGAACAGGACAAAATATGAAGAAATGTGAATGTTTCTTAGAAACTGGAACTGGGTAACAGAGCTGTAAAAATTAGATGTGGAAGATAAATGGGACACTATTAAACAAAAATAACTTATTATATAATTGAATACATATCAAACAGAGCTAAATATAACATAAACAGTAAAATATCAGTATGGTTCAACAAAAGAATACAAAAATACATAAAGAAAGCTGGCCCAGTGGCACTGAGGGCTGAGGCACCGGACACCTTACCTCGTGCCACACCAGTGACCCATGTCCAGGAACGAGCATGGATTGCCAGGGATTGGCAGGGAAGGAGAAGGATTGAGCATCCAAGGGACTGCTCTCCTTCTCCAGGGAGGGGGGCGGTCAGTATTCAGTACAGTACTGGCCCCTGGTGGCAGCTGTGGGGCAGGGGTGACAATACTGTAGATAAGGGGGCAGAGAGGGGGCAGAAACCTGGAGAAGCACATGCAGACACATTCACACTTCCTCCGCTGGCATCCTGCACACCTCCTCTCTGCAAGTGGAGAAATAAGGAAACAAGGCCCTGGTTGTGCAGTGTGATGGCTATTCATTGACCGTGCATCTACAAGGACATCACTGCAATACTGGATCTGGATTTGGCAGGGAAGATGAGGGGCTGCCCACCACCCCACCATGGGGGGTAAGCCGTAGGGGTGAGCGGCGATGGTCCGTAATGCAGAGGTGCAGGGACAAACAGCAGCTGGAGACGAGGACGCCTGGAAAAAAATTGCCAACCATGGGCCCAAAGAGAAAAACAAGACTAACAAAACAAAAAAATACATAAAGAAAAGGAAGAGACTATATAGAAGATACAAGAAAAATCCATCTCCTCAAAATTGTAACACATTCAAAAACATAGCAAAGGAATGTAAAAAAGCTTTAAAAACAGCAAAATCAAACAAAGAATTAAGAATTGCCAAGAAAATTAAAGACAATAAAAAGACAATCTTTAACTATATCAGTAATCAAAAAAAAAAGAAAGAAAGAAAATAGGGCCATTAAAAGAAGGAAGGGTAGTAACAGAGGAAAACATGATGGCAGAAACATTCAACAAACATTTGCTCAGCATACAACAACTCAAAGAGACCAAAACAAATGAATTATTTACAACAAAACCAAAAAAAAACAAGAAATAATATTATCTGACAAAACAAGTCTAATAAACAAACTACAGAAACTCAAGGGGGACAAATCTCCAGTACCAGAGAGATTACACCCTTAAATTTTAAGAGAATTAGCTAATGAGCTGGCAGGTCCTGTATCGGTATTGTTTAGAAAATTATTGGATAAATGAAAAGTTCCTAGCAACTGGAAAACAGCTAATGTGATACCAGTCTTTGAAAAGGGAATAAGAACTGACTGTCACAACTATCGACCCATAAGTCTGGTGTGTATACTTAGCAAAGTTATGGAAGGTTACATTAAGGAATACCTAAATAGTCATTTGGATACTAATGGACAAGTAGATTTAACACAGCATGGATTCACCCCTGAAAGGTCGTGTCAAACAAGTCTCGTACATTTTTACGAACAGATCAGCAGGGCACTGGAGGCAGGACTAGCGGTGGACGTCGTTTACTTGGATTTTACCAAGGCTTTTAATTTCATGCCTCATACAGGACTGGTTCGCAGGTTACAGGAATTTAGGGTAGACTCAACAATATTCAGGTAGACAACATCATGACTAACAAATCAGAAACAGCACATATGTATCCAGGGCTATATGTCAGATTGGGGTGAGGTGACTAATGGAGTGCCCAAGGGTTCAGTGTTGGGCCTATACTATTCAATATATTTATAACTATGCTCCAGACAGCAAAAAACTCCTGGATGACACAGTTTGCCGATGATACCAAAATTGGGGCCATCTTTAGTAGTGAGCAGGATATCATTAACCTCCATACTGACCTAGACCAAACATACAGGTGGGCACAGGAAAACAAAATGCAATTCAACACAAGCAAGTGCTGTGTTATGCATTTGGGGGAAAAAAAAACAATAAACAAGCCAAATATACACTAAATAATAATATTCTAAAATCATCAGAAAGAGAAAGAGACTTGAGGGAACTTGTCACAAACAATCTGACATTCAAACAACAGAGCATTGAGGTGTCAAATAGACCAAACAACATGATGAACTGTATTTTAAGAAGCATTAAAATCAGAGACAGCTTTGTAATTATGCCACTGTATAGCTCTCCGGTTAGATCTCTTGTAGAAGTTAATGCCCAGTTGAGGAACTCATCATTTACAAGAGACATAGAACATTTAGAGAGAGTCCAGAGAAGAGTGACTAAAATATTAAAGGACTTAAATATTTGACTTATGACGAGAGACTAAAGAAATTGGGATTCTGTCTTGTCCTAGGAGCTTACAGAAATAAGGATTTATGGGAATGCCTAGGACTGGAAGAAAAGGCACCATACAAAACTACAAGAACTCACAGGTTCCAAGTAAAGGGAGAACTATAAAAAAACAAACAGGAAAGGGTCATGGTTTAACCAGAGAGTGGTAACACCATGGAATGGTCTACCAAATTATATTGTCAAAAGTGACACAATAATGACATTTAAAAATAAATTAGACATGCATTTAGGAAACAAACCGAAAAAACATCGAAAAATGGCAAGTCCTCTATGCACAAGCGACAGATTTGTAAACTAACCTATGAAACTTATGAATCTTTGGGTAAGGGTGGCATCCAGTTACTGGGTCTAGTGATTGGCCGTACTGAATGTACCAGCTGATCTTTTAGATTCTTAGCTCTCCTGTACACTACACAGGGTGGTGTCATGAAAGTTTCCTTGAGTCTTGGAGCACTCCCTAGGACATACCGATGTCTCTGTATTAGTTCTCTAATATTCTATGCCCTCACATTATAAGTTTTTATAAAATGTATTTGATTCCTTCCTAACTGATCCAACTACTCAGTGTTCTTTTTTGCCAAAAGGAAATCCCTACTTCTGGCCTCACAATTTTCTTTGGCATTATTGATATATGAAGCTGAATATTCTCTCTGTACAAAGCTTTCTTCCAACACCATTGACTCATTATTAAATTCTGTTGCATCACTATAATTTCTATTCACATGATAGTACTGGCTCCTAGGGATATTCTCAGTCACATGGTGGGGGTGACACCCGCTAGCGAGTAACACAGATTGTGGTCAGTGGGTTTTCTGCAGAGTGTGGTGCTCACCCCACCCCTCACATTTTTGCAAATTTTTATGTCTAAGAAACCTCCTCATTGTTGACTTTACAGGTAAATCTTATGTTTTCATTACTACTGTGTAAATACCTCATGATTTCTTCTAGTTTTGCACAACTGCCATCCCACACCATGAATATATTATCAATATATTGTTTCCATAACTTCATATGACAAAATTAGGTGTTCACGCTGTTATCCCATATGTAGGTTTCCTCCCAGTACCCCAAGTACAAATTGGTATAGTTAGACTGGCAAGATTAGCCTATACTACTTTATTAATGTTCATATTTCATGTGTTGTGATGTCCTCCAACATTTAAAACACTGTCCCTTTAAAGGCAGAGGGAGATTTGGGGGAGACTGTTTTCACATTTATGGGCCTGCATTCGTCTAGGAATGAGCCAGGCAGGGCATGTGTATTCCAAGGGTTATATCCCGTACATCAAAGGCCACGTAGCTATTCCAAAGGGCACTTAGCCATAGCCATTCCAAAGGTCACGTAGCCATTCCAAAGGCCACGTAGCCATTCCAAAGGGCACTTAGCCATAGCCATTCCAAAGGCCACGTAGCTATTCCAAAGGCCACATAGCCATTCCAAAGGGCACTTAGCCATAGCCATTCCAAAGGCCACGTAGCTATTCCAAAGGGCACTTAGCCATAGCCATTCCAAAGCAAAAAGCCCCAGTGGGAGGTCAACCTCCTACAGTGATAGGAAGAGCCATACATGGGCATAAGACATGTTAGAGGGGTTTTAAACATGGAACTGCAGGGACACCTGTAGGACAAGGTGAACTGTCACACCCATCCAAAAGGGAAGGGGGGGTCTGAATATGACATCACTCAGACTTTAAACTACACGTACAGTTTTGAAATCAGTGCATTCTCTTGGAAGTTAAAGCTTGAGAAGGAAGTGTATTCCTTGGAAATCTCAGAGCTGCGAGAACTTACCAAACTGTTTTATACTTTTGAAAGCATACGTTGGTCTGGGAAACCCCCTGAAAAGACTTGGGTTTTGTGAAAGTGGACTTTTCACATTCTGAACAGAAATTCTTATTTTTAAGTCAGAATTTGGGAACAAAGACTTTGCACCAAAATAAGTCTGAGTTTTGCAACAGAAGGAAATTCAGAGACTAAAGTTTCTTTCCAACAATCCTGTTTTCTAAAAATGTTTACCTACACAGAGAATTTCCTCTCAGAAAGGACATTTGATCTTTCTGGACTCTGAGCACCAGAACAAGGTATAGTTTTAGAAATAACAGTGTATAGTGGGGTTTATTTTCTGTATAACCATCCAATAGTTGTTTTTGTGCTGTCTGCATTTCAAATCTTCCAACTTGTAAAATTTACTGTATTGTTTTTTTTCTTTAAGTAAATTTTGTAATTTCTTATCAGCTCTGCCTTGGGTCTGGTTCTGTGATACAACATTTTAACAGAAGAGTTTTGTAAGGACTGTACCCCTTTGCGAATTAAGATAGAAAACCACTCGGCTATCCTACAAACCATATTAGCAAGAGGCTGCTGCTGGGAGTGGGGATTCTAACCAGAGAAAGTAGTACAAGAGCCAGGGGGACTCAAGACTACATTTCCACCCTCCCGCTGAGAAAAGGAAGGTTGCTGATGCTTCCTGAACCCTACGACTGCTCACAAGTTCCATAAAAAGTGGGACATCCCTGCAAACAGGAAGTCCTGCCGCACCCATGGGGCTGGGCTTGTGATAGATTTGGTGCCAGCTCCTGGGATTTTGAACAGTCTTATAAAACTGCCACACAACAGAGGGCAGAATTTGGAAAGAAGAAAAATAAATTTGCTTGCAGACATTAAAACCTTAGCCTGTTTGATTTTTTTTTAGCATAGTAGTATAATATAGAACAGAGAAAAAGAGAATTTTTAGATCTTAACCCTGCGGGCGATAAAAAGCTGGGTTTGAATGCCCACCTAGAACTACCCTTACCTTAAAAAAAGCTAACAGCATCCATCGTTTTAAAAAATGTTTCTGTTTACTGAGCGAATGAATTTTAGATAACCTGTATCCCAATAAGCTGTTGGACTTCATGAGAAAAATGTTTTGTCTGTTTTCTGTTTATATATTGAAATCAACGTGAGATTAATGACACTGTATTTTTTAGCATTTAAATCTCAGGAGCTAGTATGAATTTAATGCATACACTATCTCATCTCTGTTTCTGATCATGTCTTTTGTCACTATACATTGTTAAGTAATTATATACAGTTTAAAGGGACAACAACTCTTTTAAAAAATGTGTGTGTTAGTAATGTTCACAGGTGATTTTAGACACTATGAAAGGCATTTTTAAAATCTGAAATAAATTGTTTTTAGAATTTTGAAAGTTGGCACTTTATAGGTTTAAGTAGAGGTGAATCAGCTTAGCCCCTCCTATACACGGAGTGGATTTTTGATGAGCCACATGTGAGTTTTGGACCTATATAAGTCTTGTTCATTTTATTGTCCTCAGCTTTTGAAAAAGGATTTATGACAATCTGAAACATGTCAGGCTGGATGAATTCTAGAAACTCCATAAGGGGTCAGAAATTAGCTTTGAGGAAATAGCTACTAAACAGCATCAATATTTAAATGTTTAAATGTTGGTGGGAGGTGGATTCTAGCCAGAGACAGTAGTACAAGAGCCAGGGTGAGTCAAGACTATATTTCCACCCTCCCACTGAGAAAAGGAAGGTTGGTGACACTTCCTGAACCCTACAATTGCTAGCAAGTTCCATAAGAAGGAGAACATCCTTGTAAACAGGAAGTCCTGTCGTACCCACTGGGCTGGGCCCATGACAGTTAGGGGCAATGCTTGCACCCATAGCTGTCCCTTTTTCTTGATTATAGAATGTTCCCATAAAGGAAAATGCATTATTTTCTAATACCAACCTGGACAGTTCTATCAGAAGTTCAGTATCTAGCGTTTCCCCTTCACCACTTCTATTTAAGCAGTACCTAAGTTCTTTCAGCCCATCCACATGTGGTATGTTTGTGTAAAGTGGCTCTACATCAAGGGCCACTAGTAGTGAGTTGTTATCTATCTGCAGATCTTTCAACATCCTCAGAATGTTAATGTGTCCAACACAAATTAAGGTAATCTAGTGACCATTCCCTTAATGTGGTCATCAACAAATCTGGATAGTGGCTCAGCCACACTACCCACACCTCATGTTATTGGTCTGCTGGGGGGTTAATCAGGGTTTATTCAGGATTTTATGAATCTCTGATAGTATGAACATGTGAAATCTTAGCAGGTATTTGTATGAACATGTGAAATCTTAGCAGGTATTCCACAATTAGATATCCTTTCCTCCCTCTGGTTTATAAGGCTCTCTCTACATGCCCATTCCACAAAGCAATCCACCCTGTTCTTAATGGAGAGTGTGGGATCTGTACTTAGAGATCTATAGAATTTTTCTTGACTCAGCTGTCTGTTAACTTCTTCTATATAGTTTTTTTACATTTTATTTAATGATTCAGAAAATAACATTTGAAGATAAGCTCTTTTACAAAGGTTCCTCATCGAGAAGGAGAATACAAAGTAAGTGAGTACAGGTCACAGTACATTAAAACAAAATACTTTACAAATGCATAAACAATTAATAGAACAATGAGCTCAGGGATTACATGGTTACAAGTATCATTACATGTAGTATAGTTGATTATATATCAGGCTTAGCTAATTTCAAAAAGCCCGCACCCCCCCACTATGCACAAGCATTAACATGAGCATGAGTGGCGTGAACGCCACTCGAGGGAAAATTTACCCGAACAAGTGTGGTCAGATTTTAGTGAGATTGCAACTTTTTAGTTAGCAAGAGTTTTAATGTATTAGTTATATAGCAATTGGTAGGGTTAGATGATATTGGGGTAGGACTACCCTGTGAGTTATTGTTTATTATAGAGAATTAAAATAAATTAGCATTGGTACAAACTAATTATTACTATTCTGGCTATTGGAACTAAAGTGTTATATTCAACTACCTATTTATTAGTTCCACATGGAAGGTGTAGTTAACATTAAGATAGGTTTAAAAACTCTATGATTTATCCTATTAGCCCATGATACAAGGGACAACAAGAAATAATGTTTCAATTATATACTGTAGTGTCTCTAAAGAAAAATAAAACAAATATAGGTCCACTCCTACAAATCAATTCAATAATATCAGATAATCAGGAAATGGCAGACTTGTTCAAGAAGTTATTTTTAAGTGTTTACAAAAAGGGAGAAAATATAAATAGTGAAACCGAAATAACACACATGAAGGAACATAATAAGTTCTCAGCAGAAAACATTAAAATCAGACAAAAAAAACTTGATCCAACAAAATCTCCTGGTCCAGATGGTCTACATCCTAGACTGTTGAAAGAGATGGTGGATGAAATATCTGATCCCCTGGCAGCAATCTTCCAGAAGTCCCTGGATGAGAGTTTGGTAGCTAGTGACTGGATGGTAGCAAATCTGCTGCCCACATATAAAAAAGGAACGAGGTCAGAGGTTAACAACTACAGACCAATAAGCCTGACCTCCGTTGTTGGTAAAATATTAGAGGAAATAATTAAAGAGGAAATTGAACAGTTCTTGGAAACAAATGGCCTAAAAGACCTGAGCTAGCATGGGTGTAGGAGGGGAAGATCATCTCTAACCAGTCTGCTATAAGTTTTGGAACCTGTCAGTGTAGCCTTAGATCTGGATTTATCAGTAGATGTATTGTATGTAGACTTTGTGAAAGCATTCAATGCTGTCTGTCATAAAGAACTGATAAGGTCATTAAGAGAAATGGGTATTGTTGTTCAACTAATTAAATGGATCAGATGTTGGATGACAAATAGGAGACAGAGGGTAGGCATAAGAGGACATTACTCAGAGTGGGCCTCGGTGTCCAATGGAGTGCACCAGGGGTCAGTCTTGTGGCCAATATTGTTCACAATTTTTGTGTCATCAATCCACTTTAATGGTAATACTTGGATTAGCAGATTTGCTGACAACATAAAACTTGGGTCTGTAATAGTAAATAAACAAGATACTGAAAGATTCCAAGACAATAATAATACACTAGTACACTGGGCAAGAGTAAAACAACTGGACGTGAATATTGAAAAGTGTAAGATAATGCACCTTGGTAGGAAGAACCCCAAGGAAAACTATTATATAAATGATCAGGTCATGGTCTGTTCCAAGATGGAAAAAGACATGGGGTATTGGTTAGCAATAAGCTGAACTTTGACAATCATTGCACAAATATAGTAAAAAATAGAAATAGCATCCTATCATATCATGTATCCGTAAAAACAAATGAAGCAGAGACAGGGAGGTGTTGGTGCCCTTCTATGTGGCATTGGCGAGGCCACACTTGGAGTACTGTGGACACCATATAAGGGACTAATACAGAAGATGGAAGGTGTTCAGAGGAGAGCAACCAAAATGGTAAACAATTTGAAATACCTTCCCTATGAGGACAGACTTAAAGACCTTGGACTGTACTCTCTTAACTACAGAAGAATTATAGGAGATATGTGTATGGTGTATAGGGCCTTTGAATATAGTGATATATGGGAATGGCTGGGCCTTGAGGCAAAGAATAAAACTAAGATAATAAGGGGTCATGAAAAAAGGTTAAAGGGTAAAAAGTATAAAAAGACAGCTAGAGGTGGATGGATAAATCAAAGAGTTGTGTCCTTGTGGAATGGGCTACCAAGTACCATGGTAAATAGCTCCACCATAAGTTAGCTTAAGCTATCACTAGATGATGCACTGAGACATTTAACAACCAAGGTGAATAACCTGACTAGGTGGGTTGGCACACAGGTCATATATGACTGCAGCTAATTGGCCTTATCATAGCCTATGAATCCTATGAAGTGAGAATAATAATAATACTGCATTCAACAAACTTAGTGCAATAAAATTGGTTACTGGAAATTGAGAGTAAAACAAAACCATTTATTGGCTTGATGAGATTAAACATTTCAGTGATATATATGGAATATTTTTTTTAATTATTCTAGTTTCTATAAACTTTAAGAAAAAAGTTAAATACACTTGCTAACAGGATTGATTGAGTTCCTTGTGTTGTCAGTAGCTACTGGACTTGTTAACTACAAAAAGAAATCTCTAGGCCTTCTCTCCCAAGGCATCAAGTCGAGCCTCAAAGTGTATCTCCTTGAACTCAGCCTTTGTGGCTGTAATCGTTAGCCTCCACTCATTCCCTTTCCCATGCAGGTCTCAACCATGACCACTGTGTTCCATGCTTATTTCAATGAATGCATCTACTATGACCACTGATACTCCCATGTATAGTGCCTAATGTACAAAGCGTATTGTCAACTGTAATTACTGTCACTCTTGTATGTAATATTCCTAACTAATGTATCTTGTCTAATGTATGTAATTGTTGCTTTATGTAACTAATCCCAGGTCGCCCCTGAAAAAGGGACCTCTGGTCTCAGTGGGCTTACCCGGTTACCAAAATTTAAATAAATAAATAAATAAATAAATTGTTAATGATTTAAAGTGCAATAATTCCACTTGCTAGGAACACAATGTTTAACCTAGCTCTATCCTGTGTGACATAATTAATGGTGTCTTCTTGATATGCTTCTTGGGGATACTGGTTGGTCTGATTGGCCTGACACAATTATGTGTGCCAGTAGAATCCAAATGTTTCTCACAGAGAGTCCAGCTACACCAGAGCACATGTATACAAGACCAAATGAGTCAAAAAGAGACTGGATCAGTAAAAAGGAGGAACTCATTCAGTAGGAGTAAGCAACAATTGGGAAAAAAGCAAATAAAGATTGGCCTTATGTCAAATTATTCTACAAACCATGTGCTGTGGATGTCCCTGGCTCTCAGTGGAGTCACAGAAATTAATTCTGACCCAATGAATGGGAAGATTCAAATTATGCAAAATAACATCAGAAGTCTTATAAACAAAATGGATTTATTACGTTCTTGGGTGGAGATGAAGTCCCCTGACATTATAACCCCGACTGAAACACGGGCAGGTAAAAATAATTGATTCCAGTTAAATTGACCTAAATGATTATCACTGTCACAGATTAAATAGGGGTTGACAATGGGGGAGGGAGTCTTGATGTACATAAAACATTTATTGTGCTACTCAAAGGTGCTGTTTTCAGGCAAAGTGAAGGGCATGGAATGTCTACTGGTCCACTTACAATCGACTGATCTCATAACTGGAGTAGTGTATTCTCCCCAAAGATAAAAGTAATTCATTTCAAAACAGTTGCTCAAAATTTATTAGAACATACCACAAATTAAAAAAACGGTTTCATCTAGGGACTTCAATGCTGCCTGGAGTAGCAAAAGAGGGCAAAAACTGGAAGGATCACTACAGAATTTAAACCTAGAACAACTAATTGATATACTCATTAGAAAAGGTAAACTATCAGGGCCTGTGAACATTTTATATCTTATATTTGTGTCACCAGAGTTGACAATATTGGATAAGTGTGTTAACACACTGAATTTAGGAGATCATAATGTTACTTTTATGATAGGCATTGAACAAAAACCACAAAAATATTTGAATGAACCCATAAGAATTAAGAGATGTTTTAAAAACTGTAACAAACAAGTTTTCCAAAATCAGATATTAAAAACTGAATAGAATCGCTCTAATTCCAGACTTAGATCTAGCAGTAGAAGAGTTCACAAAAATGTTCTTGAACGTTTGTAACCAGAATGCTCCCCAAAGAAGGCAAACCCTAAAAAACAGCCATTTGCCTTGGATAAATGAAAAAAATTACAAAAACTAATTAGATGAAAAAATTACCTACGAAAACAGGTCAACAAATCTTTGATCCAGGACATTTGGGATGAATTTGAAAAGATAAGAACCAGGGTCACTCGGGAGGTTAAGAAATCTAAAGGGTTTTATTACAAACAAATAATAAATGCCTCAACAGACCCAAAGCAATATTTGTCACTAGTTAAATCATTAACAAACCCCAGAAAAAGCACAACGGAAATAATTATCATTCAAGATGGCAAAATACAAACACTAGAAAAAGAGCGGACTTATTAAATAATTATTTTGTTGAATTCCCTGATCTAGAAGACCAAATTAGGAACACACTGAACCAAGAGGAAACAGTACCTTAACAAGAGTAACTGCTGAAGAACACAATAAATTATCACAGTTTAGGGTAAAAAAATACAAAAGCGGGAGGTTATTAAAGTAATCAATAAACTAAAAGTGAACAAGTCCTGCAGCCCAGACAATATAGAAGTTGGGGTTATCAAAGATTCTGTCTTAGAAATTACCCCAATCTTAGTGGACCTTTTTAACTGAAGTTTAGAGGAAGGCATTTTCCCAAGTGTATGGAAACTGGCAAAAATCATTCCGACATTCAAGGAGGGAGACAATTCACAGCCTATAAATTACAGGCATATTGCTCTTTTATCAATAGTTTTAAAAATTATAGAATTATTAGTTCATAGTCAATTAATTTATTACCTTGAAAAATAATAACAAATCAAACAACTCACAGTCTGGATTCAGAACAGGCCTGTCACTAACACTGCGCTCATGGACTTTGTCAGTTTGGTAGCTACCCCACTTGGGGAAGCGGAGTCGGTGAGTGCAGTGCTCATCAACTTGTCAAAAGCTTTCAATCTTGTGGATCATGAAATCCTCATAAAAAGACTCACAGAAACAGGCATAGCAGACAAGCCTTGCAAATGGTTCAAATCATATTTAACAAACCAGAACTAGATGGTCTCTGTGGGCGGAAAACAGTCCAACATCCTTTCAGTTACAAAGGGTGTCATGCAGGGGTCCATACTGGATCCATTACTGTTTCTGATATATATTAATGACTTACCAAGTCATATGGAACATACCAATATACGACTTTACGCTGATGACAAAGTGTTAGTTTCAGCGGGGCAAAATGTTAGGGAGATGGAACATAAATTACAATTAGACGTCAACATTTTATAAAAATGGTTTGCCACTTCAAAACTTTTATTTATTTATTTTTTTGTAAACTTTATTTCAAAATTCAGCATGAGAACTTACAATGCATACAACACACATTAGAACACCATATCTATGAAGGAGAGTAGCCTATATGAGGTACAGGGATATTTACTAGATCAATGCAACACTAATAAATGAAACAGTAGAGACAGCTGGTCCATAAACTAGAAAGCAAAGTTATAACACCTGATGTACAACAGGACTAAATCAGGGTTGAAACATTAATGGTCCAAGTAAATAAATCTCTAAAAACTGCAATAGTGGTTGTATTAAACTTCCCCTGGAAAGTATCTCTAAAAAGTGGGGAACCATGGGTGGTGTAAAGCTTCTTACTGAGAGCCCCAGATTTTATGATACATGTCCCACTGGTTTCTGACTAAATATTGTGCATGTTCAAGTTTTATGTTTTGCAATAGCAGCTTTATCCACAATGCCACTGTTGGCACCTCCTCCATCCACCAGTGTTGGGCCAATACCTACTGTATTTACCTACTACTACACCCAAACTCCTTAGTGGGTGGCCCAGAGCCCAACTCGAGCCTCCACTCTCTGGCATTGTCAGGAGTACCTCCCTGGCACTTACTGGTCTATTGTCTCCTAAGACCTTATTAAGGAGGTCTAATAAAGCTTGCCAAAAGTGCAAGATCTTGGGACATGCCCACATCATATGAAAAACAGAACCCACATCAATCTTACATTTGGAGCATGTATCTGGTTGTGTGGGATCAATCCTGTGAGCCAATTTTGGAGTAAAGTAGGATCTGTGGAGGATATTATAGTGGTAAAGTAGGATCTGTGGAGAATATTATAGTGAATTTTCTGCAACCAACTGATCGACTGGATCGTGACAAACAGACAGGATAGGATAACTCATGCTGAAGTACTATCCAATTCTGTCAGGGAGCTGGGATCCATTCTACATCATGAAATATGTCACAAATGCACTACATTTCTTCCTCACTGCCCTCACCAACATACAAGAAAAACATTTCCCTGTAACTACCAGTCAAGTCTGTGGAGGGGACAGCTGCTGGCTCACAAAGGACCTCTTAAGGGTAATGAAGGAGCATGATGCCAAGTGGTCAGTCTTTAAAGCCTCCCCCTCCTCCAAGAACTGGAATAAGTATAGATGCCTATGTAACCAATGTAAAAGACTTATAAACACTTGCAAGGCTACTTACCTTCGTAATCTCCAAACTCGTAACCTTGGCAACCCTAGCCACCTCTGGTCTACTATCTGTTCACTAATTATCCCTGGGTGAAAAAAAAATCCTCTTTAACTCTCCACCTCCACTGGCCCCTTTGTCAGACCCAGTCAATGTTGCTGATGCTCTATACCACAACTTTACAATCCTGGAAGAATACCTTTGCAAATTACCCTCCCACAACCCCAGCCCCTCCACCCCAGACCAAAGGGCCACTCACCCCCTCTACCCCATTCCTCTTTAGGGCTATCTCCCTAGATATACTCTTAAACTACTTTGGAGCCTCCCCAATAAGGGTAGTGCTGGTAGCTATGACCTCTCCCCCTTGCTTCATCAAAATAGCGGCCCTAGAAATTGCTAAACCCCTCACAAAAATCTATTTTTCACTCACCACAGCCACAGTCCCCCTCGATTTGGAAACAGGCAAGGGTTGTCCCAGTTTACAAGTCCAGTGAACCCACAATTATGGATAATTATTGCCTCATATCCATTCTCACCCCCATTCAGCAAATTATTTGAAAAAACTGTCAGCTATCAGATTTCCAAATATGCTACAAAATATGACCTTCTCAGTCCCCAACAACATGGATTCAGAAAAGTGCACAGCACCACCACTGCACTGGCCTGCTTCTCTGATCATGTCCCCCATTAAATGGATGAAGGGTTGCTAACAGGAGAGGTCTTTGAGGACCTCTCCAAGGCATTTAACTTGGTGAACCGCAACATTCTCCTAAACAAACTCCATTCCCCCATTCCCTCAGACTGTCCCCGTACACCACAGACTGGTTTCTCAACTACCTTTCTGAATGCAGCATGCGGTCATAATGTCACAAGACATTATGCCACATGGCAAAATTGTGCTGCCAATACAGCACGATATTGCCATGCAACACAACTCTTTTTTTCTGTGGGGGGGCTCTGCCTCCCACATCCCTATTACGGGGGCTGTGCCCCCAGATCCCCTACTAAAGATTCTCAACTGTGGGGGGTCCAACTCGTGGAACACACTAATAGTGGACAAAAATAAAATGTCTGGGACCTGAAATCAAACCCAGTCCCAGATACAGCACCTGGGTTCCTGCTGCTGTGGCTCATTCCAGTGACCACAGCAGCTGCTCAGCGGACTGAATGGTGCAATACAGCATACAGCAGTATACGCATTCTTGCACCATTTGCTGCCCTGGACAGTGCTCTTTCAGGTTAGCTATAATGTCGTACACTATTAAGTGTATGACATTATGACCCGGTAAGTCTGAATGCACCCAGTTGGTCAGCATGAGTGAAGCTACCACTTTTGTCCTACCTGTCTCTTCTGGTGTCTCTCAGGGATTCATCCTGGGGCCCATTCTCTTCCCTTCTTCATCTCACAAACCATATTCACACAGCAATGGACAAAGGTCACCTGACATTAGTCATATTCGTAGACCTAGCCAAAGCATTCAACTCCGTCGCCCATAAACTCCTAATAGAATATCTTGCTTCAATAGGCCTATCCCAAGCAGCATTTGACCGGTTCAAGGCCTATCTATCAGAGAGGTATCAATTTGTTCAACTGAGCACTACTAAATCTCCCCGCTTCCCCTAGCTACAGTCCCACAGGGGTCAATCCTAGGACACACCCTACTCTTCATCTTCTTAAATAGTCTGCCATCCATCTGCCCCTCCTCCCAAGTTCAAATGTATGCAGACAACTCCATGATCTGCACTTCTGGCCCTTCCCTTGCCCAGACAGAATCCGCCCTCCAATCCAACTCTGAGAGCATGCTGCATTGGCTTGATACAAAATCTGTCAGATGCAACACTAAAAAACAGTTGCGATGGTTTTCGGGTCTCCCCAGAAGTTGGCTAAACTGTCCTACCCCCTCTTCCTTCCATGCACTAGATGGGTCCAACATCTCTGTAGTGGATAGCTATAAGTGCTTGGGAGTCTTGCCTGACCTGGAACTAGATTTCTCTCTGCACTTCGAATCAATCCATGACAAGCACTGACCCAAACTAGGCATGTTATATAGGCATAAACAATGTCTCTCCCTTCCCGTCAGGAAAGATATTCTAACCAAGCGTATCTTCCCTCCCTTCAACTATGTTGACGTGGTTTATAGTTCAGCCTCCCAATCCTCCCTAGCCAAACTTGACCCCTGTGCCATACCTTCTGCCACTTTGCCACCAATCTCCTGTACCACATGCATCATTGCCACCTATACCACATGGCCTCCCTTCCCTCCCTAGCAAATCACTGGCTCGCTCACTGCACATCCTTTATCGCCAAATTCTGGTTTAATACTCTCCCATCCTACCTCACCTCCCTACTGGCCCCTGACCCCCCACTCTGGCTATGCCTTATGTTCCTGGAACCCATGCTGCTTTGCCTTAGCCACCTCTTGCTCACTTGCAGGGGAAGCAATCCTTCGTCTACCAGCTTCTCACCTTGTAGAATTCACTCCCCCTCACTGTGTGTCATCTGCCAACCAAGATGTGTATCAAAAATCACTTCAGACACCTCCCCACCTCCCTGCCTCTGTCCCCTCCTTGACCACTAGGGGCTACTTTCCCCTTTCCTCCCCTCCCCTCTCCCTCACCCAACCCCCACCCCCTGGTCTTCATGCCAACGTCAGCTCTTACCTCTGTGTGGATACCTCCCTTACCGAAGTACTACCCTCATCTAGCCTGCTCCACAAAATTTGCTCATACATCCAGTGAACTGCTGTACCATCCATCCTGTTCCATTGCCTGTAAATTCTATTTACTGTTCACTCAACTGCATCCATGCTCCATGCTGTGTAACTCTGTATTGCTGTGTAAATCTGTAATTCTGCATACTTCTGTGTAACTCTGTATTTTGTACATGATAGTATTCTGTGAAACATTGTATCTTGTCCCCTTCCCCAGTTTGCACCTGGAAACAAGCCCAGCTCAGTGTGCCTTTCCCAGTTATTAACTTTTAAATAGATAAATTCTGTTCCCCCATGACAGCCTACCCTGCCACTCTCTGCTGCATGCAAATGATCTTATCCTCTACTTGACAGATAAATCCCTGTTTTTGTATACTTATAAAATTGTTGTATTGTATTGCTTGTGAAGCGCTGAGTCCTTGAAAAGGAGTGCTATATAAAGTATCTATCTATCTATCTATCTATCTATCAGACTTTTCCTGTTCACTTACCACCAGCTATCTCTAAGCCCATAAATGGTTCACTGCTAACCAATTGCTTGTCAATACTAATAAAATGAAAGCAATGCATTTTTGCCTCAAAACCCAGGTTAGCAAAACCTGCCCAAACCCATAGCACTTTCACCATTCTTTCTCCTGATGGATCTCCCCTTGATACAGTGCACTCCTTTAAATATCTTGGTGTTACCCTTGACCCTGCCCTTACTTTCACTAATCACATAGACATCCTTATATGCCACATCAACCAAAAAACTGGGGGCCAGCTACCACCTTATTAGGCATCTCACTCCTGAAGCCTGGCTTGCCATTACCCAATCTAGTCTCCTGCCATTACTCGACTATTGTGATCCTATCTTCACCCTTACCTTCTCCTCTAACCTGGCTCAGCTAAACACCACCTAGAACAACATTTGGCATGTTGCCCTTTTGGCCCCTCACTTCAATCACCACTGCTCACTTTACCAGGCCCTGGGCTGGCTCCCCCCATCAGCCGAGCGAACTTATCTCCTGGCCAGCACAGGCAATAAGGTCATGCAAAACTGAGCTACTTCTCTGCTCTCCCACCTCTTCCGGTCAAATGCGTTCATTTGAGAGCTCCTACTTGCTGTGGGCTCCATGCTTGAGTGATCCCTAGTCACAACTTGCATTGGTAAATGGGCTTTGTGATCTGCAGCCCTTTCCCTCTGGAACAACCTGCCCCCTCCACTTATTTATTTATTAATTTTATTTTATTTATTTATTTATTTTATTTAGTTTTTGTTGACCGGGTAAGTGCTCTAGACAAATCTTGCCTATTTTTAAGCATGACCCGGGGAGGGGGATACAGATGAATGCCAACTGACCTTGAACCAGATTAAGCTGTTGGTGGTATTTTTAGAACCACTGCCTCTCCAGGACTCTTTCACTCTCTCCTTAGGTCTTATCTTCTGTCCTCCACCCCTTGCTCCTGCTCTCCTGACTGATTATCGTGCTTTTACTCCCCTCCCATCCTTTCTCTTCTGGTCTGTACCCAATCAGCCTTGATGCTCATTTTCCTTTCTTCATCACCTACCATGCCTAATTTGTATTACAGTGTGGCTACTACTATTTGCTATTGTCATAAATCATATTTAACTATTGTGCAGCAACACATAAATGTGTGTGTGTGTGTGTGTATATATATATATAAACAAATTGCACATACCTCAATAATGCAAAGCATCATGGGAAGCATAGGCAAATGCCCATGAATTAATTTGTACTGGCTCAACTTTAAGCAGAATTGTATGGTGCCAGAAGGCCTCACAATACAATCAGCAAAGGCTAAGAACAGCAGACATAGACACGTGTTTCATCCTCATTTGGACTCATCAATTTGCCATATCTGTACCTCAGCCCAGGGAGAGATAGCCAGCCACCCTATAGGGGATCTTATTGCCCTAAAAAGGGGGGATGGAGTGGAGTGGGGAGTAAAAGCATGATAGCCAGGAGGGTAGGAGCTAGGGGTGGAGGACAGAAGATGAGATCTAAAGAGAGAGTGCAAGAGTCCTGGAGAGGCAGTGATTCTAAGTGGAGGGGGCAGATTGTTCCAGAGGGAAGGGGCTGCAGATCAGAAAACCCATTTACCCATACAGGTTGTAACTAGGGGTCACTCAAGCATGGAGCCCGCAGCGAGGTGAAGCTCTTGAATTAACACTTTTGGCTGGAGGAGGTGGGAGGGTAGAGATGTAGCTCAGTTTTGTACAGCCTTATTGACTGTGCTGGCCAGGAGATAGGTTCAGCAGGATGATAGGGGGAGCCAGCCCAGGGCCTGGTAAACTGTATGTGTATGTATATACATTTATTATACTGGCGTGGTAGCGCCAGTATAGTAAGGGTTCATGCGAGCATGTAACGTTAAAGGTAATTTTTTGCAGGGTAACAACTTTGGCCTGGTTCAACATATTTGCTTGAAATTTAGCATGCATCATTGGAAGTGATAGGTCTATTGATGTTTAAAATTTGGTTTGCATCTATGTGTGGTTTGTGATATACAAAGTGTTCAAAAATAAGAGATTTTTATGATTTTAGCTGCTTTTTTTTTCAACCTCTATCTCACAATCAGCCGTAGTTACAGGCATAAAACTTTCAGGGTAGAACAATTTGGCATCACAGATGTGCCTTTTGAAGGTTTGGAGAAAAAATATAAATCCGTTCAGAAGTAATTCAATTTTATTTTATCTATTATTTCCAATAGGAATACATATATGTCCCTGGTGGCATAGGATTCGAAGTCAGAGCAGCGCTCCAGCATAGGATTTTATGCTGAAGTTTAGCAATGGGCATACGATTCGATGTCAGAACAACTGTGCAGCGTAGGATTGTATGCCGAAGGGTACAGGTGCAGGTCAGCACCCCCACCCCCAAAAATGACTGTGGTATACTTGGAGCCCACATCCAGTGTCCCCAAATCTGGTTTGTACCCCTAAAATAAAGAAAACAGTCCCCTGACATCATTTTTAACTTTGATGCAGAATCCTGCATCCTGCCATTTCCGATGCAGAATCCTGCATCATAGTGCAAACTTTCACGACATTGGGGTTTCTAATCCCCAAGTCAGCATTGATACTGCCCTCCACTGCTGTGGCATACTGTGGAGCCCATCCCAGTGTGCCGAAATTATTGCTTTCTTGGTGTTTCTGACATCAGGATGCTGACTCCCAGTATCGGATTTCTCCCCGAACCCACTTCCATTGCTGACAGGGGTGCTCATTTCCCCTGCCAGTATAATGTATCCCCACAACTCATGCGGCATACTGGGAGCCCACCCCAATGTGCCCATATTCACTTTTTTGTTCCTGTAAATAAAGAAAACCACCCTGTTTTTTTTACATCTGTAATAAAGAAACCGGTACCTCGTCATCTCCCCAGTCCCCCCTCCTCATCACCACCTCCCCACACACACCCCTTACCCATACTTACCTCTGGAAGTTGGGAGCAGTCATCCTCTCTGGACCGGGACGCATCTACACTCTTCAAAACCGAACCGCAAACTGAGGAATCAAGGTCAGCTTGTGTTATAGCTCCAAATGGGCTTTACAACTTAGGTTGATATCTCAGCCATTTTTAGTCATTTTTACCCCAATGTTTCAACATGGGGTTCTTGGGACCCCACCTCATGAACACTGTCACTGTCATTTTGTTATTCAGTCCCAAAAGGTGATTTTGTGGTCACTACGCGGAATCACATTTCTGGACTGATTAATGAAATGACAGTGCCAGTGATCATGAGGGAAGGTTCCAAAAAGCCCATGTTGAAACTTTGGTGTAAAAACTCCTAGAAATGACTGCGTTATGAGTGTGTGTTGTGCAGTTTCTATGCAGATTCGTGACTTCACCAATTTTTAATATTTTCACTCCAGAGTTTCAGCACTGAGATTTTATCGTACCTACTCATGGACAGTGCAGCAGTCATTTTTCACATCATGTCCAAAATGTGTTTTTGCAGCTCTGGCACAAAATTGCACTGTTGCTGTGTGAAATCAACTTTTGGGATGTACTAACAAAATCACAGTGCCACTGTTCATTAGGTGGGGTCCCAAAAGGGCAATGTAGAAAATTTGGTGCCAAAATTCCCCAAAATGACTGCATTATGAGTGTGCATTGAGCAGTTTCTACGCATATTCGTAACGTCACCAAGTTTTAATATTTTCACTCCAGATTTTCAACATTGCGATTTTTTCACACCTCCTCATGAACAGTGCAGCTGTCATTTTTCACATCCTGCCTGAAATGTGTTTTTGCAGCTCTGGCGCAGAATTGCTCAGTCGCTGTGTGAAATCAACTTTTGGGATATACTAATGAAATCACAGTGCCACTATTCATTAGATGGGGTCCCAAAAACACCATGTTGAAAATTTGGTGCACAAATACCAAATAAAATCCCATAAACCTGAGATACTATTATACTATGTCAACAAGTAAGGAAATGAATTAACAAAAACTTTGTTTAACACAAAGTTAGGGTTCTATACATAGCTCTTCAACCAAAGTTATACAGGTCAGGAAATTGGATGCTAGGGTTTACAATTTTTATACCCCTCCCCATCAAATCCTACCATTGAAACCGCACCCCCCCCCCACATCAACATGCATTGGAGTGTGAGTTAGGGTCATGGTGGGTCCCACCTAACCCTACACAACCCCTACCATGGTCTACTATCGCTTGCCATCCTCCACACACCAACAGCACTAGGAGTGTTTTAGGGTCAGGGTTCTAACTCTCACCCCATTCACCTCATACTGTACCATGACAGGTTCCTTTCAGATGGAATGGGGTGAGCGTTAAAACCCTATGACTCTAAGGCACTCCCCAATGCTTGCTGGGTGTGTGGAGGGTGGAAGATGTGTGATGGTAGGGTTGTGTGGGATCCACATGATTCTAAGTCACACCCCGACGCAGGTGTTGGTGTGGAGGGTGGAGGGGTTCCAATGGTAGGGTATGGTGAGGGAGGGATATAAAAATTGTAAACCCTAAAATCCAGTTTCCTGACCTGACCTGACCTGAATTGGTTGAAGAGCTATGTGTAGAACCCCGACTTTGTTTTAAATTAAGTTTTTTGTTTAAATCTTCATGTAACTGTATCCTGTATATTATCCCTGTATGTTAACACTATCTATCTGATGACTCTGTTGCATTAGAAACATAGAAACATAGACTTTGACGGCAGATAAGGACCGCTAGGCCCATCTAGTCTGCATTGTCTTATCCTCCTTTGTACTTGCGGTATTCCTGTGCCATCCTCAATGGCCTGGACCGTGCCTGAAAATGATTCTTAGACCAGTGCACCTGCCCAGTAAACAAATGCATACATAAATAAATAAAAATGTTGTTAACTGAACACTCCATCCCACTTTTTAGGGCTCTGTTCTATTCACTCTAGCAGAGGCACAGTGTGCCCAAGTCTGCTTCCCATTTAGCTCGAAGGGTTAACAAGGGTATCCAGTAAAATTCTATAATACTTGGTCAAAGGGCCTGGATCACCTGTGGATTGGAGGGCCAGTAGCATCTTCTCCAGGGGGGAATATATAGGCAGAAGGGAGACATTATTGCCCTTCCCCATGCTCAGTCTGTATGTGACCTGCAAATACATGAAGAAATTGATGGGGGGGGGGCAAGTTAAATTTCTTAGCTAATTGTTGGTAGGACAACAGAATATCCCCTCAAATAACTGGGAGACAAGTCCAAGGACCTTAACCTCCCACTCAGATGAAATTCCTCTAACTCACCCAGGTATAAGGGATTGTTCCCAGAGGGAATGGCAGATAGTGGCATCTGCCAAGAGGGTACGGGGGTGGTGTATCAAGGTGTGTGCAGTTAGCCACACTCTACTCAAGACTCTAGTAAAGGGGTTATCCACTTTTTTTGTCAAGAGCCTAGCTAACGTCAGGGCACATAGACTATTACAGAGACAGAGTCTCCCCAGTGGTTCCTCCAGTAGTACCCAAGCTTTTCAAGGATAGGACTGAGGGGTCAGATACTTAAGAAAGGCCAACTGGGAGGCCAAGTAGTATAATCATAGGTTTGGCAAACTCAGCCCCCTCTCCCTATTGGTTGCCATAGAATTTCCTGTCTAATTTGTGGCCTGTGGTGGCGCCATAACAATGTCATGATGTACCCATTCAGAGACTTGAAATATCTGTTAGGAACATGGACAGGAAGAGTCCAAAAGAGATAAAGGCATTGGGGAAGAACACACATTTTAAACAAATTTACTCACCCCAAAAGGGTAAGGGGAAGACAGTCCCAGCACTCAGAATCAGCTTGAAGCTTCTGCATTAAGGGGTTGTAATTTAGCTTGATTATTTCAGACATTCTTTTGGGGAGTCAGATTCCTAAATACTTAATATCTGAGGTGGGAGCTATCGTGGCATTGTTAATGGTAATAGGAGTTCGATTGGGACCCAGAGGAAACCACTCACATTTTGCCCAGTTGATTCTGTGACTAGACAAGGGGCCATATCACTGAAAAATGTCTGAAAGGGCTGGAAGAGCCTTCTCCAGGTGGGCAACATATAGAAGGACATCATCAGTGAAGAGGGATATCATGTGATGAATGTCTGCCCAGTGGGATTCCTGAATATCTGAATGGGCCCGGATGGTAGAGGTAACAGCTTCTATAGTCAGGACTTACGGTAATTGGGAAAAGGGGAAGCCCTGTCATGTTACTCTGGATAGCTTAAATGGTGGAGAGAGGTAGTCATTGGTCAGAATCTCAGAATCTGTGCTCTCAGTGCACTATACAAGGTGTAAATCCAGAAACACACTGAGGACCCGGACCAAATTTCTCCAGAACCACAAACCTAAAGGGCCATTCAACACAGCCAAATGCCTTTTCAGTGTCTAGCACCAGAAGGCCATGATTCCCCAAGGCTCCCTCTGCTGACCAGATGTGCATGACATTCAGGGTGCATCTGATGTTGTGCTTCACTTGCCTGCCCTTAACAAAGTCACCCTGGTCTGGGTGGATTAAATCTGGGAGTAATGTCTCAAGTCAGGTTGCTGCATTAAGCAGAGATATAGGGTGGTATGAGCTGAATTTAGTGGGATCTTTTCCCTGTTTGGGGAGGATGGTTATGGTAGCCAGGGTCTCTGAAGGGGGATGTTGTCCTGTCTCTGGAACCTTCTCTACCATCCAACACAAAAATGAACCCAGAACCTCCAAGAAGGTTTTATAAAATTCCATCCATCGGAAGGCCATCAGAACCTGGGGCCTTGCCCGAACTGGAGCTCCAGAGAGCAGACCAAATCTCAAGGTGTGTAACTGGGGCTGGCCTGGTGGTGCAGAGGGTTGAGACACTTAATGCCTTACCTCGTGCTATGACAGTGACCCATGTTTGGGAACAAGCATGGGCCGCCTGGGGTCAGCAGGAGAGGAGAGGGATCGAGCGTCTCAGGGACTGCTCTCCCTCTCCCTCCCTGGAGAGGGCGGATTCCAGTGGTTGGTGCATTTCTGTCCCTTAGTGGAGGCTGAGGGCATTGCGCCAATGCTGCATGGAGGGGATAAGTTGGGGCAGGCACTGGGAGGAGCACATGTGGATGCATGCACGCTCCCTCCACTGGCGCCATTGCATGCCCCACTCATGTAAGGGAGTAAAAAGGGAAAAAGTGGTTCTGCCAGTCAAAGCAAAATGAAGCAGCCACCTGTCACAGGCCCCAACCTTGAATGGCACTCCCTGAACTGGATCCTGGTCGAGGTGAGTTGAGCTAGGGGGGCTCATCACCACCCCACCATGAGGGTAATCCATGGGGAATAGGGGATGCTGCCTGATCTCTGGGTACAGGACCAGACAGGTGGCTGGAGATGACAGCTGACCAGGGGGTCTGGGAGAAACAGACCAAGAAAAAATAAGGTGTGTGACTGGGTAGTCCATTTTCTCCCTAATGGAGGGCTCCACGCTTGGTAAGGAGACTTCCTGTACAATGGTTTGGTGGGGACATCCGCAGGTGCTTCAGACGTATGTATATAAGTTTTCATCGAAAGCTTGAACGACCTGGTTTATTGACTTCTGGTCAGTAGTAATTTCACCCTGTTGTGATTCTAGCCCCAGGATTACTCTGCTTGCTTTTGTTTCACTTGCCAAGCCAACCATTTCCCCACTTTGTCCCTCTCAAAGTAAGACTTAGATCTGGTTAATAGCAAATCCCTTTCTATCCAGCATGTGGCTATCTGATTCAGTTTACCCTTAAGTGACGTCATGTCTCCCAGGGTAACCCCATCACCTGTCATCACCCTTTTTTTCCAAGTCAGCCACCTGTTTCTCTAGATCTCTTTCTTCTTGAATAGCCTGTATTTTTATAAGCAGCATATGATATATATAATCCCCTCACATATGCCTTCATAGTCTCCCAAATAATTGAGACTGACATGTCCTCTGGTTTATTAACATTGATGAATTATGACAGGGCCTTCAATAGATGCTCCTTGTACTCCTTGGCACCCAACAAGGTGGGGTCCAGGTGCCACTGTCTGGCGGACTGTTCCTCGCTTACAATTCCTAATTCCACTAGGAAGGGAGCATGATCTAACACACATATGGGACCATATGAGGCATTACCCTCCCCCCAACACCCTGGGAGACATCAAAACATAGTATATACAAGTATAAAGGTGATGAGTATGTGAAAAAAAAGAGTACTCCTTGTCACAAACCCACTCAGCAAGTCAGGCCCTCTACTCCCAAAGTGCCAACCTCTGAGCACAGTCTTGTGAACAGTTTAACAGAACAAGGTAACCCTCTTGTCTGTTTTGTGAGTTCAGATCAACCTTTGGTCTCAAGTCTTGGAGGGACTCAAACTGTGAACCTCTTGCTAGCATACCCATTGCACAGGCTCAGATATTTCTATCTTTGGGGGGCCAAATATCTTTGCCTATGGGCACCTTACCAGGTATACAGAGATGAACCCTTAAAAACTTAAAAAAAAAGACCTCAGATTTAAAACGCTTCTCTTTCCAGTTTGGTACCACCATTCAAACTATGTCTAGTGCCTGCTATAACCATATATACTTTTCTTACAAATAAAAGAAATCAAAGACAGACCAAGTATGCTCTAAAAAGAGTTTTACTACAATAGATAAAAATATGTAAAACATACAATACAGAACAGTTATATCACAAGACATACAAATCTTTTAAAAGAACAAGGTTTAAACAGTGCAATTCCTACCTACAATACTTAGATTTGTCTCTACTTCTAAATACCTGCTTACAAGTGCTCAAGATGTTTCGTTGTCACAGTCTAGATAAAAAGTGTCTAAGTAAAACAGAATTATTCCTTAAAGTAAACTGTATTTGCCAACCCCTTTTGTGTGAGGTCATCTAGCTCCTCCTCTGTCAGATAATATATAAAAATATATATCTTATACAAAAAAAACAGGATGTCTTTTCAAAGTATGACATTCTGCAACTTCAGCATAATTCATATCCTTCAAATGACACTTCATTGATCTCATAATAAGCTTCCTCCTTCCAGGACATGAAAGCATCTTTATGATTTCGCACTTCTATGTAATAATCTGGATTTTCCTCCAACATCATAAAAGGGGATATTTCTTTTCCTGCCAGCTGGCCTGCTAATTAAGCTAGATCAACAGAATATCCCTGATTAAGGTCTGTTCTACTCTGTCATTAGCTTCAGGTCTGCCATGTAACATCTGGTCTCTAAAACTGTGTGTGTGATCTCACATGCTGTTTTCAGCATGTTATCATGGCTTTCATCTTTCAGATGAAACCTGGTGGGGGGGATGAGTGAGAACATTCTAAGAGCACCAGATTTTTCAGCAGAGACAGTCAGTAATACATTTTATATTAAAGACAAAATGGTACAGCACTCAGAACTGGCTGTCCACGTCACAATTCCTCCCCCACCTAGACTGAATTTGGAGGTTCTATCCCCTACATGGGATGAGCTTCCCAAATCAGTTCACTCCTCATAGACTCTAGACAGCCCATCTGAGTTCTGGTTCTTCGCTCCAGCCCTATGCACAATTTTTAGATCATACCCTTGTAAAGCAAGACTCCATTTTAGCAGTCTCCCATTGTTCTTCCCCATCTGCGTCAGCCAAACCAGGGGGGCTGTGGTCAGTCTAGGCCACAAAATGCTGCCCATACAAGTATGGCTCTAATTTCTTTAGGATCCACTCTACGGCAAGACACTCCTTTTCCACCATGGAGTACACTTGCTCCCTGGGAAGTAGCTTCCTGCTCAGCTACACTACTGGGTGATCTGTCCCTTGGCTAGATGTCTGACTCAGTACTGCTCCAATACCCACATCTGAGGTGTCTGTCTGAACTATAAAGGTTTTGCTATAGTCAGGACTTGCCAAAACAGGAGCACTGCACAGTGCCTCCTTTAGTCTGGTAAAGGCTTCCTCACAGGCTGGGCCCCAGGCATCTTTTTCTTTGTCAGGTCAGATAGGGGAGCAGCCAGGGCACTGTAATTGGGTACAAATTTCCTGTAGTACCCTGCTGTCCCTAGAAAGCTCCTGACCTGCTTCTGTGTTTCTGGTCTGGGCCATGCCTAGATCACCTCTATCTTTTTTTGGTTAGGATGGAGCTGTCCCCGGCCTACCACATGCCCGAGGTATGCCACTTCTCTCATGGCCACCTGGCACTTCTCGGCTTTGACAGTGAGCCCAGCCCTCTGTATCCTGTCCAGCACTTCCCTAAGGTGGGATAAGTGTTCCTCCTAGCTAGTACTAAAGATGGCAATGTCATCCAGGTATGCCATGGCGTACTCCTCAGCACCATTTAACACCTGGTTCACCAACCTTTGGAAAGTGGATGGGGCATTCTTCATTCCAAAAGGCATTACTTTCAACTCAAATAATCCTATCGGAGTGATGAAGGCCAACTTCTCCCTAGCTCTGTCTGTCAATTCTACTTGCCGATACCCCTTCATCAGGTCAATGGTCGTGAGGTAGGTCGCCCCTCCCAACTTGTCCAGGAGTTCATCCGTCTGGGGCACTGGGTGGGCATCTGACTTCGTGGCTGCATTCAGTCCATGATTGTCCACACAGAAACAAGTTGAGCCATCTGGCTTGGGCACAAGGACTAGGGGTGAGGCCCAGGGGCTGTGGGATCTCTGGATTACCTCTAAATCCAGCATCTCCTCCACTTCCCTCCTAATGTCCTTTTGGACAGCCTCTGACACTCGATATGCTGTCCACCGTATGGGTGTCTTTGTCCCTGTCTCCACATCATGCATAGCTAAGGGGATTAGTCCAGGCTTGGCGCTAAACAATGGGGCAAAGTCTGCTAAAACCTCCCTTACTTTCTGGATCTGATCCGGGGCCAGCTGGGGAGACAATTGTACTGCCTCCACAGAGGACTCCAGCTTGCCTTCCTTCAGCAAGTCCAGAAGGGGCTCTCCTTCATCCATTCTCTCTCCATGACTACACACTGCAAACACCATGTCAGCCCTATTTGCATATGGCTTCATCATGTTGACATGGTACATCCTTTCGGTCTGTCTTCTATCAGGTAACTCCACAATGTAGTTAGCAACATTTACCTTCCTAACCACTTTGTACGGTCCTGCCCACTCAGTTTGCAGCTTGTCTTTCCAGACTAGAATAAAGACCATGACTTCCTGCCCCACCATGTATGAGTGAGCTCTGGCTCTGCGGTCGTACCACACTTTTTGTTTCTGTTGGGCAGCTGCCAGGTTGCTCTGGGCTGTCCCCATAAGCTTCTTTAGCCTTTCCCTAAACCTAAGGACATAATCCACAATGGGAGTTCCCTGGGTGGTGTGCTGCCTTCCCAGTCCTCCCAGATCAAATCTAGGGGCCCACGTACCCAGCGTCCATATAAGAGTTCAAAGGGGGAAAATCCTGTTGACTGTTGAGGCACCTCCACGCATGCAAACAACAGGTGGGGAAGGTATTTCTCCCAGTCCCTCCCATGCTGTTCAGCAAACACCCGGAGCATTGACTTTAGGGTACCATTGAATCGTTCCACAAGCCCATTGGCTTGTGGGTGATACGGTGTCATGCATCTCTGCACCACCCCACACCTCTCCCATAAACATTTCATCAGGTGCAACATGAAGGAACCCCCTTGATCGGTGATTACCTCCTGTGGAAACCCAACACAGGAGAAAATCCCAAGTAAGACATCTGCCACTTTGTCTGTCCTCAGTGAGGATAGGGCGACTGCCTCTCAGTACCGGGTGGCATAATCCACCACAGTCAGGATGAATCTCTTCCCTGAGGAGCTGGGAGTATTTAAAGGCCCCACAAGTATCCATGCCCACCCTCTGGAATGGCTCCTCCACCATGGGCAAGGGAATAAGGGTGGCTTGGGTTTTCTTGCCCACCTTCCCTATTTATTGGCACCAGTGACAAGACCTGCAGTACTCTTTCACCTGCTGGGTGAAGTTAGGCCAGTAGAAATTCTGGGCCAACCCCTGCATTGTGTGTGTGATTCCCAGATGACCAGACAAGGGAATATCATGTGCAATGTTGAGAAACTGCTCACAATACCCCTGGAAAATGACAAGCTGCCTGCCTAGCATCCCTCCCTCTGTCTGTACTGCCTGAGTATACATAAGTCCATTTTCCCAATAAACCTTATGTCAGCTGTCACCTTCCTGTGCTCCATCAGAGTCTGCCCAAGCCCTCAGCTTTGCTAAACTAGGGTCACTCCTCTGAGCAGCTGCAAACCCCTCACACAGTCCCAAGGCATGGGACAGGTCCCCTTCAGTCGCTAAACTAGGGTCCCTAGCACTAGTGTCAGGGCCCTCAGGATTACTGTCAATCCCAACCCTCGACAATGGGTCACTCCTCCCTCTTCGGAGTAACCTTCCATAGCTGTGTGGTCACTTGCTACTGGGGAAATTTCTACCCTCTTTTTATCAGTCTCTATATCAGGAGACACGGGCTGGGGAACCAGCCTCCCAGTGGTTTCCACAATGGTTTCTGTGGGGTTCAGGGAACTACAATTTTCCCTTGCTGCTTGGCTACAGGTAACTGCACATACCATCCCCTGTTGGAGATTGTTACCCAGGATCACATCCACAGCTAATGTTTTGGCTACAGCCTCCTGTTGTACAGTTCCCCCTGTTTCACCCCAGTCTAGGAGAACACTAGCCAGTGGCAATGTTTTCTCTTCATCTGCAAAGTCTGTACAGTGACATACTTATTGGATATAAGCTGACCAGACTGTACCAGATTCACCTTTACCAAGGTCAGAGATTCCCCTGTGTCCCTTAACCCTTGCGTCTGTACACCATTCATGACTGGGTGCATGTATTCCCTCATGTTCACTGGCATGCTTCTAGGGACGCCATAAACAACCCACTTATTTTCTAGCACCCAATTCTGTATTATTGCTTGCCTTTCTGGGACACTGTCTGGCAATATGCCCAGTTTCTTTACACAGCTAACAGGCATTTCTTACTTCACAGAAATCTTTTTGTTGAAACCTGGGGCTAACTGGTTTTGGTGGAGGCAGTGAGGGTTTTAGCTGCCCTGAAGGTGTGCTTTTCTCTTTCTGCTCTGCCACACCTGCCCCATTCACTCTCAGAGCAGGTCTGCTTTTGGCAGAGTAGTACGAGAGTTCAGCAGCCTCTTGCACTGTTTTGTGATCTCGGTCCTCTAGCCAGGTTTTTAGCTCTGCTGGGCAAGCCCAATAAAACTGTTCTAATAAAATCACATTTTCAATTTTATCAACAGAGTTTGCCTCAATTCCTTCCCACCAACGTTTTTAAAACTGACGTTGTTTCGTGGCTAGCTCCTCATAGCTCATATCAGGGCTTCTCCTGAGCTTACAGAATTTAGCTCTGTATGATTCAGTAGTTAATTCAAACTTTTTTAACAGTGCAGCTTTTAGCTTTCTGTAGTCATTGCTGTCCTCATTGTCCATTTGACCCAATGCATCCCAAGCTTTCCCGGTAAGTAGCGAGGACAGCTGGAAGCTCCAGGACTTTCTAGAAATTTTAGACTGAATACAATCTTTTTCAAAAGAATTTAAAAAGGCATCCATGTCCTCCCCCTCCTTAAATTTAGCTATTAGTTTGGAGTTCAATTTGTAACCCAATCCTGCAGTCCTAGTTAAATCCAAGCCACTTACTTGCTCTGGTGTCACTGGTCAGAGTCGTAGCTTCTCCAGTTCATGGTGCCACTGGCGCTCCTCTCTCTTCTCCTCTGCAGCTCGCTGGAGCTCACGCTCCTCACGGTCTGCCTCTTTCTGTTCTCGCTCTGCCTCCAGTTCCATCCTGTGCAACTCAATTTGTAGCCTGAGTACCTCTGGATTCAGGATACTGGTGACCCTCCCTGCTGCTGTGACCCTTCACTGACAGCGGTCCTGCTGTCCTCCTCATCCACTCTGGACCCTTCACTGGCCACTAGCCCTTCCACACTTGAGGTTTGGTCCTTTCCAGTCATGCTTGGTGACTCGCTGCTCTGGGTACCATCAGGGCATCTATGAGGCTCTGCTTGCTTGCTTTCACCTTGAACAGGACTCCTCTGTCCCCATACAACTGCCTTAAGTAATCTACAGTGTGCATGCTGTAGTTAGAAGTCATCTTTCCTGAACACTGCTACTTTGACTGCACGTTAGAAAAAAAAAATAAAGCGGGTAGGAACTTGACTGTAAGCCAAGTGATAAATAGTTCTGTTTCCTTTTTAAAATAAAACTCTGTCTTTTTCTTTCTTTGCACGAGAGCTTACGGTCTCAGCTGACACAGAACAATAAAGCTTGTGATACCAAAATTAAGCCACCGCTGCCAACCAATCTGTTACAAACCCACTCAGCAGGTCAGGCCCTCTACTCCCAAGGTGCCAACCTCCGAGCGCAGCCTTGTGAACAGTTTAACAGAACAAGGTAACCCTCTTGTCTGTTTCATGAGTTCGGATCAACCTTTGGTCTCAAGTCTTGGAGGGACTCAAACTGTGAACCTCTTGCTAGCATACCCATTGCACAGGCTCAGATATTTCTATCTTTGGGGGGCCAAATATCTTTGCCTACGGGCACCTTACCAGGTATACAGAGATGAACCCTTAAAAACTTAAAAAAAAGACCTCAGATTTAAAACGCTTCTCTTTCCAGTTTGGTACCACCATTCAAGCTATGTCTAGTGCCTGCTATAACCATATATACTTTTCTTACAAATAAAAGAAATCAAAGACTGACCAAGTATGCTTTAAAAAGAGTTTTATTACAATAGATAAAAATATGTAAGACGTACAATACAAAACTGTTATATCACAAGACATACAAATCTTTTAAAAGAACAAGGTTTAAACAGTGCAATTCCTGCCTACAATACTTAGATTTGTCTCTACCTCTAAATACCTGCTTACAAGTGCTCAAGATGTTTCATTGTCAGAGTCTAGATAAAAAGTGTCTAAGTAAAACAGAATTATTCCTTAAAGTAAACTGAATTTACCAACCACTTTTGTGTGAGGTCATCTAGCTCCTCCTCTGTCAGATTATATATAAAAAAATATATATCTTATACAAAAAAAAATAGGATGTCTTTTCAAAGTATTACATTCTGCAACTTCAGCATAATTCATGTCCTTCAAATGATACTTCGTTGATCTTATAATAAGCTTCCTCCTTCCAGGACATGAAAGCATCTTTATGATTTCGCACTTCTATGTAATAACCCGGGTTTTCCTCCAATATCATAAAAAGGGATATTTCCTTTCCTGCCAGCTGGCCAGCTAATTAAGCTAGATCAACAGGATATCCCTGATTAAGGTCTGTTCTACTCTGTCATTAGCTTCAGGGCTGCCATGTAACATCTGGTCTCTAAAACTGTGTGTGTGATCTCACATGCTGTTTTCAGCATTTTCTCATGGGTTTCATCTTTCAGCTGAAATCTGGGGTGGGGATGAGTGAGGTCATTCTAAAAGCACCAGATTTTTCAGCAGAGACAGTCAGAAATACATTTTATATTAAAAACAAAATGGTACAGCACTCAGAACTGGCTGTCCACGTCACACTCCTGCCCCTCTGGGTAAAGATGTGGCCACACCTCTGTTAAAGCTCTTTCTTTAGCTAATGCCTGGAGCACTACAGCACTCTTCGTTGGTGGGCAGGTTTGGGTCCCTGAATGGTTCAGGATCTGATCCGGAAAGTTAATAAAGCCCTTCCACTCCGATAACTATGTTATCCCTCAAAGAGGCCGGCACCAGCACCAAATGGTGAAAGAACCCCAGGCAGCATGCAAAATTCCTGTACCTCAGGTGCCCCAGGGCAGGCACTTTTGCATCTGGACACCTACTGATCTTCAGTGCCTGCCCTGCAGGGCACCTAAGGTATTCCTGCTTTCTCCATTTTATTTTTTGTTGTTGCAGTGGCTCCTGTGGCTTTAAATTGCACAAGGGACTTTTTTTTTTCTGGAGTGGAGACTCAGCGAGTGCAGGTGCAGCAAGCTGACACTGGGACACAATCAAGATACACTAAACTGCTCGTCCCAATGTCCGCAGACATGCTAAAATGCTGGCTGAGGAGAGGATGGCATTATTTGTCCTACAGCCAACTGCGATGTAGCAGGGGTCTTTCTGTTACTGCTGGAGGCGGGTTTCACCATTAGATGCCAGTCACTGATTGCAGTTTGCATAGCATGCCCACCTCTTCTTCAGTGTTATGCATGGACCCTGCTGCAAAATGCGGCAGTCTGCACTATTGTGCTGAGCTGTTAGTACGTTCCTGTGTGTGTGAGCAAGAACAAACCTCAGAGAAGTGCTCACACAGCAATCATGATAACAGATTGTGATCAGACTGATAGTAACCAACTGTTGAGTGTTGGGGAAAAAAAACTGAAAGCACTTTTAAGAGCTACACACTACCCATATACTGTACCATTTAATTACTGTACTTTGCATTGGGAGGATTTAGATTTAGGCAGGAGAGGCGAGTGAGACCACGAGGTTCTGTGGTAGCACTGAGAGCAAAATCGGGATTTAGTGACCTTCACCAGATGAAGAAAATATAAAACAACATAGAAAAAATAGTTACTTTACTAAGATCAAGACAGAGCAACTGTATATTGTAGTAGTAAGAGGGAACAGCTCAGGAATGCAATGCAGTCAATGAAAGGGATAGTCAACTCAGCTCATTATTACAACAACTTAAGAGCTGAAGTTAATTAGCTAGTCTAAAGCAAGCAGTTTATGGTCTGTCTCTGGCTCTGACTGTACTGCAGCAGGCATACAACTGTTGGAAAAAAATCATCTAAAAAGACTACTAGTCTGACTAGACCTCAGTATAATGTCTTGGTGTAGTAGGGGCCATTCATATACACTTTTCAGGCTGCAGCAAGTCGGCAACACAGTCTGTTGTTTTCCCCTCAGTTGCTTGCTTACAGCTTCTTGGGGGAACTTTGCTGTGTATAATTCACAGACAGTAAAATCAATCTGTCAATAAAATCTTAGCCTGTGTGTTAGTAACTGCCAGCTACTGAGGTGTAACATAAAAAAGCTTTTTGGAGGAGAGGCCTGGTAAGGAGCTTAGCTAATAGAGCTGCCTTGGACCTACTTGCACAATAAAGTACCACCTAGCTATGCTAACCTAAATAAAGGCTGAGATTGAAACTTCAGACTGAGAGGGGGTGCTACTGCCAATCTAAAGTTTAAAAGCCTTTTACAAGCTCCTCTGACCTCTGTCTATAAATACAGGGTGGGATCTAAAATAAGACATCTTAAATAAAGTTTGAACAGACTTTTTTTTACAACTTAAGCTACTGTTGAATTTCATTACCTAAAATCTGAATACTGTTTAAAAAAAATGTTTAAATCAAATTTTATCTAACCTAAAATCTGAATACTGATATAGAACTCTGGTTAGGGTTTTTTACAAGCTACTCTGTAGACTATCTAAAATCTGAATACTGAGGCTGAGTGATTTAAAATCTGTTAAGCTTTTTTTACAAGCTACTCTGTGGACTATCTAAAAAGTCTGTTAAGCTTCATTTATGAGCTAGTCTCTACTTGTCTGTGGAGGACTACCCTCTGAGTAAAAAAGTGCAACTTTGAGCAAAAAACACAAGAAATAATCAGGCACACACAGTCAGTTTTAAGTTGCTACATTTATTATATTGACAAAGACAACACACAGTTTTTCTTGTTGCGTTTAATGACAATTACAAGACAGATAACTTAAAGTTCATTTCAACAGATTAAACATTCAGATTAAGCATTTTGCAAAGCATTAGCTTAGTCAGATACCATTAGTCTTTTTAAATTTGGATTTAAGAGAAAGCATATTGATGAGTCTGTGGGATGATGGTGACGATAACGAAAATGCTTGGTTCAGTGAAGATGACTTTTAAAATTATGTAAACTAAGGGGCGGCATGTAAATATTTTCTTCGGCATGTACTTCCACTAACTACATGCCCAAATGGGCATGTACTTTTTTTCACTAATTGCATACCCTGACCCCAGGTTATCGAAGTTCAGGCCATACAATGAAACCAGAGTAAGCCTCCCAACCCCCACACCATGGTGTCCTCCACTATGTACCTGCCCTGGGGATCACATATTTGAAAGTGAATGGTAACCCTAAGGCCTAGGCAGAGACAAAGTGCACCCCCCCGGCCTTAGAAGTAAATGAGGCAACTAAAAGGGTACCCCCCCATATACTCACCAGCCTATCTGACTCCTCTTTTGTCAAAAAGGTTTCTTGTCGAAGGACCACATCCCCTCTTTCTTTCTTAATATAGAATCAGACCCTTTTCCTCTTAACCACCATTTTCAGACCATTGACGTTCCAAGAAATAATTTTCAGAGAGCCCATTTTTTAAGTTGTAAAGAATCGGTTGCACCAGACTGCAACTCATACAGTAAGACTCCCTTACTAAAACTAGTAGACAGACATGCTGTAATTATACCAAAACTAATATGAAGAACATCTTACTTGCTGAAATGTTTAAACATTTTCCAAAACAAAACTTCAACAATCAAAGTTTCAACAAAGAACTCAAACATAACTTTCTCCCCCCCAACCAGGTAAAAAAACCTGCCTAAGGAGACTACTGGTATCCGAAGTTATACCCTGCCCTTTCCCCCTAACCTACCCCATCGATGCCCCTACCCCAACTAATAAACTCCCCATCGAAAAGAACCCCTCCCACATGAGAATCAAAGGAAAATTTCTCAACCCTCCCTGAATCATTTTCCCACCCTGACCCTCCCATACAACTCCAGTATGAGAAAGCCCGTTCATCTCCCACTACTTGTTGTGGAAAGAGACTACTGTGGCCTTCCACCCTAATATAGTATTTTCCAGAGGTTAAGTAACAGGAACCACCCACAAATATAATTTATAATCAGAGGGGAGGTCTTATCTCCCAGCAGTGTGTGGTATCTCTTGCTATCAGAGGAGAAGAAGGAAGGGCCTAGGGGAGCCATTCCAGATTCAAGAGAAGCATAGGGCGTGCCCTTCCCAGATGGACTGCCACTCAGGAGGAAGTCAGGGGTGAAGGTAGGAGTCACTGCTCCTACGGGGTACCCAGAGTGGTGCACTAAGGTAGTGTACCCCCCAAATCAATGCTATTAACAGACTGACTCTGTAGTGCTCCTCCAACCTGTAAAATAAGTCCCCAGACCTCCCTGAATCTCAGACCAATGATACAATGTATGCACCTCCAGAATGGAAGAAAGGGGAGTCTACACCCCACCCCTTAGTTTTATTTTCATCAAACAGCCCTCACCTTCCCCACCCCCACTGCAATGTCTCAGAAGCTGAACAACTTCCTCCAGATTTTAGGATACAAACTGCTTCAATTTAGCAAAGAAAACATTAAACATCAATTGTAGAAACATCGTATAAAATAAATCAGTGTGAAAGCTGAAATAATCACCATTAAAGTGTGCCAGAACAGTACCTGGTTAGATTAGCGCTACATGAATAGCACCACTCAACAGAACGCTAGTTCGTATAGCGCTAACATGGACAACGAGAGGGGATATACAGCGCTTTCAGTAAGCACTCCCCTGGTCACTATCCGTAGTGCTGGAACAGCACAATAGCACCAGAATCCAGGTGGCTTGCTGAGCTGTTCCTGTGGTGTGGAGGGCTGGTGCAATGAGCAGCTCTGCCTGCAGTGCTCAAGACCAGGGTTCTGATCCTGGCTTTTTTTTGCTCTCAAGAATTACACTTGAGTACGTGGGGCCATGGAAACAGTATTCCACAGCCCCACAAATTTTAACTTTCCCTGTGATATGCTCCCCCTGGAGTGTTAATCCTTCAGTCCAGGGGGTGTAGGGGCCCAGGGCCCCCTGTGTGGGGGTGTGTGGGTGCACAACCTCCCACAAAAAGAAAATGACACTATTATTGCGCACGGTTCTTGACTGCACTATTATTGATAGTGCCATCCTGACCCAGTGCTTAATAAAACATCAGTGTGCCCTCTTTCCTCCAACTTGCAGAGGTACTTTCTGAATGACTATCACTGTTATTACCTCCCCCCCCCCCCATGGACAAAGCTTCATTGGCACGTCCCATATTTTGCTCTGTATTAAAATAGCACCTTAAATTCAAAACTCTACACATTTTATAAATATCAATTGTAACTTGGAAGAAGTCCAGATCAACTGTAGGGGAAAACGAAAGCTTTGTTCAACAAATGCAACTCATCACTTCTTAAAATGTAACCATAGATGTTTATAACATTGCCTCTACACTCTACCTGTGTATTTATTGTTTCTTGTCTCTCCCACTGGTGCTTTTTGGTGCCTTGTTTTCCCTTTCTTGTCTTCTTGTGCCCCCTTGATACCGCGTTCTCCTGGTGCTGTGCCACAGTCCCCCATCCTGCTCCTCATCCCAAAAAACCTCAGAGCCATCAAATTCAGTCCTGCGTACTGCTCTCGTGTCCATAGCACTTGCAGCACTCATACTAGGTGTCTGTTTCAGTACTGGTTTCAGTTAGAATCTCACTTTGTTTTTCATTATAGTCCATATTCTGTTTTTTTCTTAGACCAACTAAAGATGTTTCCTGATTTGTTACAGTGTAAACAAGCTCATGGATTAAGGTCAGAGAAAGGGTGCTTATCTTGGGCATAGCTTGTGTGTATTAGAGGGCAGGTTGATGGTAAGTGCCCTGCAGTCTCCAGGGGTAAAGTGAATGTGCTGGAGGGCTGGGTGGGGGTGAGTGCCTGCAGTCTCCAGAGGTAAAGTGAATGCGCTGGAGGGCTGGGTGGTGGTGAGTGCCTGCAGTCTCCAGAGATAAAGTGAATGTGCTGGAGGGCTGGGTGGCGGTGAGTGCCTGAAGTCTCCAGGAGTAAAGTGAATGTGCTGGAGGGCTGGGTGGTAGTGAGTGGCTGCAGTCTCCAGGGGTAAAGTGAATGTGCTGGAGGGCTGGTGGGTGGCGAGTGCCTGCAGTCTCAGGGGTAAAGTGAATGTGCTGGAGGGCTGGGTGATGGTGAGTGCCTGCAGTCTCCAGGGTTAAAGGGAATGTGCTGGAGGGCTGGGTGGTGGTGAGTGCCTGCAGTTTCCAGGAGTAAAGTGAATGTGCTGGAGAGCTGGGTGGTGGTGAGTGCCTGCAGTCTCCAGGGGTAAAATGAATGTGCTGGAGGGCTGGTGGATGGCGAATGCCTGCAGTCTCCAGGGGGTAAATTGAATGTGCTGGAGGGCTGGTGGATGGCCAGTGCCTGCAGTCTCCAGGGGTAAAGTGAATGTGCTGGAGGGCTGGTGGGTGGTGAGTGCCTGCAGTCTCCATGGGTAAAGTGAACATGCTGAAGGGCTGGTGGGTGGTGAGTGCCTGCAGTCTCCAAGGGTAAAGTAAATGTGCTGGAGGGCTGGTGGGTGGTGAGTGCCTGTAATCTCCAGGGAGAAAGTGAATGTGCTGGAGGGCTGGTGGTTGGTGAGTGGCTGCAGTCTCCAGGGGTAAAGTGAATGTGCTGGAGGGCTTGTAGGTGGTGAGTGCCTGCAGTCTCCAGGGGGTAAAGTGAATGTGCTGGAGGGCTGGGTGGTGATGAGTGCCTGCAGTCTCCAGGGGTAAAGGGAATGTGCTGGAGGGCTGGGTGGTGATGAATGCCTGCAGTTTCCAGGAGTAAAGTGAATGTGCTGGACAGCTGGGTGGTGGTGAGTGCCTGCAGTCTCCAGGAGTAAAGTGAATGTGCTGGAGGGCTGGTGGATGGCGAATGCCTGCAGTCTCCAGGGGTAAAGTGAATGTGCTGGAGGGCTGGTGGATGGTAAGTGCCTGCAGTCTCCAGGGGTAAAGTGAATGTGCTGGAGGGCTGGTGGGTGGTGAGTGCCTGCAGTCTGCAGGGGTAAAGTGAACATGCTGAAGGGCTGGTGGGTGGCGAGTGCCTGCAGTCTCCAAGGGTAAAGTAAATGTGCTGGAGAGCTGGTGGGTGGTGAGTGCCTGCAGTCTCCAGGGGGAAAGTGAATGTGCTGGAGGGCTGGTGGTTGGTGAGTGCCTGCAGTCTCCAGGGGTAAAGTGAACATGCTGGAGGGCTGGATGGTGGTGAGTGCCTGCAGTCTCCAGGGGTAAAGTGAATGTGCTGGAGAGCTGGTGGGTGGTGAGTGCCTGCAGTCTCCAGGGGTAAAGTGAATGTGCTGGAGGGCTGGTGGATGGCGAGTGCCTGTAGTAAAGTGAATGTGCTAGAGGACTAGTGGATGGTGAGTGCCCTGCAGTCTCCAGGGGTAAAGTGAATTTTGCTGGAGAGCTGGTGGGTGGTGAGTGCCTGCAGTCTCCAAAGAGAAAGTGAATGTGCTGTAGGACTGGTGGATGGTGAGTGTCTGCAGTCTCCAGGGAGAAAGTGAATGTGCTGGAGGGCTGGTGGGTGGTGAGTGCCTGCAGTCTCCAGGGATAAAGTGAATGTGCTGGAGGGCCGGTGGATGGCGAGTGCCTGCAGTCTCCAGGGGTAAAGTATATGTGCTGGAGGGCTGGTGGGTGGTAAGTGCCTGAAGTCTGCGGGGATAAAGTGAATGTGCTGGAGGGCTGGTGGATGGCAAGTGTCTGCAGTCTCCAGGGGTAAAGTGAATGTGCTAGAGGGCTGGTGGGTGGTGAGTGCCTGCAGTCTCCAGGGATAAAGTGAATGTGCTGGAGGGCTGGGTGGTAGTGAGTGCCTGCAGTCTTCAAGGGTAAAGTGAATGTGCTGGAGGGCTGGTGGGTGGTGAGTGCCTGCAGTCTCCAGGGTTAAAGTGAAGTGCTGGAGGGCTGGGTGGTGGTGAGTGCCAACAGTCTCAAGGGGTAAAATGAATGTGCTAGAGGGCTGTTGGGTGGTGAGTGCCTGCAGTCTCCAGGGGTAAAGGGAATGTGCTGGAAGGCTGGTGGGTGGTGAGTGCCTGCAGTCTCCTGGGGTAAAGTGAATGTGTTGGAGGGCTGGTTGGTGTTGAGTGGCTGCAGTCTCTAAAAAGAAGGTCCATCATTAAGGATGTGTACCTGTGTGCTCTATAAGGACACCAATTGGCTTAACCTTGAAAACAGAATCAAATTCCACACATCTCTTAGCAAAAAAAATCACTCTTGGCCTCGCCCCTGTGGCACTCACTTCCTTAATCGCCTTGGACTCTAAAGTTAAGCACACCTGTAGCTCAGATACCCATCGTCTCTCCATCCCTTCCTGTTGCACAACTCAATTCCAAAGATCCTTTTGCTACAGGGCACCCTTGTGGATGAATAACCTACCCTCCTCTTTGCATTTTGATCAAAGAATTGGTAGCTTCAAACGCACCTTAGGGCCCATCTTCGGTCCTCAAGTGACTGCGACTGTTCGTGAACTGGTGCCCTGTCCCTCTACGACTGACAATGGCCTCTGGCTTGCCTCTGCATACAGCTCTTACCTCCGCCAGCTCAGGGATGTTAGTTTCCAGTCTCTTTAAACTGTCTCAAACTGTACTAGTTCCAGAATGTTAGCCTAACTTTCCTGTTGTGACATAACTTTACTCTGTAATAATCAATCATTGTATTTGTATCTGTACTTATTTGTATTTGTGCATCTGATCTATTATATGTGACGTGGAACGTTTGTAAAAGAGTCTTTGACTCAAAGGTATTTCTGATTCTTCTGAAATAAATAAATAAATAAATAAATAAATAAATAAATAAAGGAAGGAATACTGGTTGCCACAGATGAGTGTGTTAGGCTCAGGGGGAAGAACACAAGGGCCAAAGCGCCCTGCTGGTTCGGTTCTGGAGTTGCTAAGGCAGTAAGGGAAAAGGGATTGGCCTATAGAAAATTCAGGAAGCCCTAGAAAGAGGTAGATAGGGAAAATTACCTAAGGTTGGCTAGTCAGGCAAGTAAGGAAGTCAGGCGAGCAAAGAAACAGTAGGAGCTGCAAATTGCTGAAGGAATTAAGAAGATGGAGAAGGCTTTCTTTCACCATATAAGTGAGAAAAGGGACAAGAAGGAAGGGATTGTTAGGCTTAAGAAAGGGGTGGAGTGGGTGGAGGATAATGGAGGAAAAGCAGAGATACTAAATGAATACTTCTATTCTGTCTTCACCATGGAGAAGGATGGACCAGCGCCTTCAGGAGGGAAAAGAGGAGCAGGGGGGAGGGAAACACAGACATAGTGATAGAGGAGGATAGAGTGAGGGAGGGTCTGCTGGCATTGAAAGTGGACAAATCACCAGGCCCGGACAAAGTACATCCAATGGTACTAAAGGAACTGGCTGAGGAGCTGGCAGGGTCACTGGCAGACCTATTTAATAGTTCACTAGAGTCAGGCGTGGTATCACAGGACTGGAGAACAGCATATCTAGTGCCCCTCCACAAAAGCAGTCCCAAGGATGATCCAAGGAATTACAGGCCAGTCAGTCTGACCTCCATTGTGGGCAAGCTCATGGAGACCATACTAAAGGAAAGGTTGGTGGCATATCTAGAGGAGCATGGTCTCCAAGATGTGAGGCAGCATGGGTTCATGAGGGAGGAGATCATGTCAAACAAATCTGATTGACTTCTTTGGCTGTATCACTAAGACAGTAGACAGGGGCCAAGCAGTAGACATCCTCTATCTTGATTTCAGTAAGGCCTTTGACTCTGTGTGCCCCACAAAAGGTTGACCAGGAAGTTGGTGGATCTTGGAGTTGGGGAGAAGATGGCCAGATGGGTGGAAAACAGGATGAGGGACAGAACCCAAAGGGTGGTGGTGGGAGGAGAGTTATCTGGCACCAGATATGTAACCAGTGGGGTACCACAGGGCTCCGTGCTGGGGCCGGTGTTGTTCAATGTCTTCACCAATAACATTGGGGATGGCATTAAAGGCAAAATGTGCCTATTTGCAGATGACACCAAGCTCTGTGGGAGAGTGGACACAGCTGAAGGGATACAGAACCTACATGAAGATCCGGAAAAGCTGGGGGAAGTGGTCCAGGATCTGGCAGCTTGGCTTTAATGCCAAGAAATGTAAAGTTATGCATATTGGAGCCAAGAATCCCAGGACAGAGTATTACCTGGGTGGAGTCCGAGTAGCTGTATCAGAGGAGGAGAAGGATCTGGGAGTGATGATCATTAGTGACCTGAAGCACTCCACACAGTGCAACAAAGCAGCATCAAAGGCAAACAAGATGCTGGGATGCATAGCTAGGGGGATCAGTAGTAGGAGAGAGGAGGTTATACTGCCCTTGTACAGGTCACTGGTAAGGCCACATCTAGAGTAAGGAGTTTAGTACTGGTGCCCACACCTCAAAAAGGACATTAACCTGCTGGAGAAGGTACAGAGGAGAGCTACAAAGATGACAGCCAGTCAGCAGGGCAAGGCATACGAGGAGAGGTTGAGGGCACTGAACATGTACTCCCTGGAAGACAGGCGAGAGAGAGGGGACATGATTGGGATATTCAAGTACTTGAAAGGGACAAATAATGTTGATAAGGAAAGTCTCTTTAAGCGGAGTGGCAACCATATCACGGGGGGCACAGTCTTAAGCTGAAGGGTGGGATGTTTGGGAGGGATGTCAGGAAGCACTTTTTCACAGAAAGGGTGGTGGACACTTAGAATGCACTGCCGAAAGAGGTAATCTCGTTAAAGACAGTGAGCAGCTTTAAGAAAGGCTGGGATAGGCATAGGAGGAAGATAAGAACCATGGGTAGGGAGGATGGGAGGAGTGGTGAGGGAGGGCAGTGTCATTAGCTCAAGCTGTGGACCCTGCAATACGAGCAGACTTGATAGATGAAATGGCCTTCTTCCGCTGGCTGGTATTTTCGTATGTTAGTGGGGTGGAGTGCCCTGCTGGGAAAGGGAAGAAAAGAAAGTGTATAATCAAACTATTAATTTTATGTTTATTTGTTTACCATTTATGAAAGAGGTGTTTTGTGCCATTAATGGCTGTTCAAGCCATTTTTTCACCTTTTCAGTAAAAATTTACCTTCTTTCTCACCAAACCAAGTGTCAATGTCTTTGCTTACAGAGCCAGTGTCTCACATTCCTACAGGTCTCCAGGTCAGTCCAGTGCAACATTCCCTACCTTGGCATCTCTCAGCTACACCAACTGGGGAGGTAAGGTACGATACTCAGGTAGTACCCAACTGGAGAAGTGTTGTCAGAGGGAAAGGGACAGAGAATCCTTAATGACACCCATTACTGTGTGGAATAGTCCCAGCTGTGGCCAGAAGTTAGTGCAGTAGCCCCCCGTCAACACCATATATTCTGCTTCTAATAAACAGGACTCGTGAAAACATACAAAGCCTTGATTATCCCAATTTCCCCTCAGACTGGGACCCTGAATGGACTCTGAAGAACTTTGAAGAGATAGACACTGTGATATTTGACATTCCCACAAATTTACCAGATATTGAAACTATAGCTGAGTTCATGAAACAGAAAAAATCTAAAACCAAAGTCAACCTTTTGTCCAACTACCTGTTTTCTGCACCAATAAATACTTTTGAAAAACTAGTCATCACTGAAGTTGACAAAGTATTAAATTCATCAAAAAATCAGTTTTATTAGATTTACAAAAAAATGAAAAATATTGTCATAAAGCAATCAGATAAATGAGGACAAACAGTGATACAGTACTGGATCAAGAGTATTTTTTAAAGGAAGCATTGACAATTGACAAATATTGATAATTATCAAAAATTAAACTGTGATCCCCTGAAGCATTTAAGAAATGTCTAGATAGTTTTTTTGAATAAATTCCTGACTGAAGACATCATCACAGAAAAATAATTCCAGTTCTTAAGACAAGATCATCCCATTGTACCAACTGTTTATATATTACCTAAGCTCCACAAGAACCCCACCTACCCACCTGGGAGGCTCATAATTTCTAGTGTAGGCTGCCTTATGGAACACCTAGCAACATTCATTGACATGTTTTGCAAACTATCGTAGTGAGATTACCCTCCTAATTAAGGGGTACAGTGGGCGGTTCTTGAGGTAATGGGGCAATATAAGTCTGATGTTGGTAGTGTGTGGCTGACAACAGATGTCAAGTCACTTTATACCAGCATCAAACAGCATCTTGGTCTATGAGATAAAGGGATCATTTTCAGATGTCTGAATTGCTTGCACTGGATTTTGTTTTGCAGGCTCTGGATCTGATCCTGTCCAGCAACTATTTCATTGTCGAATCTGTTTTATTTACAAACCTGTGGGATTGCTATGGGCTCGTCTGTGGCTCCCTCCTATGCCAACATTTTTGGGGGGTTGGTGGGAGGAGGGGGCCATATACGACTCCAGAAGCAACCCTTATTTGTACAGGATCAGATACTGGGGCCATTTTATTGATGATATATTGTGCATTTGGTGGGGTTCAATACAGGAGGCAGTTGATTATGTTGGTTTGCCTAACAAAAATGATTTGAAACTGTGGTTTACTTTTAAAATTGATCCAGTTTGTATTCCTTTCTTAGATCTGAATCTTAAGTTTGGTCCACAAGGTAAAATCATTACAGAAACATATCGAAAACCTAGTTCTGATAACACTTTCTTAAAATATGAACGTGTACATCCAAAACATTTAATTAAAGGTATACCCACTTGTCAGTTTTTAAGAATTAGACATAATTGTTCTGATTTAGAGGCATTTGTGACGCATTCAGAAGACCTATATAATAGGTTCCTAGAAAGAGACTGTGATAAATTAACCTTAGATAATGCAAAATGAAGAGCCCTAAACACAGACAGAAATGACCTGTCAAATCTAAAGTCATGTGCTACACTGCTCTAATGTGATGCAGTGCCTCCACCTTGGGTAGTGATATGGGGTACTTGGCTGCTGAAACACAAGACTATCACCCCCCCCAGGAAACAATGCCTAAACTGCCCACACAGCCCATCCCCCAAAGCCAGTGACACAGTAAGCATAAAAACATAGAAATTGTCATCAGATAAGGACCGCTAGGACCATCCAGTCTGCCTGGAGGCCCTATGCATTGTATGTGGCCACTGATCCTATGCGATCAATGGCTTGTCATCACTCCCTCCCTATTCAGGCTTCCCCTGTGCCTGTCCCAAGCATGCTTAAACCCCTCCACTGAGCTTGCCCCCACTACCTCCTGTGGCAGACTATTCCATGTGTTGACTACCCTTTCTGTGTAGAAAAACTTCCTCACATTACCTCTTAATCTGCCCCCCTCCAAATTTCTTATTGTGCCCCCTTGTTCTAGTACTGTTTCTACATTGGAAAAGCTCCCTGCCTGCACCATATTTATGCCTTAAGGTACTTGAAAGTTTTAATCATGCCCCCGTCCTCCTCTCCTCCAGTGAGTACATATTGAGGTCCCTTATTCTCTCCTGATATGTTTTGTGGTGTAAGCCCTACCCCATTTTTGTTGGCCTTCTTTGGATAGTCTCCACCTAATTGCTTTTCCAAGATGGCTGCTGGGCTGAGCATGCTGCTGTGTTAGGAGGCTCTGAGTTCTCTGTTTTAATGTTTATTTTCTTTTCGTTTATTTAGTTTGTAGTTCAATATTCGTTTAAGATTTAACATTTAACGTTTTGGTCAACGTTTATTGTATTTTTCTTTCAGTGTTTTGCCAAAAATCAGCGGACCGGTGGAGTGTTTATCCTTGGAGGAGTTCAGTGGACCAGTGGAGTGTTTATTCTTGGAGGAGTTCAGGACATTTTGGACGTTTTGGATGAAGGGAATCAATATTCTAGCAACTCACCTTTAATCTAGTCACCGACTGTTTCGGCATCCGTGCTCGGCTGCTCGACGGCATATTGAGTGGCCGTGAAATAGTTTGAGGAGTTTTCTGGCTTTAAGACCGGGGATTTTCCTCACCTGTTATAGGATCTATCAGGGCGGAGGGAAGCGTTTGTAGTGTTCAGCATCCTAGTGGCCTATTGCTCGACTTGGCCAGTGCTTCGAGACTGGGAGTTTAATCCTCCGACGTAGGTGCTGCAGGACTACGTCTGTTATTAGGATCAGCTGCCTGTAGTGTATGTGTATGGCGTGGAGTAGTTTGTGGGGGTTTTGACTGTTTTGCCCCCCGCCCGCTGTAGGATCCATTGGGACAAAGAGAAGTGTCTGGAGTGGAACTGTTTATGGGATTTTTTAGCTTTTCAAGTGGAAATATTGTGGATGCTGTTACTGAAGGATTCCTTGAGTTATATCCTGACTATCCTGAAACTTCAGGTGAATATTCTAGCAACTCACCTACTCTAGCAGGTGCTCTCTAGGGTTTGCCACTCCACAGGGGGCTGGGGTTTTCTCCAGTCGGGGAACTGAGTGGAGTGCCTCGCTCCCTTGGACCATGGAAATTGCTACTATAGTGGCTTTTCTCATGGTCCTTTGGTGTGAGTGGCATTAACTGCCCTGGTGTGCACTTGGCAGGGAGTAGAGGGGTTGGAACTGTGTTCTGGACTAAATCCCTTCGTGGATTTTTGATCCTGCTGTATAGAGTTTTTGTGGACCTCCGCCTTGGACTGTTTTTCCTGCTTGGGTTTACTTGGCTGCCTCCTTGATTTGGACTTCCGGAACCTATGTGGATTTTTGGATCTGCTTCAAGAGGTTGCTGACTGTTGTCTTCTTTCGGACTTTGATTTGGACACTCGGGTGGTGAGAGGACCCTGGGTCCATAAATTTTTGTTTGTTTTAATTTTCTTTTGCTTATTTGACTTTACAGTTTGTGTCTTTCTCCTAGCAGTGAGAAAGACTGATATTATTTCCTCCCCAGTTGTGAGAGAACTGGGGGAGTTTATTTTCCTTTTTTGTTTAAAATTGTATGTTTTTATGTTGGTTTGGCAGTGAGAGTGCCATTGTATCCTCTTTCCCTGGTGGTGAGAGGACTGGGGGGGGATTGTACAAGAATTTATTATTTATTTTTGTTTAAATTTGTATGTCATTGAAATTGTATATTTAATTTTGTTTATTTTAGTAGGACTGTTAGTTTAGGTTAGTTTGAATATTTTGGGTTGGGTTTTGTTTTGTTTTGTTTTTGTTTATTTTTGGATAAGTTTAGGGATTATTTGATCATTTTTATTGTTATAAGATTGTGTTTTTTTTATTTTAGTGTTTATTATTTTAGTTAAGTAGCAACATGTGCTGGCCTTTATCCTCCACGGTGATGCGCTATTCATCCTCCTTTCTTCGCGTCCTCCACCCCTTTTATACTCCTCCCTTACATTTTGACATCTACCAGCAGTGTAGAGCATTAGGGATTGCTCGTGGGAGAGTGAGGGGTTGGGGGTTCGTGAACAAGGGAGGATGAACGAACGGGGCCATCGTATTGGGGTTATTAAGTCCAGAAGGCGCCCTGGGGCAAAATGAAATCCAGATCAGGGTTTGCCTTATCTGGTATCCATACCCAAGAGCACTACTGATTTCAGCAGGCAGATAGGCCCGACAGCCTCTGAGGTTTGTCCAACTCGGGCGGTTTTATGCAGCGCCAGGTCTATTAGGAACAAGACCGCCATTATTGCTGATCTTGTTGGTTCTGCTGACCTGGCTTGCATCACCGAGACCTGGCTGGATGAAAATTCTGGCCCTACAGTAGAGGCCATGACTCTGGCTGGGTACTCGGTGATACATCACCCAAGATTGGACCGCAGGGGGGGGGGTTGCAGTCTGTTTTAAGACTGAATTGGGCCTCATGAATGTAGTAGTAGGGGAGGCTGAGTCCTTTGAGTGTACAGTTGTAGCAGGTGTAGGCGTTAGAATCGTTCTCATCTACCGTCCACCCGGAGATGGGAAATGCTTCTTACAGGAAGTGGCACACTTCCTCGTCGACATGTCATTTGAGTCGCCCAGATTGGTGGTGCTGGGTGACTTCAACACCTGGGTTGACGACGATCTCTCACAATTTGGTAACCACTTCCTCCAATTAATGTCTTCTTTGGGCCTTACACAGGTAGTTTCCACTGCTATGCACAAATCTGGACACTCTCTGGACTTAGTCTTCCTTCTTGGGATTGATGCATCCAACCTGGGGGTGGAACCAGTCCTTTGGTCTGACCACTACACCGTGAGTTTCAATTTTTGCACCCCCCCTTAGAAGGCCATCCCCTGTGAAGATGGTCAGGTACAGCCCATTACGGAATGTTATTTCACAAGGCCTAGCTGTGGTCCTTGACCTATCATCCCCCGTGTTGGTGAGCAGTAACCCAGAGGCACTGATGTTGGCCTATAATGAGGCCATCACGGCTGCCCTGGATTCTATTGCTCCTGTTCGTGAGTGCCCCCTATCCCTTCACCCCAGGGCTCCTTGGTTCGACGGGACTCTGAGGGAGATGCAGAGACAAGGGTGAAGGTTAGAGCATTGTTGGCGTAGGTCCACCCTTGAAGCCGACCACCTTAGATTGATAGAACATTATCCTAGCTATCAATCTGCAATCACCCATAAGAAGACAGAGTTCCTGTCCAGGGAGATTGCAGTTGCTCAGAATCGACCGGCTCAGCTGTTTCGAACTGTAGATAGACTGTGCAACCCAGCCTGTCTGCAAGTTCGGAAAGCCTTTTCGCAAATAAGAGTGCGATGAGCTCGCTCAATACTTTGCAACTAAGGTGGCTGACATCAGGGTGGACCTGTGTCCGACAACCTCCAAGGGTGATGTCGTAGGAGCGTGCGAGAACACAGTGCCTTGATTCTCTTGGAGTTTCTTTTATCAACCTGAGTTTGTTGATATTATGAGGTTTATCCATAGTGTGCACCCTACAAGTTGTAGCTTGGACCCTGGACCAACTACCCTAATTTTGGGTTGTGTTGATACCATTGGTCCAGTTTTGGCGCAAATAGTCTGGTGCTCCTTGGAGTCAGGTGAGTTTCCCAGCTCCCTAAAAGAGGCGGTGGTGACACCTCTCTTGAAGAAAGCTTCCTTAGACCCAGACTGTTTTTCAAGCGACAGACCTATCTCTAACCTTCCCTTTATTGGGAAGGTTATTGAAAAGGTTGTAGCTGCTCAATTGGATGACCATTTAACCATCCATAGTATCTACGAATCCTTCCAGTCTGGTTTCCGTAAAAGACATAGCACCGAGACTGCACTGGTTCGGGTGCTTAATGATCTTCTGAGGGCGAGGGATCAAAAGAGATGTTCCATCTTGGTTCTCCTTGACCTCTCTTCAGCTTTCGACACTGTGGATCACGTGGTGTTGTTAGCAAGCCTGAGGTAAATCTCGTGGAATGTCGGGAACCGCTTGCAATGGTTCACTTCATTCATTGGAGATCGCAAGAGTTGTGTCGGATTTTTTCCTCTGGCCCAGTCTCTTTGTTGTGTGGAGTGCCTCAGGGTTCTGTGCTGTTACCCATGTTATTTGCAGTGTATATGCTGCCCCTCAGAAACATTATAAGATGGTATGGGCTGAGGTTTCACTGCTATGCAGATGATACCCAGCTATACCTGTCTTTTGCACCTGACCAGGATGGAGCTCTCTTGGTGTTTAACAACTGTCTGGGGGAAATCCAAGACTGGATGGATTCTAGTCAGTTAAAGTTGAACTCAGAGAAGACTGAGGTTTTGGTGGTGGACCCGGGTGGTCAGATTGAGAGATCGTCTACTGGCACGCCTGGAATTTTTGGTGGCGTGGCACTGCAGGCTTCTCTGGTGGTCTGCGTATTGACAGCAGGGTGATCACTTGACAATGGAGTGACTTTTCAATCTCAGGTGTCAGCCATCGTCAGGACTTCCTTTACCATCTTAGGAATATTGCCAGGGTTAGCACCTTGTTCCATTTGACTCCTTGCAACGTTGGTCCACGCCTTGTGTCCTCGCGCCTAGACTACTGCAACGCCCTTTACCTTGGGCTTTCTGGGGTTGAAATCCACTGCCTACAGCTAGTGCAGAATGCTGCAGCCCGGGTTTTGACTGGGACTAGTAGGTCCTGTCATATTACCCTGGTGCTGCGTGAACTGCACTGGCTTCCTATATGGTGGCGGATCACCTTTAAAGTCATTTTATTGACTTTTAAAGCCCTTCGCAATCAGGGTCTGTCCCATCTGAAAGACCTACTGGTTCCTTATTGCCCTGGCCGATCGCTCCACTCGGCCAACATGGGGTTGCTGGAGATTCCAAGAGTGAGTTTAAAATCTTCAGGCAGCAGACCACTTTCTCATGCTGCACCTACTCTTTGGAATTCTCTACCAGGCCGGTTACGGGAGTGCACTTCCGTGGAGATATTTAAGAAAGAACTAAAAACTTATTTATGGAAAATGGCCTTTTTGGAGAGTTAAGTTAGTCTGTAATATGATTGGAATTTTATTGTAATTTATTATGTTTTTATGATGTATTTTATCTTGATATGCTTTTATGTTTTATATTGAAACTTGCATTTATGGTATTAACTTGTTCAGGGCTTTGATATATTGAAAGGCGCTATATAAATAAAATTATTATTATTATTATTATGTCCTTGCACAAGTGTGGTCTCCAGAACTGCATGCAGTACTCCAGGTGAGGCCTTATCAATGTTTTATACAATGGCATCACCACCTCCCACCTCCTGCTAGTGATACTTCTGGCTAAGCACCCCAGCATACCACTGGCCCTCCCTGCTGCCTTTGTACACTGCTTTGATACCTTAAGGTCATCAGAAATGATAACCCCTGGGTCCGTTTCCTCCTTTGTGACAGTCAGCTCCTCTCCCCCCAACCTGTAGCTCTCCACAGGGTTCCCTCAACCCAGGTGTATTATTTAGCACTTCTTTACATTAAACCTCAGTTGCCACATCTCTGACCATCTTTCAAGCTTCTCCTGGTCCCTCTTCATTTTCTGCACCCCTTCTGGAGTATCCACCCTGTTGCAGATCTTGGTGTCATCTGCAAACAGGCAGACCTTTCCTTCCAGCCCCTCTGCAATGTCACTAATGAAGACATTGAACAGTACTGGTCCTAGTACTGATCCCTGAGGTATCCCACTGGTCACTCCCATCTCCCCAGTTTGTACCCCATTTACCACCACCCTCTGTCTCCTGTCTGTTAACCAGTTCCTAACTCAGTTCACCACCTTATCTCTCATGCCCAGACTCTCATCTTGTTAATCAGCCTTCTATGTGGGACAGTGTCGAAGGCTTTGCTGAAATCCAGGTAGGCGATGTCTACTGCCCCATCTCGATTAAGTTCCCTTGTCACCCAATCAAAAAAAACTATTAGGTTCGTTTGACATGACCTTCCTGCTGTGAATCCATGTTGCCTCAGATCCTGTGCACCACTGGATTCCAAATGTGTCACTATCCTTTCTTTCAGCAGTGTCTCCATGATCTTTCCCACCACTGAGGTGAGGCTGACTGGCCTGTAGTTCCCAGCCTCCTCCCTACTGCCACTTTTGTGCAGTGGGACTACATGTACTCTCCTCCAGTCCTCTGGAATGACACCCGTGTTGATTGACTCTGTGAACAGGGCTGCCAGAGGCACTGCTAGTTCCTTTTGCAGCTTTTTATTATCCTCGGGTTGATGCCATCTGGCCTCACGGCCTTATCCACCTTCAGCTTTGTGAGTTCTTCCAGAACTCTCTCCACTGTAAATGGACTGGTGTTCACTTCCCCCCCCCCATTGCTTCTGCACCTCAACTGTGATCCTTGATATGCCCCTTCCTTAGTAAATACTAAGCAGAAGTATTTGTTCAGTATTTCTACCTTGTCTAGATCCCCCTCCTTACACTCCACCTTTCTCCCCCATGAGTCTCACAATCCCCCCCCCTTCCAGGTTTTTCTTCTTTCATTAATGTACCTATAAAATGCCTTATCCCCTTTGTTTACAGACTGTGCTAAGCTCTCTTCTGTCTGTGCCTTCGCCCTCCTAACAACCTTACCTGCTTCCATTAGACATTCAAGGTACACCTCCCTGTCTTCCTCCCTTTGGCTCCCCTTATATTTCCTGAAACTCAGCTTTTTTAGCTCTGACTTTGTCCCTCACCTCTTTGGAGAACCATAGCGGTTTCCTTCTTCTTTTCTCTTTGGTCACTATCCTAATGCACTGGTTTGTTATATCCACTATGGATTCTTTAAGTTTCTTCCATTGTTTTTCTCCCCCTCTACTATCTCTCCCTTCCCCAGGACTGCTTGTACACATCTACCCATTTCAGTTAAATCAGCCCTCCTGAAATCTAATACTCTTGCCCTTGTATGGCTTGATTGAGTTCATGTCTCCATGCTGAACCACACCATGCGATGGTCACTGGACCCTAGCTGCCCTTCTACCTGTATCTCTTTGATTCTGTACCCATTGGTCCATACCAGGTCCAGAACTGACTTATCCCTGGTTGGCTCATGCACCAGCTGCCTGAATCCAAACCCCTGCAGGAATTCTAGGATGGCTGTGCTTCTGGCTGAAACAGCCATCTGGGTGACCCAATCCACATCTGGCATATTGAAATCCCCCAGTAGCAGGATTTCGCCCTTAGCTGCCATGTCATGTATGTTCTCCACTAGTTCCCTGTCTGCTTCCTCCCTCTGTGACGGAGGTCTGTAGATCAACCCAGTGCATATCGCTATTCCATTCTCTGGCTCCAGGGTGACCCACATTACCGCGGCCTCCCTCATCTTCCCTGAACTTCTGTAGCCTTTATACCATCTCTGATGTACAGGGCAGCTCCCCCAACCCTTATCCCCTCCCTGTCCCTCCTGAACAATGTATAGCCTGGTACATTGACTTCTCAGCCATGATTTGTAGAGCACCATGTCTCTGTTATTGCTGCTATGTCAAGGTCTTCATCTGCCAACAAGGCCTCCAGGTCTGGAACCTTATTTGCCAGGCTACAGGCATTTGTTAGCATGACCTTCCATGTGTTATAGTCTGCCCTCCCTCTGCTCTTGTTATCCCTATCCAGCATCTGCCCCACCCCAGTTTATTTTCCTATGTGCTCCTGCTGCCCTTATAGTACTCATTATACATTGTTCACCTGCCTATTTCCGCTGTTTCCATAGTCGACTTATGTTCCTGCATGTTCTTTTTTTATTTTTTTTATTTAGTTAAGTAGCACACTATGCTGAAAGCTTTTTTACAGGTGCAACCTGGGAGCACAGGGAAGTTAAGTGACTTGTTCAGGGTCACACAGTACGCAAGTGGAGGCTGTGGAATTCAAACCCAGGTCTGGTCTGCTGGATGTCACCAGATTTGCAGCTTAGAGCCTTAAACCACTGCACTATACTGCCTCCCTATGTTCTCATGGGCAGGTGTTCCTAAGCCTCCTGGCTCTCCCCCCTTGGTTAGTTTAAATGCTCACAGCTGAAGCATTTAAACTTCTCACAAAGGACCAAGGTCCCCTTCTCAGACATATACAGGCCATTGTCCTTATAAAAGCTTGCATCTGCCCAGGTCAGGCCTCAGTCCCCTACTGAACTAAAACCATCCCTTCCACACCAGTCCTTCAACCAGGAGTTGAAGGTATGGATGTGAAGTGCTCTAGCTTCCCCTGTGCCCCAGACAGGTATCACCTCTGAGAATTAGACAGAGCACGCTATCTGTTTCAGATTTCCCCCCGAGCTTCCTAAAATCATCCTGGACTCTGGCTAACTCCACCCTTTTCCTGGCCAGGTCATTGGTCCATAGGTGGACAATGACATCCAGCTGCTCTCTCCTTGCTATTGCTGTAGTGATTCTATGGATTCGCTTCTCATCCCTCCATGCAGTGCTTCCTGGGAGGCACTTGACCTCCCTCTCTCCCCTGCAAGGTGACCCTAACTCAACTCCCCAGATAACAGAGTCCCCACTAGCAGAAGCTTCCCCCCATCCTCCGGGTTTCCCTGCTTACCTTCCCTTGGGCTCCATCTTGGATGACCCTCCCATCTTCCCTGGATGCAGCCTCTGGTTCCTGAGTGGGGCTTTCCTGTTCCTCCAAAACAATGTAGGAGTTTATAAGTGGGACCAGTTGGGGGATATGCTTTTGACCCCGCCTCATCCTCCCTCATCCCACTGTACTCCAATTTCTCCTCATCTGTGGCATCCTTTGAGGCAAAGGTTGTGGACCCGGTGGTCTCTGGGTGGGGGTGGATGCCACCTTCAGCTTGGCCAACTCTGCTCGGAGACAGGCAACCTCCTCCCTCAGCCCAGAAAAGTGTCTGCAGATAGGGCAGCATCGCAGCCTCCAGAATGTCTCCCTGAAGACTGCCACTCCACAATCACTGTACTGCACCACTGTCATCATGTCTGATTCCCTCTTCAATCAACTGCTTACTTAAGATGGCTATTTGAAATCCCCCAAATATATGTAATGTTTCTGTTGTGTTTTGTTATGTGTCCTCTTCTACCTTCTTCCTGTATGGATGCAGGATGTTGCAAGGCCTTATGGGACCTACCCAAAAAATGTAGGGTGAGCCCTGGGGTCGGTGGGTTGTGGGGTGGGGGTGGGAGTACACCACATGCTGTGTCAAAACACAGTCAGCCAAGGAGTCATCTGGCAGTGACACTTCACACAATCCCTAGCTGGTCTGCTAGAATCCCTTAATCCTGCCCAAACTAAATGTAAAAGCACAATAAATGACAGTTAAGACCAGCCCTCAAATACAATTACAAACACACAGAAATACCAATTAAGAAAATATATCAGATCCACTTACACTCACAGCCAAAGCAATGACAGTTCCCAAACCATAAAATGCAGTTTTGAACAAATAGCTTATTTAACATAGAGAGTATGGAGATAACCAAAGGGCTGCAAGGGTGAAATGGAGCAATGAGGCAGCAGTATCTCTAAACCCTATTAAAACTTCAAGGCAATTAACAATTCAAGAATTTGCTCCCCAGACTCTGCCCACCCTCCAGCAGGCCACAGACCCCAATGTATGTGCACCTATCTTAACTAGCCCCAAAGGTCATGGATTAGAGATCTCTCAAACAGTTGCAGTGGGTGCCACACTGAGGACACTGATGCTGCTAACAGGGTGGAGCTCAGTGGTGTGCTTTAAATAATTGCAAGTAAGATACTTTTAAATGCCCTGTTACTAAATACTAACTTTAAACTGGCACAACACTTGGAAAAGGGACCCCTATTTGCAATCCAGATTAGACTTTTTTTTTTTTTTACTTTTTATTTATTAAATTTATCCAGTTCAGCACTAGTAATACCATATATTGAGAAGAGTATTCAGAGATTACACAGTTCAGTCAGCATGTAATAACAAGTCAATAAATAACCTCAGATAAGACCTGCCCCGATGGCAGTTCATGTAGTACAAAGAAATAATAAAATTAAGATAACGCTAGAAATAGTTTGCTATGTTATATATACATGAATTGATCCATCTATTTATTCGATATAGTAAATAATTTAGTCCCAAATGTCTCTGAGAGTCAATAGACAAGAAGCAGAGCTGATTTCCCCTCTTGAGCTTCCAGGGTGGAGTGAAGGCCACTGAGGCAGGCCACAAGGACCCCGCAAGTAAATGAACATCATGCCACATCTCCAGTAATCATTTAAGTTCTTTTGATGTTACTCTATTCCAAGGAGGGTGATCAAATCCTAGAAAAGACAAAAATGAAAAGGGGGATACATAACATGAGAGAGGGCTGGCCGGCCCAACTGTATGAGCAGCAGTATATTCTACCAAACCTCAGGTCTCTCCATCCCATGGAACCAAGTCCGGTCTCGATTGGGAGATGCTTAAGAACCATGGAGTCCAACAGTTCATTAGCTCTGGGACTCTATTTTGAAGTTTAGCCATGAGAGATTCCATTTTATAAATGTCATAGATGGCATTTTCCCAGGATTGTATACTAGGAGGTTCTGATTGAAGCCATAGGTGAGTGATACATTTCTTAGCTGTACCAAGAATGATGCTAAGGAGGTAAATAAGGGGCTTTTCTTTGCAATATGATTTCGGGAAATGTAGAAGGGCCATCTCTGGGGTGAGCATACTCAGTTCCGAAGATAACTCCCATAGTTTGTTGGTGACCTCGGACCAAAAAGGTTCAAGAACCAGACAGTACCAAAATACATGGGAATGTGTTGCTACCTCAAATCCACACAACCTCCAGCAACATGAGTCTCCAGATTGTGAGTATTTATCTGTCTGTTGTGGAGTTAAGAAATATCTAACAGCTACCTTCCAGGAGAATTCTCTCCAAGTGTAAGAATTTGAGGTTTTGTGTTGGTATTTCCAAATGTGTTGCCAATCCAATGGGGTAAAGGGCGCGGCCAGTTCCGCCTACCAGTGGAAAGGACGTGGCCAGTTCCACCTACCAATGGAACCGGACTAAGTCCATATGCTGGGAGTAACCTCCTTGGAGTGCTCTATAGACCCTGTAGACCAAGTGAGTCTTATCCCCCGTCTCTACAATCAGAAATATAAGATCGCTAACAGGGGGCTCTGCTGAGACTAAACGTTCCATCCCAGTTTTTCCTCCAGGAAGTGTCTCATCTGAAGGTATCGAAAAAGGTCTTGTCGTGGGATGGAGAATTCTTCCTGCAATTGATCAAAGGTTTTAAAGATTTCCTTGTCATAGAACTGAAAAGTGTGTTTTAAACCCCTTTGGGCCTATCTATTAAAGGTAATGTCAGTCTGAGCCAGTAGGAAGGCCTGGTCTCTAGCTGGTATGCCTATCCTGCTCGCCAAGAGTCTGTTATCAGATATGGATAGAAGTCTCAACCAGTCTCTCAACAAGCCCTTTGTAAAGGTATGAGATGGGACCTGAGGGAGCACCGCACTCGGATGACAAACAGTCAGGGGATCCAGGGGCGTATTTGCGAGGTTAAATTCTATTGTTGCCCAGATCAGGGCTCAGTGTTGAGGTAGGGGCTAGGTCAGCATGTGGGAGAGTAAGGAGGCTGTCCAGTATTTAGAAAAATCTGGGAGAGCCAGTCCTCCCTTGTTCTTAAGTAACTGTAGTTTGTCTATGGCTATTCGGGGTCTCTTCTCTGACCAAACATATTTCCTGATAGATTTGTCCCATTTGTTTAGGTCTAGTTGAGAAGGGGGAATGGGGATATTTTACACAAGGTATATGAGTTTGGGTAGAGTATTCATTTGAATATTCTGGACTCAAGAAATAAGAGACAATGGCAGTGGCAGCCATCTGTTAAGATCCTGTTGTATTTCAACGAAGAGGGAATTGTAGTTTAAAGAATAGAGATCCTCGGGTTTAGAAGAAATCCAGACCCCGGGATATGATATAAAGGGTTTAAGCTGCTTATAGTTACATTGCCTCAGGACATTCTGAGGTAGAGTTCCCTGGACACGCAGGGCTTCCTTTTTGCCTTGGTTTATAGTATAGCCTGACACTGCTTCAACTTCCTTCAGTGACTTGGTTAATGTCTCCAGGGATTCCTTCGGTTAATGATATATAAAAGCAGGTCATCTGCGTAATATGCTAGTTTGTGTTCTGTGTGCATTATTGTATATCCATGTAGCAGGGGTAGATTTCACAGTGTTTCGGCTATGGGCTCAAGAAAAAGCGCGAAGAGATAAGGATATGGGGGCACCCCTGTCTAGTACCACAAAAGAGGCGGAATCTATCAGACTGTGTACCATTCACTTTTACCATTGCTTCTGGGGTCTTATATATACCCTTCATGATATCAGGAAGGAAGAAGGAAAAGCAAACTTCGACAATGTGGCTAATAAAAAAGGCCAAGACATCATGTCAAAGGCTTTCTGGGTGTCTAAGCCCAGATGAGGAGATGGGAATCTGTGATCTTAGCATGATATATCAAATATATATATATATTTTTTTTACATTCTTTTTCTGGCTCCGCTTGGCCCCAGAGAACTCTCTCAGGCATCTGCACTCCCTTGGCTCTACCTCCGGGCCTGAAACCCTCCAGCTCCTGGCACCATCCTGGCTATCTCCTCAGTTCTGAGCCCTCCCGAGGTGGGGGCCACCTTATCCACCCAGGGTGCTCTATCTTGTAATTCAGGCCGGGCTGGGCTCGGCCCAGGAGTTGGATGGGTCCAGCAAGTGGAATATGATCAAGGGGGCAGTGCCATCGCCTATCTCCGGGAGCAGGGGTTTTCTTGGCTGTGTTGCTTCCCTCCTCTCCATCCCTCCCCCGGCAGAGCTTAGTCATGCAATGGTGCCAGGCATGCCCGCCGCAGCTCTGCCTCCCCTCTAGCTAAGCCCTGCATATTGCAGTTCCTCTGGTTGCCACCGGGGGCTGAAGTGGTGCCAGGCAGGAGCCTGGATCCCCACCAAGAGAAGAGAGCAGTCCTCCAGATGCTTGATCTTCTCTCTCTCCGCCCTGCCGACCCCCTGTGGCCCAGGCTTGTTCCCATACCCAGGTCACTGGCGTGGTGCGAGGTGTGGCGTCCAGCACCTCAGCCCTCAGCGCCACTGGGCGAGCGGAATGATTTATCAAATAAAGGGTGTGTTTTATATTATCTGTGGTCTTGCTGGATTTTATGAACCCTGACTGGTCTGGATTTATAATAGTAGGAAGAATTTCATCCATTCTATGAGCAAGGATGCTAGTGTAAATTTTATAACCCTGATTTAGGACTGATATAGGATGATAGGAGTCACATAAGTGAGGGGACTTTTGAGGTTTTAAAATAACTGATATTGCTGCTTGTTGCCAGGAATCTGGACATTCTGCTGTTTTATTACAGTTTTGGAGTGCCTCTAGGAGACGCTCCGAAATTAAGTGTCCAGCATTTTTATAAAACTCCGGGCTGAAACCGTCTAGCCCTGGGCTTTTCAAGTTTTTTAAATTTTGAATGGTCAACATCAGTTCAGAGGATGTGATGGGCAGAGAAAGCTTCTCTGTGAGTAGATGATAAGGTGGGTAGCTTGATGAGAAAGTCAGGTATTATTTTAGGGTCTGTTTCACTCAGAGAGGAATATAGGGACTGACAGTATTTTTGAAAGGCTATCAAGTTGTGTGGGTGGAGTAATGAATTTGGCCTGTTTGAGGGTCTTTTATTTTTGAGATAGTATTAGTTTGTATCTGTCGGTGAAGTGGGTAGGCCAAGACCTTAGAGGCATGAGCACCCCCCACATAAAAGCGTTGTCATAGCCAAACCAAAGCTTGTTCAGTCTTGACCGTTAGGAGCTCCTGTATGGCCAGTTGTGTTTGCTTCATTAATATAATCACCTCTTGATCCCCCTGCATACGAGCCTCCTGTAAGTATTGTAGCTTATGCTGGAGTTCCTCAAGATTAGATTCCTGCTTTCTTTTCTTAGAGGTAGCATATGCTATAATGTAGCCACGAAGGACAGCCTTAATGGTGTCCCAGAGCAGTTGTGGGAAAGTCTGGGGGGATCGATTATCAGACATGATTTCTGGGATCTTCCACTCCAAAAGGTCTCTAAATTCAAGATCCCGGAGAAGGGAAGGGTTAAATCTCCAGGTTGTTTGCCTTCTCTCTTCTGAAATTGCCAAATTCAGAGTTATTAGAGCATGGTCAGATAGACCAATGTTCATTATGTCCGCCTTATGGATCATGTCCTTGTGTTCCTTGCTAATGCATATATAATCTAATCTGGTGTAATGTTTATGTGAATGTGAGAAAAAGGTAAATTTCCTTTGATTAGGGTGAAGCTGTCTCCAGGAGTCTATCAAACCAATGTCTTTGATTAAACGTCTGAAGTGGCATTGCCCTGTGGACTGAGGGGGAGATCTAGAGGCTGAAGTATCTATGGAAGGATTCAATAAACAGATAAAGTCCCCACCCAAGACCAAAGTGCCTTTTTGGTATGATGAAATAGTATTCATTAATTGCTGGACTGTAGAGGTGTCAACATTAGGGGGGATATACAGGCTGTAGATGGTAAGCGTGTAATGTAAAAACTGGTCCACCACCATGGCTAACCTGCCTTCCTTATCGAAGTATTGTTCAGAAATCCTAAACTGGGAATTCTTAGGGATTAGTATTATCGTTCCCCGTCTCCTCCCATTTTGATAGGCCGATTTGATGATATGGGAAAAGCCAAATTTGAGTAATTTCTGATGCCCTGTGGAGGATAAATGTGTCTCCTGCAGTAGGAGAATGTCCAGCTTCTGTTTTTTAAGAACCTGTATGGTTCGGTACCTTTTGATTGGGCCGGCCAGCCCATTTACATTATGTGACATTATTTTCACCGGGATTAGCATATTACATCCCTCCAGGCCACCCACTGCCCAGAGCACCCCCCCCAAAAAGCCCAATAACCTAATATACTGTCTTTATGCTTACTCATTTGTAAACTAAAAATGCGCCCCTGCTGAACTGGTCTTTGAAAGACTAAAGGAAGAACCAGGGAAAGGGGATTATATGGCCAACTGCGCCACAAAGTAACCTGAAGAAATATATATAAATATACTGTGTTCTGTACATGGGTGACTTCCATTATCTGCCCTCTCCTTGGAGGGGTAGATGTGGGCAGTACTATATGCTGCCAATTGGAGAGTAGATCCTCACTCTTGGGGATAGGTCTCCAGGGGATACTCTTGCCCCTAATAAGTACGGGTATGGGTGGTAGAAGAAGGGATAAAAAATAAAGTAGAAAAAAACTATAGATCAGGAAAGGTGTGGGTGTCAGGGTAGGAGAAAATGGAGCTGAATACCTCTGCAGTTCCGCAGGGCATCCTTCTCCAAGCCTGCCAAATGTAGGCTCCGAGTCAGGGAGGAGTTGTAATTAATAAGACAACCCAGGTGTGGGTGGGGGACACATGAGGGCTAGGGAGTCCCATATATCTAGGGGTCAGGAGGGGAACCCAAGGCAGAGCCGCCCTTCAATTCTAAACTCTCTTGGACCCCCGTAGCAAGGGGGTATGGCCAAAAGTCCCATAATCCTGTCCTCACCCCCCTGGGACATTCTGCTTTGGGTGGGGCACTGAAATCTCTGGACTAATGCAGGTATGACATAGCAAAAGAAGACAGCTGATGTGTCAGCGCCACCACCCAGCCTATTCAAATAGCCAATATTAAGAGTAGTCGACAGACTGCAACACTCAAACCCGTTAGTCAGGCAGTGACCATTCAGCCCGGTGCTGTGGCAACCACTCTCCAAACTCTCCCATGGAGGGGTGAAGGTGACCAGGGCAGCCAGAAGGCCACCCCTCAATATATTGATTGTCACAGGCAACTAGGGACACCCCAAACAATCTGCAAACCCTGCCGCAAGAGACTCAAGACCTGAAGCCCAACTTTACTCAGACAGCGTATGCCAATATGGATAACTAGGCCACCAAAATTTACCACTTCGGCTAATCAGGGGACTCCCCCACTCTAGTTAGATGCCTTCCTATGAGAGTTTCTTTGTGCAAGGACAATTAGCAATTGGAAAATAATACATCACCACCCCCATTTAACAAGGTAATGTGGTGACTGTATTGGTGAGGGGATCCTGGCCCAGCGCCCCCATTATACAAGAGGACAGCAGAGGGCCACACCCCGCAGGCCCAAGCCTGCCTGGCCACAGCTCTCCACCCCTTGGACCAATTGTGTTCCCTATTTAATGGGAATTTGGTCATGTTACTCTGAAGGCACCCAGCTCAGACCCCCCCCCAACCAGGCTTCCCTGCCATCTCCTGCTGCCTCTCTGAAGGATATGCATGATTGGCGAGTAACCTCGGGACAGAAACGCCATCAATAAAGGTAGTAGGCCTAACCTTGCTTGAGTTGCAGCACAGGCATGCAGTATCAGGGATCCACCAATCATATGCAGGGCCCCATCACGGTCGCCCCGCTGTCCCACCCATCCCCAAATCTGGAGCAATAGAAGAAAAGAAAAAGTTCCCTTCCCCTCCCCTATCCCACCAGGAAAGCGAAGAGCAGCCACTTACCTCAACTGAGCCACTGCCTCATTCTTCCATACAGGTCTGAGATATGTACAAGCCTACAGTGAGAATGGGAGGGCTCACATTGCCCCAGGGAGCCAAAGGAGTCATTTTCAAATCTGGTAGAATGAAAAGGGTCTAGTCAAGCATTTCAGGGGGTGGGCTTGCCCGGACACAAGTGAAGATGGGACAGTCTGCCCAGGTCCCTCTTCCGTCCCCTCCAGGGAGCCTTAAAGTAATTTAAATGAATTTCCCCAGTCCTTCCCCCCTCCCCCTGGGTATCCCAGAACAATGCCTTGGCTCTGCTAGTTTCTAATGGGCAAATCCCTGAAGCAGTTGTTTAACTCCCTCCAGCATAGATTGCTGGGTCTGCTTCCCAAGGACTGCTGCAGCTTGTAAGTCCAGGTTGGTCTGAGGGCCTTTTGTAGTAGTTGCCCGGGTTGGAAGTGCAAGTCCTCTAGCCTTCATGTCCTGAATGGCCTGATCGGCAGAATTATATGTCTGTCTGCCTGTTAGATATTGGACCACCAGCTTGTGTGGCTAGGGCATTCTAAATTATAATTTTTGTTGCCTGACAGCTGGGAAGATAGGGATGTAGGCTCGTCTCCTCTGCATCATCAGCAGAGCATAATCGTTATCAATGAAGTTTCATTGTTGTCCATGGAACACTTTGCCCTGAGCCCAGGCTGTTTTCAGAAGAAGCTCCTTCATTTGATATTTGTGAAAATGGACTATAATAGACCGTGGTCTTGCATCAGCCGTGTGGGCTTTGGGCCCAACACCTTGTGTGCATGTTCGATCTCCAGGGGTAGATCAGAATCCAAGTCAAGGGCCATGCACAGTAGTGTTTCCAGAAATTCAGACATGTTGGTCCCCTCACTACCCTCTGATATGTTATACATGTGAATATTTTCCGACAATGTCAATTTTCTGCATCTTCCCGGTGTTCCATGGTAAGATTTCATAGTTCAGTTATTTGGGTAAGAGTGGCTTGTATTTGCTGGGTCGTATCTGCCTGTTCTGTCACTGTTTGCTCGAGGAAAGTAACTCTGGTGCTGGTCTGCTCTAATTCAGCCTGTATAGCCTCCTGAGTTTGTCTGAAATTAGAAAACTCTGATTTGAAGTCCAGGAGTTCACACAGAATACAGTCCAGCTTCTGATCAGTCTGTGAAGAGTTAGGAGAGTTTTTCTTTGATTTTTTGCTGGATTTAGAGCACATGGTTTGGATGGATTTCTCCGAGGCCTTGGAGTCTGAGTAATCCGACAGCGGCAGATCAGACATTGGAGCAATCAGTAGAAATTGGTTGTTTTCTCCTTTCATTTTGCTGGTTGCCATCCCTACAGCAAATTGTAGGTATGTTAAATGTTAGAAACATGATTTTTCATGTGTCAGGAGGCTGTTTCTGTATAATAATTAGCAGGCTGGAGTGGAACTGTAGATTAGGCTTCCATTTGCCGCTAGAGCTGCACCAGAAGTCTCCAGATGAGATCTGGCAGCAAGCTGGCCTCAACAGATCTTCTGCCTGGGCTTCTGTCACTGATACAGTCTTGCCCAGGACTTATCCCTTAACTCCAGACACAATAACTCTCTCCCCAGTTGCAGGGTTGAACCTTGGGTTTTACTCATGGTTCTGATGCATCAAATGCTACCTCTGGTACAAGCTGCTGGAAAAGCTGACTGGATATGGTGCTCCTGACTGGGATACTGGCTTTCCCAGACTGGCAGATGGCTTTTCTCCACTTCACTTCTTTGCTTGTCTTGCTGAGACTTGGGGGTCTTGGTGAGGGCAGATGTCTTCCTGGACTAGAGACACTGTAGGAGCTGATCCCACAGAGGGGAAAAGTCTGTGTGGAGGGGCAGGGAGACCCCAGTTCCAACTTGCCTTTTGAATGAAAGTTTCACTGAAAACTGATTCAAATCTATGCTATAGTACTTTTAAATAGATTATTAGCGTTGCTTAATCAAAATGGAATCATTTCAGAATTCCAAGCAGGATTTAAAAAGAGCAATGGTACAGGAGCTCAGGTCTTCCGTCTCTCCCTATAATACAAAAACATTGTAAAGAAGCAAATTCGTGGCTTTTATGGATTTTTCCTCAGTATGCAATACTATTCTGAGACCACTTTTGTGGGAGAAAATGGAAGGTCTGGGTATTGACCATAATCTTATAATTTTAATGAAAAGGTTGTACATAAACACTTGGTCCAAAATTAAGTATTCCAAATCTGGTGCTCTTACAAAAAAAAATTATTACAAACGTGGGAGTAAGGCAAGGATATGTGCTAGCTCCAACACTGTTCAATTTATATATTAATTATATTCTTGCCCAACTGAATAATCATTCATTTCACTCCTCTACAATTCTACAAAACAGAATTCCAATACTTGCCTGTGCAGATGAATTTAGGGATGTAAGTTTGTCATGGATGAGGTTTTGATGACTCATTGTTTGTTCATGAAATCATTAGTAAACAGTAGTAAACATTGTGGTACTGTCATCATTGCTACATTCTGATGACACTAGTGAAAGTCATGGAAGTCCTGAATAAAGATCAAACGTCATGGAATCAATGATGTGTATGACTGCCATGACAAACTTACATCCCTACAGATGATTTAGCAATAATATCCACAGCAAGGTTTGGCCTACAAAGAGCACTGGATATGCTAGAAGTACTCTGCAGAAAACATAATCTTAAGCCAAACACAAACAAAACTAAAACAATGATTTTTGGTTCTTCCAAGAAGTACAGGAAATTAACACTTGCACAGAAAAATCTGGATTTTGTCCAGGAGTTCCCATATTTGGCAATTTTTATTACTAGTAATACTAAATGGATCAGGCATGTAACTTGGACAAAGAAATCAAGCTGGAGAATTCTGTAAAAGCACTTAAAAGATTTAGCAGTGTATATGGTAGACTGGCTTGGACTCCCATGATTAAGGCAACAAACGCAACAATTATTACCCAAGCTCTGTATTTGGCACAAGTTTTGGGACCAGAAAATGTTTTAAATTAATCCTTTTTAAATAAAACGTAAACAAATACTATGATTACCCTTATACTTAAGCACTCTAGTGAGAACAGATTCATATCTGTCTATAATACACTGATAAATTTCTGGGTCAAATTGTCCTCAGAAAATAAAAAATCAATTTTAGGGAAAGCTCTTAGGGAGAAGAAAATACTATTCTCAATGAATAAGGATGAGTGGTTACCAACTGTCTGTTCTCTCTTAGGAAATTATGAATTCAATCACTTAAATATCTGGGCTGAAAAGCACATTCAACAAAATTTAGCATATTGCAAGAAGATATATAGGCATGTCCAGAACAAATCAAAAGAAAAAGATTTAGAAGACATTAAAAATCTGAAAGTGGCATTCTGGCTTGTAAATAACACAAAGGAACACAACCTAAAATATTATTTGGATTCTTTCCATCTTCCAGAATGCCGATTTATTTTGACTAAATTCAGATTTGAGGTATTCCCTAGTAAGATTCTAGAGAATAGATATAATAAAGGAAAAATGACCAAGACTACCTGCTACCATGCTTTGAACGAAGAGGAAGACCTTGTTCATGAAACTCTCCACTGCCCCCAGTACTCAGGACTTAGACCTAAATTTCTCGGAGAACATCTTGAAGATATGAGTCCCCCTCCCCCCAGATTTGTCCTAGATTTACTGTTCAACTCAGAAAACAATGATGTATTAAATGATCTAGCAACATACTTAGTAGAAATAACTAAAGTCAGAAAGAAATATGTACAGAAAGTTTGAAATGTATAAATGTATTCTAGGGTAGATTAGTTGGAACTAACTATAAATCATTGGAAGTCATGTCTACTCTTGGTTGTCTATGTTCCAGATTTTGGGATATTTTAGTAATTTGTATTCTTTAAACTCTTCTTTGTAAACCATTCTGATGTATTACAAAATGTTTAACTTTGAAACAAACCTGTTTTAATTGTGATATGTGTGTAATGACTAAGTTGAAACATAGAAACATAGAATCTGATGGCAGATAAGGACCACTTGGCCCACCTAGTCTGCCCATTTTCCTACCTAACAGATAAGCTGCAGATCCTAGTTAACCAACAGCTTACTTCCTCCTACCCCCCGCCAGGACTGCCTTATGTCTGTTCCATGCATTCTTAATTCCCCACTGTTCTTGACTCCACGACCTCCTCAGGGAGGCTGTTCCATGCATCCACAACCCTCTCTGTGAAAAATACTTCCTCATTACCTCTGAGCTGTCCCTCTATCTTCAAATTGTGCCTTGTTCTTGCACATCTTTTTTTTGGAAGATGCCACCCTCTTGGACTTTGTTGATTTCCTTGAGGTACTTGAAAGTTTCTATCACGTCCCCTGTCTCCCTCCTTTCCTCAAGAGTATACATATTAAGCTCCTTTAGTCTTTCTTCGTGTGCCTTTTGGTGCAGACCCTGCACCATTTTGGTTGCCCTCCTCTGGACAGCCTCCACTCTGCCTATGTCATTGCGGAGATGGGGTCTCCAGAACTGCACACAGTACTCCAGATGGGGTCTCACCAACTGTCTGTACAGAGGGATAACAACTTCCTGTTTTCTACTGTTGATGCCTCTCCCTATGCATCCCAGTATCCCCCCAGCCTTCCTTACTGCCTTCTCACATTGCTTACCCACCTTTAGGTCATCTGATATAATTACCCCCAGGTCCTTTTCTATTTTCACTGTTGTCAGTATCTCACCCCCATTGTGTACTCTTCCCCTGGGTTTTTGTTTCCCAGGTGCATTACCTTGCACTTCTTTGCACTGAATCAGAGCTGTCATACATATGACCATTCCTCCAACCTTGCCAAGTCCCTTCTCATCCTTTCCACTCCATCTAGTGTATCAACCCTGTTGCAGATCTTTGTGTCATCTGCGAAGAGACGTACTTTTCCTTCCAGTTCCTCTGCAATGTCACTTATAAAGACATTAAAAAGGAACGGTCCCAGTACTGAACCCTGCGGTACCCCGCTAGTAACCTTCTTTTCTTATTTATTTTATTTATTTGTGAGAATCAGTTTACAACCTTTGAGCCAGCGGCTCGTTTCCAAAGGTACCTCGTCACATTGAGACATACATAGCATATAGGTTACATAGTACAGGTTTTCTTCAAGTAGGCATTTGTTAGAAGCGCCACGTCACACTGGGCAGGCAACATAAATTTGAGTTACATGGTACATGTAATAGAGATAGGTCTGACACAATTGGTTTTACTAGCTGCACAATCAACTCTCGTGTGACAGCAGGCTCTGGCCAGGTTCTACTTAGGAATGGTGAGCTGGGTAGGGGATGGGGTGGGCTAGGTGTGGAGCAGCCCGGTGGACATTGTCACAAGTGGAGAGGTTGAGGTGGGCCCTCAATCATAGACAGGAACAGCTACGAGTGTTGAGGAGTTGGCTGCGAAGGGTGGTTTTGAATTTGGAGATTGTAGTGGCATTGGAGATGGTGGCAGGGAGAGAGTTAAACCAGAGTGGGGCTCTGTACCAGAAGGACCTCTGACCATGAGTGGTTCTTGATCTAGGGACCAGTACAGCGGTCTTGTAGGAGGACCGTGTAGAAACAGTGGGCGGGATCCGGTGGATGGGCGCAGTCACCCCAGGTGGAGAGGCCGAGGGGTTTTGTGTAGGCAGGTATGGTAGTTGCCGCCTCCAGGGTCAGGAGTTTAGCATCACATACAGTTGACAGGTATGTGTGGTTTGGGGCACCAGTGATCAGTCTGCAGGCCTTATTTAGGGTTATGTGAATTTTTTTGAGGGCTGTAAAAGGCAGCACCATAGATTGGTAGGCCATAGTCTACTTGGGACAGAACTGAGGATGTGACAGCGAGCTGAGAGCATTTGGGGAGGCAGTTTCGATGGCGGAAGAGGATGCCAAGCCGCTTGTTGGTGGCGGAAGCAAGGGCATCAATGTGTTTTGTAGGAATGAGTGTTGAGTCAAGGTAATCCCGAGGTATTTGTAGGAGCAGACTTGTTCCAGGGGTTGTTTGGTACTAGGAAGAATATGGAGTGGGTGGTTGCTAGCTTTGTTTTGGGGTGGGCAAAAGCATAGCTTTGTTTTTTTAAGATTAATGATGAGTCTGTGCTCTTAAACCAGGCCTCTGCCTCATTGAAGGACTGTTGTAGGAATCCTGAAGGGAGATGGGGTTATGGTGGGTGGCAAAATGACTGCACCGTCAGCATACAGGAGCATTTTGCCAGAGCAAGCACTGGGCAGGGTGTTCAGATAGAGCGAGAAGAGGAGGGGGCCCAGGATGGAGCCTTGGAGAACTCCTGAAAGTATGGGACGGATATCAGAGTGTTCCACTTATTTTAACACACTGCGACCGGGCGCTCAGGTAGCTTGAGCACCATGCTAGTGGGCCAGCCGCGAGGCCAGTGTGGCAGAGGGCGTTCAGCAGAAGAGGGTGGGAGACAGTGTCAAAAGCCTTTGATAGGTCAATGAACACTGCTCCAGCTAGTGAGCTGTTATCCAGGGAGGTGTGAAGGAAATTGGAGAATTCAATTAGTGCAGTGCTGGTACTGTGGCCAGCATGGAAGCCATGCTGCTCAGGGCATAAGATGTCATGCTTGGATAGATATTCGGTGATTTGAATGGCCACGACTTTTTCCAGGGCTTTTGAGAGGGGAGGGAGGATGGAGATTGGTCGGTAGTTGTTTGTTGCAGACCTGTCACCACCCTTATGAATGGGCGTGACTATGGCTGTTTTCCAGGCCGAGGGAAATTGTCCCAGGCAGAGCGATCAGTTTAGCAGGCTGGTGAGCGGGGCTAGGACTTCATCTAGTACCAACCTGAGGATGCTGGGGTCCAGTGAGTCACTGCCGGGATTGTTGCCATTTAACGCTTTGATAAGAATGGGTCTGGCTTCCTGGCCAGATACTCATGAGGTGGAAGCTGGGTGGTGGTGGCTGGGGGTTGTTTTGGGGGTTCAAAGAAATTACTGGGGAGGACTAAGCTAAGGTCGGTGAAAGTGGTGTTGAGGCAGTTAGCTATGAAGGCAGGATCGGGAAGTATTACCATCACTAGAGAGCTGAGATGGGGAGGGACCGTGATTTCATTTAACTGTTTAATATTATCCCAGAACTGCTGGGCCGAGCCCCAGGAAGAGGTGAGGGTGGCCTGGTAGTGGTCAGCCTTGGCTTTTCGGACCGCCCAAGAGCACTTATTCCGGGCTGCATTGTAGGCTTGTCTATCAGCCTGCCGACCTGTTTCAGTGACACGGTGCCAGAGGTTATCTCGATCTCTAAGTAATTGCAGGAGGGCAAGGCTGACCCAGGGTGCATTCTGTTTTTTGGATCGGGTTTTTGTGAAGGGTGCAAAGAGATCACAGGCATTGTTGAACGTTTGGGAGAAGAAAGCGAGGGCAGTGTCAATGTCGGGTGCATGCTGAATTGGGGATCAGTTTATCTGGGTAAGAAACTGCCTAAGTTTTTTCAGCCCACCGGAGCGAAGGCGCCATCTGAGGGTGGTTTGTGTTTTGGGTTTGGGATTGGGGCTGCCCATAGAAATAGGATAGGGGAGTGGTCACTTAGGGTGTCTGGTAGGACTTGGATGTTTTGGATTTTTTGGGGTCGATTGGTGATGAGTACATCCAGTAGGGTGCTGGTTCCTGTTTTGGAGTTTATTCTAGTGGGTTGGGTGACGAGTTGCGTCAGATCTTGGGTTGCGAAAGTGTCCTGGATTGAGGAGGAGGAGGGGATGAGCCAGTTTACGTTTAGGTCACCAACTAGGATTTGCTCTGCTGTATGGTGAAGGGTGGCCAGATAGTCAGTTAGAGATACCAGGGCTGGATTCTGGTTTTTGGGGGGAATGTAGGCAGTAGTGAGAAAGAGAGGGCCCCTCGAGGGGTCAGGGGTGAGCTTGAGGGTGAGGGCCTGGGCCTCATTTACAAGGGCAGGGGTAGGGAGTGCTTGACCAGTAATTATGTCCCTAGTGTAGATTGCACAGCCTCCCATTTGTTTGCCTACTCAGTCCTCCTGGTATAGGGTATAGCCTGGGAGGGAGACAAGAGAGTCAGGGGCGGATTTGGACAGCCAGGTTTCTACCAGGGCTATGATGTCCAGTTGGTGTGCCGTGGCCCAGCACTGGAGGGCGTCAAATTTTTTCAGCAGGCTGCATATGTTCATAGAGGCTATTTTAAGGCCAGTGGGCCAAGTTGATGGGTGGGAGGGGGCTGGTCCTGGGTTGGGATGTATGTTGCCAGAAAGTAGAAGCAGGAGGACCAAGGTTCTGATCCGGCACAGCAAGTCCACTTCTTTGGTGTATGCTGGGACGCTGGGGTGACACGGTGGTGAAAGGTGTGGGCAGGGTCTGAAGGTTTGAGTGGCATGGATGTACTCCAACCATGGAGGCAGGGTAGACGCAAGCGGGGTGGATAGGGGTGGGGTGCTGTGGACCAGGGTCCATGGTAAGTGTAGGGTGCGATCTTACTAGGTCAGGGAGAGTTGTGGGTGCTGGGATGAGTGGGCCTGTGAATATGACTGGCTGATGGGATGTGTGTACTAGCAAGAGAACGGGGGGAGACATTTGAGGAGAAAGGGCATAGACATAGTGCCTATGTGAGCAGCAAGGCAAGAAAGGTACAAGAATCTTGTATGCCCCCAGGAAAGCGTGGATACCACTTTGGATTAGTGGTCACTGTGGACTCCATTTATTACTACCTTTTGCGTCCTGTTGTCTAGCCAATTTTTTATCCAGCCTTCCACCTTGGGACCCACTCCAAGGCTGGCTAACTTGTGTATTAATCTTTTGTGTGGGACTGTATCAAATGCCTTGCTAAAATCTAGGTAAGCCATGTCTACAGCCCCTCCCTGGTCTACTACTTTGGTCACCCAGTCAAAGAAGTCTATTAGATTCGTCTGACATGACTTTCCCATCGTGAATCCATGCTGCCTTGGGTCCTGTGCCCCCCTGGCCTCTAGGTACTCAACAATTCTTTCCTTCAGAAGTGATTCCATCATTTTCCCTACCACTGAGGTCAAACTAACTGGTCTGTAGTTTCCTGCCTCTGTCCTGCTCCCACTTTTGTGAAGATGAATCACATCTGCCCTCCTCCAGTCCTCAGGTATCACCCCATCCTCCCAAGTAGGTCGAACAATAAACTTTGAAACTTGAAAAAACTTGAAAACTGAATCTTCTTTTCTTCTTACACAGTTTGCTCTGGGTTTCAAATACTTCTAAGTCTGCCAGACAATCCAAGCATGGACAGACTGTGGCACACCAGCCCACACCTTTATACACAGTCCTCTCCCCAAGGGCTGACCTGAACTGCAATACTACTAACCTGGGAAAACAATTCCTTTTATGCAGTCTGAAGCTCAACCCCTGATTGGCCATCCTTGTTCACAGGCAAACTGTCTCTGGCTTGCGCTGCTCTAATGGGCAAAATTAGCAGGCAAACTGGATCCCACCTTTGACCCCTTCTGATGGGTCTCTGCAGCTCTGGTAACTCATGGGGACCACCATCTTTGTCTACATACAGTTCCCCATTTTTAATAGTTTGTTGTTGCTTTAGTAACCCATTCTACCTGTTAGCACCATGTCCTGGCCCTGCTTGCAGTCCAGGGGATGAGGATGAGTTTATTGTTTCCAGGTACATAGACCACTGCAGAGATGGTTGCTTCTTTCACTCTCCTTCCTGACCTACTGCCTTTCTTGGGCCAGGAAACTTCTTTTCATGGTGCCTGACAGCACCGTTTCTGTTGGATCCCAGCTCCTCTTCCTGCCCTGGAGCTGGGATCTGCTGTGGAGAGGGCACACAGACTGCTTTATCATAAGGAGCACTGGCTCGGTTTTGTGCATACTGCACATGCATGGCAGCCAAAATGGCTGCCGCACTCTTCCTGGTCCCATTCCCCAGTCCTTTTTGGGGAACCAGAACCAGCTGCTTCTTTGCCCTCTGCCTCAGCCCCAAGCACACCGGAGGGGCTTGAGGACAGAGGGTAATGGGCAGCAGTGGCAAGGACATACCTGGTTAACCCCGGGGATCACATCCCACTAGGGCTCCTCAATTGCTGCAAGATTTCCCTACTGGTCCCCACTATGGCAGTTCTGGGGACCAGAGGTTGAAGATTCAAAACATGGGTGATGAAGGAGACACTTGGGTAAGCCTCAGATGGGGGAGCTTACATCTGTATCATGCTACTGTAACATTTTCTTTTGAAAGAGTGCTTAATTTTCCATTATTGATATCCTCCCCTTCATTTTTGTTGCTCATCTTTTTATCCTGCTGACAGACTTCACAACTACTCCCACTTGGGTGCTAAGAGTTATAATTTGCTCTGGAGCTATTAGTAATGGAGAGAACATATTTTTAAGGCTATAGATTTATGCAAACAATTTTTCAGTTCACTTTGGAACAAACTCCTCTTCTCCTTTTTCTGTTGGGGTACTTCTGTTCTCACTATCATTTCAATTCATATTCTCCCTCATTTTATCTAAGGCAGAAGGTAGAGGTACATTTTTATCATTTTGTTTAACAAAGGAGTCAGTTAAGAGCAAGCTTCCACTATCTTTTTTTCACCTTTATATGTTCTTCCACATCTTTCCCACAGTTTGTAAGAGACCCACAAATGCTGGTTCAGTGCACATTGTTTTATGTAATTTAGTCATCTGCACCCCTATTCAGTGAGATTTTGTTATCTGATTTGAAGTAGGTAGCTGGGAACCAGGATTCAGATGCACTGTAAAGACTGGGGAACTCGGGTCGGTTGAAAGATATCTGACCCTTTCTTCATGGAAATCTTATCTGCTTCACTCTGTTGTTTTGGTGTTTCCTTTTGACTTGCAACACATTTCCTGTAGAATTCAGGCCTTTAACAGAAGCAGTGTCTTCTTTCTCTTCCAGCATGCTAGGAGAGGGTCAACAGTTGAGAAACAGCTCACATCCTCCAGATAAAACGTACTCTGCACAAAATTCACAGTCTTCTGCTTCTCTGCTGACCACATTTCAGTGTTGCTGGCTGCTTGCAAGTCTGTTCAGGTCAGGCAGATCTTCAGTGACCACCGTCATGCTGGAAAATAAGCTTTGTGGAGGCTAGTTATAACAGTTGTCAGGAGAGGACTTACCATAGGAAATGAAAAAGCAGGGTTCCCCAATTCTGCTGGGTTGTACAACAGCTGGTTGACAACTAAATTGCCAACTGACGTTACATCGACGGATTTATGCTGACCAGAATCGCAGTCGGCATAAAGCCGTCAGGCAAAAAGATAGTTTTTGTGGGGGGCTTTGTCCCTCACACCACCCATTATAATCAACTCTGAGTTGGAGCTGATTCGGAGGAGGGTACAAGACCCAGGGAAGCCGTCCTGGGGTCCCCGAGCGGACTTTACAGTGATCTGCCCATGTTATCGCTGTCAACAACATGGCTGTATTTTCACTGTGTCAACATACCATTCTGCTGCTACTGAGCTCCCTTCTATTTCAGTTTATGTGCCTTTCTTTTATGTTTCTCAGGAGGATTGTATAAAAAGAACTGGGTCCACTCTTGGGGATGTAAACTCTTCTGAATTGTTATTTTTATAGGGGGGGCTAAGCACAATGTGATTATGGTCTTGTGTTCAACATCTATGCAGCGGTAGGTAATCCTGAAGCAATAATTCAGCATAACCTATATAGTCCTGCTTCTTCTTCAGTGTATTTTTTGTAAGCTGTGCATTGCACATGGATTTAAAAAATGTGCACTGCATGTATAACATTCTTTTCGAAAGTTACTTTCAGTTTTATAAAAGTAAAAAAAAGGACCATTTTCAGAAGTCAGACACAAGGCAAGAAGTTATTCTGTCAGCTACACTGTGCTTTAGGAGCACAAATCATACTTTTTCTGGTCATTGAGGGGAATAAATGTGAGCGAGAGTTTCTCTACAACTCACTCCTCTAGTACTCCCAACACCATCTTGCACCACAAGGTGCTCATTGCAAGGCAAATTTATTTTTCAGGCACCCTTTCCCTGGAGCTCAGGGTGCCATACTGAAAGAACAAACCAAAAGTAAATACAAAATAAATAAACAAGAAAATTGATAAGTAATTAATAAATATCTCCAAGGAGCAAAACATTATAGCTAGCTGAAGTTTAATTTAAACTAATAACATTTGTAAAATTAACTCAGGCAGTAGGCCAATGCAAAAAAAGTGGGGATTCAGAGTCTCTTTGAGGTCACCATTTGCAGTGGCAGACGTGGAAAAACTGTGAATTCCACAGCATGAGAGCAATCACCATGAATGCCCTGCCCCTGGATAACTTCTGCCTTGACCAAAGCATAAACAACATGCCAGTACCAGGGGGGCCATTTCAGCTTTCAACAGGGGGGCAACAACTGGTCAGAGGGACTGTGGGGTGGAGCCAGGGGTTGAAAAACAAAATAAACAGCAATGGCCTGCAATGCAGGGGGGGCGACTGCCCCCCTGCCCCGCCAGTACTGATGGAGTAGAGGGAGAATACAGAGGTGTGTGGAGTAAGGAGATCTTTCAGACAATCAGGTCCCATACCATGTGGGGTCTTGTATGACATCAAACGTATCTTGAAGTTGATGCACCATTGAATGGGCAGATAGCATAGTTTCTTCAAGATGTACCAGGGATTGGACATGAGGAGCAAGAGGTTGCTTGCTCACTTGTGGGGGGGGGAGGCAGGGATCCCCAGGATTTCCTGCTGCAACCAGGGAGAAGGATGATCTAGAGTCTGCAACTCTGTCTGGATATGGGGATTGGGTGGGAGGTATAAAAGTAGCTATTCAATTAGACCTACCATAGTGCAGGGGGATGGGAAGGGAAGGGGGAATTTAGTGGCAAAAACAAAAGAGCAGGGTTGAGATATTTATTTTCATTTTATTCACTAATGGTTTATAACAGGATCCTTAGACTAACTGATCTTGCTCAAATAAGTCACAACTGTAACTTATCATATGGCTTGTACATTACAGCTCACAATCTGGAATGTGAATGGATTAAAAAACATGGGGAAAAGGAGAAGGGTGATGATGAATTGGGTAAAAGAGCTCAAAACTGATATTCTAATATTGCAAGAAACCCACATGACAACAGCAGAGACCCTGAGAAGCTGCTCCAGGTGGGTGAGGGGGCAACTGGCTCACATCCTGCTTCAGTTCCAGGGCGAGGGTGTGGCTCTGTGGTTCTGACCTCCCTTTCCTGGCACAATCATCAAATCAGTATCCGACCCCCAAGGGAGGTACTTACTAACACAAATACAACAAAATTCAAGGTCCAGCTTCTCAACTGGTGTGGTCTGTGGACCAAACATCAGAGATGGCACCTTGTACCAAAGACTGGCCCTGGAGGTGGCACAATACCCAGGTCCATGGCTCATGGCAGGGCATGAACTGCATAGTGGACACTGTTTTGGACAGATCCAGCCTACTGTGATACTTGGCCATCTGGTTATGATTGTTCTATGATTTTTGTAATATAGAATATAGTGTGTGATTGTCTGTCATGAGACATCCTGTGATGACCCCCCGCCAGTTTCAGCTACAGGATGTTAACCTACAATGCCAGGAGATAATTACAGACTAGAGAACCTTAATTAAGGGTCTCCTGTTTATCTGACTTAATTGTAGCTGACCAGCTGCAAGAATATGGATCGTAAACTTTTATGATGTTTAGAGGAAGAAAACATGTTGGTGCTAAGTCATAAAAATTCATTGATATGTCCTGGGAAGTAGAACTACTCAAGATAAAAGAGGGGGTGTTATTTAAAGACTTAATTAAAAAGTCATACTTGGGAAAATTAGTTGTTGCTGATGTCACCTTATTTAATATACCTCCTGAGTGATGGGACATCCTGTGTGTATTAATTTTTATATTTAACATGGAGGAGCTAGGTGACATCAGGGAAGGGGCAGGTTTAGAGACAGTTAAACTGTATTCTGTATTTCCACTTAGAGACACGTTCCTGTTTGGGCTCTCTTGAAACAACAGCTAACTAAAGCACTGTAAGAAGGGATACATTAGCTAGAATAGGTCTAACTGTATGTTGGTAGGAGTTTGTACTTTAACCTTGTTCTTTTAAGTGATTATATGCTTTGTGATATATGGTTCTGTGTTTACATTTTACATATTTTTATCTTTTTAAGTAAACCTCTTATTTTAAAGAGACTGCCTGTTGTGTCCTCCAAGTCCTTCCTTTTTGCCTGTGAAGTATGGATGAGTAAGATTTTGACAACACTGTTCATAAGTTTAATGGTATACCAAACTGGGAAAAGATAAGAATTTATCTAAGGTCTTTCATAGAGTTTTTATGGGTTCATTTTGTATGCCTGGTTAGGTGCCTGTAGGCGAAAGATATCTGGCATTCCCCGAAGAGCAGAATTATCTGAGCCTGTACATTTGGGTACGCTAGCAAGAGGTTCACAGTTTGAATCCCTCCAGAACTTGAGACCAAAGGTGATTCGGACCCACAAAACAGACAGGAGGGTTGCCCTGTTCTGTTACCCTGTTCACAATACTGCACTCGGAGGTTGGCACTGTGGGGGCAGAGGGCCTGACCTGCTGAGTGGGGTTGTGACACCTACCACCTGTCCTTAAGTAAAAGAACACACAGAACCTGGAAGAGCTAATGAAAACCTACAGTACTGTAGACACAGGCACCCCCCCCCCAGGAGAGAATACAGCTGCTTCTGCCACTGCATGGATCATATGCACATTTAGACTTAATACCTCCAATGTGTGTACAATTCCCTTTGATGGTCCAGCTGACACTAATGGTGTAGTGCCCCAGGGCCCTGGAGATTGGACCCAGTTTTCTAATTGACTAAGCATACAATGAAGTTATTTCCAAGGCCATTGAAGACTACCTTACACACAATAAGAAAGGGAATACTTCCCACAGCGTGAAGTGGGAAGCACTAAAGGCATATATTAGGGGCAATCCATCACATATGCTAAATATAAAAAGAGAAGAGATGCCAGAGAATGAGAAGGGCTGGAACAAAAGATCAAAGAAGTGGAAAGGCTGCATGCTAGTGGGTCCACCCCTGCATTGTACTGTCTACTGCAAAAATGAAAGTGGAAATACAACACCCGAAACTGTGCAGCTACAGAGAGAAATCATGTTTACTAGAGCAGGGGAATACTTCGATCATGGGTGTCGGCAGGCATACTTAGTGTACTCTGCGGAGTACAGTAAAATCTGGAAAATCCAGGGGCAACATGAGCCTCAGGCCAGGGCAACAAACACAAACAGAATCTGATGTGCATAAAGAACTGTTTTTGGCCTGCTTAGATGCTTTAGTGTGAGTTTGTGTAATGATCTTTGGAAGATCCGGTGCTTAGAGTCCATGATTTTATGAGTTACCCAGTCAAGCCTGTACAGTATGCCTGTATGAGTGCTGCTGTGAATGGACTTCTGTAAGGCTGGCTGCTGTGATGTGGTACAATGTGTCCTGTATTGTAAATAAAACACAGCTAATGTCTGTCTGACTGGTGGTGTGTGAGTCTGATAAAATAAAATGTGAATCTATTAGGATCATTGGCCTACCACATACTGTATTGTTTACTGAAATGGTGGTTGGGCAAAGTTTGTGTAGTGGGGCAGTGCATCTTTTGGTTTGTGTTTACTGGGGGTTGGGGGAGGGACAGGTCTGTCAACTCTTGAGTACAAGTTTAAACTTCCTGGCTACACCCCTGACTTTGATGGTCATGGGGGGGGGGGGCTTCTGGCATGGCAGCTTCGAAGGAGGGATGAGGAGTGAAACATAGCTAAAATTGTGCACTCAGAGAAAAGTCTTGTCTCTGGGAAGGAGGGGACGGAAGAAACCTACACCAAATTCTACTCAACTTTATATACATCTAAAACTTCCACTACACTGGATAAATATCAAGCTTTCTTTGGGAAGTCCTCTGTAACCCCCCTGCAAATGGGGGTTCCCAAAAGACTTCCAGGAGCTTGCTTGAATGCTCCAAGCCTGAATGGTGTTTGGCGTTTAAGCCATTTATCAGTGAGTGTTTTTAGAACCTCTGGTACTGTCTCTTTAAGAGCTGTCTGCTTGCAGACATAATTAGTTTATATGGGGACTGTGTGTTTCTTTGATTGAGTACCACTGAGCTGCTGCCAATTCACTCCATTTTTGCAGTCACTAGGAGTGCAAAGGAACCTATCTGAAAGATGTAACTGTTTGCCAGAAATTATTTAGAGTAATAATGAAATTACAGTTTGTCTAACCTGCTTTCTTTGCAGTCAGAACTGTGTCTGCTAGTTCCCCATTCTAGTTTTGAACTGCTGAACTGGACCAATCAGTGTGGGTAAGCTAGCTCTAAAATGGTGCCTTGGACCGAATCAGAACTTGACTCATAATCTGAGCCAGCCACAAGAGGATTGTATGGGCAGTGACTCTGGGAGATGAAGTTTAGACTTCAGTGCCTTTTGGACCAACAGCAGCAGTCTATTGTGAGTGACAGCCAATCCAGTCAAGAACTGGGAGGAACTCAAAGGAAGTGCCCGGTTTTGTCAGTTGGAGTTTCAGTTGAGCTTTGGCAGTGAAGAAGGAAGGAGCCCTGTGCTTTTCAGTGTGCAGTTTTAGTCAAAAACGTGTGTAAGGCCCAGAGTTACGGGTCTGCAGCTTGTGTAATACAGCTTGTTAGGACTGAACTGGCCCTGTGAAAAGAATCAAAGGATCTCTGAAGAGTAGAAACCAGGCTCACCCTGTAGAAGACTGGAGGAATTGCTGAAAATTACACCTGGTCTGTCAGGAACTGAATCTGCTGTGTGTTCTCCCGGTATTGTGCAGTAATTGCGATCGATACAGATGCAGCCTGCCTGGTATAGTGCTTTCTTATATGGATGTGTGAAGAGGTTTGTGTACCTCAAGTGAGCCCTGCTGACACTGAAGGACCTTATCTTATTTGGAGGTCGTGAGTACTAATTCAGGTCACTCCTCTGTTGAATTGCCACATTAAATCCAAAATGAAATTACTGTACTGCTGACTGTTTAATTCTCCTTTTCTCTGTGTGAAAGGGCCCTACCAGCTGCCACGGTTTGACTAGCCACTAGGGCTTGGGTACCCAGGGACAGTAACTGATAGGGATAGGCCTGTGCACAGAGCCATAGGTAGATTATTAGAGTGATAAGCTAATTAACCTGATTTCCTCTGTCCTTGTTATATCCCCTAAATAAATCAGAGCTGCTTGTTTCAGCAAAGTTATACTGCCTGAGGTATTTGTCTATGTTAAAGTACTGTACTGTGATTGTTGCACTGTATCTCATTTCACAGGAGGTCCCAGTGCCGAACCAGACCTGGGGTAAGTGTATACTGTGAAGGTAATTCTGATATATTGTGTGGGCCACTAATGGGAAGAAAGGGGGGTTGCAGTGTCCCAGAGGGCTGTGACCAAGTTAGTTTAACTATTGCAAACCCTGACCTCTGGGTGGAGGCACCCGCCATTGGCTCCAGGCCCCTCAACCTGTTAGTGGCAAATCAGGCAGGGGTAGTAGCCCCTGGGATAGCGCCATCTAGGGGTTACATCCTCCATCACTCCTACTGAGCCATACTATATGAAAGACATGGAGGAACCCCAAACTAGAGCAGAGGTGCTGGCAGCAATTAAAACCCTGCAGGGAGGCAAGGCTTATTGCTGGATTCTCTCTATGACATGCTTGCTGAGAGCTTCGAGCAAGATAAGATGCCCCCCTCTACCTGCTCTGCACTAATTACCATACTATCCAAACTAGGCAAGGATCCAACACAGTGCGCCTCCTACTGCCCCATCTCCCTACTGACATCTGACTATAAAACTGCAGTTAGGATTATAGCAGCAAAACTGGAAAAGGTCTTGCCCCTATGCATACACCCAGACTAGGCAGGCTTCGTCAAGGGGAGGTAAGAGAAAGAAGAACATTAAATGCCATTGTTAGGCAGGCCAAGAACTCAGAGAGGCACAGTGCAGCAGTCCTTGTTCTGGACACAGAGAATGAATTCGATTGGGTGGAATGGGGGTACATGTAAGAGATCCTAAAGAGGTTTGAACTGGGTGACTAGATGACCCATTAGATACATATCATCTACAGCGCCCCAATCACTCAAATCCTAATCAATGGAGGTCTGACCCCCTCTTTACTCCAACACACGGTACCAGGTAGGACTGTTCACTATCCTCCCTACTATATGTAATGGCACTTTTAACCCCTGGCAGCTGCCATAAGGGCCCACCCAGGGGTGGATGGTTGCATTATGGGAGTGAGGGTTCATAAAGCTGCCCTGTTTGCCAAAGACCTTCTTTTTATCTCTGGAAACCAGAGTTGGATTTCCAGGCAATCCACTTGCTGCTGTTTAAAAATGCTGCCCTCTCTGGCCACAAAATAAATAGGACAAAAAGTCAGTTACTGGCCATCAATAAACAAAATCTGAATAAACTCAAGGATAACCCCATGGGCATGCAGGTAGTGAAGGCAATTAAACACTTGGGGATTAGGATACTCACCTGCCTTGCCCAACTGTATAAAGCAAACTACTCACCTTTGCTGCAAAATATTAAGACAGGAGTGTGAGAAGTGGGAGTCAATGCCCCTCACAGTTACAGGTACAGTAAATGTGCTGGAAATGTGCACATTGCCAAAATACTTATCCTTATTCCAACCCTACCAATAAAGATTCCTAAGACCTTTTTCACAAAACTGAATGGCATCATACACAAACTACTATGGTGAAGCAAACCCGCAAGAGTGAGGAGAACAGTCCTCCTGCTGGCAGGCAGAGATGGAGGGTGCGCTCTCCCTAACTTGACACAATATTACTGGGCCTCCCAACTCAGCTTTGTCCCAGTGGGAGAGGATGCCCAGGTTCCAGCTAGGCTGGCAATGGAGGAGGACAGGCTGGGCAATGACATCAGAAAAGGGGTCTGTCAGCCTCACTATGATTTCTACAAGGGCCAGGGTTGACTGACACCTTCACTAGAAATTTGGTCAACATTTGGGTACTGGCAAACAGAGCCCTCAGCTGAACCCCCGCTACCTCTGACTACACGGTACTAAGAGTAGCACTGAAAAGCCAACCCCAGTATAATGTTTTCCTACATCAAATCCTACTAAAATGGGAAAAACAGCTGACTCACCTTGCCCAACTTTATGAGGTGGACAATTAAAAATTTCTCATAACTTCTGGGAGAGTGAAATCTATCTCCAGTTGGTCTATTTGCTTACTTAAGAATAAGGCAAATTCTCTGTTGTGCCCCGACGGTAGGGGATGGAGTAACACCCATACCTCTGACTCCTGTGCCCCTACTGTAGGAGGAGCTCATTTCCACTCAGCCACTGACTAAACCCCTCACAGTTTACTATAATGCCTCCCCCAAACAGTGTACTTTCCAAATGGGAATCAGACTTGGGTATGCCCATTACAGAAAGTATATGGCAGCGAGCCACGTCCCACTTCAATAACTGCTTGAAAAGCAATAAATTAAGGCAAATCTCAATAAGCTTCATGTTCCGTACTTACCACACCCCAGTTAGACTGCAGTGGCGGAGCTAGAGGGGGAGCTGGGGGGGTGGTTGCCCCTCCTGGCTGCCCCAATGTGAGTAGTGGCACCCCACCAGCATCTTTATTCACTGTTTAGTGCCCATTGTCGAGCCCATGATTGACTGACTGCCCCCCCAGATCCCAAACGCTCCCAAACCTGGTTCTGCCACTGAGTTAGAGTCCACAGTAGTAACCTTGAACAATCAAAGGCTTGCCATAAATGTGATACCGAAGATGCCACTTTTCTTCACATGACTCTAACCCACCACAAAATTAGGAGGTTTTGGCATAAGGTACATAACATTATGGAAAGGGTTCTACAGATGAGCCTCCCCAAATCCCCACTAGAATTTGTACTGGGAGATGACTACAATCATGGCCTATTGAGGTCAGTAACCCCTCTATAGTCAACTGCATTAATTAATGCAAGGAAAGCCATCACTCAGCAATGGATATCAGATGCTCCCATCTTGATCTTCCAGTGGGCAAATAACACAAAGTGTTGTCTCGGGCCGGTCCGCCAGTGCAGCAGTTGGATTTCCGCTTGCGACGCCAGCGACACAGGTTCAGGAACGGACCTGGGTCGCCGGAGGTCTGGCCAGGGGGAGAAGGATAGAGCATCCGAAGGACTGCTCTCCTTCTCCAGGAGGGAGGGTGGGGAAGTGCCCAGCGCAAGACAGACCCCTGGTGGAGGCTGGGGATCACACAGCTGCCAGCGCTCATCTGTAATGGAGGCAGGGCGTACGCTGGACGTCATTGCATGACCCACCTCCCAGAGGAAAATCAAGAAAAATGGAGGGGGGGGTCCTCCATCTATATGAAGCCCTCCCCAGGCTTCTATTAGCCACTGTTACCGCACTCCCAACTAGTTACTGGTTCCGCGGCCCCGCTCTCCGGGGGGGCAAGCCGGGGTGACCGGGAGTATGTGGGAATTGGCGGTTGGTGGGAGCTCCAGGAGCCATAACCAGGGCAGAGATTGACGGAGGACCTCCTGGGGAAAAAGAAGATTAAAAAAAATAAAAATAAAAGTGATGTCTCAAACGGGAAAGGATTCATCACACTGTCAATGGTAATCAAAATTTCCATAACATTTAGGCCCCATTTCTTATATCCATTGAAAATGGGACTTGGCCGATTTGATCCACGTGAGCTGTCCCATTTGCAGCACCCTAGACCATATGACTTTGCTTTGCTCCCTCATCCTGCTCCTTTCAAAACAAACTCCGTTCACACCAGTAATCTGCTTTATTGTAAAAGTCTATAGCCATCACTCGTAGTTCAGAAACAGCCATAAAAACCTCAGTATGTATACTGCCAGTTTGTTTATATCCTAAGCATCTGTCAGTCCATGTGACAGTACTAGTACAGACAAACCACAATGCTGTATGCCAGTGATGATGATGTTGACGCTGTAATGAACTCAAGCCTTGTTCAAAATCTGAAAAAAAAGATGTACCAGATATCAGGCATGTTGCCACATTCTGGACCAGCTACTGGTGGCGCAGTTACTCCCAGATAACCCTAGTTAATGAGCATTGCAGTAATCCATCCTAGATATAGCTGAGGCATGGACTATGGTCAACAGGTCACCAGATGCTAGAAACGGCTTAATCCAGGCAATGTTTCAATGATGGAAAAATAACACTGTGGATGATGGATGACACCTGGTATTCTATGGTCAGCCTGAAGGCCGTAGTGACTCCCAGACTTTTAACTGTATCCACAGATCGAGGGGTGGCACCATTCAGAGATGGCAACCAGGTGTTGCTCCTTGTCAGTGCCGACCCACAGGAACCTGGCTCGATAATAAAGATAATCAAATCAAGCAGACTTAGTGTACAAGCCCCTATTCATCAAGAAGTAAAGAACCCAGCTCCCCCCCCAACCTTTCTGAGTCAGAAGCCGTCATCACCTGGCAAGTTGGGGACCCTGTGACAAGCATGTGAGTGGCAACCCAAGGATGCATTTACTACAGCAAAAGTACATGCCACACTTGGACGGTAAGGCCATAGGTCACACAAAGAAATTTGATTTACACTATCAATACAGTGTGATAAGCATTTACTCACTAAAGGCTGTGAAGCAGTGAACCCACTGTCTGTGGTGGGAACAATCACTATTTTATGCAAGCCATCAGTTTGAGCATTATCTACCATAATGAAATAAGTTAATACAGTTATTGATACAAAAGGAAAATGCACTACACAGTGCTGAACTAACTACTGGGGCAGTCTTGACCACAGCAAACATCCCATATACTAGTGCATTACAATGTGGTCCCACATGAGCTGGAGATCAGGCCCGCATGTGACCTGAATAAATGACAGTCCAAAAGATTAACAACAGCTAGACTAGCAGTTCCTTGGTGATCAAACAGACATCAACCAGCGACAGTGTGAGGCTCATGCCTGGATGAAGTGTGTCCCTACCACAAATTTGTATGGCATCAGGACTCGCCCAGAACCAAGAAACCCCTCCGCTATGGCATTTGCTGTGTAACTGGGGAAGGCCAGGCTCTGAGAAGGGAGTGCAGCTCATAGAGCTGAAGCTGCTGTAGCAGAGTGAGTAGTGAGGCCTAGTTTGGTGCTCGGAGCAAAGAAATGTGGCAGCATCCCAGAGCAAGGGCATAGCTACTGACATGCCATGGCATGCTAAACATCAGTGGGTGGGTAGCAGAAGCCAACTGGGTGTGTCAGCATTCCTTTGTTTCTTTGCTCTACTTTTCACAGGCTTTCCCAGCCGCTCGCAGTCCGGTTAGATTTTTTAAGGGAGGAGGGATGGGGAGTGGGGTCTTAACCTATGACATGACCCTAGCGGACCTGGTTGACTTATAATTTGCCATCTCAATTAGGTGTGCTTGCTAAGAAAGAAGGCATGCCTAGTAAGGGGCGGTCACGCCAGCTCTTTAAATGCCGTAGAAAAATGAGTGTTTGGTCTACTCTGTTCTTGTTCCTCGGCTGGAAGTTGGAACCGGAAACTTGTCTAGAGGCTTGGAGAAGTAAGCGCTTCTGAGTCGGAGGAGTGGACTACGAGCTGGGACAGTGGTTGCAGACATGCACTAAGACCGGTCGAGGAGTTAAGAGAGACGGCAAGGCTGAGAGGGAGAAAGCCAGTTCACTGTGGGAGGAGTAAAAAGTATAAGAGCAGTAAATCACTGTTGGAGCTGGGAAGTGTGGTGCAGTTTTAAGGAAGCCCAGGGCCTGCGAGTGTGGAAGGAAGAATCTGAGCCACAGCTGAGAGTATCACTGCCCAGTACTAGTTGCCAGTTGAGGGAGCTTTGCTGTGCCTGCACGCCAGCCCAGATTAAGTCTAAAGGAGTTGTCTCGAGTCGGGGTTGAGAGATTGGAGTTGGAGTGGAGACTAGAGGCAGAGCAGCGCAGGTGAAGGTGAGTAAACAAAATGGGGGTACTGACACTTCTGATTACAATATACTGAAGTACGGACCTACCTCAGGAGACTCATTTAATTTACGATTTCAAACTGCGACGGCAAATTGTAAAATGTCATACTGTGTTCTATGCATTTTCAGGGGGGTCCAAAGTTAAGAACTAACTAATTTGGGGGGTAGTCTGGCCTGAGGAAGTTAATGGGACCTAGGCTTAACTTACTTAGTCTGAGCTGTCTGCTGTCTGGTTGTGGGAGTCGGGAGATGGATAGGAAAGAGGGCAGGGGCTCAGTCTCCAGTAGTTCAGGTGAAGGTGAATGGCAAATTAGCAGTGGGTGATCCAAGTCGTGCTGCTTTGTGCTGACTGACAGTCTCGGTGTAAGAACCTGAACAGCACTTCAGATGTTGGGTTCCCTGGGAGATTGTTTTGCATGCCACCTCGGATTCAATACAGATACAAGGTGGAGTATAAAAATAGTCACACCTGACAGACTCCTGAGAAAGTATTTTGTCAAGGCATAAAATGCCATTGGGGGATTTTGTGCAGGCTCTGTGTGGTGATATGCTAGGCACCATGTCAATGTCTTTCAAATGTGAGTATATAAAATATTTTTATACTCTACCTTGTTTCTGTCTTGCATATGATTCTGGGTAGGATCAGGGTGTGCAGAGTTTTTTAAATTGCCAGTTTTGTAATTTACTGCATGCACTACCAGCCTGTGGGTGATCCCTTTCTTGTTTTTGGGAAGCAGTATAGCGCTGTGGGTTAAGGCTCTGAGCTGCGGATCTGGAGACCTGGGTTTGAATCCCACAGCTGCCTAGGTGTATACTGTGTGAGCCTGAGCAAGTCGCTTAACTTCCTTGTGCTCTTAGGTCACATCTGGAAACAAGCTTCAGCTTAGTGTGCTACTCCTGGTTAAACAATGTTCCCTTTCCCTTGTTATGTCCTGTTACATTGGCTAGCTCGGAACAGGACATTTTTCCTTAAGTTACCATGCAGACAACAGATCAATAAGTGGTCTCTCAGCTGGGTGAAACAAATAAACTGCAAATTTGGTAAAATGCGAGCTACTGGTATAATGTAACTCACATTATACCAGTATCTCTAATTCTACTAAATTTACAGTTTATTTCAGTTTCTCCCAGTTGAGACCACATATTGAGGAATGAAACAAACTACAGTACAGCTTCCAAAACAACTTCCCCTGAGAGAGGGACATATTTTTTGTCTAATATCTAATGTAGTCACACAGCGGAAATGCTCATTTAATACAATTACACTAAAATACAATAATTCAACTACTCTAAAAGCATTATCTAGGTGCTGACACCTGTTGGTGGTGGTGGGGTGGCATGTCTAGTATGGGGTGTGTGACTGGGCCTCTGTGGGACTGGTTACCTTGAAGAGGTAATGAGGCTTGTCACAATGCAATATTGTAACCAAAAGCCAGTCTGTTAGTCTGGCATCTGTTGTTGGTGGTGAATTGGCATGTCTAGTGTGGAGTGTGTGAATGGACCTCTGTGGGACTGGCTACCTTGAAGAGGTACTGAGGCTGGTCACAATGCAATATTGTAACCAAAAGCCAGTCTGTTAGTCTGACACCTGTTGGTGATGTGGCCAGTGGTGTGCTGGCATATAACACAGAAAATGACGCTAATGTTGGGTGAGAGGGCATGAACAGGGCATGGAAGGTGGGGGGAGAGGTAGCTCAACCTAAGAGGGGGGGTAGCAGTGAGTCCACTTGGTGTGCAGATCTGAAATTCCTGGCTACACCCCTGTCCCAGAGTGCATGTGCCACTGGCGATGACAGCAGCCTGAAACCATAGCTGAATCACCAATGAAAAATATCCTTTAAAAAACCAGGACAAAATTAGTGACAACTGATAAAAACAACACCTCCTACCGTTGGTAGTTATTAACTATCATCTAAGCAAGTTTGGTCAAATTTTATTGCTGATTTTTTCGTTTTATTGAGTTTTGAAGTTCCACTTCTGCCGTTGTATCTTGCACTGGAACACTGTTAAATATTGTTTTTCAGTCAACTGGAAAAAACAAGTGACAACTCCTAAAAACGACTCTGCTGGCCATCGGAAATTATTTCCTACCGTTGGGTCAAGTTTGGCTAAAATTGACTGCTGACGTTTTATTTTATTGTGAGTTTAAGTTTTCACCTCAGCTGGCCGTTTGAAATTTGCGCTTCACTGCGATATCCTTGCAGCAGATGCTGTGAAGATAAAGGGAAGCGGGAAGCCAGTGGCAGCTTCTACTACTACCAAAACCATTTCTCCCATGCACAACTCCGACCTTTCGGCTGTTCTTGCTTTGTTAACTAACGTACAGAATGACATACAGTCCCTTAAAATTTCAGTTAAGGAAATCCAAAATGCCAGTGCCATTAATGTTGACAGGCTTACTGAAGCTGAGACCAGGACTGGGAACACTGAAGATTATGTCACCCATTTAGAGGACTCCTCTGACTTTTTAAGGGAGCAGATTACTAAACCATGGTCCAAAATAATAGCTATTAATTCATTCTCTCCGGGGGTTTGGGGAGATAAACAATGAATAAAAATATTTGCATGTTAAGACTGGGGATTATATAGACCATTCTGGTCAATATGTGAAACCCTGGAATCTTTTTTACCCATTACTTTCATCTAATCCTTGTAGATTTCCCGAGCTCAATACAATTGTATACATCTCATTAAGATTTCCCCCAATGTTGTACCTCTCGGGGTAGTGTCCTGTAATTCTCCTTTGTAAGAATTGTTATTTGAGAATGGGTAAATGTTATCTACCTGTGTATCATGTGTGTGGGCTTGTACTTGCAAAACTTAATAAATAAATTTAATTAAAAAAAACATTGGTCCAAAACAGAGGACCTGGAAAACCATTGCTGTTGAAATAGCCTACAGCTGGTGGGGGCCCTGAAAATGTGGAGGGTATAATGGCATCATCTCTTTTTTGTAGAAACTTCTACCAAACTTACTAAATCACAACTGGCCTAGCTCCTTAGAAACTGAAAGGGCCCATAGATCCCTTGCCCCCAAACCGAAGCCAAACGAAAAACCGAGACGCATCCCAGTATATTTTCTAAGATACTCAATCAAAGAATATATTTTAAAGCTGGCAAGACAGCAGAAGTTTTTACAATGGAATGGACACAAACTTTTCTTATTTCAAGATTTTTTAGATGAAGTAGTCACGTGTCGTAGAGAATTTGACAATGTAAGGGTCACTTTACAGAAACTGGGGGTACTTTACTATTTTAAATATCCAGCTCCATTCTTCGTTTCTACCAAGGGAAAAAGTTATTCCTTTACAGACGGTACTAAAGTTTGGGACTTTGTCCAAAAGACTTGGCCCAACTTCATTTCCCAGAGTTCAAACACAAAGCCTAACGGTCCTCATGAGCGTGACGACAGGAATTCAGCCGCACAGGTGCAGACACACAGGTGCAAACACATAGGTGCAGACACACAGGAATTCAACCACACAGGTGCAGACACACAGGAATTCAACCACACAGGTGCAGACACACAGGAATTCAACCACACAGGTGCAGACACACAGGAATTCAACCGCACAGGTGCAGACTCACAGGTGCAAACACACAGGTGCAGACACACAGGAATTCAACCACACAGGTGCAGACAGCCAATTCAGGCTACAAAGACCAGGCCTCAAATTCAACTGTTCAATACTCCTTGAATAATAAATCAAAATGTAGTACTCCTAAACCTCAAAGATCCTACATGGACTCCAAAAGGCACACCATTTCTAGGAAGAGCAGGAGTATAACCTAAACAAAAACAATTCAATTAATCAAAAACAAGTCAATTAATAAATGCTTTGCGGAGCCTTCGCCTAAGATTACAGCCAGGTGCTGCAGCATGGGCAGCAGGAAGTAACTAAACTCTTCTGGCTCCTCCCATGACAGTAACAACTTAATTTTGGCTCCAGCCCCTACTGATACTATGGTCTCTTCTACGCCTCCCGAAATCCGAACACCCACCTGACTGAAAATTTGCAGCTTTGTACTTGATAGACCCAGGGCTAGCCTCCATGTGTAGCAGGACATAAATGCTTATACACTGATAACTTTATTTATTTTTTATTTATTTTATTTATTTAAGATTCAGATTAACACCTTGGAGCTGGTGAGCTCGTTTACAAAGGTTCCAAGTTGGTTTTAACATAAGGACACTACTTCTTACCCCAGAAGTCCTTTAGCATCAGTAACTTTTGCACTTAGCTGGCTAGGTCAATCTGACTGGCTCCAACTAAGTAACAGGATCAAATATCAAACCGGCCTCCTGTCCAAAAAAGCTCTACTTGGATTACTACCCCTGAGCATTGGTTGCCTGCTAAACAAATCCCCTAAGACCCAACACACACGCACCTCAGTTTCTGACCTCCTTCTAGTACCCCACTGTCGGACTGCTCAATACCAGCGATCCTTTCAATGCAGAGCCCGCCTGTGGTTTAATAATCTAAGCAACCAACTGAGCAGTCTTTCTAGTCTGTCCCAATTTAAAACTTATGCTTCGTCAGCATCTCCAAACCGAAAGCACTTGTGATTGTTACACCTAGTTTCCCACTTCTGCAGACACCCTTACACCACTTTTTTCACTCTCTGAGGCTCTTACTTGGCTTCCTGTTTTGTTTCACTCTCCTGACAGAACAATTTCCCCTTTCCCCCTGCTACCTCCTCCCTTACCTCACCCCCTCTTTGTTCTTATCCCACTGACACCCCCTCTTCCTGAACCTGTCCAGGCCCTCTGGTCCCCACATCCCCTTATCTTCTTCCCTTCATCTGCCCTCCTTTCCCTCTTACCCCTTCTCCACCTTAGCCTCCTCCCTCCCTCTCACCTTATGACAAGGTCTCTGGCTGCCATATTTTCTTTTCCTTCTCTATCTGGACTCTGCCCTCTCATCTCCCCTACCCCTTCCTTCTCTTCCCTTCCCCCCCACCTCTGATTAGCAATGTTGTTTCAAATGTACCTTATGGTTTTCTATGCTTGCTTGTAATCTTGAGTGTGTAGCATTGTTCCCACTTAGTTACCAGTTGACTTGCTGTGCTCCGATGATTCCATGAATGTTGTCTGTACCTCCGTTGATACAATGAATGTTGTTTATAAGTCCCAACCATATTGTAACCCTTTCCTTTGATGTGTAACCTTTGTAATTTAGCTGCCCCTAGCTCAAAGGTATTTGTAATCCGAGATTTAAATAAAGAAATAAGTAGGTGCAACTGCCCCATGGGTGTGCTTTTTTTTTTTTTAAATTGCTGCTTGTGCCTCCTCCCTCGGTGCTGGTCTCCACTCTTTTGGGAGACAAAGATATCAGTCTCTCCCCACTCTGCAATCTTCCCAATTCTGCCCCAGCTATTCCCCGTCAAGCCTTGGCTGTACCTCCCAGGCAGGTAGGGGTGGGGCTTGTTCGCCCCAACAATCTTGCTGGTGTCAGATCTGCCAGGGATGTCAGGCAGGTACAGGCAATCAGGGTCACTGCTGGGTCTCCATCACCTAGGAGACCAACACTGGTGTTTCCTCCTCTTTTCTCCCTGACGTGGTGCAGGTTCTTGATGTCAAGGCGCTATGCATCGACATCCACCACATGTTTCAGCCGGCCCCTTCCTGATGACAGGACTTGCTGTGCCCGGCCTCTGCTCGAGTCAGGCAAACTGTGGTCTTGGCCCCTCTCTCCGGAGAAGGCAAGCAGTTGTGGGACATCAGCCTTTTTTCACCGCTGGCCCTCCAGCGACCGAGTTTGCTTCGAACCTGGGTCATTGGCATTTCAGTTGAAATCAACTGCTGCGCCAATGGGCCAGCTCCAGAGGTATGCTTTAAGAGAAATTAATGAGCTGAGGGACAAGCTAGTTAGAAGACAGGAAAGGAAGTGAGCTGAGTGAGAGCTGTTAAAGGCTTCAGAATTTTTTCTCCGCCAGACTGAGCAACATTGCCCCGGAGGTGTCTCTCAACTTTCCTTGTTGACAGCCCCCTAGTGCTTATCTGGGTAAAGTTTTCCTCATATTTCATTTCTAAAAGTGTGCTGAGTGAAAGTTTTACATTTTTCGTTAGCACCACGCTAACTTTTAATTTTTAGTGTGACCGCTCTATTTTGGCTTTATATTTACCGTGAATATTCATTTTAAAGTCTAATTTCATCATGGGTGCTTTTTTTCAATGGTTCCCTTCATTTTTGGGAAAATTCTTGTGGGAACCATCGAATTAGGGGCAGTTGCCTTGTTTTTACCTCAGACCTCTCAGGATTTACCTCAAGGCACCCCAGTGGAATTCAGATCTTAACAGTGCCTGCAGATCTCTCTCAGGATTGGCATAATAAGAGAAACCCATATAGATATATAGATATATATATATACACACACACACACACACACACACACACACACACATATAAGGAACTGGCCCTAAGGTATCATCTGTCGCAGGACTGTCTGTAAGGGTTCTGCAGCCACCTCTGGCAGTTGACATGTATTACTGGGTTTTCTGTTAAGATTAGCACTGGTATAGATTCCAGTTCTACAGCCACAGAAAAAAAAAGGCACTGGCAACAGACAGAGCTAATTAACTGGGGCAGGACTGGCCAGTGGCGTTTTCACAGAAACCTGCACTAGTAAGGTCCAGAACTAGTCTGCTTTGCTTAAACTGGCAAATGTAGCAAACAAACCTTTGATTATTATGGCTGAGGACATATCAAAGGCTTCCGACTAGGAGACACTCAAAAGTACTAAAATATAAGGAGGTACTGAAGAACCCTTCAGATCCCAGCCAAAATTTAAAGCTGCCAAATACAAAATTCCTCACATTTTAAAAAATAGTAGATTTGACGAAGGAAGGAAGCTTGATTAAACAGCTGATGAAGTAGCTAAAAAGAAACTCTGTCTAGACATAAATGCTCCCGTTACTCCTAGGAAAACCAATAGTGAGACAACAGGCAGCTTAAAGCACACAGAAAAACTGTGCAAAATATGGAAAAAGCATGGCAACTGTTTCAGACCCTACAAAACATGGGTCCTTTCTTTACTGGGGCTGGCAAACACTTTTCCACAGTTCTCTTTCCCATAGACTGTGAGGGTGATACAGTGAATGATAAATAATTTTATTATGCCCCTGCCTACAGGGGCTGCTAACACTCTTCCACAGTTCTCACCCCAGAGACTGTGAGGGTGATAGAGATGATATGAGAATTTTTATGATGCCCCTAACATGACTGTGAAGGGCATAGAACCCTATGTGTTCAAGGCGGTTCTCCCTCTATGCCTTCGTTTATCCAAAACGTATTGGACTTCCCTTCTCAGGAGTCCTTCCAAGGTGAGGATAAGAATAAAAAAAAAAAGAAATGATTATGGGACGATGAAAGGTTCCACCTCCTAAAAGACCTGTCTATAATGAAAAAATATAAATAAAAGTGCCACAAAACTGCTTCAAACCCCCACTTCTGTGGTAGAAGTTTACAAGCAGCCTGGAAGTGTTAATAAATAAATACATAAATGTATCAATTGTTCAGCAAATACTGAGTGCCTGTCTGTACATCCCAGCCATTTGAGTACAGTGCATCAGGCAGCTTGCAAGAAAGCTGGGGTCTCCTTGTCCTCCTTACCCCCTAGATAAGGACTCCAGAAAATAGATTCTTAGTTACCCGCAGATGCTCGTCAAAATTTTTACCTACTTGGCTTTTTGGCCAAATATCAAAAAAAAAAAAAAAAAAGAAAGCACTGCAGAACTCCATCTTGGTTCTTGGTGCAGGAGCTGATGGTTATGGCCTACCTGCTCCGGAAGCTATGTAGTACCAGTTTCCACAGGATGATAACAAGGATGCCTCCTCCAGAGTCATGGCCTATGCCATCTCTCTGAGACGCTGTATCTGGCCAAAAACTACTGGTCTACCCTCAGACTCCCAGTTTAAAGCCATGTACTTGAAAAAACTCCTAAACTGAAAGTGGACAAAGCAATGGGGCCTGACGGAATTCACCCCAGCATTTTAAAAGAATTAAGGGGCGAACTAGTGAAACCACTGACTACCCTTTTTAACAAATCATGGGAGGATGGTGTGGTACCCGAGGACTGGAGGAAGGCGGATGTGATTTCCCTTCACAAAAGTGGGACCAAGACAGGGGCAGGAAACTACAGACCTGTCAGTTTGACCTCTGTGGTAGGGAAAGTGATGGAATCACTTCTGAAGGAAAGAATTGTTGAGTACCTGGAGGCCAGTGGGGCACAGGACCCAAGGCAGGCAGCATGGTTTCACAGTGGGATGGTCATGTCAGACGAATCTAATTCATTTCTTTGATTGGGTGACCAAAGTAGTAGACCAGGGAGGGGCTGTGGACATGGCCTACCTAGACTTTAGCAAGGCATTTGACACAGTCCCACACAAAAGATTAATAGTCAAATTAACCAGCCTAGGAGTGGGTCCCAGGGTGGTAGCCTGGGTAAAACATTGGCTGGACAACAGGACCCAGAAGGTAATTGTAAATGGAGTCCACCTGAAGAAAGAGGGGTTACTAGTGGGGTATCGAGGTATCAGTACTGAGTCCAGTCCTTTTTAATGTCTTTATAAGTGACATTGCAGAGGGACTGGAAGAAAAAGTATGCCTCTTTGCAGATGACACAACAATCTGCAACAGGGTTGATACACAAAGAGGCGTGGAAAGGATGAGAGGGGACTTGGCAAGGTTGGAGGAATGGTCAGAAGTATGGCAGCTTGGATTCATTGCAAAGAAGTGCAAAATAATGCACCTGGGAAACAAAAATCCAGGGGCAGATTCACAATGGAGGGGGAGGTAGTAACAACAACAAAAATGGAAAAGGACCTAGGGGTAATCATATCAGATGACCTTACGGTTAGCAAGCAATGGGAAAAGGCAGTAGGGAGGGCTGGGGGATACTGGGATATATAGGGAGAGGCATCACCAGTGGAAAACAGGAAGTTGTTACCCTCTGTACAGACAGTTGGTGGGACCCCATCTGGAGTACTGCATCCAGTTCTGGAGACCCAATCTCCGCAAAGTCATAAACAGGATGGAGGCAGTCCAGAGGAGGGCAACTAAAATGGTGCAGGGTCTGCACTGGAAGACATATGCAACAGGTTTGATACACAAGGAGGCGTGGAAAGGATGAGATGGGGACTTGGCAAGGTTGGAGGAATGGTCAGATGTATGGCAGCTTAGAGTCAATGCTAAGAAGTGCAAGGTAATGCATCTGGGAAACAAAAACCCAGGGGAAGAGTACACAATGGGGGGTGAGATACTAACAACAACAAAAATGGAAAGGGACCTGGGGGTAGTCATATCAGATGACCTAAAAGTGGGCAAGCAATGTGAGAGGGCAGTAAGGAGGGCTGGGGAGAGACTCGGATGCATAGGGAGAGGCATCACCAGTAGAAAACAGGAAGTTGTTATCCCTCAGTACAGACAACTGGTGAGACCCCATCTGGAGTACTGCGTGAAGTTCTGGAGATCCAATCTCTGCAAAGACATAAACAGGATGGAGGCAGTCCAGATGAGGGCAACTAAAATGGTGCAGGGTCTGCACTGGAAGACATATGAAGACAGACTTAAGGAGCTTAATATGTATAGCCTCGAGGAAAGGAAGGAGAGGGGGGAAATGATAGAAACTTTCAAGTACTTCAAGGGAATCAACAAAGTCCAAGAGGGTAGCATCTTTCAGAAAAAGAGGTGTGCAAGAACAAGGGAGCACAATTTGAAGATGGAGGGGTGGCTCAGAGGTAATGTAAGGAAGTATTTTTTCACAGACAGGGTGATGGATGCATGGAACGGCCTTCCGGAGGAGGTTATGGAGTCAAAAACAGTGGTGGAATTCAAGAATGCATGGGACAGTCATAAGGCAATTCTAGGTGGTGGGGGTAGGAAGAAGTAGGCTGTTAGTTAACTAGGATCTGCAGCTTATCCATTAGGTAGGGAAATAGGCAGACTGGGTGGGCCAAGCGGTCCTCATCTGGCATCAAATTCTATGTTTCTATGTGTGTCAGTCCTGGTTAAAAAAACAACAAAAAAAAAAAGAGAAAGTCCCTTAAACATTTTGATAACTGCAACTCTGAACTCTTCTGTTCTCATACAGTTTACTTTGCCAATACAACTTGTGCACTGTATAGGCAGTATTTTATCAATTATCTGGTGCCTGGCACAATTACCTTACTTACTCAACTCCTCTGAGCTGCAGTCTGCAGACAGACAGTCGTGGTGGCTCCAACCATGACCATCTCCGAATTCCTGCACTGGGCTGTGGTGGTGACTTATTCCACACTCTGACAAGAGTCCCACTCCCTCTCTCCCAGTCCAGTGAAGCACACATAGCCGAGTCGAGGTTAGGTTAGATCTGAGCCGTCATCCGGCGGCAGCGCACAGTACCACTGATGTCATGGCAGGCCAGCACAATGATGACTCCAACGACTCGAGACTCTGTCTTGCTGCTGCCTGCTAGGGGGAACGTGTCACCCACATTACTCACCCGAGAAGTAAATTAAAAATACAATTCCCCAGCCCAGCAGCCAGTCGCAGCCACTACTCTTTTTTTAAGTCTCCCAAGTCCCATCTCCCGTTCTGCATCCGATCCCTCCAAGTAAATGGTGACTCACGGACTGGCGCCAAAACTGAATCTGCCATCTGAGCTGGTACTGCTGCTGCTGGGCTCGCATGCAATGCATGCACTGATGCACATGTGTGGTTCTTCACAGATATCACAAGTGAGGGAGAGCAGTGAGCACACACACTGCTCAGCGATGCTGGCATTGCTTTTTTTTCTGTGTAACCTGGTTGGTGCTGACTAAAAAAAAAGGGGGGAACTTGAAGCAGCCTGAAGGGCCCCCCCAAAACACAGGACACAACGCACAGGCATAGTTGGCATAATGGTAAATCTGGCCCTGCCAGGCGTGGATTTCTAGGTAAAGAAGACAGGCAGAGTAATGGACTGGTTTAAGTGGAACTCTGAAACCACCTTTGGCAGAAATTTCCTATTTGTCCTGAGCTCAACTTTATTGTTGTGAGGGATGATGTAATTTTGGCTCAGTGCACAGGGCCTGTAGCTCTCAAAACCTCCTGGCAGAGAAAATGGCTACCAGGAAGCCTGTCTTCCAAGTTACAAACTTGATGAGGGCCATAGACATAGGCTCGAAGGGTGGCTTCATGAGCCTGTGTATGCAAAGGTTTGTGCTCCAAGGAGGAAAAGGCTCCTGGACTAGAGGCTGGAGGTGAAAGAGGCCTTTGAAAAACTGTTTAAATATGGTGTGGCCCCCCACCCCCAAAAAAAAAAACTCATTTTTTTTCTTGCCCACCGAAAAGGTAGGCTGAAATTGCTGCCAGGTATAGCTTGAAAGAAGATGGTTTTAAGCCTGACGCCTGTAAGAGTACCTGGCAATCTAGCAGCTGAGGGTCTGAAACTGAATGGGATTTGACCCTTTTGCTCTTGCACCAGAGGGAAAACCTTTTACATTTGACTGCAAAAGTCTTCTTAGTGTTTGATTTTTTGTAAGCACCTTCAGTATCCTAAGGATTTGCTAAGAGCACTGTGAGAATACAGACTCTAACTGTTCCAGAACCAGACCTTGAGGTGAAAGGAATGCATGCCTGCATACTGCACTCCTGTCCGAGGACAGGTCAGCAGGGCAGGTGAATGTACTGCTGCAGGACATTGAGAGAAGGACAGGGTACCAGGCTTACTTGGGCCAGTCCGGAGCCACCGGGATCATAGATGCAGACTGCTGTATGAGTTTCAGAAATACCCTGAGAATCAGGGGAAAAGGAGGGAATGCATATAAGAACCTCCTTGACCAGACCAGGATCAAGGTGTCCAGAGGAGGTGATCCCCAGGGCTGGAGTCTGCAACAGAACTGAGGAAACTGGAAGCTGAGAGGAGAGGCAAATAGATTCACTTCTGGGTGCCCAACCACCTGAACACCGTGCTACTATTTGTTTGTTCAGAGTCCATTAACTCTGGCCTTGACTGATGCAACTACAGCATCTGCCAGAGCATTGAATTTGCCTGGGAGAATAATTGCTGAAATGATGACTCCCAGGGTAGAAGGTGAGAGACCAATTTTTATAAAGCCCGCGAACAGAGTACTCCCTGATCTGGCCATTGCAGTAGTGTCTGTTTGACTCTGTAAGTCTGTCCTTTTATGACAGGAGCAAATGCTTTGAGCTAGAAAGATTCATCTGAGTTCTAAAAGAAATATGATTAACTGTGACTCCTGGAGAGTCTCGGTGCCACTTACTGAGGCACTGTTCGGATGCGCTTCCCACTACCAGGGGAAGGTGTCTGTGGAACTGCTCAGTCAGAGTTTTCAGCTTTGAAAATTGTAGCTTTCTGAGACCAGCAAGCTACAAGGACACTTGTGGGTGATGCATCCTGTATCTGAACTCTGGGACCACTGCAGGCACTGAAGCCATGTGTCCCTACAGCATGAGGAAATGTCAAAGTGATGTGATTTGTGCAGGACTGCATCATATACTGAACCAGTGAGAGTCAATGATTCAACCCCAGTCAAGCGATTACTGGCTGGTCTCACTGTCCCTAGATGAAGAAAATTGCCAATGAGGGACAGTTTGAATTCTTGCCTGCAGAAGGAAGGCATATCCTTCCTGGATGCTGGGAGGGTTCCTGGTGAGACTTTGTTTAGATTTATCTGGGAACCCCGAGACTACAGATAGAACCCTGTAAGGGGAAAAAAGGGACTCCTTGACCTGACAAGAAGACTTTGTCAGGCTAACCAACAACTTAGGAGTAGCTAGAGGTACTCAGATCCCTGAGGCATGCTGCTTCCACCGCCCAGCACTTTGTAAGACTCTTGGGGCTGAGGAAAGCTGAAGGACCGCAGTGAGCCCACCCTTGTGTGAGACCTCGTTAAAGGTATATGGAGAAAAGGGGGGCCCTTTTTGGACCAGGGAGGCTAGCCCATCTCCCTACTGTAAGGGCTGTATGAATAGTAGCAGAGTGACCATCTTGAATTAGGGTTTTAACAGAAAGATGGGAAGCCACTCCACAGTTGTCTCTGTGTCAGGAATTACATGGAGTAGAGGTCCTTTCTTCTTTCCATGGTCAGGGACCCTCTCCACCATTCGCAAAGCTAGAATGTTCATTTTTTTCCTCCCACTTCAACAGAAACATCTGTGTTGGAGATAGAGGCTTAGACATATGGGTACACATGAGGTCTTCCCACTCTAACGTCAGGCTTCAGAGTATGAAAACACCCCTGTACTGAGAGAAGGCTGGGAAAAAACCTCTGCCCCAATGCCCTTGGGAGGAATTTCCATGGGGCAGGGGGCACTGTTGCAGTGAGATGTTCTCAAATCAAACAGTATGTTTTGATCACAAGGAAGTAAAAACGCAGAAACACAGAACATAGACTTTGACAGTAGATGAGGACCGCTTGGCCCACCTAGTCTGCCCATTTCCCTACCTACAGGATAAGCTGCAGATCCTGGTTAACCAACAGCCTATTTCTTCCTATCCCCACAAAAATTGCCTTATGTCTGTCCCATGCATTCTTGAATTCTCCCACAGTTTCAGACCCCACAACCTCCTCAGGAAGGTTGTTTCATGCATCCACCACTCTCTCTGTGAAAAAATACTTCCTCACATTACCCCTGAACTGCCTCCCCCCCATCTTCAAATTGTGTCCCCATGTTCTTGCACATCTCTTTTTCTGAAAGATGCTACCCTCTTGGACTTTGTTGATTCCACTGAGGTACTTAAAAGTTTCCAGCATGTCCCCCAGTAGGCCAAGATAGGAACAGTGGGGCTGTACAGGCAGGACAAAGTCACATCTGTCAGATCCATGCCAGGACATGCAAGACTGGATCTGGTGGTGGGGGGGGGGTTAAGGCAGGACCAATACATTTGCTTATACAGATCTGCATCTGTAATGTTTCAGTAGGAGTTGGGGTGTGGAGCGCCGAGGGTGCTGGAAGGGTGGTGGTGGGGAGAATGGTAGAGTGGTGGTATGGGGATGGTCATGGGGTATAAGGAGGGGGGCCAATAAATATAACTGTACATAGGGCCCATGGCAGTGTAAATCTGACCCTGATGCCTGGTGAGCAAAAGCTCCACAGCTTGGATGTCAAAAGAGCCATCTTCTACTACCTAGAGCATGCTAGACAGTCCAGAGGCTCCTCCACTCAATTGTTCTTCACCTATAGGCATCCAGGCAGGGGAAGACCAGTTACCAAGAGAACCATTTCCTGCTGGTTGGTCGCTTGTATTAGTTTCTGCTATGAAAAAGCTGGTCACCAATCTCCAGTAGCCCACTCCACCAGGGGCACTGCAGTCTTGCTTGCAGCAGCAAGGAGCATTCCCCTACTGGATATCTGCAAAGCAGCTATTTGGAAATCTGTGCAGACCTTTGTGAAACACTACAGGAGGGAGGCAGTATAGTGCAGTGATTTAAGGCTCTGAACTGCAAATCTGGTGACATCCAGCAGACCAGACCTGGGTTTGAATCCCACAGCTTCCACTTGCATACTGTGTGATCCTGAGCAAGTCACTTAACTTCCCTGTGCTCCCAGGTTGCACCTGTAAAAAAGTTTTCAGCTTAGTGTGCTACTGCTGGTTAAACAACTAAAAAAAAACAACAAAAAAAACAGTTTGGATGTGCAGACCAGATCTGATGCCAAATTTTGCGGTTCTGCAGATCCCTTTTCTTATGCAGGTTCTCTGCCAACCTCCCGCTTGGTACTGCTCAGTAGCCTGCAAAATTTACTGATGCTAAAGGACTCCTGGGGTAAGAATAAAAAAATACTCACCGTAGTAATCTTCTTTCTTCCAAGGGTCCTTTGGTATCAATATTCACTCTTCGTCTGATTCATCTGTCAGAGGGCTCTTTATCTCACTTTTTACCAAATGTGGAGTCTCTTTGATGAGTTTTTAACTCGTGTTGTTGTCGTTTCCATTTCCACTTTTGTGGACATTTGCATGTTTTTTTAATCCTGTTGATTGTTTTTTGGGGCAGTTGCTCTGGTTTTTCCTTCAAAAAATTCTGAAGCCTTCAACAGCTTTCTCTCAACTCACTCTCTTTCCTGTCTTCTGATTGGCTTGTCCCTCAGCTCATTAAATTCTCTTAAAGGCACACCTCTGGGGCAGTTGCACCTAGCCAGCTAAGTGCAAATGTTACTGATGCTAAAGGACCGCTTGGAAGAAAGAAGATTACTACGGTGAGTAATTTTTTCATAGGGTACAGCCAGGTTCACACAGACAAGACAGTAATGCACATAGATCAAGAATTATAGTAAGTTACAAAAAGTGCAAGTGGCATATAGCAGCAGAACAAGAGGTGTGGTACAAATCAAGTTGGTGCGATACAAGCTTATTTCTGAACATTTGGTTACATATAAGTTACAGTTGGATTACATAAGTGCAGAATAGTGGGTTGTTGGCCAGGGGTGTAGCCAGGGATTTCAGATCTATAGAAACATAGAAACATAGATTTTGACGGCAGATAAGGACCGCTTGGCCCACCCAGTCTGCCCATTTCCCTACCTAATGGATAAGCTGCAGATCCTAGTTAACCAGCAGCCTACTTCTTCCTACCCCAACCCCCTAGAATTGCCTTATGACTGTCCCATGCATGCTTGAATTCCACCACTGTTTTTGACTCCACAACTTTCCTCCGAAGGCTCCATGCATCCACAACCCTCTGTGAAAAAATACTTCCTTAAATTACCTCTGAGCCGCCCCTTCTATCTTCAAATTGTGCCCCTGTTCTTGCACACCTCTTTTTTGAAAGATGCTACCCTCTTGGACTTTGTTGATTCCTTGAGATACTTGAAAGTTTCTATCATGCCTCCCTCTCCTCCTTTCCTCGAGGCTATACACATTCAGCTCCTTAAGTCTCTCTTCATATGTCTTCTGGTGCAGACCCTGCACCATTTTAGTTGCCCTCCTCTGGACAGCCTCCATCCTGTCTATGTCCTTGAGGAGATTGGGTCTCAGAACTGCATGCAGTCTCCAGATGGGGTCTCACCAACTGTCTGTACAGAGGATAATAACTTCCTGTTTTCTACTGGTGATGCCTCTCTATGCATCCCAGTATCCCCCAGCCCTCCTTGCTGCCTCCTCACATTGCTTGCTCACCTTAGGTCATCTGATATGACTACCCCAGGTCCCTTTCCATTTTGTTGTTGTTAGTATCTCACCCCCATTGTGTACTCTTCCCCTGGGTTTTTGTTTCCCAGGTGCATTACCTTGCACTTCTTAGCATTGAATCTAAGCTGCCATACATTTGACCATTCCTCTAACCTTGCCAAGTCCCTTCTCATCCTTTCCACCCCACCTTGTGCATCAACTTTGTTGTAGATCTTTGTGTCATCTGCAAAGAGACATACTTTTCCTTCCAGTCCCTCTGCAATGTCGCTTATAAAGACATTGAAGAGGACCGGTCCCAATACTGAACCCTGCGGTACCCCACTAGTAACCCCCCTTTCTTCAGAGTGGACTCCATTTACTATTACTCTCTGTGTCCTATTCTCCAGCCAATTCTTTACCCAGGCTGTCATCTTGGGACCCACTCCCAGGCTGGCTAACTTGCATATTAATCTTTGTGTGGGACTGTGTCAAATGCCTTGCTAAAGTCTAGGTAGGCCATGTCCACAGCCCTCCCTGATCTACTACTTTGGTCACCCAGTCAAAGAAATCTATCAGATTTGTCTGGCATGACCTTCCGCTGTGAATCCATGCTGCCTTGGGTTCTGAGCCCTCTGGCCTCTAGATACTCAACAATTCTTTCCTTCAGAAGTGATTCCATCATTTCCCTACCACTGTGGTTAAACTAACAGGTCTGTAGTTTTCTGCTTCTGCCTTGCTCCACTTTTGTGAAGGGAATCACATCTGCCCTTCTCAGTTCTCGGGTACCACCCCATCCTCCCATGATTTGTTAAAGAGGGTAGTCAGGGTGTCACTAGTTCTACCTTTAGTTCTTTTAGAATTCTGGGATGAATCCCATCAGGCCCCATTGCTTTGTCCACCTTCAGTTTTAAGAGTTCTTTCAGAACCCTTTCTTCTGTAAATGGGCTGGTATCAACTTCTGTATCCAGAGTGTTTCTACTGTTTGTTTTAGGTACCTCCCCCACTTCCTTTGTAAATACTGAGCAAAAATATTTGTTTAGTATCTCTGCCTTTTCACAGTCATCCTCTGCCCACCCTTCCTCCTCTTTATCAGTGGCGGCTCTACACCAGGGCCCACCAGGGCATGTGCCCCGGTAAAAAAATGCTGTGCCCCAGTTGGTGCCCCATATGGTGCAGAGCTTCCTCCATAGTAACAATATATCAGTGCCCTGGCTGCCATTGGTTGTGCCCCAGCTGTGCCCTGGTAACCATTTGTGGCTAGAGCCGCTACTGCTCTTTATTAAGCCTCACTAGCCCTCCCTTGGTCTTCCTTCGCTCCCTGATGTACCTATAAAAGGTTTTATCCCCCTTCTTAACTAAGTTGGCTATCTTTTCCTCGGTTTGGGCCTTTGCTGTTCTGACTGCCTTCCCAGCTTCCTTTTGCTTTAACTGATACAGTTCTCTGTCCTGCTCCTTTTGTGATTCCTTGTACTTCCTGAATGCTTTCTTTTTCTCTTGAACCTTCACTGCCACTTCCTTTGAGAACCATAGTGGTTTCTTACATCGTTTCGTTTTGTTAATTTGCTTCACACAAAGGCTTGTTACCTCTGTGATGGCAGTTTTTATTATTCTCCATTGTTCTTCCACCCCTCCTTCCTGCCCATTTGCTAGTGCATTCCTTAGGCACTCACCCATTTTGGCAAAGTTAGCCCTCCTAAAGTCCAGTACTTTTGCCTTTGTATGACTTGACTCTATTGCTGTGTTTATATCTGCACACCAAGTGGAGAAGACCCAAATGGGACATGACATTAACATACATGTCTGACACAGCACTGTCAGATCAAATGCAGTTCTTCAGGTAGCACAAAGATGAAAGGATAAGGGGAGACATGATGCCACGGAATGAATGGAGATACAAAAGAAAGGTCAGAAAGAATTACTTCACAGAATGAATGGCAGATATGCATCATCCTGTTGTATTTTTTTTTCCATCCTTATGCTTTTCCCTCATCCCTTTTTCATATGTAAGGGACCTCATTAACTTGTTCTGAATATAACAGCTGGTGTCTGGTGCTAGTACATTCAGAACAAGGCCTCTTATTCATGCTTTTCTGTGCATTCATGCTTTTTTGGCATGCTCTCTTTTTGCCATTGGTGTCCTGGTTATAACGCCATTTACTAACCTTTGGTTAGCATTACAGTGAAGGAGTTTTGTTAACTCTTTAATCCAGACCTCCAATCACGTCCGTGGTTCTTGCATGTAATCTTAGAACCGCTCCCCTGCTTTAATTGGTTGTGTGTGCTGTGACCCTTGAGATTCCTGGAGTGAGCTAGGTGGTTTTGATCCAGGTGGAGTTATAAATTAAAGTGATTTCCATGGCGGCCCCCATTCTTTGGCTAACCACAAGAAAGAAAGTGTTTCGTGTCCGTACTGTTAGCTGTCTGTGCAATCAGAATTGAGAACACACTGACTTGTCCTTTGCTGCGATTAAAACATAAATTACTGATAAGCAGATAGTTTTTACGGTGTGGTGGGGTACAGGGACATCGGGAATGGTGGTAGGGTGCAACGACACTGGAATGCTTATTACAGTCGAACCTCAATTATCCCGACCTCGATTATCCGAATTATTTATTCGTACGGACTAGTGACCTGGTCCTGAAAAAGTTATCTTCCTATCTGTAGCACTGATTTGTGAATTCGATTATCCAGACAAATTTTCATAGAAACATAGAAGTTGACGGCAGATAAAGACCGCAAGGCCCATCCAGTCTGCCCATTTCTTTTTCTACCTTATGAGTGTGCCATAGGCCTTTGGTCTGTCAATGACCTATCTATTCATACTCATCTGTATTGCTCCCTTATGCCTATCCCATGCCTGTTTGAAGCTCTGCACAGTATTCATATCCACCACTTCCTGAGGTAGGCAGTTCCACACATCCACCACCCTTTCTGTGAAAAAGAATGTCCTCACATTACCCCTTAATCGGCCTCCCTCTAATCTCATGCTGTGTCCTCTTGTCCAGCTATTTTTCTTATACTGAAACATGTTAGACTCTTTCACCTTGTTAATGCCCTTAAGGTGTTTAAATGTTTCAACCATTTCACCTCTCTCTCCCTCCTTTGCTCTAGGGTATACATATTGAATTCAGTTAATCTGTCCTCATATGTTTTTTGATGCAGTCCCTGCACCATTTTGGTTGCCCTTCTCTGGACTGCCTCTGTTTGGTTAATGTCCTTGTGAAGGTGTGGCCTCCAGTACTACACGCAGTACTCCAAATGGGGCCTAACCAGTGTCTTGTAAAGAGGGATTATTACCTCCCTCTTATGACTTGTGATACCCCTACTAATACACCCCAACATCCCTCTAGCCTTACCTACTGCTTTAGAGGTCTGCTTGGATGATTTTAGGTAATCGGTGATGATGATGCCCAAGTCTCTTTCCTCCCTTGTGACTGCCAGCCACTCCCCTCCCAGCCTATAGGTGGCTTCAGGCCTGGCAGCCTAAGGTGACTTTGCTAGAGACAGAGGATCAAGGGAAGGGAGGCTTTGCCAGAAGTATATGGGCAAGTGGGGGGAGGGTGATTAAACGTGACCCAGGCGAGGGATTCATGGCCTTGGTGGAAGGCAGGGGCAGGGGTAGACAGTACGCTTGATAGTGGGTCATATGTGAGGCTGGGCAGGATCTGTTCTTGTCTAGGTTGGGCAGTCCTCCCCCCTCCCCCTTCCCCCTTTCCTCCATTCCTTCCAATCCCCCACCTCCTACCCCGAACATCAGCATAATGTATAACTTCTGAATACTATAAGTATTCTGTTGCTTAGCTCAGTTCATCTTCTTTTTCTAGACAAATGGGTTTAATGCTTTGGTTTGGAACCCCTTGCTCATAAGGGGTGACCTTGCTGACCCATTTCTGCCCATTCCCTCTAATGCTGTATTGAGTAGACCCTAGAGACAATTATGAAAAAATAACAACTTTCTTGGTCCTCTCATCAAATGATTAATGGGAACAAATGTTTTTTTTCTTTTTCTTTTTTTTTCTTTTTGAAATTTTCATTTTTATTGAGGTTTTATAACATATTTACAGACAAGTCATCCAGATCAATGAGAGTAATTTCATGCAAATATACATATACGATTTCAGTGCGGGTATAAAGTTCATGATAACAAATAGCGGGGAGATCAAAAAATCCAGAATGAGTGCAGATCCTAGGGGAGGGTAGTTACTAAACAAATAGTCCTGGCCTATTAGTAAATAAAGCAGGATGTTAGGTCTCCCGGACCCTAGATGTCTTCAGGCACCTTCATCGGCGAGGAGGTCAGATCAATCTCTTGGAGAAGTTCCTAGGCGCCCAGATCTGTCTGGCTCAAGTAAGTATCTAAAACAATGAAGTATATTATCTGCGTGTCATGAGTCTATTGCTGGTACTCTCTTCAGTGGCAGACCACAGGCCCCCATAGCAACAGGCCCTCATGTAAACAAAGCAGTCGCCACCCCCGCCCGCATGCGGCAGGGAAGGGCAAGGAGGGGAACCCCCCACTCCGCAATCATCCCCCCCCTCACGGGACAAATGTAGGGTCTTTTAGCATGTAGTATATTTGCCACCTAGCCCATCTAGTGGCAAATTTCCCTTCTTGATTATTTAAGCTGTGTGTTATTTTCTCCATGGTATAGATTTGTCTAGTGATGTTCCACCAATCCTGTATCGTGGGAGTTTTTGGTGTCAACCACTGCTTCATAATAGACTTCTTTGCTGCCATAAGGAGAATGAGTAGTAGGTATCTGGTTATTGGTCCACGCAGGTCCTGGGGGAAAACGGAGAACAAAAACATCTCCGCTGTCAGCTGAAATTGAGGGTCCAACATCTCCCGCAGGTGGGACTGCAGGAGCACAAAGTAGGGTTTCAGGGATGGACACCCCCACAATATGTGGGTGTGGTCTGCCCTCATGTTACCACAAAGACGCCAACAGGCGGCCCGTGATCCTGGCCCGTAGTGACTCGTAATTGCAGGGGTTCTGAAGTACCGAATTAGGCACTTCCACACGAACTCCCTCCATATGTGTGAGCTAGACACTCTGGCTGAGTATCTCCAGGCCTGCCGCCAGTCCTCAGTAGTTATTGGATAGCCAGATTCCTGGCTCCACTGTTCTTGGATACCCTCCGTGCATGTAAGGCTCTGTATCCTCAAGGCTTGATAGTACAATGAGATTAGGTTGTTTTGTTTTAGGGTTTTATTAAGGGCTATTTGGCTCTGTATTAATGGCAGGAGCTGTTCATGACCCCAGACCATTCGGGGTAGGTGGTCTATATAGTGTCTGAGCTGCAAGTACTGGTAGAAGTCTCCCTTTGGAAGATTATATTTCTTTTATATGTCTGTATAGACCCACATTGTGCCCTGGTTCATTATCTGCCCCAAATATCTCAGTCCCCTTTTCTCCGATTGCCTAAAACTCCCATCTAGGTTGTTTGGGGGGAAGTCACTCAAGCTGGAGATTGGGCAGATAAGCGATAGGAATGGGGTCAAACCGTGGTTCCACTTAATGGTCCGCCAGCCCCTAATCGAGGCCTCAAGCCATGGATTTTCATTCTTGTGTAGGGCCTTCTCATCCTTGTGTTGGTACAGAACTCTATGAAACGTATAATCGTCCATCACTATTCATTCTATGTCTAACCAATGTGGGTTATTTATCTTGGTTTGCCTGGACATCAGATGCATCACATTTACCGCCTGCTGATAAAGCCTCAAGTCTGGGAGGCCCATGCCTCCCCCATCCCGGGGGAGAGTGAGAATTTTCAAACGCACCCGGGGTCTACTATTTGCCCAAACAAAATTAGAAATATGGCGATTTATTTCCTTAAAAGTTTTTAAAGGGAGGTGGATGGGAACATTCTGGAACAGATATAGTGCTCTCGGAAGGGAGACCATCCTAATTAGGTCAATCCTACGTGCCAGCCCCAGAGGGAGAGTTGCCCACGAGGATAGGTCCACTTTAAGTTGCATTACAAAGGGAGCATAATTATGTTTGTAGTACTCTAGAGGAGATTTGGGAATATGTATTCCCAAATATTTTAGTTTTTCTAAGTCCCACCTTCCTGGGATATCCGCCCGGACATTTTGTGTAGGAGAGTAATGAAAAGTGAGCATCTCTGTTTTAGTAAGGTTCAACTTGTACCCCGACACCAGACCGAACGATTCTAGTATTAACTTAATTGCGGGGAGAGATTGATCGGGATTTCGCAGATAAAGCAAGATGTCATCCGCATAGAAGGCCATCCGGTGCTCCGTTCCCCCCACCTCCACCTCCTCTATGTCTTGTGCTTCCCTAATCTTCTGGGCCAGGGGTTCAATAAAGGCCTCGAACAGGAGGGGAGAGAAGGGGCACCCCTGCCTTGTCCCCCTATATAGGGGAAAATAAGCCGAGTGGTGTCCGTTTACTTTCAGGCACGCCTGTGGAGAGGCGTAAATATTTTGTAGGATGGCTATCAAGAAGGGGAGGAAGCCAAACTTGTGTAGTGTTGCATATAGAAAAGGCCATGCCACTCTGTCGAATGCCTTTTCGGCGTCTAGGCTGACCAGCAGGGATGGAACCCCATCGGTGTGCATATGGTGTACCAAATGGAGGGTCCGTCTTATACTGTCCGTGGTAGTGCGGGATCTGATGAATCCGGTCTGGTCCTTGTGAATTAACAGAGGAAGTACCTGATCCACCCGATGAGTCAAGATTGCCATGAATAGTTTATAGTCTTGATTAAGTACCGATATGGGTCTATAGGAGGCACAAAGTTGTGGGTTCTTATTTGGTTTAGGTATCACAGAAATCATTGCATAAGACCAGGATGGGGAAGGGGGATCCCCCTCCAAAACTTTGTTAAAGACGTTAAGGAGGTTAGGAGTTATTTGTGCCTTTACCACCTTATAAAGTTCTGCCCCGTATCCATCTGGTCCCTGTGACTTGGCATTCGTAATGGCAGCCTCCAATTCCGTCTCTGTTATTGGTGAGGTTAGAGCCTGGCTTTGGTCCTCTGTCAGTCATGGCAGGGTGATTGATCGTAGGAATTCTGCTATTTGGTGTGAGGATGCTGTGTTTTCTGGAGTGTATAGGGACCTGTAATACGTGGTGAAGGCTTTAGCAATGTCATGTGTCTTTGTGAGGCACTGGTTTCCCATAGGGTGGTATACTGAAAGAATCGTGGCCACTTTTTTTTGCTTCCGGATTTGGTATGCCAGCAGCCGAGTAGCCCTTGGGCCCACCTCATAATACTTCTGTCGCAGAAAGGCCAAGGCCATCTCGGTCGCTGTTGTATTAATCGGTCCAGCTCAAATCTGGTTTGCTGCAACTGGGGAAGTACCGTAGTATCCCCCTGTTTATGTGCCACTTGTAAAAAGTGAAGGGTATCTTCCAGCTTAAGTTTTTGTGCTTTACGCTGTCTTCCTCTTTCTGGGGTGTATTTTATTATATGTCCCCTAAGTACAGCCTTAATTGTGTCCCAATACATGGCAGGGGTAGAATCCTTGACCAGGTTGTCCGCTTTTATCTCCTGGATCTTCTCTATAAGAAAATCACAGAACTTCTTAGACTGCAGACAGTACGGATTAAGCCTCCATAATGTCCGCTTGGGTTGTAGCTCAAAGTCCCACAAGGTCGTCTGAGGGGCATGGTCTGAGACCGCAATGTCCCCAATTTGAATATCATGCAGCATCCCCAGGTTCTCCACCTGTGTGTACACCTGGTCAAAGTGGGAATAGGACTGGTGGACCGGGGAATAGTAGGTGTAATTCCTTGAGTGGGGATGGAGCCTCCTCCAGGCATCACACCATCCCACTTCGCTTGCGAATCTTTTGAAGAATCGTTGGGTTACCGACTGTTTAGAGGGTTTGGGATTGGTAGAGTCTAGGTTAGGGTCCATGACAAAGTTAAGTTCACCCGCCATCATAAGTACCCCCACTGTTTTTTGTATAATTTTATCTAATAAAGGTTTAAGGTGGGCTACCGTGGTTCCCGGGGGGAAATAAACATTCACTAATGTTACTGGTTTGTCATGTAGTGTACCTTGCACCAGAATCATGCGTCCCTCCTGATCAGCCCAGGTATACTCGGCTTTAAACAAAGTGCCCGGAGAGATTATTATGGCTACTCCCCTATGCCTTCCGGCCTTAGCAGAGGAATGAAAGACCTGTCCCCTACTTAATTTAGTCAATTTTGCATGTTCCGTCGCACTCATGTGCGTCTCCTGTAGGTATGTTATATCGGCTTTGGAGCGCCTAATAAAGGCTAGGGTCCTGGACCTCTTAATAGGCAATGCAAGGCCATTTATGTTTAAAGAGAGTAATTTCACCTTAGTTGTATCCATATCTTGTTCCCATTTTCCCTCCGGATTTATACCTCCCTCGCCCTTGTGGGGCCCTAGGTCTGCCACCCTTGGAGAACACCCCCACTGAGCCCGTTTGTTCGGATCTGGTGACTAATACGTTACAACATACAATACACAACAGTGCACAATTAATACAAAACATATAATCTGTTGTGCAACATCTAAACATCACAACATTCATAACTTACAAACTGGTGCTTCCACGAGTCAGGTAGTCCTGACCCTGTGGTAAGGAAAAACCTTACCAGTTGCCCAGAATCGCTGGGCTTAAGCACAAAGTGCTACTTGGGAAGGGTAAAAAGGAAAGGTGACAGTTCTATGCCACGCCAGTGGTCCCCTAGGATCCTAGTTGTAACTTGTAGGGGAGCATATTTGTTTGAGGGGATTCTCTCACTTCCCGGGTCTCAAAAGGACAAGGAGGTGGCACAGCCCAGCCCCAGTCAGGGGGGGAAAAGCATGCATATAGCTAAGCCTCCCCTCCTGTTCCCATAGGCGCAGGCGGGCGCGGGGAGTCATTTATCTATTCAGCCCATCATACCCGGAAGAGGGAGGTAGGCCGACCCGCCTTCACGTGCCGCCATCCAGCCATGCTCAGTCCTGGCATCACAGCCCACAGGGAGCATCGGCTCAACCCCGCCCATCCAGAGTCGACCATACGCTCCCCGGTAGTCAGAGGTCCTCATCCCACAGGCATCAGGCGGCGCGGTCACTCGTGCTGCTCCATATCAAACAACCCCAAGGGGATCCCCCCCCTCAGCACATAGGGGAGGTCCCCCAGCAAGCCAGCTATGCACATCCCCCCCACCCAGGCCAGCCGCCAGGGATGGGAGGGGGCCCCCCCCCACGCCACACCCCAACGGACCAGCTCACTCCCCCAACTCCCTGGCTTCCCGGGCCAGAGGGGCAGCGGGGCTCAAATATCATCAGCAGGCAATAGTTGCTGGTCCACGGAGGTCGCAACATTCGAGCAAGGCCCTTCCCATACACTGCCCTTGCAATTTAGGCACTCCTTCCCCTCGTTTACAGGGTATAACCTTCACCTCCCAAAGCGCAAGTCAGTAGGAGGGGAAAGCCTCTGAGTTGCCGCAGATGGGAAAACCCCCAACCCCCGTCGTAAGCGGGGTGGGCGTTCCCGAACCCCCAGTCATATCTTGAGTGTTTATCATCTCTTGGTCCCTCCCCTCCTCGCCTCATCCCCTCCTGCCTCCCCGCCCCACACCATCAGCATGCCAGTTCTTATGTCATGTATTAATTGTCTCTACAGAACAGTTAGTCCATGTTCACTTAGGCTTCTGAAGTAGTCTGTTGTCTGGTTGCCATGTTTCACCCCAGATTCCATCCCCTTATCAACCCTCCCATCTCTCCTCTTCCTTCCATCCGCCCCCCACCCCCAGTCCTTCGTCCACCATCTTCTCCGTTCCTCCTTAGTTGAAAACGGGGACCAAAGCTGCTGGGAAACTGAAGCCTCTTCCTGATTGGCCCAACTAGGGCTGATTAACCCCCATTACTTCAGCCGAAGAGGTCTCGACTAATCCCCTCCTCCTGATACCCCCCCATCAACGATCCCTCTTCCAGCAACTCTTTGTTTCCACCCCCAACCTACCCCTCCGGGTCAGGGATCAAGGTATACTTTCCCCCCTGCTTCACGCTGCGGTACGGCTTGATTTAGGTGGCTTAATTGCCATTGCCTTCTCGTTCCTCTCCTGCCTCTCTCCTCACCGTCGGATCTCCCACTCTTCCCTCCCCCGAACCAAAGGGTACTCCCCCTCCCAGATTACCACCCCATCTATCTACCCTCCTGATCCTTCCAGTCTCTTCCCTATCCCTAACCCCCTCCCTTTCTCTTTAATGGTCCCCCCAGCCCCTTCAGCCCTCAAAGGCCATTTCCCCATTTTAAGGAAGGGTGCTGGCAACAGACAAGGCCCCCCCCACCCCACCGTAGTCCTTTATTTCTTTTGCCTTTGCCGCCTTTAGGCCAACTCTCCTCTATCCTCTACATAATGAAACACAGAGTTACTTGCGGCCTTCTCATGTCTTCGTGTTGGTCTCCGGTGTCCGCTGCTCTTCCGGATTAGCCTGCGATGTCCTTAGCGTTCCGACGATCTGCTGTAGGGCCTCTGCTCCCTGCCTGCGCCTTGCATCTCTCTGCCCATTAATCCACATCTTCTGAGCGAGTTTGGATGCTATCGAGGGCTCCTCTCAGATAGGGCATCTTGAGCGGATGTAGCTTTCAGAGAGCATCTCTTGATGCTGGTTTTTCTTCTTTTTTGCCATTGACTAATGCAAGCTACATATTTTGACTCATCAGGAGAAACATACTTGCTCCCTTCCCCTCTCCCACCTCATCCTTAATCCTCTTCCCTTCTCCACCTCTTCTACTTTTTCTTCCCCTTGTCCCCCGCCCCCTTTTCTACCCCTTCATAATTTGATCAACACTGTCCGGCTTAATTTTGTTATTCAGTTTTAGTTGGTGATAAGTTGATTGTTTCTTCTGTCATTTAACAAGTTTGTTGCAATGAGTTTTGGAATGCTGTTATGTTAAATGTCCTACGAACATTTATTAATACTTATAAAGTTGGACGAAGGTTTCTATTGTTACCTTTTACACACTTCATGGAACTTGTTTATTCATTTGTCTGTACTTCAGCAACTGTTGGGCAAATATCTGCTGAGAAATATGTTCAGTTTAATTTGTTTGGCTTTATCTACATGCTTTATTTAGTCTGTTTTACTGAGTATAAGTTTTTTCTGGTTCACCCATGTCACTGTGACATCATTTTTGATTTTGAGCACAAAAAAACAGCTTTTTTAAAAGTTACATCTTTATTTGTTTTTGTACTGTTTGTCATTGTTTTTTTGCCACAGAATTTTTTTTTATGTTTTGTTTTGTGTGTGTGTGTGTGTGTGTGTGTGTGTGTGTGTGTGTGTGTGTGCGCGCCTGTCTGAGAGTGTGAGACTGAGTGCGGGTGAAGGTCGTATTATTGAGGCGTCGGTGACAGTCAGGGACTTGTGTGCAATGGACCCAGGACAAGGGGAGTCTGTGGCCTGTGGGCGTTGGCACAGGAGAGGAGTGTGCACACGTGGGGGTGGTCGGGTGTTACTGGACCGCTCCCGACTCTTGGGTGTTGCTTCCCCCCTGTGGAAGCAGCAGCAGCAGCACCAGTGCCACCGGTGGCTGCGCATCCACCTAGTCTGCCACTACCACCACCACCAGTAGCAGATGCAGGGGCTCCAACAGCACCCCCTCTACCACCTCCACAACCGCAGGTGGAGCCCCAGGTAAATGTAGGTGGTCCAAGCAGTATATCTGACCCCCCCACTATTCCCCAGTGTGGCAGTTTTTTAACTGTGTGGGGGGAGACTGCACAATCATGGTTTGCTATCTGTGTGGTGTGCTGGTGCACCATGGCCACTGGGGGACACATTTGGGAACCGGTGGCCAGTGCATGCACATGACAAACCACCACAAGGTGGAGTGGCAGGCTGCCACCGAAGGGGCTAAGCGTCCACCTGCTGGCCCTTCTGTGACAGCGGCAGAAGGTGCTGGGGGTGAAGTTGTGCCTCAGCGCCACAGCAGGAAGAGGGCAACTGCAGCAGCTGCTCCACCACCACCACTGCCACCACAGCTACCAGCACCACCCTCTCCACCACCACTACCTTGTTTCCCAGCCACAGTGCCTGCAACACAGGCTGACATCGCACTGGTGTGGGCGGCCCTCAAGGAAAACAATGAGAGGGTGGGTGCTGTGCAGCAGAAGGTTGATCAAATCCAGCAACAGCAGCTGCAAAAAGTGACAATGCTACACCTGCTGCTCGAACACCACGGAATCCCCAATTAAGGAATTTTTTTCTGGACCCCTCTCCCCCCACTGCTGTGCTGTACTGTTTTTGTGTGGGTTTTTTTGTTGTTTAATAATAGACATTTGCCCTTCTGTTGTTGCAGTGCCTCAGTAATGTTGACTTTCTGTTGTGGAGTGCTTGTGGACAAGCTGTTGTGAGCAGTGCAAGTATGATGTGCAAAATTGCATGTGTGCAGTCAGTGTTGTTTCGTGTGTGTGTCTGTGACATCAGACATTGTGCAGCGTGTTGCAAACATATATTGCTGTTGCTGACTTGTTGCAGTGTTTGTGCTATAAAGAACAGCGAGCAGAATAATGTATATTTTATTGTCACCATCATCAGTGGACTTAGTGATACGATACTTTTTCAGAGGTGTCTGGCCAGAGTGCACCTTAGCCACATTATATACTATACTGCACACATAACTTTTAAAAGAGCATGTATTTTTTGTGCTATGATCCCCACAAAGTCATGTGTGCATAGTGAGTGACTGAGGTGCACAGTGACCCGATACCTCTGAAAAAATATCATATTACTTAGTCCACTGGTGCTGATAGTACCAATAAAATATACATCAGGTATTCTTTGTTATCTTTATTCTTGATACTGCAACAAGTCTTACCATATATATGTTTGCATGAAGCTGGACAATGTATGCACACACAGGAAAGAACACTGATGACACACATGCAGTTTAGCACAACATACTCACATTGCTCAGTCATCATGCTGTTTGCGAAACACTTAAAATCCGATTCATGAGGCCCAACACAAAGTAAACATTACTGAGGCTCTATAACTATTTTGTTTGTGAAATAGACATGAAAGAGATTCACCAACTTACAGCATTGCACCTGATATATGGGTGCCTTACTTCCAGGGGAATCTTTCTTGCTCCACATGTCCTTACATAGTGCAATACTTTTCTGTGAAAAACACCCGTAATTTCATTACAGTGTGTCACGTCATGGAGGAATTCCCATTCAGAAAAGCCGCCCAAATTCTGCCCCCCTTTCTCAGCAACGTTAGGACGTGATGCCAGGGAGAGCTCGGGTGCATGCTCCACTATAGTGAATGTCTGGCAGCTATCCAAATGTTTCTTTATGTTATAATGGTCAGTTTGTGGTGAAACATGTGGGCACGTTTCCAGTAACAAGAGCCTTGACATGACACACTGTAATGAAATTATGGGCAGTTTTCACAGAAATGTATTGCACTATGTAAGGACATGTGGAGCAAGAAAGATTCCCTTGGAAATAAGGTTCCCACATATTAGGTGCAACACCATAACTATGTAATGTGGTGAATCTCTGGAAAGCAGCAGCGCAACAATCTGTTGAGAACGCTGGCCTATATTTTTAATGCTATGTTACAACTTCCTTTACTTACATCCTGACTCGTATGATACTATAATTTCCAGTATTTGAGTCTGCTGTGCTACCTTTTTTCATGCATGAAATAATGAAAGGAACATTCCTTTTAATATGGTGCTGACCAGGTCTTTGTCAGTATTTTCTGTTGTTTTTCTCCGTCACATCAGTTAGTTGTTATATATCACTTCTGTTGTAAATTAACAGTTATGCAGCAGGCAGTGTTTTATGACTCCACAGAACAATATTTATTGAAAAGCAGCTGCAAATAAATAAAACCTGGTCATAACAATATTGAAAGGTGTGCTCATTTTTTTTTTTCATACATGACAAAAAGTTGTCAACTAAGTAAAGCAGACAGAATTTGTGAAAAGAAGTGTATCATTCAAGTCATGACTCTGAGGTAACTAGTGGCAGGCAATGTAAAATAGCATAACAAACTACAGTTCAAAATTGTCACCACATTCTTGCAATGCTGCTTTAATCGATAATGTCAGTATGACATCATGAGCTCACAATCACAAAACACACAAAATGCATCTGCCTTGTGTCCAGAAAATTGACAAGTGGTAACAAAGTGAAATAGGAGCATTTCAGCACATACAAAGTCCCCCAGAATTAATGGTGCACTCAGTTATACACGCAGTGGTGGCACAGAGTCCCCAGATTTTTTTCTGCATGCCCAAAATGCATCTGCCTTGTGTCCAGAAAATTGACAAGTGGTAAAGTGAAATGGGAGCGTTTCAGCACATACAAAGTACCCCAGAATAAAATGATGACTGTGAGCGAACTGTTGCTGGTCCAATGTGTGCTGCAATTCATCTCAAGTGGATGGAAGGGTGCTCTTTGTCTGTACACTAATAGTAGCCTTGGTGAGTTGATATATATATATATAGATATATATTTGTGTATTTTGTAGGTGAGGTGGGGTTCACATGGACATGTACTCATGGTATTGTTCTGTATCACAGGTCACATATACTGTTGGTGTGCACATTCCAGTGCTCGATGAGAACTTTTTGCATAGAAATTTGAAATGGATAACTCTCAAGCAAATGAAGGTAAGTATTTTGGGGTTGGGGGGAGCATATTTGCAGGTTTGTCTCTAATGGTTTCTTATTTGGTTACTTCTTCACAGATTTCATCTGCATCTTTCTCGAGTCTGGTTGTTAATGATGGTCATGGTCATCTAATGAAACGACTTCTGCATGTTGCATGTGTGCCCCAGCCCTGGGGGGGCATATATTAAAGAACTTCTTTGGATAAGGCCACTTTGACACAACAACAAAGTATCTGGCAGTTTCTTAAAAAAAAAATAAATGACTTCTTACAACTTGATTGTAATTTGTCCCTGGTTCTCAATCTCAAATCAAGTTACATTTCAAAACCACATCTTGTCAAGTAACACAACCTGTGTGCAACTTTTTCAACACTGTCCTGGTCAGGGCTGCACAGCTGCAAGTTCAGAATACAGTGCATGAATGATATCTTACAGAAATAGTTTTGGTGACATACACGTCACCTAGTTTATGAATCGTACTCAGTCGCATTTGCTGTAGTCTTTCTAAAAAATGAAATGGATGAAATAAAATCTTCATACTTACCAGAATGGATTTCAAATGGATATTCCATAGGTTCCTCTGTACGGTACAGCTGCAGTACCATTCATACCAAGTTTCAGCGAAGGAGAGGTTTTTTTTTAACCTGTAACAAAAACAAAATAAGTGTACCATATCTGTTTGACCATTGTCACTCTGAAAAGCTACGGAAAACAAAACATACAACTAAAGGAAGTTAAATAGCATAACAAACATTAGTACACATACTCACTTTACACTTTAAATATTAGGAAGCTTTGTGCCTGTGGCTGATGGATGTGGTCTCCTGTTCGATTCCCTCTGCCTTGGCATGGTAAATGTAATGGGGAAATATTGTCTGAATGACATAGGTGGTGGGTGCTGGTGGTGATAGCTGCGGCACATGATGACATTCTCTGTTATAGCTTCCTGCATATGGTGGTGGTGGCAGTGGCTAACATCAGTCCTGGTAGTGGTGGTCCAGGGCGGCGGACAGACTCATGCTCAGTGGTGGTAGCGGCTAACATCAGTCCCGGTGGTGGTGGTGGTCTGGGGGGGCACATCACCTTTTAACAACTTCAGTTAAAACCTGCCAACATTAACCACATCATCATCCCCATAAAGAAAGCTGCCCTGACAGTCATCTATGTCTGAAGTCTGACCACTGGGAAATTGTTTCTCCATTGTGTCATCATCTACATCAGTGGTGGGCTATTTCATGCTGCCACTGCCAGTGCCACCAGGATGGTCCATTTCTACATCATCAAAACCACCATGAGTAGGCAGGAGTATGAATACCGAGGTTGCAGTCTGTGTTAGTATGTGCTTCTCATTCATTTTAATGAATGTTAGCAAACCAACATTTGCAGGAGACAGGTTTGTCCGATGATCCCTGACTATTGCACCTGCTGAGCTGAATACCCTCTCAATACTTACACTGGAGGGTGGGCATGTGAGGTACTTCAGTGCCACTGTAGTCAGCTCTGGCCATTCACTGACCGTTCCACTCCAGTACAAAAGAGGATCGTCAGTTATTGTCAGATGCCTGTTTTCAGACAAATATGACTCAACCGTTCTCTGTGCCACACTAAGTCCAGTGGTTGATGCATCATCCTGTTCTCCTGAATCATTTATTTCACAAATCCCCACTTGGGACAAAGCCTCCCAAAGCGGGTTGATGCCAGCCACTTTGGATGTCAGACCACCTGGAACTGCAGTCCCCTTCCCCTTGCAGGATATGCTTGATGGTCCTCCAGGTACACCTTTAGCCGGATTATGCTGCTGAGGTTTGCTGACCTTGGTACGTGACTTCTGTGCCCCATGAACCAAGCGCACCAGTTGACCATTGATATTTTTTACCTATTCGGGCCCTCCCTCCAGTACTGATGCAATTCCACATTTGTATCGTGGGTCCAGCATTGTTGCTATAGCATAGTGGTCACCACGCTAAATACTCATAATGTGGCAATTCTGGTCGAATACTGTCAACATGTGTTGCAGCAACATACTGCTACTACTGTCTCGGGCAACATCAAGACCGTGCTGTACATTCACTAATGTCTGCCTCAGCACTTGCAGCCGTGGAATTGATTGGCTAATGGAGACAGACTCGCCACTCATTGCCTGTGTGGCATGTTCAAAAGGCCACAAAACTGTTATTACAGAGTCCATGAGGTGCCACTGTTCAGTCATCACAGACATGGAGGCCCCGGAACTGTCACGGCTATTGTGCATCACAAGATATTCTGAGATGGCTTTGTATTGTTCATACAACCTCTTTGCCATGTATAAAGTGGAGTTCCATTGGGTGACAACTTCCAGCTTCAAGCGATGCTGAGGCAGGCTGTTTTGAATCTGCAACTGCCATAGTTGGTCAGGGGCCTTTCCAGATCGTGAAAAGTGAGAGCAGATATGACGTGCAGCGGTCAGCATTTCCTTTTCATTAGGGTGCTGCAGAAACTCCTGCACCACAAGATTTAAACAATGGGCCATGCATGGAACATGAAAAAAAACACCATTCGTGATGCATGTCACCACATTTGATCCATTGTCACTTGCTATGAACCCAGCTCTCAGATACAGGGGGTTCAGCCACTTGTCAATTTCAGTCAGTACCACATCCAACAGGTTTTCACCAGTGTGTGAACAGGTCACATTGCGCGTAGCAATCGTTGCATGCTGTCGAATTCCAGGAAGATTGCTACCGTGACAATTTACCTTACTGCACTGATTATTCACACTACCAACATCACAAACAACCCCCGGCACCTGCGCCCAGTGTGCAGTTATACACAAATATGAACTCCCCGCTGTTTTGTCACTTGTCCACATATCCATACTTAAATGGATGAATGGAGAGGAGGAATGTTGAAGGGCATGTCTTACTGAGTAGGACACAGTATGGAACAACTCAGGGACAGCACGGGTAGAAAAGTATGTCCTGGATGGGACTTTCCATTTTGGACAGGCACGTGCAGCAAACTGCCGGAACCCAGAATTCTCCACAAAGGAGAAAGGCAAAAGATCAATTGCCAGCATTTCAGCTATAGCAGCATTAAGTTCACGTGACACTGTATAATTGGGGGGGTACTTCAGCTTATGCACAAAAACATTCTGTAACGTGGGCTGACAAACATTTTACACAGGGTGTGATGACATTGATAAATGGTTCTGCTCTGTGATGATTCTGAATGGCACTGGCAGGGGGTGGAGTGTGGACGTTTGATGAAGACGGTTGCACAAGTGATGACGACAAACCCAGAAATGCAATTATTTTGCCAGATTTGCCAACCGGAGTTGATGTACCACTTGCACTAAACATACTGCATTCACCACCACCACCAAAACTGCTACTCTCACCAGCACTGGACAATATTTCAAAGTCATTATGCTCCTCCACCTCATCATGCCTGTAGTAATCCTCTGCTCTTATTACCTCACTACTGCACACATTTAATTTCCTACTGGACTTAACAGTCATGGAAGAGGATACCATGCTTGTTATGGTTGTTGATGAGGGTGAATGCCCCACTGTGGTATTAGCTGCTGCCATCTTGTGCTGGGTCCACAGTGCCATGTGCCTATTCTTAAGATGCGTATGCTGTCCTCCTGTGCCTAGATGGCTCCCCTTTTTACCTCGACTCACACGCACATGGCAAACCTGGCAGATTGCAACTGACTCATCATTTGCATCATGAACAAAAAAATCCCAAACAAGGGATTGTGATGCTCTACTTTTAACATATTCATGATGCTGCTAATTTAACTCCATTCTTTTAAGCACTGAAGTGGGGGGGTGAGGTGATGTTTCAGGCACTGCACACCTGGACTGCAACTGACCACCACAACTACCCATCATTATTACTGGGTCAGTGGTGCAAGTGGTAGACAAGAAGTACAGGAACTCAGAACTCTAGCAAATATGAAATGCAAAATGAGGATCCTCACTAAGGGATAAGTCGTATCAAAGCACATTTATCTGTATAGATATTACTAGATTCAGTTAGACATATTGAAGTACTGCTAGTCATATTTTGTGATCGAAACCTTTGATTTCAGGTCACAGGCTTAGAAACAGTCATTATGTTGCTGGTTTAAGAATTTCAGTTCCAGTATCAGTGGGAAAAAGTACAGGAACTCAGTTCCTGCTGCAAAAAAGGTACAAGAACTGAGTTCCTGTGTGTTCCTGCTCACTTTCATCACTGTACTGGGTCATCATCATCATCAACTGAAACTGATAAATCATAAGTTTTTATGGGGGGGGAGTTTACTGCAAACAGACTCAGACATAGCCACCTTGAATTTCTTTTTCTCCAGTTCCCAACTGGGGTCAATTACATCATCATCATATTCATCAACATCACACACATCCACATCTTCTGCTTGGATGCTGGCATGTGGACTGCATGTTGCAACCACAGCAACATCATCATCATCACATTCATCATCATCATCTACACCACCATCACCTGATATTTTTTCACCACACTGAGAATCACTGCATGGAAAATGCTTGACATGAACCACCACGGTGGACGAAATATCACATTGTATGCTATCATTCACATGATTATCAGAATCCTCAGGTTTAGTTACTGGGATGTTATTGGGAAGTAGGACATCATCTACACTGCCAATCACTTACACTGCTTCACACTCCACTATATTTCTGCATATGGTACACTGGTCAAAATTTGAACTTGAGGCAGCAATACTCATACTACCACCACCACTAATACCACTGGCTGGGAAAACATCATCTCCTCCAACTATGAGTGAAGCTACTGATTGGGCTGTAAAAAACATTGCAGGAGAAATACCTTTCCTCACATCAGCAATGCACTTCTGCGCCTGCGTACTACCATGCCCACAGACTATCTTACTGGCAGCAGTGCCATGGTGAGAACCAGCTTTGCTTGCATGTCTCTTTGCAGACATTTTGGGGGATCAACAACAATATTATAAACAAATTTAGATTTTGATACGTTCACTCTCTGATTGGGGGGACGTTGGATATGAAGCCAAAAAAACAACTGTGGCTTCAGCAACAGATAAAGACGGTCACACAATGAAAACAACTTCAGTAACCAGTGGTGCTGATGAGGTCACAATCAATCCAATCTAGTAAGAAATTCCTTTTGCCAGTGGACGTGGGGGGAGCACTGACTGCAGATTTTTATGGCAGTACAGGCAGCAAAACAAAGAATAGATACCACGATCACAGTACAAAATCAGGCAGCTGCAGTGGATAGCAGGTTCACACTGCTGCGCCTGCAATTACACTAGTCTGTGGCACAATAAAAGGTGTATTATTTGATGTCACACAACACACTTTACACACACACACACACACACACACACACACACACAACACAGAACAGTTTGTCTACAATGGTGAACAAATGTACGTAGCAAATTGGAAAGTTCAGTAATACGCCACGTATTGTAATGTAAACAACTTGAAATTATGAACTGCTGCACCAGATCCACACAACACTCAATCAGCAAGAAAATTTCAACAATTACTGACATTATTACTGTGTGTACATTAACACAGTCAGTTATATAACAAAAATATAACCCAAAAATAAATAATTCACTATTTCTCTAACTTAAATCTACCTACACCACAGATACGCCCCTCCCCCAAAGACACTTTCACTGTCTTTTACCACACAAACTCAATGTTGTATATTAACATTCAAAATCCACACAAAAACAAAAATGCTCGATGATATGAGCACAGGAGGGGTTCCTACAATCGATGAACCAAAGCTTGAGCCCAAAAAAATGCAGAAACGCTTTTTTAACAGCTTTTAGAAGGTTTCAATCACAGACATCTCTCAGACCACACTGTCTCCTATAGATTCCTACATGCACTACCCTGAACGGAGGCTGTGCAGATCAATATAGAGCCCATGTGACCTGAAATCCCATGAATCACTGCAAAATTCACCTTCAGAGCTTAAAAACAAGGCAAAGTGCATTGCTTTCAATGCACTTCACCTTAATATTTGGTGGAGTAGTGGTCTGGGAAGGTGAAGTAATGCAAAGTCATTGTTCTCAATGGACTTCATGTTACTCATTATAATGCAAACTACTCCACTTCGTGTTGCTGAGCACTCCGCGAATCCGCCTTTACTCTGCAAATCACTTCGCGAAGTGGATTGAGCCTACTTTGCCCACCATTAACCCTAAGGGTAGAGCTTATACTTTCTTCTATCCATGTCATAATTCCTATAGTCGTATAGATTATATTTCTTCCTCTTCATCTCTGTGTATGCACATTATCTCCACCCACATTGGCAACTTCACGGTCAGATCATGACTTATACAGACCATCTCTAGGCACTATTCCCAATAACCCATCTCTTAAATGTTGGCGGTCTAATGTCTCCCTACTGAAGGATGAAGCATTTGTTTCTTGGCTTAAACAAGAAGTTCAACACTTCTTTCACACTAATCTGACAGGTGAAGTTAACAATGGCATAGTCTGGGATACATTCAGGACAGTCATTAGAGGTTTGATCATTGTTTTGTTTTTTTGCTGAATGAAAGAAGGATAGGCTTAAACTTTTAGCTGATAAGTGACTTTTGCTAAACGGTTCTCAACATAAGAAAGATAAAATTTTAAAACAGTTCTAAAACCAAATTACTCTGGTAAAGTACAAAATTAATACCTTGTACAATGAAAAAATAGAATATGCTATGTTCAGATCCAAAGAGAGTTTAGAGAAATATGGGGAGAAGAATGGCAAGTTGCTTGCAACCAGACTAAAACATAAACAGAGGGATAATATTACTGCTGGAATTCGAGATGTCTCAGGTTTGGTCTAAGTCAAAAGTGATGAAATCAATGCTATTTTCTATGACTTATATAAGAAGCTCTACTCCTTCAGTCGACATACCTCTCCCTAGGAAACTGATCAATATCTACCTAATATTAATCTCCCCCAACTCTTTGAGGATGCTCATAATTCTTTGGATAAACATCTCTATGCAAGAAGTGGAATTAGTTATTGCTAGTCTGCCTAAGAAACATGTTCCAATGTCCTGATGGATTACCCAATGAACTATATAAAATACTTTGTCCCTACTTTTGTGAACATCTTATTAATACATTTCTGAAGCCTCCATTAATCATTTTCTCCTTGCCTCTATGAATGGTGCTAATATTTCCCTAATCCATAAAAAGGACAAAGACCCTATTGTTGTGATGATTATCAACCCATTTCACTTCTTAACGATGATTACAAAACTGTGGCCAAATTACTAGCAAACGGACTATCCACAGTATTGAATACCTTTATTAGAAATACGCAGGTGTCATTCCCCTCAGGTAGATGGGGAATTGACAATGTCAGGAGACTTATCTACCATATGGGCAACAAAATATAAAAATATGATGCCATGGCACTCTCACGTGACATGAGTAAAACCCTTGAGTCTTTAGAATGGCCATTTCTTTCTCAAGCTTTAAAATCTAATGGCATTGGCAATAGTTTTTGTGGTTGGGTAACTACTATGTATATGAATGCATGAGCTTCTCTTATTACCAATGACATTTTCCCCCCTTAAATTGACTGTCTGCAGAGGTACCAGACAGGGGTGCCCTTATCCTCTCTCTTACTCCTTTTATCTATTGAGTCTTTAATTCAGTCTATAGACAAGAACAAAAACATCGTAGGCATGAAAGTTGCCAATTCCAAAAATAAAATATCTGCCTATGCTGATGATATTTTAGTTACCGTGGAATCCTTCCCTGCTTCATTCTCTGCTCTTACAAGGGAATTGAACATCTTTGGGTTTTTATCTGGCCTTCAGATCAACTAGACCAAATCAGGAGCTTTAAGTTGTAATCTGCTAAGACTTCTGTCAACCTGCAGGAGTAAATCAAAGTCTCTTGGTCTAAACACTATATTATATATTGGGACTCAATATCTCTCCCGATCTTACAAAATGGGCTTCCCTAAATTTGGAACACTTATTTTCTGAGATTAAAACTGACCTGGTGAGATGGAGTAAACTTCTCCTTTCCCTGTGGGGGAAGATTAACTCAATTAAAATGATGATTGCCACCTAGGTTTTTTTTATCTCCTGAGTAATCTTCCTATTCAGATTGCTCAAAAGTGGTTTGCTAAACTAGAAAGACTTATAAAAATATTATTTGGGGGCATAAGCCACCAAGAATTAACATTTCTAAACTTAGAGCTTAGTGGGCTCATGAAGGGTTTAATCTTCCCTGGTGGAGTAAGTGCCATCAAGCTTTCTTAATTAAACAATCTCAGCTTTGGTTTTCCCCTTCACCTGATACTTTCATGCCCTTATGGGATTCGTTGGAATGTAATATTATCTCTCCAAATAGGTTTTCAGCCTTTCTATTTATTGGCCTTCCCCATTCTTTATTGTCTCATAGAAACATAGACTTTGATAGCAGATAAGGACCACTTGACCCACCCAGTCTGCCCATTTCTCTATCTATTGGGTAGGCTGCAGATCCCGGTTACCAACAGCCTACTTCCTTCTACCCCCCACTAGAATTGTCTTATGTCTGTCCCATGCATTCTTAAATTCCCCCACTGTTTTTGACCACACAACCTCCTCAGGGAGACCATTTCATGTGTCCACCACCCTCTCTATGAAAAAGTATTTTCTCACATTGCCCCAGAGCTGTCCCCCTCTGTCTTTAATTTGTGCCCCATTGTTCTTGCACATCTGTTTTTCTGAAAGATGCTACCTTCTTGGACTTTGTTGATTCCCTTGAGGTACTTGAAATATCATTATGCCCCCCCCCTTCTTCAAGAGTATACATATTAAGCTCTTTTAGTCTCTCTTCATATGGCTTCTGGTGCAGACCCTGCACCATTTTAGTTGCCCTCTTTTGGACTGCCTCCATCCTGTCTATGTACTTGCAGAGGTGGGGTCTCCAGAACTGCTCACAGTGCTCCAGATGGGGTCTCACAAGGATAACAATTTCTTGTTTTCCACTGGTGATGCCTCTCCCTATGCATCCCAGTATTCCCCAGCTCTCCTTACTGCATCCTCATATTGCTTTCCTACCTTTAGGTTGTCTGATATGACTATCCCCAAGTCCCTTTCCATTTTTTTTTTATTGTTTATACTCACCCCCATTGTGTACTCTTCCCTTGGGGTTTTGTTTGCCAGGTGTATTACTTTGCACTTCTTTGCATTGAATCTAAGCTGCCATGTTTTTGACCATTCCTCCAGCCTTGCCAAGACCCTTTATCATCCTTTCCAGACCCCTTTGTGTATCAACCCTGTTGCAGATCTTTGTGTCATCTGCAAAGAGGCATAGTTTTCCTTCCAGTCCCTTCACATGTCACCTATAAAGACATTAAAGATGACCGATCCCAGTACTGAACCCTATGGCACCCTGCTAGTAACTCCCCTTTCTTCAGAATGGACTCTGTTTACTATTACCCTCTGCATCCTGTTGTCCAGCTATTTTTTTTACCCAGGTTACCACCCTGAGACCCACTCCAAGGCTGGCTAACTTGTTTATCAATCTTTTGTGTGGGACTGTGTCAAATGCCTTGCTAAAGTCTAGGTAGGCCATGTCCACAGCCCCTCCCAGGTCTACTACTTTGGTCACCCAGTCAAAGAAATCTATTAGATTCATCTGACATGACCTTCCTGCTGTGAATCAATGCTGCCTTGGTTCCTGTGCCCCGCTGACCTCTAGGTGCTCAGCAGTTCTTTCTTTCAGAAGTGAGTCCATCACTTTCCCTACCACAGAGGTCAAACTGACAGGCCTGTAGTTTCCTGCCTCTGCCTTGCTCCCACTTTTGTGAAGGGGAATCACATCCACCCTCCTCCAGTCCTCAGGTACCACACCATCCTCCCATGATTTGTTAAAAAGGGTAGTCAGTGGTGTCACTAGTTCTCCCTTAGTTCATTTAGAATTATGGAGTGAATCCCATCAGGCCTCATTGCTTTGTCCACCTTTAGTTTCAGGAGTTCTTTCGGAATCCTTTCTTCTGTGAATGGACTGGTATCAACCCCTCTCTCAAGAGTGCTTCTATTGATTGGTTTAGGTACCTCCCCCTCCTCATCCAGCTATTTCAACCACCCTCTCAGCTATTAGAGCTCTAAAAATGTCACTGCATTAGTACTAATCTCCAATGCAATTGATGCCTCTTTGGAATAAATCAATATTTAATTTGGAACACTTAAATCTTGATATTCATGTTTGGGAAAAAGTACAAATATTGACTTGTTAGATCTAGTGGACCCTATCATGGGCATCCTTTTACCCTCTGAATTAATTAGAGACAAATATGGTATTCACAGCTTCCAGTTTTGGAATGGCTTGCAAATTACAAACATCTATCCTTTTGGCTGTTAATATTCAAACTGATAAATGGGATCATTTTGATACATTGTTCTCAACAATAAAGGGGTTAAATTGATCTATAAGTCCCTTACTGACCCACCTTGCTCCCTAACTACAGACGCGAGAACTCACTGGGAGTCAAATCTTAATATTATTATATCTGGGGATACCTGGGGGGGCTCTGGAGTAATTTTTTTTTTTTTACCATTTCTCTCCCACTGTCCTGAACTCTCTTGAGCTACCCTCTCTCACCACTCACCCTTTACCATCCTGTCTGAAGCTGTCCTCTCCAGGGAATCAGGGACAAACACTCCCCCTTCCTATCTGATCCATTGACCTGGGAGTGCAACCATCGCTGGACCTAGGCATGTCGGAGGGATCGGGAGAGCCAGAGGATTGAGCCCAACTGTTGGGCATGTGATGGTGGGGTCCTGGAGGGCCTAACAGGAAAGTGAGTTTTTTTCTTGCTTTTTCTCCCTTGGAGTGCAGCATGCAATGATGCCTGTCATGGCTGCCCTGCTGGGCATCTGCCACACTCCACCCCTTACCCGGTACCTGTGATACCTCTGATCATCATCAGGGGTTGCCAGGACACTGAGCAACACTGGATACCTTCCTAGGGAGAGGACAGCTGTCCTCTGGATGCTCCATCCTCTCCCTCCCCTGCTGACCCTCAGCTCCCCAAGTCCATCACTGAACCCGGGTTGCCAGCATGGGATGAGGTGTGGCATCCAGTGCCTCAATCCTTAGTGCCACCAGGCCGGCTTGGAGTAATCCTTTTAAAGCTAGCAAAGATATCCAAGGAAAGCTTGTCCAATTTCAGTTACTGTATTATTGCCATCTTAGTCCTACAAAATTGGAACTGATGGGTCTCCATGAGAATGATACATGTTGGAGAAGCAGTCAGCCCAAAGATTTTCAAAGCCCGGGAAAGGATAATGTCTATATGTCAAAATATCACCAAGATGGATATCCCTTTACTTGCTGAAATTTTTGTGATTACTCCAGGGCCCCTCAACTCAATTCCTTTCAACAGATATGGTTACAACTTGCAGCACTTAACCTAAAAAGGAATATTATAAAATACTGGAAATCTGATTCCGATATATTAGTAGAGGAAAAGTGGGACATTAGTTACAGTTTATTAGACAAATTAGAGCTGTTTCGTAAGATATGGATCCCATTCTTAAATGTGCCAAAATTACTTGATAACATTATAGAATATATTTATGGTGTTTTTTAGGGGTGTAGGCAGAGCCTGCAGCCCTTCTGTCATCGATCAGATTGTAGCTCTAAAATGGCTTTTCGTGGAATTCCCTTTCTAGACATTTGGAAGTATTCCTCCACAGCTGGAAAGTAGTGCACGCCCCTCTGATTTCTGTTATTTGCTGTTCTATGTTAAAAGCATCTGAAGGGAGGAGGGATGCTACTGTATCATACTGCAAAACTTCTCAGGATATTAACAAAAAAAAACATTTTAAACTACTGTTTCTATCATCTGTCCAGCTCAGTCTAACAGATGTATTCTATTTCTTTCAGCAACCTAGGGGTTAACTGATTATATGATGCCTGTAAAATACCAAACCTCTACAGTGTCAGATTGCAGACAGTGGACCTGCAGTCTGTGAGCTATTTCATTCCTATGGGCTCACATACAAATTGCAGGGTAGTGGGGGGGGGGGGCTGTAGCCTCATCACTTTTTTTGGCCTGAAGGATCTTGTCCCTTAAACAAACAAACAAAAAAGTAAGCATAAACCAGTGTGACAGAGTTAATTAAGTCCAGCTGCCCAGGCACACATAGACCAAAAGAGATGCTTCATGCGTGTTGGCTGTTTCTGGAGTATGAAGTGTCAAGTGGAAAGTGCTTTTAAGGGTGTGTGTGTGTATATACAATCCTGCTTTGGGATGGGCCATGTGATGCAGACTGCTCATCTCTTATCTAGGATTTACAGTCTGATGCTCAGCTACACTGTTTGAGTGAGCATTCCTTCCCATGCAGCAGAAGGTCAATGTGTTGAAGTGTTTATGTTTCCATCCTCCAGATAGACAGTTTCTAAACTGAACTAAAAGAAAAAAAAATCACAGATTTACAGAGAGGGATAGAGTAGTTAAATGGACTCCGTTAGGAGTAGGGTTGGTTATTGCATGGATCTGGAATCTGTGTACTGGAGCTTAATGTTTGTTTACAGATTATAAATGTAATTTAGTAAATATATATATATATGTTTTCCTTTGGTAATGAGGTAAGGCCAACTAGGCATAGCTGCTTGTTTCTAGGGGCAGCCCAGGAACACTGGGGAGATTAAATGACTTAATCAGAGCCACACAGTATGGAACCGGAGGGTGTGGGAATCAAACCCATGTCTGAATGCTGGATGTACAAAGCTCATTTATAACTCATTACTCTAACATCTAGGCTATACTGCCAGCCCCATAAGTAGTGAACAGTTTAGACTGGGCTGTTAATATCTCAAAGGAGAGCTGCCTTGAATCAGCAAACATGCATTTTTGTATAAGTAGATGTTATTTTTTAAAATGCCAGTTCTCATTTTGTTACTGCTTAATCTTAACTGGTCTTTTGGTAAATTCAGTGAGTGTTTCTGATTCACACACTGCTGGCATTGATCATTTTAGAACAGTATGATCTTGTTAAGAACTTACATTGTTGATGCAATGCATCTGTGTTCTAATTTAGAATTCTTAGGTTCATGGGGACATAAACAACATCATACAATTCTTAGAAGGCACTTTGTAGCAGTGTATAACCCATAAATATCCAATGGATTACCTAAAAGGCCAGCAGAAATGGGGCAGAAACAGAAGGGGACCCACTATATGAAAAAAAGCTTCTACAGCATAGGCGCCGGGTTGTATGGGCCCGTGAGGCATTGGCCCCATCAATATTTATTGAGCTGGGCTGAGCCCCAGCAATATTTTCAGTGTTGCTGCTTGATTTTTTCCCCCTTAAGGTGCTCAGCGCATGCCCTCTGCTGCTGTGTGGTCCGTGCCAGCTGCCAGCAAGATTCACTGCCCCCCCCCCCATTTAATTTGCTGGTGCAGGCGCGGCACTGACATTATTTAAACTATGCGCTTTTGGGTTTGCTTGTCAAACCCGCCCCCCCAATCACCGTGTGACACTGTCTGCTTCTGGTTGGTTGCTGGCCAGCATGCCACACTGTGGTTGGCAAGAGGTAGGACTTACTAGGTGCCATACACATGTGTCTTGGTGAGGCGGCATGCGGCAAGGCGAGCTGGAGAGAGTGAGAGAGACGATGGCAGTGGACGAGTCACGAGGAGCGGGTCGAGCGATGGTCGGGTGCCAGTCAGCAAAGCACCAACCAACAGTACAGTCAGCATTCAGCAACCTTTCAGCTGGCTTCCTTGCCAGATTTCAGGGAGTCGGGTCACATGGGCAGCTCATGGTGTGTTGGTGATGGTCGGGAGGTAGTCCAGGTCTCCGGGAGAGAAGAGCAGCAGCAGCCAGCAGAAGACAAGAGGTGAGGCGGTGGCACTGGTATGGCCAGAGTTCCAGGTAGGTAGGTCAGCAAACAGGATCTCGGGAGTAGGAGGATGGGTATGGGGAGAGGCTGGCTGAAGGAGGAGCAAGGAAGTTATGGTCAGGAACTTCAGGGATGAAATTAAAAAAATAAATAAATACATTGAATAATTCACAGGCAGCCCCCAAGTGTAATAAATGTCAGACAAGCCTCTGGTCCATCGTGGCTGGCGTCTATTGTCATATCCCCACTTTGGGGACTAGTCGGTGTGTTGGGGCCAGGGGCAGGTTGGATATGGGTAGGTAGATGGAGAAAATGGAAGCCTAGTTTGCTAGTACATGTGCCACTGAACAGAAGCTTTCAGAAGACAACTTAGAGGAGAATTCAGGTGCTGGACATTTGAGGTTTTGAATTTATCTCACTGAATTTGTGGGACTTCAAAATTGACTGATTTTCTTTTAGGAACAGAACCCTATTCATCCTGCCTACTTGATCTTATGAAACAGTTTATGTTGGGGTTATTAATGTTTTTGATGGGACATTTATGGCAACGTGGATGTATCTATGTATGGAGGATGGGTATACAGTATTTCTTTTTCTTACAATGGCACTGACCACATGGCCAGGCACCATAATGGGGTTATACATGCCTTCTACCATGGTTCCAGGGCGATAGTGGAGAACACCGGACCTACCCTGGACCTATGACATAACTGCGGTTCAAGAATAACAGACTGCAATGAAAAATTCGTAACTAGACGTGCTTATGTCACATAAGATGTATTAGTTTATTTGAATTGGGGGGGTTTGCCCCCCACCCCCCCTTTCTTTTCTTTTTTTTAAGGGGGTGTGGTGGGTGAAGCCCCCCAACTCAAATAAACTAATACAAAAAATAACCGAAATGTAGTTCTGAGGGTAGCGTAACTTGAACTCTATGCTTATAGCGCAGGTCCAGGGTAGGTCCAGTATTCTCAACTATCACCGGTTCCAGTTGCTAACTGGATATTTGCAGTCAACAGAAGATGCTAACAGTTGCAACCTCAGGGAAGGGAATGTTTTGATTTAGGTTCTCTGTCCAGGGTATGAACATTAAAGTGCCTAACCGTTTTCGAAGTGATAAGGTTGTGTTGATATTGGCAGTGTAATGGGGGGAGGAGAGAAGGGCTCATGGTAGGGTCAAAGATTCCCTTTATGATTTCAGCTTTTTTTTGTTTTGCTCCCCAAGGGTCCTGGCCAGGACATTCTTCCATCAACCACCAGTGTCCTGTTGCTGTACACTGAGATCCTGTAGCCAGAACTCCTGGTACTCCTAGGCCCAAATACAGCACACTGCCGTGCTGCCCCCCCCCAGCTTACCCACAGGCAGGGGTTGCCTCAGCTTTTTTGCTACTTCCTCTTCCTATCTGGCTATCCACAGTGGAGGTGAAGGCCTGGAGTGCCCCCAGTAGCCATCTGCTAGGGACAGCGTAGGGATAGACATGAGGGACAGATGGAGGCTTCATCTGTATGTGCCATCCCTGTGTTAGCCTTTCTGTCCTGCCCACTCAACAGGAGTGGGGTGACTTCATTGGATGCCAGTAGTACCCCTGATGCAACTAATGACAACTGTGCTCCAGTTCCCTCTACACGCTCCACTCCCTGCACCTCCACCTGTGGTCACCCAGGTGGGGGTTGAGCAGTGGGATACAGGTCCATCCCCCAGGAGGAGGGGCGTGTCCACTGGGACACTTAATCCTTCTCCCCCTGGCTGTCATTCCAATGGTCCTGGCTCTTTTCCATGATTTCAGCTTTAAATGGTTAAACAGCAGTCCTTATTGATTGCTTTTCACTACCTACAGGTATATTTTCTCCTTAACTGATACAACCACAGCCGCTGAAGAGGCTGGCAATAATATCTTTCTACTGTTTGAAGTTTCTGGACATTTGAACTTGATTCCCCACATCCTATTGTACACGATTACATGGTATTGGTTTTATGTATATCAACTGTTCTGGTAATTAGTAGACTTTCAAATGGTTAATGTATATTTCTAATACTATGTATGAGAATATGAAGTATTTTCTGTATTATTTGAAAATAATTAAATAAAAAAGTCGCTGTCACTCTGAGGCTGCCCAGAAGCCAGCATAATATTGAAGGTTAACAGCTGTGTGTTGCGGTCTGTAGCTGGCTATTCTAAGGGTCACAAAGACCACATATGGTTTTACAGCCTTACTGTTGCTTCCCCTTTTACATTGGAAGAAGCAGCCTGACAGTTGATCTTTCTGAGGTGCTAGGGGCTGCATTACTAAGTGTGTGAGGTTACAGGTGCCATCTGTTTCTAATATTTTTTGCGTTGCTCTGACAGAGTTTTTTAACTCCAGAGAATATCTGTGACCAGGTTTCTGACACCCCAGGTCTATGGCATGCTATGGGAACCATCTGAGATATGTGGCTGTTTTTTTGTGTGGTGTTTTGGTGTTGGTCTGCCACTAGGACCCATGTCTTCTCTTCCTGTCTGCCTTGCCCATCTCTTGCTGTTCTGGCAGATGTCATCTTGCTAGACCCAAGAGAATAACTTAAACTGACACAATGGAAAAATCAATGAAAAAAGTGTTCAGCTACGGGGACTTCAGAACATCATAAGGCATATTGCCTCCGACTGAGAGGTTTCCCTGAGCCCCTGACATAATATATGGCACTGTCTGGCAGTGCAACTGTTTGTTACAACAAAGTGCTCATTGCACTTGAGACAGTATAGCACAGTGGGTTAAGGCTCTGAGCTGCAGAGCTAGAGACCTGGGTTTGAATTCCCACAGCCACCTAGGTGCATACTGTGTGATCCTGAGCAAGTCACTTAGCTTCCTTGTGCTCCCAGGTCGCATCTGGAAACAAGCTTCAGCTTAGTGTGCTACTCCTGGTTAAACAATGTTCTTTTTCCTTTTAAAGGGGGTAGCAGCTGCAGTTAAGCCCCATGCTTGACTGTACTTTACATATGGGTTCTGTGTTTGTAGGATTACAAAGGCATACAGTTTGTGATATTCTTCAAGTCCAGGGAATCCCTGATCCAGTGTGTCAGAGGGCTGATTGACTAAGCTCCCTGAGTTATGTGTCTCGTCGATATTTTTGTGTGTGGCATGTGTGCACATGAATATAAAGGTCTCACTTTGGCCCACCCAGTCTGCCCATTTGAGCTTCTTAATTCCCTCTGTGTTTTTCTAGAAGTCTGTTGCTTGTTGCCCCTGGTCTCCAAAGTTCCCTTTTGTCTATCCCATGCATAGACCCCTGATGATGCTGGGTTGACCTCTGACCCCAGACCATGGACGGTGCTTTAACACTTAGAACACAGTGGTTCACCTCTGACCCCTGGGCCAGTGGGTGAGGCCTTGACCCCTGGGCTGGGGGTGGGCCTTGACCTCTGACCCCTGGGCCCCACCAAATATTTTACAAACCCAGCTCCTATGTTCTACAGGAAACATTACTCACAGGTTCAGTGCAGTTCTGCTTTAACTAAGCTTTTAGGGAATGTCAGATATTTTATCTAAATGGTAAGGAACTCTGTTTACAGGGATTTGGAGCCATCTACAGGGAAATTCTTCCCATAGACGTGCATTAGTTATACGGGAAAACAGAGGAATTTGGCTTCTATTGGAAATAATTTAATCTACAGGAAAACATAGGAAAATTGCCCCGCAGTTACAGGAAAAAGGCAATCTTAATCTGGGAGCACTGACACACACACACCAGCAGCATTTGCTCTGACTAAATGAATTCAAGAGGACTGATTTAGCAGCATGGTAGTTTTTGATGATTGTGACTAAACAGTACTATATGACAGCAACAAGAAAATAACTGTGGTCATTTGGTAGCTTTTCACAGCCCTATCAGCTCTGGCTAGAGTTTGTTTACCTTAGTCCCAATGCTTTAATTGTTTAGATTGTTAGGTATATTCTATATTTATTAACTTTTTTATTTGATTTTATATCAGGTTCTGTAATTTTGTTTCAAATATCTTTCTTAAGCCCTATTTGGATATAGTTTTTATAGGTATTGTTTGTATGTTTTTATGACATGTATTTATTTTATCCTGTTGTTCTTTTATTTTTCAATAAAACTAACAATACAAAAAAAAAGAAATGTGGGAGCATCCTGTGCAAAAGTTTTAATTAAAGTTCACTACTGTTGGGCTGGCGGATGCATTCCCATGGGGCAGAGTGCTGTTTATATGCTATGATGTGTACTGCAACTAAAAGAAGTGAACTGCTGCATGGTGCAATATATTTTGTGGCTTATCCATGGTAGAAGGAGCAGACGGCATGTGTGCGTGGTATCAGCAGTCGGTGGATCACCAAGCACAAGTTAGAAAGGATCTCTAAAAGGACTGGTTTTAAAGCCACGAACTGTGAGTAGCCACGTGCAATATGCATACTAAATGCTCATGGAAGGGGGAGGCTGACAGAAAGAAAAGAAACCGGTCAATTGTAAGGGGAAATGTGTTGAAATTGCCAGCAGGAGGCAGAAGGGTGCAGTCCAAAAAAATAAAAAAAAAAACAATACAGAAGTTGTGAGTGCCTTCACACCTTGAAATTGTTCAGGAGACTAAAAGGAAAAAACAACCCCGCAGGCCAGTGGCAGGCAGGGACTCTGGGAGCAACAGCCAGGACACTAGAGGCAGTGGGCTAGTGATGATCCAATTTAAACAGAAAGAAGTAACAGAGCTGTTAAAGGATTGAATTGAGCAAATTCATAGCATTTACAGTAGTGGCATTTATGTAGTAAAATGGTCATCCCAGACTGCACAAGACCAGCGTGGAGGAACCAGGTGTGATGCTGCAATAATTAAAGCAAAGAGCAGGGAGACAGAAATCAGCAGAATGCCTGACCTGTGATCTGCCTAGCTATCTTCTGCAAAATTATTAGAGCTGGTGTGAACTATGTAGAAAAGAGAAAAGGAATGTAGTTCTCAGAGTTTCTGAATTTGTACCAGAGAGCAGAAGAAAAAATTACTCACCATAGTAATGTTTCTTTTAATGGAGTCTTGCTGTATTCTGACTTAATGCAGTTAGCCCCAGCACTTGAAGTGCCCCAGAGAGTAAGGAGTTAAACTCTATGCAGGAGCATGGGACGTTGAGCTCGAGCTTGGTTTTCAAACCTCTATCTGTCGTACTTCCCAGTGTAACCGTCAGATTCTTACGAGCAACTAACTAGCTGAATCTAAATATAATATATATATATACACACACATACACACACACGCACATATACATATATGTGCGTGGGTGTGTGGAAATTGTTTTAGTATAAGCCAAAAGGCAACAATTTAGGCCCAGAAGACTCAAGTCGAGAACCCAAGAAGAAAAAAGGTAGTGATAACACTAAACAGATTTATAACACAAACAGAATTAACAATTAAACCACCCAAGATGGGGGGTGGCAAGGTACACCCCTGAGGTGCAACACTGTACCTGCCAGCCCACTTCACAAAAACTAGGTTCTGAGAGGGGAGGCGGGGGGGGTCAGAATACAGCATGACTCCATTAGAAGAAACAACATTACTATGGTAAGTAATTTTTTCTTCAAACAACATGAAGTCTTGCTGTATTCTGACTTAATGCAGACTACCAAGCAGTTCCCTATGGAGGAGGGAATGCAGAACCTACTTTGAGAACAAGATCTGCAGTACTGCTATGCCAAACCTAGCATCACTCCTAGCCTGGATGTCAAGGCAGTAATGCTTGGTGAATGTATGTACTGTTTTCCAGGTGGCTGCTTTGCAGATCTCTAACAAGGGTATATCTCTGGCTGCAGCCAGAGTAGCAGCTGTACCCCTAGTCGAGTGAGCCCTCAGGTGTTCTTCCCAATTTGTCATAGCAGAATTGTATACAAGAAATAATCCACCTGGCAATAGTTATTTTCATGGCAGACTTATCTTTCCCCACCTCACCATAGGTGAGAAACAACTGAAGACAGTCATTCCTGTGAGCCTTAGTGTGCTCTATGTAATAGCTAAGCGCTCTTTTAACATCCAAGCTGTGTAGCCTTCTTTCACCTGAAAAGGAATGGTCAGTGAAAAACACAGGGGGAGACATAGACTGGTTCAGATGAAAATCTGATACCACATTGGTTCTTAAGACAACTTTATCCCTATAGAAGGATATAAAGTCAGGTTCAACTGACAAGGCCTGTAATTCACTAATCCTCCTGGAAGAAGTAATGGCTACCTGGAACACAGTTTTCAAGGTCAAGTATTTCAGCTCAGCCGAAACCATGGGTTCAAAGGGGGCTGCATGAGCTGTGCAATGCAGACATTAAGATCCCAAGCAGGAGTCGGTTCTCTAAATAGAGGGTTTGTATGAACCAGACCCTTGAAAAACATTTTAAACACATGATGAGAGGCCAGGGAAGAGCCCTTCCCTGCTGAAAGGAAAGGAGAAACTGCTGCTAATTGAACCTTTAGAGTTGCAGGCCTAAGACCTAGACCATTGAGGTGAACCAGATAATCTAAGGCTGTGGAGATGCCCGCAGAATCAGGGACAATGCCTTTCTGAGAACACCAAATGGTAAACCTCTTCCATTTGGAACCATAAGTCTTTCTAGTAGATGGTTTCCTGGAAACCTTCAGGATATCCATGACTGCCTGAGAAAGATGCAGGTCTGCGTATTCTAGCTCTTCAAGAGCCAGGCCTTGAGATTGAGAGACTGGAGATCGGGATGCCAGATCCTCCCTTGGGAAGAGGACAGAAGATTGTGTCTCTTGGAAAGGGACAGAGGGCAAGACACTGCCAGGAACAGGAACAGAGGATACCAAGGCTGCCTGGCCCAGTCTGGAGCCACTAGGATCACTGTGCAAGGCTGAGTTCTGATCTTGATCAGGACTCTGAACAGCAGAGGGAATGGAGGGACGGCATAGAGGAACCTGCCCTTCCAATCAAAAATCAGGGCATTCTGGGGCACAGTCCCCAGGAGTGGAGGTCTGCAACAGAACAGAGGAAGTTGGTGATTGTCCGGGGCTGCAAAGAGATCTATCTCTGGAGTGCCCCATCTGGAGAAGATGATCTGCTGGATGAGGGGATGCAGGGACCATTCGTGATGTCCCTGGGATATTCTGCTCAGAGCATCTGCCAGTACATTGTCCTTCCCTGGAAGGTGAACTGCTACTAGGGAAGTCTGAAGAGAATAGACCAGAGATCACAGTTTCATGGCTTCCGTGCACAAGACCGAGGACCGAGTGCCTCCTTGTTTGTTGATATACCACACTGATGTCATGTTGTCTGTTCTGACTTGGACCACCTTGCCCTTGACCGAATCTGAGAAGCACTGAAGGGCCAGAAACACTGCCCTGAGTTCCAGAAGGTTGATGTGAAGGAGAGACTCCTGTGGAGACCAGACCCCTTGGGCTGTCAGGGCCCCCAGGTGGGCTCCCCAACCTAGGAGAGAAGCATCCATAGTCAGAACTACTGAAGGAATTTGTGGGAGAAATGGGACTCCTTGTCTGAGGCTGTCCTGATCCAGCCACCACTGGAGAGCTTGGACCAGAGTCTGAGTCACAGGAATCAGTTTGGTAAGAGAATCCCTTTTCTGAGACCAGAAGGACCTTAGGTGAAACTGAATGTCCCTCATCTGGAATCTTGCTCCCTGCACCACTGCAGTGGAAGTTGCCATGTGGCCCAGAAGCTGGAGGAAGTGTCTTGCTGGGCGAGAGACCTGAGGTCGAAAAGATGAAGCAAGATGCACTAGGGCCTTCACCCTTGCCAGGAGAAGGAAAGCGTTTGCTTGTACAGTGTCCAAATCTATTCTTATAAAGGTGAGAAGCTGAACTGGTTTGAGGACAGACTTTGAAAGATTGAGAAGAAAACCCAGGGAACTGAGTAGGTCCTGGGTAGTTTGCAGAGCTGACTTGACCTGCAGAGATGACTAACCCACAATGAGCAAGTCGTCCAGATATGGGAAGATGGTGATACCCTGTCTTCTGAGGTAAGCCACCACTACTGCAAGGCACTTTGTGAACACCCTTGGAGCTGATGTTAGGCCGAATGGCATGGCTCTGAATTGGTACTGTCCAGAAGGCAACACGAACCTAAGGTATTTTCTGTAGGAGCACCTGATAGGGATATGGAAATAGGCATCCTTGAGGTCCAGAGATGCTAACCAATCTCCTGGCCTTAGAGAGGGAAGGATTGTTCCCAGAGTTATCATTCTGAATTTGGGCTTTGAAATGTGCTTGTTCAAATACCTTAGGTCTAAGATGGGTTGCCACACCCCTGTTTTCTTTGGAGTAAGGAAGTACCTAGAGTACAGTCCTTTTCCCTTGTGCTGAGTAGAAACCGTCTCTAGAGCTCTGAGAGCTAGAAACATAGAAACATAGAAGTTGATGGCAGATAAGGACCGCAAGGCCCATCCAGTCTGCCCATTTCTTTTTCTACCTTATAAATGTGCCATCGGCCTTTGCTCTGTCAGTGACCTATCTATTCATAGTCATTTGTATTGCTCCCTTATGCCTATCCCATGCCTGTTTGAAGCCCTGCACTGTATTCATAGCCACCACTTCTTGTGGTAAGCCATTCCATGCATCTACCACCCTTTCTGTGAAAAGAATTTCCTCACATTTCCCCTAATCGGCCTCCCTCTAATCTCATGCTGTGTCCTCTTGTCCTGCTATTTTTCTTATATTTAAACATGTTAGACTCTTTCACCTTGTTTATGCCCTTAAGGTGTTTAAATGTCTCGATCATATCACCTCTCTCCTCCTTTGCTCAAGGGTATACATATTGAGCTCCGTTAATCTGTCCTCATATGTCTTCTGATGCAGTCCCTGCACCATTTTGGTTGCCTTCTCTGGACTGCCTCAATTTGGTTAATGTCCTTGTGAAGGTGTGGCCTCCAATACTGCACTGCAGTACTCCAGATGGGGCCTAACCAATGTCTTGTACAGAGGGATTATTACCTCCCTCTTACGACTTGTGATACCCTACTAATACACTAACACCCCCTAGCCTTACCTACTGCTTTAGAGGTCTGCTTGGATGATTTTAGGTCATCAGTGATGATGATGCCCAAGTCTCTTTCTTCCTTTGTGACTGCTAGCAACTCCCTCCCAGCCTATAAGTGGCTTCAGGGTTTCTCTTCCCTATGTGCATGATTTTGCACTTCTTGCATTAAATCCCAGTTGCCACTCTTCTGACCATTCTGCTAGTTTATCCAGATCTCTTCTCATTCTGCCCACCCCATCTGGATCATCTACTCTGTTGCAGATCTTGGTGTCATCTGCAAACAGACAAGCCTTACCCTCTAGTCCATCTGCTGAGGCCACTAATGAAGATGTTGAATAGGACTGGCCCCAGGACTGATCCCTGAGGTACCACTTGTGACTTGCATCTCTTCTGACTGTATACCATTTACCACCCTCTCTGTTTTCTGCCAGTCAACCAGTTTGCCACCCAGTTGACCAACTTCTGACCCACCTCGAGCCTACCTAGCTTATTTATCAATCTTCTATGTGGAACAGTGTCAAAAGCTTTGCTGAAGTCAAGGTAGGCGACATCAACTGCTCCCCCTTGGTCCACCACTCTGGTTACCCAGTCAAAGAAATCTATGAATTAGTTTGACAGGACCTTCCTTTGTAAACCCATGCTGTCTTGGATCCTGTGCTCCTATGGATTCCAGGTGTTGCACTATCCTTTCCTTAAGGAGTGCCTCCATAATCTTGCCCACTACTGAGGTAAGACTGACCGGTCTGTAGTTCCCGCCTCCTCCCTGCTACCACTCTTGTGAGTGGGATCACATGAACCCTTCTCCAGTCTTCTGGGACCTCTCCTGTGCTCAGAGACTCACTAAACAATTCTGCTAACGGCTCTGCTAGTTCCTCCTTTAGCTCCTTAAGTACCCTGGGATGTATGCCATCAGGTCCCATTGCCTTATCCACCTGAGCTTAGCAAGCTCTTGTAGGACCCTTTCTTTTGTGAAGGAGTAGTGCTCACCTCCCTCCCCTGTGTCCATGATGCTGAGCTGTGGGCCCTGCCCTACCTTCTCTTCAGTAAATACTGAGCAAAAGTATCTATTTAGGATAGATGCCTTTACAGGGTCCTCCTCCTCACATGCTCCTTTTCTCCATTAAGCTTAGCAATACCCCTCTGGACTTTCTCCTTTCACTAATGTATCTATAGAAAGTCTTGTCACCTTCTTTTACTGTTTGTGCTAGTGTTTCCTCAGTTTGGGACTTTGCCTGCCTTACTGCCTTACCTGCTTCCCTTAGGGCAGTTTGGTATGCCTCCTATCTTCATCCGCTGTGTTCCCTTATATTTTCTGAAGGCCAGCCTTTTGGCTCTGACCTTTTCTGCTACTGTATTTGAGAACCAAAGTGGTTTCCTTCTTCTTTGCACTTCCTTTTCTGTCTAACACAATGGGATGTTGCTTCAAGTATTGTATCCTTAATGCTTGCCCACTTTGCCTGTACCTCCTCACCTGTGTTTCTTTTTGCCAGGGCTAGCTTAACTCTGTTGGCCATCTTATCAAAGTCAGCTCCTCTGAAGTCCCATATTTTTGCTTTGGAATGGGATGATTTAGATGTAGTAGCCAAATTGAACCATACCATGTGATGGTCACTGGCCCCAGGTGACCTTCTACCTGGAGATCTGTGATCCCTTCTTTGTTAGTCAGTACTAGATCTAGGATAGCCCTGTCTCTTGTGGGTTGCTGTACCAGTTGTTTGAGGCCCTCCCTGCAGGGAATCCACTATGAGTCTAGTTCTGGCAGATGTTCCTGCTGGTATTGACCAATCTGTATCTGGCATGTTGAAGTCTCCCATTATCAGAACCTCCCTTTAGCTGTCATGTTTTGTATATCTTCTAACAGTAATGTGTCTATGTCCTCCCTCTGGTCTGGGGGCCTGTAGACAACCCAGTTCTTATGGCTGTCCCATTTCCTGTTTCCAGGGTGACCCACAGTTCTTCTGGCTCCTTATGTGTATTCTGAATTTCTGTAGCTTTGATTTTTTCATTAACATCAGGGCCACCCTCCCCCTTTTGCACCTCGGTCTCTTCTGAGAACAATACATAGCCAGGTACTGAAGTCTCCCAAGTGTGGTTACTGGTAAACCACGTCTCACTAATTGCTACTATGTCCAGTTTAGCCTCTGACATTATTGCCTGCAGGTCTGGGATCTTATTTCCCAGGCTGTGAGCATTTGTGTACATGATTTTCCATTGGCCAGATTTTGGTGTGTTAGTTGTTGGGTGAAGTTTGGCATTACCCCTGTGCATCGTGTGGGAGACAAACCTTTTTTCTTACCTGGTGATGCAAATGAACGGCAAACACACTGAATTCCTGTTTGACCACTAGCTGAGGGGAGGGTGTTCTTCCCATTCGACGTATGGGGTGCTGCACCTCTCCCCATTTGCTAGTTTAAATATTCTGCAAAGACGCAAACTTCTGCCCCAATGCACTGACTCCTCTTTAGTCAGATGCAGTCCATCAAATTTAAGAACTTTCGCTCCCAGAACTGTTGCCAGTTCCTACAAATCTGTGTCCTTTTCCTGGCACCAGTCCTTGAGCCACGTGTTTAGCTCCCTATCTCCCCTTCTCTGACCTTCCGTCCATCTGCTCCCTTCTCCCAGACTGGCAGGATCTCAGAGAAGGAGATGCCAGACGAAATAGATGATAGTTTGTCACCCAGCCTAGTCAGGTGTTCCTTGGTCTCCACAACTGACCCGGCTGGCGAGATCATTAGTCCCTATGTGTACTAGGACATCAATGTTTTCTCCTGCTTTGTGAACAATTTTAGCAATCGCGGTCAGTGTCTCTCCATGCTGATGTACCTGGGAGACATCTGACCATCACCCTGGCTGGAGATGGGTATCAACTCCCGAATCATGGAGTCTCCTATGATCAGAAGTTTTTGGATTTCCTTTGTGCTTGTTTAGTTTTGGTTCCTGATTTGGGTGAGTATTGTTGTGCTAGCTTCTGTGCTGCAGTGTCCTGCTCTGCAGTGTCTTCTGCCTCTTTATTTGATTTCAGAGATAGAGGCAGATACCTGTTTGTAGTGTTTATATGGTTTTTGGAGGTAATGTGTTGGAGAGCAGAGAGTGATGGGGCACCTGATTTGCTCCTCCTAACCACCTGCCAACCTAGAAGAGAGGAAACCTCTGCCTCTAGGGAAAGGGTTTCTGAGATTGATGCAGGTGGAACAGAATTGGCCCTCTTTTTTGGAAACTTTTTGAAGCTGAGGGCCAGTCCTTGGCTTACTACTTCCAGGACCCACTTGTCTGAGGTCACAAACTTCCAGGCCTGGAAGTAGTAAGCCAGCCTGCCTCCTACTGGAATTGAGAAGTCGACCCGGGCTGACACATCAGGGTGTCTGCTTGGCAGGAGCCTTAGACTGGGAGGAGGAGGAAGCAGCCGTGCTCATCCCCCTCCTGCCCCTCCCTCTGAAGAACCCCCTCTGTGGGAAGGGAGAGGAAGCCTGGGCTTGGTAAAAAGGCCTGCCCCTGCCCCTAGACTGCTGCTTTTGTCAAGTGGCTTGCCTTTCCTTGGCCTGTGCACTCCTGTACGTGGTCCTGTGTTCATCCATTTTCTTCATGTAAGCCTCTGTTTGCTCCCCAAACAGAGAGTTACCCATTACAGGAAAATCCATAGCCTTAGTCTGGATATCCTGTGAAAGGCTAGTACATCTGAGCAAAGCATGTCTTCTGAGAGACACAGATGTAGCCATCACTCTAGATGCCACATCATTGGAGTCCACAGCAGCATGAAATTGCATTTTTGATGCCTCAGTTCCATCAGCAGCCACCTCCTCCAGCTCTTTGGCTAGATGGGGGAAGGCCTGTTTAGCCAGTTCCAGAACCGTATCCCATCTGGATTTCTGATACCTGGCTGTGTAGGCCATATAATTAGCCTGCCTGAGTCCCAAAGAGGATGCCAAATACTGTTTTAGGGCCATGGCATCCACTTTCCTGGAGTCCTTATCCGGGGTGTGTGAAGCCAAAGGAATGTTAGCCCTGTCACAGGCTGCAACCTGCACTACCCCAACATGGCTGCTATGATTATAAAGGAACTCCATAGCTGAGGCTGATAACATACACCTCTTGTCATTCTCTTGTCCACAGGAGGTATTGAATTAGGAGTTTGCAAAATTTTGTGTGTCTGTTTCCCCAAGGACTTATGAAGAGGGATAGACAGCCTTTTGGATGCTGGGATGTCCATAATTTCCACAAAATCAGGCTCTTCTTCCTCCTGTGCAGCTTCAACCAAGGGAAGCTGAAGAGTTTCGGCCACCTTTTTGTAAAACAAAATGTGTGAAGGGGACTCAGAGAGCCTGGGAGGAGAGACACCCGAGGGCCTGTCTGGGGAGATGTCCGGTTCAATGGGCACATCCAGACCTCCCTGGTCATCATCATCATCATCAGGATAGTCTTCTTCTCCCTCCCACTCCTCATAATAAGTATCTGGATCATAATCCGAAAGGAGATGGATCTGACTGAACCGACCGCCTAATCGGCGGTACCGGTTCAGACAGAACCGGTCTAAGCGATTGAACAATACTAATCGCTTTGGCTATTTCGTCCGCAGTTGGAGCATGCGGTACAGGATCCGAACCGGTGGACTTACTTTTTCTTTTTGACGGAACTGGCCCCTCAGGGTCGGCTCTCCTTTTGCCCGAGGAGGTATTGCCTAGGTCAGTAGGCACCTCCTCAGGTTCGGCTGCAACCAAACCGGGCTGACCATCCGGATCTATGGACTTCTCCGCCTCCCTTTCCTTCAGCCTACTCAGTCTCTTATCTAGAGTGGATTTAGGAAAGTTTTTACAAATTTGGCAGTCCGACCTGAGGTGGTCAAACCCCAGACAATAAACAAGATGAGGTGGGGGTCGGCCTTGGCAAAGGCCTCCCATACTCCATACAGTGCTGAAACCCAGTGGGACCGGTTTTCTTTTTGGGTTTGTCAGACATGGCCAGCCTACTAAATTACCCTATAGCAGCTTTCAAGCCAGGTAATAAAATGATCAATCGGTTACAAACCGTGTCATGGGTTTTGAAAAAGAACCAGAAAAGGCCCGGTTCTTTTGAAACCGATTGATACCGGAATACCACTCTAATCCCAGAAAATTTTTCTGAGAAAAAACAGAAGAAATACAAGGTCAGTTCCTAACTGGACCGATCGAGAAGAAACCAAGAAAAAAAGTAATTTCCACACACTTTTACAAAATAAATACAGTCACTACCTATCTACAACACTACCTGTACCATAGACAGAGGCTGGAAATCGGAAAAAATAACAAATAGAATGGTTTAATGCCAAACGCTTTACTTTTTATCGAACCGAGCAGAGGAATCTCCTGAGCGACTTCACTGTTAGTCGGAGTAAAGAATCTGATGGTTACACTGCGAAGTACCACAGACAGAGGTTTGAAAACCGAGCTCGAGCTCAACGTTCTATGCTCCTGCATAGAGTTTAACTCCTTACTCTCCGGGGCAGTTCAAGTGCTGGGGCTAACTGCATTAAGTCATAATACAGCAAGACTTCATGTTGTTTGAAATACTTGTAGCACCCCTCTATCCCGCCAAATATAGAGTTTGGTTCAAATGCAACACAACACCTGCAATTTAAGTGCTAAGCTAGTTTTTAAACAAAACAAAAACAAAAAAAACACAGAAAAGACCATTCACAAGGATTGTAAGTTTGAAAGGTAGCATAAGGAAAATTACAGCATACAGAAAATTACTTTTTTCTTTGTGTTTCCCTGCAGAAACTGTAAAATAACAGCATGACTAGTGGGGGGCAGGACAAAGGGGCAGATATACTAACCCAGTGTTAACCTGGATCATTCAGAAGGAGGCAGTATTTGAGTGTATGGTAGGTGCTTATTTAAGCAAAGGGGCAACTATAGAGACTGGTGCCAAGTTGGACTATTTATGTGTGTAGCTTCTGTCATCACCAGGGAAAGATGTGTTTGCAGTGAAGTACTGCATAGGATGTAGAGTCAGCCATGGTCTGATTAGGTCCAAGAAACTGTCCCCTGCTAGTACCACCACTGCCTCAAAATATGAGACAAAAGCAGAGGGCAAGCCATGCTCAGAGGACTGGGAAGAAGAAGGACTGATTGTCAACCCTGTGGAAGTGGCCCCTGAGAACATCCAGGTCTGAGTCTGAAGCCAGCATCACAAGCACTAGCCCAGCTGGGAGGACCCAGAAGGAGGTAGGGAAGTCTTTGGTTTGTGTGGACACCCAGTGTGCTACAGCCATAGAAGCACTGAGGATTAGCATGAAGAACCTTCCCTGAATACCCCTGCAAGTTTTTAACACGTGTAAGAGATAAAACCAAGCACCCCTGAGACAACCACACAAACCGAATACCCTGTGGACTGGATTCCAGTATGAGACAGGTTCTTGCACCCAAAATGGAGCCTCTGGGACACCCTCATCAAGGACATCCTGGGGAGCGCAGGTGGACATGGAAGAACCGCCAGAATCCCCCCACCCCCACCTATGCTAAACCCCATACTGCTGAATATGGTGAACCATCAGAGTAATCAGTGATAATAAAGGAAGATTATATAATGGCAAGAAAGAATCCTAGACTCTGATAGGTCAGTGTATGCCTGAGACAGTGATGTTATTACACAATAACATCACTGTATGGATGATGATATTCTTTTGCAAATCTTTTCTTAAGAAACAAAGACATACTGCCACACTAAAAATCTACTAAAAACATTTTTTTTTATGTTTTTTAGTTTGTATAACAACGGGCCATTGTATAATAGCAATATGGCACTCCAGTGTGTGTCTTATTGTGTAACAATGTCATTCCTGGCATGGTGGAAGCACTTGGCTTTGCCTCGTGCTTCAACCCACCCCAGGAGTGACGTTATTACATGATAACACACACCCTGTTATGCCTTGTTGCTTAAGTATAAATGAGAGGAAGACTTCTATAATGCTTCCCCACCGACAACTGCCACTGCTTCCACTGAGCCATCACGGAGCAGACAGAAAGGAATTATATGAGGATGTCCCAGAAAAGGAGGCTGACCCTCAACAATTGAATAGGACCAAGAAGCATGGAATGACCAGATCTGGCCACCACCAGGAAGTGCATAAGATAGGTGTCTTACTAAGAATAACAAGGATGAATGTGTCACAAGAAGTTTGGAGCATGTATTCTCTGACTAATACCCCTACTTACCCAGATGGGGCTGGTATCAGATGGAAGACAGTCAAGAATAGCTATTCCTTAAATACGCCTTGAACAACATAACTACCAGAGAGTACTCTGGTACAGAAGCTGCAATGGCAGAAGCTGAAAAGATCTGAGAAGAAATGACAAAGACCTGGAGAGTGGGGTGTACTCTCCACAAGGATGCAGTCATCTGTACAGATCTGGAAGGAAATCAAGCAGTCCACACACTAACCATGAAGTGCCCAGGCAGAGTGATCATGTACAGACTTCAGCCTGATTGATATGCCTCATTCTCCTGGGCAATTCTTATGCTGACTGGTATGCCTGATTCTCCTGGGCAGTCCAGATGGTTCCACACAAGGGATCCCTAGCCATGTACAAAGTTGTATGTTGGCAAACCAAGAATTATGAGCCGTTGGCGGGGCATATTCTGCAGGGCATCGGCTGAAGTGGACAAGAAGCCATTGCATCCTCTCTCTTAAGGAAGAGGGATGCTTGGTTCCAGATCCAGCTTGGAGGTTGGGTAGAAGATGAGGTTTCCAGGTCATTTGCAGCTCAGAAGTTCCAGGCAGCAAGGAAGCACAGCTGAAGAAGCAGAGGTCAAGATCTGCACTTCTGACTGGTGTGGACAAGTTCCTGTTACTTTGAAAGTGTTCTGGTACGCCAGTTGCAAGGTTTAACAATACAGCCTACAGGGTATTGTGGACAGTGATTCCAACCGTGGTCAGTTGGACAATTGTCTTTACATTTCCAGTGGGCAGTTGACCTCCATGTCTCCTGTGGCATCCTGCCCATGCTGGTCATGGGTACAGGGTGATTAGTGAGGCCCCTTGTAGGACGTAAGGGGGGATGTCTGGTGGGGGTGTGTAATCCATGTATCCCCATGCAGTTGCTAGAACCCTGGGTTATGTAATGGGTTTCTGCAGTTACCCAGTCTGGGCAATAAACAGTTAACATCCAAGGATCCCCTGAAACCCCTTTCAGTCATCTGGATAGAGGTTCCAAGTTGGAGGGGCCACACAGCAGACTAAGCCATGACAGAATGCTGCAGTGGCTGTCAGTTGCTCACTGAGAGTGCTTAGTGACTGAGGAGAGCTTCAGGAGAGGTAGGAACTATCTTCAGTCCTATTTTGATCCTAAGTTTGGTCACAGAGAAAGAGTCTTGGCATAAAGTCATGAGGGAAGCTGCTGTCTCCTGTGGTGCCCCCTCAATGAGGCTCGAGTCCTAAAGGCATGTATTCTTAGGAAACATAAGTAATTTGTGGGTGCCAACCCCTAGCTGTAAGTGACTTTATTTTGCGACACTGCCCAGCAACTGGATTCACCAGGATTCACCCCTGTAGGAATGCCTGTGTAGTTGTGGAGTTTAGACTCCAAGTTTGGGGAGGTCTGTTTTAAGAAACAGTCCAAATGGTACAAGTATCTGGTAGAAGATGGGGTGGATTGCCCTGAAAAGATGGGGCCAGGCTCCTGACCAGAAGATGGAAAAGGGCCCCGGACTACTAAAGTGCAACATGTCACAGGAATGTGTGTAAAATATAAGGACATGCTCTGTCCTAATTCTGTCTCTGAGGCAAAACTTGCTCCGTGAGCCCAGCCTTATTCAAATCTGTGAGGACATCCACTGTCCTGGCTCCAATCCCAGAAGAAGGATGGACACTAAGACTTTTTCCTGATCCCCAGATCAGAGACCCACACCACACTGTACCAATAATATTTCTGCACTTGCACCCCTCAAGGGGTGTCTCGTGTCTGCTGATACCAGCTGTAATGGAGTAAAACCTATTACTGAAGGACACTCCTATTTGAGAGCTGAGTGTTTCTGGTGCTCCATCATGGTTGTGCTGCCACCCCCCCCATTCCCAGTGTAAATAGAAACAGTTGTGTAGCCCTACCTCAAAGAGCCAATGGCGTGAACCCCTAGCAGGAAGAGAGTCCCTTACACTTACATTTATTATAGGTGATTTTGTTTTCCATATGAATTTTTCTCCTCCTTGGCAGGATGGATGACTTCTCAGCCCTGTCCCCGTTCACTGAAGGTAACCTCCTCCGTGTTCTCAGTCCTCACCCCCTTGGATTTACTCCCCACAGTGGGGACAGGGGAGGAGGGTCAGCCTCCTTCACCAGGACACACATCAAGATCATCCTGAACCAGACTGGCAGAGGGGGTTGCAGCGTAACAGGCGGGGCTCCGTGGAGCCCATCCTCCATTTTCTCCCCTGGGCCCACAGATGTGCATTGAGCATGATGTTCCGGCTCGGCCTCCGTGGAGACACCCCCTGCACTCTGAATGAGGGTTCCTTCCCCACACAGTGCCCATGTGCTACCACCTGGATTCCTCCAGGTGGCAGTCAAGCAGCGAGCCATGACATCCACCCTCCCTGAGGGAGGAGAGCAGTCCTACAGATGCTCAATCCCCCCCCCCCAACTGCCGGCTTCCAAGTGACCCATGTCCATTTCCAAATCGGGTTGCCAGAATGGTAGGAGATAAGACACCAGCACCTCAGCCCTCCATGCCATTAGGCCGGCATTGTAGGTGATTTTTAATAATATTCTGTCGGTAGTGATTGCACTTGCATGTTAAGCATTTTTTTGGAAGGAGACTGACCAATTTTATGTTGAACTGTAACCACAGGTGCCGACTTCATGGGTGCTGGAATGCTCAAGCACCCACAAAGCTGACTAAAGAACCCAGAATGTTTGAGGGCAGCCTGCAAAAAAGGACTACCAGGAAAACTGGCCAGAGGAAAAATGCTACCTTCTGCCTGTGAGCACCCGTAAAGGCTCATAAAAGTAAAAGACACAGGCCCAGATATTCAAAAGGGTTGCACCATGCGCAATAGGGTTGCTCCAGCACAAGTCCGAATATGCGCCATTCTGCGATATTCAGCGGGAGGCAGATCCGCCCCCCAAATCACGCTGAGCAATAGCGCAATGATAATGAATGTATGCGCAACTGAAGGGGGAGGAACCATGCATAAATGGTGCAGTGCGATATTCAACAATATCGCCATGCGAATAGAACAAGCGGAACTTGCGATAGCAGAAATGAGCCAAAATAAAAAGGAACAAGGGAGAGGCACAAGAACGCTACAGGGAAGGCACATGAGGCTGAACCATAGCAAATCAAACTGGGCAGGAGCGACACACAGGGCAGGCCAGGAAAGGGCACCCTGAACAGAGAGGCACAGGGAAGGTGTGGGAAGACACAGCCAGTGCAGAAGGGGGAAGTGCCACACAGCACAGAGGCCACCACATTTAGGTGTTCCCGGTGCAGGGGAAGTAGCAGCCAGGACAGCGGGGGGAACACAGAAACAGCTGCCGGGGGGGGTGAACACAAGCCAGGACATGGGCCAGTGCCACCATCCAGATGGAGGCAGTAATGAGGGGGGTGAAAAGGCGGGCAGCAGAGGGGCGCAGCCGTGGAAGGGCCCATCAGCAGTATGCCCCCAACAGGCAGTACTGAGCCTGCACCAGCTTCGAGGTGTACAGCGATACTAAGATCGTGGGCCGGTACCACCTGAATCGGGCAATTCTGAGGTGGCTCTGTGAGCTGTGCAGTGATGTGATGCAGGCACCCACACGACGGAGCCATGCTCTGTCAGTGGAGACTAAAGTGACAGCTTGTATGTGCTTGCTTGCCACAGATACCTTCCAGAGACCAACAGGGGACACCACAGGCATAACCCAGTCAGCCGCATCACACCACCTCACCCAGTTCCTCAGTGCACTGCTGCCACATGCTGCGGAGTACATCCATTTCCCTAGCACACCGGTGGAGTGCACAGCAAACATACAGGAGTTTCACAGAGTAGCACGTATGCCTGGTGTGCTAGGGGCAATAGACTGCACCCATGTGGCCATCTGCACACCACCTGGCCCCGAGGTGGCCACATATATTAATCGGAAGGGCTATGCTAGCATCAACTGCCAGATGGTGTGCGATGCCAGGGGGCACATAATCAGTGTCTGTGCCATGCACCCTGGGGGAGCACATGATGCCTTCATCTGGCACCAGTTGGCACTGTGCCACAGATTCGAGAGTGGAGACATCCCCACTGGCCACTTAGTGGGTGAGTATGCAAACCACACAGACAAACATAGGGCTTGGGAGGGGCATGGTCAGAGGTGACATGGGTTGTGGCCTACATGGCCCGGGGCAGGGCGATGCTGATCACCTAACTAACCTCCACCCTCTACACACAGGTGACAGTGGATACCCACTCCGTCCCTGGCTGCTCACACCATACCAGTGGACCGTGACCCATCGCAGCAACGCTACAATGAGGCACATGCCACCACATGTAATGTCATCGAGCAGGAGTTCGGTATACTGAAGGCATATTTCCGTTGCCTGGACACCTCCAGCGGTGCCCTACAGTACAGCCCCTCAAAGGCCTGTGGGCTATTCCTGGCCTGTTGCATCCTGCACAACATGGCCAGCGAATGTGGGATAGCCATACAGGTCGAAAAGGGGGACAGCGATGGGGACGATGAGGATGCCGGTGACAATGGTGATGGGCAGCCCCCCTTGGGCGACGGGACCTCCAACTGCTCCGGCTGGCACAGCTGCACTGGGACACCATCACGGAAGAGCACTTCAGCCAACCCAGGTAAGTCATGGGGCCATGTGCAACCACCAGTGGCAAAGGCACAACCCACAAACATGCATGGACACACACCAGGGGTGCATGCCGTCAAGGGAAGTGGCCGGGCATGAAACCGCACACACCGCCAGGGATGGGCGAGGTCTAACATGGCACGTGGTCAGACACACACACACACACACACACACACACAAACACACACACCTCACCAGACATGCACAAGGAGTGGGAGGCACGCCGACCCAGAACGCCACCCCTAGCCACACACATTTCCACAGACCACCATGCCCACTGCCTGTCATTGTGCATGTGTCAGACGCTGGGCACCATTGCACAGTGGCGTACAGCGCAATGCAGGCATCATCATGCACATGCAACTGCGGACAGCAGCTGGGTGGGTGTGCAGATGGACTGTGTGTGTGCGTGCAGGGCCGGGTACCCACCCGTGCATTGCCCGCTGAATGACACAATGCACACAGGGCAGCATCAGACAGTAGCCAAGCTGGAAGACAGGTCAGTCACGTGCCACAGTGCCACGGCCACCACGGATGTGTGGGTGGCCCCACCAAGACCCACCAGCAGTGACAGGCTGACCACTGGCCTCATGGGGTGGCACCGACGGTCCCCCAGGGGTTCCACTGTGTGAACGCGACCGTGCTCGTGCAGGGGTCTGCAGCACACCGAACATGCCTGCGCCAGGCGTGCTCAGGATGCCCACAGCTGAACCCGGTGTTGACAAGGATGGTGTCGCATGACGCTGGGAATGGGGGGTGGACAGTGCACTGCATGGTGTCTGCGACACATGGGCAAATATCTGTGTGCCCATTGTGGCCATGGCAGCAGTGAATTCCTGTGTCTGCCTGTCAATGGCAGCAGTCACATCCTCCTGCAACTGGTCCATCCCTGCCAGGAGCAGAGCGGTGTCTCTGCTGCGACGTTCCTCTGCCTGGCGCACAGCCGCACTCAGTGCATCCACCGCCATCACAAGCCGCATCTGCTCATTGACTGACGCTTGCAGTATGCGGGTGTGCTCATCCAAGAGGTCATCTGCCTGATTGGCATGCTGTCCCTCAGGGTGTGCGTGGCCCTGATGCTCATCACCTCTTGAGGGTGGGCACTGCACACCAGGGCCAGGCCTGGGCATGTCCACAGGTGGTGCACTGACGCGGCCCCCTGACACTGTACCCCCATGCCCATTGGCTGACTGCTGATGCTGCCCCTCCGGCTGCCACTCCCCAGGGCTCAATGGTGCCACTGCAGTGGCCGCAACAGTCCCACTGTCCTGTACACACACCAGTGCTGCCCCACCAGTGCTGACAGGCACAGGCTGGGACTGTGATGACACGCAGGCCACCACCCACAGCCATGGCCGTGATGTAACCTGCTGTGTGGCCATCCTGTGGCACACACGTATCACTGTCCGTGACATTAGCGACATCATCGTCGGTGACGGATCCAGCACCAGCCCGAGTCTCAGCATGCTGGCATCCATGGACGCTGGCATGCTGGGACACAGCCAGGGCCTCCTCCGCACCTGCTCCACCAACATCAATCTGAACGTCCAGGCGGGCCCACTGTCGCACTGACCCGCGTATTCCTGTGGAGGTGGATGGGCCTTCCTCCATCTCCATGTGACTGGCCTCAGTGGAGAAGCCCACTACCACTGACCCATGCAGACGCTCAGGAGCTGTAAGGGAAAACAAAGTCACGTTACTGCATGTGACCTACCCTGTCCCCCCCCCAATAGACAGACCATGACTTACCATGCAGTGACGGGCTACCACCCGTCTGGAATCCACCACCCGGAACACCTTCAATGGCGCAACGCTGCATGCTGCCAGCAACCCGCTCCTCCTGTGGGGTCAGACGTAGCACCTCTGGCTGTCCCCCACCTGTCACAGACCGTGCTGCCCTGACAGCAGCCACCTTCTCTTTAATCCTCCACCTGTCTGTGTCCATCTTCTTCTTGCACTCCTGCACGGAGCGCTGGTGGCTGCCATGCAGGTTTACAGCACGCGCCACCTCCTCCCATGCAGCAGCATGGGCCTGTGGTGTTCCCTGGAGTCCGCTGAGAAGCAGCTCCTGGTCTAGGTAGGCCTCAAACAGGGCATCTGTCTCGGCCTTAGTGAAATTCGGCCTCCTCTTCCTCCCACGACTCTGTTCCTCTTCCTCCACAACACACTCAGTCATGATTCAGCCTGTGAGAATGACAGGTGTTACCTGTGACTGTGCAGTCCCATGCATGTCCCAAAATCCACAGTCCACACTCCCAAACAGCATGCAACTCACTGCAATAGACTTCAGTAACTGACTATGGCCAGTGCAGCCCAATGTCGCACTTTTATAGCGCAACCCATGCAAATGAGGCGAGGCGCATCTTTAAGTGGATGCAAATGCAGTGACTGCGCCATTGAATGGCTGATTAGCTGATTTGCATATGACAGCTGAATATTGCGCTGTTGCACTTTGCGCAATTGTGTTGAACGTGCTGAGCCAAGGGCGCAGTTCTGTGACGTGCGCAGTACACACCTAACTGCGCATGCCTGGGTTGATGACGCAGGTGCCTGCCGCACTGCTGACGTGCTGTGCACAGGAGGCAAAGTGGTGCTACAGCGCTGTTCACCTATATGGCGCTGTGGTACTGGGGCGTCATAGGCGCACTGTGGCAACAGCGCGGTAGACCACCACAGGAGGTGGCACACAGGCACCCAATCGTGCTACACGCATTGGGTTCCAAATGCACTGTGGCTGTCTGTGCGCCAGAGACCCTTGACCCTGGGCCCGACCTTTGCCCCCTAGGCGCCATGCGTCAGGCATGGGTGCACCACTATCACGCTGTTCAGTGACAGCGCAATAGGGAATGGCAGCGCTGTACCACCCAGCATCTGTACGTGGCAGGACCGCGCTGCAGAGCGCCATTTTGACTGAACTGAGCAGCAGAGATGGCGCGGAGGCATGCTGTGCAGTGCAGCCAGGTCGAGCTGGCAAACCTTGTGGCCATAGTGGAGCCACATGTTGGGCCTTTGTTTGGGGAGGCACCCCTGGACAGGGCCAGGAGTCAGGTGGCAGGAGGTGGCCGACACCCTGGAGGAGACCACCGGTATGGGGCAGACGGCAGAGCAGTGCCGCCACCGATATGGGGACCTGAGGCGCAGGGACCCGGACCTGCTTGCCTGCCTGCAGGCACATGCCAGGAGGGGCAAGGTGCCACGGCCAGGTAGGTGCAACATGCATACACTTTTATCATCCATATGGGTATCATGGTTGCATGTGTCCGGCACATGGGGCGGGGCCGTCCGGTGTTGGCCGTGGTGGTGGTATCGGGGTGTGGGGTGGGTGGATCTGGCTGTGTGGGATTGCACACACATGGGGGCAGAGGGAAATTGCTACAGGATTGTACTGATGTTCCTCTCTCCATGTTTTGCACCTTAGGGCCCGCAGAACGCCAGCAGGCCAGAGACCGGAGGCGCCACCTGGAGGAACAGCAGGCCAGGAGGGGTATTGGTGGTCAGCGGTGCATGGACCACCCTGATGATGGTAAGTGCCTTACATCCATGATTACTACTGCATGCTGTATAACTGGGTGGGCAGCAGGGCATGGCCACCATCCATTGACACCACTGCCATGCACGCAACTTGTTACAGTCAGCACTGTCCAGTGGCACTGCATGTCCGGGAATGCGTCAATGGTGGTCCATGCGTGCACCGGGCACATGGCTGTGGCACTGCCTTCACACCGCATAGCCAAGTCACTGTACGGCCATGGTGGTGCAGTGCAGGACATGGGCAGTGGGTGTGTGCAGTGGTCCACATAGCTGTGGCTGCCTGGGTAGGCAGGTCTTGTGGACACGGTCACTGTGGGTGGTCGCACACCATCACAGGGGCGTGGCACATGGCTGTATGCCAAGCACAATAGGTGGGCTGCATGGGGCTGGACAGTCACACTTATTGACTCTGCTCCCTCGTCCTAGGTGGTCGGCGACTCCAGGCGCTGGAGAGGAATGTGAGGGAGCTGCTCCAGGTGGCGAGGGCAACACTGGAGCTGTTAGAGCGCATCCACTGCCACGGGGTGAGGAGGAGGAGGAGCAGCAGACATAGGCGCCACATGGAGGAGGACCGGGGCACACACTGAGCACTCCATGCCCCTACTACCACCTTCTCCCCTTTGACCCACCCTCACACCCCTTCTTCCCTCTCCCATATGTTCACCCCTGCCCCTTACCCGCCCCCACCTGTTATGTGTCCCTTTCCCCCTTGCAAATATTTGTATATATGTTTTGTTACTTCTTTTAAATATAAGCATTTTGTTATGACAACTGTGATGGTCTCTGATTTGCAGCAGGCTACAGGTGCTCAGCTGCAGTGGTGTGCATGGCGTCAGGGGTGGTTCACGCATGGGCGTGTGTGTGTGTGTGTGTGTGCAGAGGTGAACCGCCTATGGTGTGGGCAGGGGGATCAGTCACTGTCTGTGGTTTGTGTGTTGTACTCTGTGCACTGGATGCCTGTGTCAGTGGTCCATGGGGCCTGCACTGTGTGAATGGCACCCCTGTCAGACCATCCATGGCCTGTGCAGCTGACACCCTTGCATGTCTGTGATATGCACGGTCTGCTGGTGTGTCAGTGGTGGCTGTTGTGGCCAGTGCTGGGATGGGATGTGTCCTTAGGAGGGTGTGCAGGGTGCTGTACCGCTTCAGGTGGGGTCTGGGGCATGCCCTGTCGCATGTGGGGTACCTTGTGTGCTGACGCATGGTCGGTCTCTCAGCTGTACCTCGGGGGGGGGGACATGCAGGGCGGCACTGTGTATGCATCTGTTGCATCACTGTCTGCTGCCGCCCACTGCAGGGTCCCCATGGTGGGGCTGCCTTGCATGGCTCCATGGTGCACAGGGTTGCATTGTCACAGTGGGGGTGGTGGCATGCATGGGGTGTCCTGCACTGTTGGGTGCTGCTCCTGGGCAGGGTGTATGGGGATCATGGTGCAGGGTGTGCTCTGCATTGGTGGGATGGTGTGGTACGGGGTGGTCGGCCATCCTTGTGTGCCGGTCACAGCTTGCCATGGGGTGTGATGGGGCACCATGCCCGGCTGTGGGTTGGTTGCTGGTATCCATGGGCCGGTGGTTATTCCAGCTCTCCCCCAGTTGTGCAGTGCATGGGGTGTGGGGGGACGATGTATGTTCTGCTGTGTGTTCCTCTGCCCATCTGTGGCATGGGTGGTGGGCCCCTGCATCCCTGGTTGTGCTGTTGCATTGCTGCCCTGCTGCTTGGGGCGTCCCTGGTTGCGCTATGGCACATCTGGACTGCTCAGCTGAACATCCCTTGTTGCGCTATGGCGCATCAGATATGCTCAGCTTCACCTCCCTAGTTGCGCTATGGCGCAGGTGGTGCGATATTCAGTCGTCAGCCGTAGGCGCATCTTGGCCTGCGCAGTTTTTGAATATCGTGCTTCTTGCGCATGGGCACAGTGGACTTGTGCTTGCTCCTGCTGTTGAGCACTTTTTGGGCGCAGTTTGAATATCTGGGCCACTGACTATAAAAGTAATATGCTGTATGGGGTTTCTCATCCCTTGAAAAAGGGTATGAGCAGTGAAAATGGTGGGAGTGTGTTCTGGTGACATCTGTCTTCAGCTGTGGTTGCGAAATATAAGTTTCATACAATAACTTATTTTTTAATTGCATATTCGTTTTTTGCAACGTCTTTGAGGTGCTGACTGTTGTGTTTCTTTTTTCGTTGATACTGATATTTACCCTAAGCACTGCATGGCAGTGAGCAGGTGACCTCTCTTTTGTTTTCTAGTAATTAATATTCATTGCTGACCTTAAAGAAGCAGTATTTGTTAGTCAGAAAAAATGTCATCATACTCTTTTGGGGGCCTAAATGTATTTCTGTACTGTACCAAGGCGAGCATGGTATGGGAGTGGGGATTTTTAAAAACTTCAAAATACTGTTTCTTAGTTAAAGAATGAAAGAAAACAAAAAGAAAGTGGGATATCTTGATATTTTTGCCAGAAACACATCATTGCTGAAAAAAACACTACATAGGCACTAACAAATACTGCTGCTTTAAATCTTTTTTACCCATCCTGCTTGTAATCGCTTTACCGCATGCCAACTACTGTACTGGGAGCTGAAGTGATTGCTGTATTCTCATAGTCAGACCGAATTTGTGAGTCCCAACTTGAAGCCGAATCACAGTAGCCAATAGCCCACTTCTCTCACCCTTACAGTATGCCAAAGTGACAAAGGAACAACCAGGAACTAATGGCAGTACTATAATGATAATTGGAGGTGTCAGAGGATGTCTTTGGGAATAATGGCGCTGGGCACAGTAGATAAAATGCGAGGATGAAGTCAAGACCTACAGTGCCTAGTGCCATTATTCCAGAGGACTGACCTCCGACAGTGCCCATTACCTCTGTTACAGCAAAGTGTGTAAGGAGAAAGTGTGAACATTAAAAAAAAAACTTTGTTTTACTTATGTAGCAGTTCCTGACTGCTCATTGAACCAAGCAGCTAAATTCATTTCTTTTCTGACAGTTGGATTTCTGACAGAACATCATAACTTTAGGTCAGAAGCTCATCTGCATGTTTGGAGTGACTTTCTACAGTCATTTACATATGCAGAGTGCATCTTTCCTTAACCTGCATCAAGTCTTGTGCATACATTTGCATACTGAGAGGCACATTTACAGCCTTGAGTATTCCTGTATTCCTCCCCACACACATTGCCCTGTATTACACAGGCAATCCCAGGGGTGGCTAAACTGAGGAGGGAGGCCAGGCTGGGCATGGCTCCCCCATTGCGAAATTAGGGTGGGTCATATTATCTTTTGGTCCTCCCACCTTACCCAGCTTTTTTTGGCTGTCTTTTTCTTCTAACAGTAAACTGGCTTAGCTGGTGCTACTTAGCTAGAGCTGTACATTTAGTTCCGGACAGGTTGTTCCATTTATTCCCCTTTTCCAATTGCTATTTCTCCCACCAGCATGAAGCCTCAAGTCACGTAGGATTTTGTGGGCATTTTATGCTGTTTTGTACAATATGACCCACAAGTTGCATGAGAATACAACTCCTCACTCACATGTGCACCCACTGGCTCCCACTAATGTCATGAGGGGTGGAGGTCCACCACAGTACAGTTGTCACTGTGTTGAAGAGGGAGTGCAGGGCTGTTCTGCTGCAGTTCAGGATACAAAACGAGCCATGAGCGATGTTCTGTTTCTGCCTCCCATTCAGCTTCCAGCAACATCTACAGCAGAAAAGACTAAAGGATTATGGTCGTGGCAGTGAATGCCTTGTCTTTGCCAAAACCTTTCCCTCCTCTTCTCAAAATATTTTTTCTGAATAATTATCTCAAGGAGCCAACAGAATTATTATGTGGAATTCTGTGTGGTTGTTGGTGTTTTGTGTGTGTGTGGGGGGAGCATGCTTTTAAACAGTGAAGAGAAACTTGTTATTCTTTAGAGCATGAATGACCATCAGGGGGCATTACCACTGCCAACTTGTCCAGGTACAACTTATGTACATCGGGATAAATGAATTTGTGTGCCTGTGACATTGTATTTACAGTTGTCTGCTTGTCCTTCTATAGTTTAGCAGCAAGTGGAAGATAACGGAACTCTAGCCTGCCATCTTTGAGGACAGAACTTAATGGGATAACTATTTTAATGAAAATAAAAAAACTCTTGTGGCAGTTTTAACAATAAGAGCAGTGGCTCCATATTCAAAACAGCGCAAAGCGAAGTTTAAAACATTGTGCTGTGCCTTGTGATTGCCCGGGAGCCCAAGGATGCTATATTTAGTCAAATAGCACACTAGTGCTATCCGATTAAATATATAGCCATGGCAGCACAGTGCTAAGTCAAGTAGTGCTGCCCCAACATGGGTCCCAAAGTACGCTGCTAGAATGGATAGTGCTGGAGCGCTATCTGTAATATTGAAAGGGACCCTTACCAGTATCTTCGGTGCCATGGGAGTGCATGTGGCGACCAACATGGCCCTCCTCAAGCCACCTCAGCCAGCTGCCATATGTCCGGGTAGGGAGCATGCTTCTTATCTGTAGGACAGGGTGTGTCACCCTGTCCTGTATATGAGATGTGTGCTTCCTGCCTGGATACACAGCGGCTGGCCAAGGAGGTGTGAGGAGGGCCGTGCCAGTTGCCGTATGTGCACCCACAGTAACAAAGATACTGGTAGGGTGTAATTTTTACTATGAGCTGGCAATCGTGGGGGCACTAGCACCAGGAAGGGTGATTTGTACAATGGGCTGGAAATGGGGGGGACCACTAGCATCAGCGAGGGTGTTTTTTTTACAGCAGGCTGGCAATAGGAGGGTGGGGGAGACCACTAGCACCAGGGAGGGTGTTTTTTTTACAATGGGCTGGTGATCAGAGGGGGGCCACTAGCACCACACCAGGGAGGGTTGTACTGGTACGATGGGCTGGCAATCGGGGGTGTGCCACAGACTACAGAGGGTGGGTATGCTCCTCCAGTGGCCAACCGACTAGGTGGCTACATTACCTTAAGCAACCACTAGGACTGTCCAGAGTAAGTTGGGGTTTTGTTCGGTAGTAGTTGTGCTGCACAAAAGGACCACACTAAACCCTTTTACGCAGCACAAAGCTGCTGAATGTGGGGTTGTGCGGCTATCCATGGCCACACCCCTTCCCTTGCCCACCCTTATATATAGGGCTGGATATTCAAACTGCGCCATTCTGTGGTGCAAGCCCTTGCACTGCACAAAATAGTTGCACTGGGGTGTGGCCGGGGCGATATTCAACGGAGTTGCGCTATTGAGCAACTCCTTTGAATATCACCCCCCTGGCCACAGCCACTGTGCATGGCGCAGTGGAACTTGCGCCACCGCAAGTGGTCCGAGTGGAGCATTCAAGATGCGGTGGCGCAAGTTCCATTGCGCCATGCGCAAATTTCCGATATTCAAAAGGTGACATGCAAATGGGGCCATAATTCATGCAAGGCGCGGGGGGCATTGTAGCCCCATTTGCATACCATTAGCATGCAGATGCGCCCGATCCCGAGGACTCTTGCGCTGCTGCCAGGCAGCAGCCGTGGGACCGACGCCCTACAGCCCAATCAGTGAGCATAACTGTTGTAATCCCCACTCCCCGACTGGCCCGATCGCGGGCATAAGTGGAAAAACCCTCCCCGACTGGCCCGATCGCGGGCATAAGTGAAAAAACCCACCCCACTAGCCGATCGCGGGCAGAACAGGATTCAACCCTCCCAAGAACATATCCTGGTGGTCAGTGGACCTCGAAGCCCGATCGCGGGCATTAGGTCCACCCCAGATCACGTACCCTGGTGATCTAGTGGCCCTCACCCACCCCACCCATGGAGCCCTACCCTGCTCCCCCCATCAGCCGCGTGGTGGCAGCATCCCACCCGCCTGCTGCCCGCGCCTGCCGGCTGACTGCTTCGGTGGGCTGCATGCCATTGGTTAGGCAAGAGCCAATGGGCATGCAGCCCATACCATACAAGGCAGTCCAGATATGTGAATGATCTGACTGCCTCATGCGGTATAGATGCCGCCTACTGGCTCTTGCTCTGAACCATAAGGCGGTCGTCGGCAGTCAGCTCGGCGGTGGCAGGCGGGTGGGATATGCTGCCGCCCACCGACTGACGAGGCAGGGTGGTGTGGCTCCATGGGTGGGTGGGTGGGTGGTGAGGGCCACTAGATCACCAGAGTACGTGGACCTTGGGGTGGTGGTGGAGTCTAATGCCCGCGATCGGGCTTCGTCCACTGGACCACCAGGATATGTTCTTGGGGGGTTGAACTCTGTTCTGCCCGTGATCAGGCTAGTGGGGTGGGGTTTTCACTAATGCCCGATCGAGGCCAGTCGAGTCGGGGTGGTACTATTATGCCCGCGATTGGGCTGCAGACAGAGAACAGGCCACCCACAGGTGGCAGCTGCTGTGTTGCGCCCTGCAATGTGGCAGCTCACCTGTGGGTGGCCCTCTACTTACTCCTTTTTTGGTTTGCTCAAAGTTGTGCAAGCGCAGGTTAGGGGTTGCACTTGCACAACTCTGCACAGCCCGCTGAGTATCGGGCTGTGCAGTTTATGCATGGTTCCTCCCCCTCCGGTTGAGCATGCCTTCAGTAGCATTGCGCTGTTGCTCAGCTTGACTTGGGGGGGCGCAACTGCCTCCTGCTGAATATGGCAAAATGGCACAATTTCAGACTTGCGCAGGCTCAACCCTATTACGCATGGTGCAACCCTTTTGAATATCCAGGCCATAGTGTTTTGTGCAGGTGCTAACCCTCTGTGCCTGAGCAAAAGCCCTTTTTGAATATGGGGATCCAGCACAAACCCCAGTTTGCATGGGAAAAGACTTGTCAATGCCCACGCAAAGTTTTGAATATGGGGCCCGAGGTGTTCACTTATTTATTCATTTAGTTATTTTTTGTTGACCTAGAAAGGAGGTCTAGGCAATTTTGCCTATTTTCAGCCCTGTCCCGAGGAATACAAATGGAAACCAAATGACACTGAACCAGATTAAGCTGTTGGTGGTATTTTTAATGAATGGGGGAAATTTGGCCAGGACATTGAAGAAATTCCCCTACTCTTGCAGGAGGGACGCCGTGTGCTTCCTGACTGTCAAGATGGCAGAGTATGATCTGTGAGAAGAGAAGGTTGGTGTTGATGGTGGAGAGTCTTATTCAGAAGACTCTGGCACTCTGATTGTTTCCCCTGCAGTTTTGGAACCTACAGATGCCGCCTTTCTAGTGGCAGAGCAGACCTTGCACCTGGAATTGGAGGGCAAGAGAAAGCACCTTCTGGATCTGTTAACTGATAGTGAGCAGACTTTTTTGCGCAGTAAACAACAGCTGGTCAAGGGTAGTAAACGAATGTTACTGCAGGTACAGCCACAACCTTTGCCAGAGAAACTGCTTACTGTGGATTCTGTGGCTCGTTTATGGTCCGCACTGCCTCTGTCTCTTTCTCAGGATCTCATTTGGGGAGTCGCGAATACAGCAATGTCGGAAACCCCACAATCCTCGGAACTTGCCTTGATGCAAGCAGGATGGCTGCAGCAGATGAATGGTTCTTGGGTGCCAGGCCCCTCTGTAGCTGTTCTGGGTGCAGACTGGGAGTGTAATGTGGATGATCCTGTTTCTGTGAAGCCAGTTAATACACCCAGTTTTGTTGCTCCCGCCTCCTCCTCAGACTCTCCGCTGCTTGCAGATGTGTCTGCAGCTCCTGTGGACTAGGTGTTGTCGAGTGGAGCGGAGCCCCTTCTTGTGGATTTTGTAGGTAACTCTCTTCCGTAACTCAGTCACGGATTGTTTCTGTGTCACCTACTGCATCTGTCCCCTCTACTCCGGTACAGCTGACTTTTGTACTTCTCGTGGGGATCATTCTGATCTTTCCGAACCCTCCCCACCGTTGACTTCTGCTCATTCTAAACCTGCTAGTTTTGCTAACTTGTTTCACCATCCAGCGGAACCAGCTAAACAGCACAATGTGGTATGTCTTTGCTACGGGGGGGGTCTGGATCCTCCCCCTGATAGAGCTTATGTTGGCAAGCACTTATTGAATGGCTCTCTCTGATTTTCCCCTTCTGAGGTTTTTGCTCTGATCCATGCCTTGGGGAACACAAGTTCTGATATCAGCTTTTGGACTATGCCATCACTGGAATAATTTTGGGCTAAATATTATAATTTAAAAAATACACCCCTTTGGGCTCCCTCTTTGGCCATTCCCCTTATGAAAACCTCTTTTTTGTTCCATCTCAGTCCTGTTCCGAAATGATGGGTCAATGTGAATGACATCACTTATTGGCTTGGGCAATGTTGTGATTTTTCAGGGTGACCCTGGATCCATTTTGGATAGCGAAGGCTTTTGGACAGGGAGCTGAAAGTTCAAGGTCCAGCTTCATCATGGAAAGATTGGTATGCAACACCTTCCTAGCAGCTTTTTTCTGGGGAGGAACTGGGGCATTTTCTTCAACTCGAGACAGCCGAAATCCTGCTGCAAACGGGCTCCTTGCATCACTTCAGCAACTCTTGTACTATTATTAAAAAATGCACTTTGTGTGGGAACTTTGGCCACTCCAGATTACACTGTACGTTTCCTCTGAAGTGTAATCTTTGTAATGGGGATGGGCACACCTTTTGCTCATGTGCCTGGGCTGCACACAATTGCAATAATTCTATGGAACAGGACTTTCTAGTACTCTGAGTGACTCGCTCCCACAGCTCTTCTTCTACAGAACTTTCACAGGCCCAACAGCTGGATCATGTTCTGTCTGTTATTCCTTTTCTGCCTCCTGTTATGACCTATGCTGTGTCTGTACCTTCTGCCTCTCCAGAACTAGTCTCCAAGATGTTCATGGACATCTCGATCCCTTTGCCTGCTATTTCCTCTGACATTCTTTCCAAAGCATCAGTCTCCAAGATGCTCCCTCCCCCTGCCCCGATGACTGTGGACTTTCAACCTCTTTTGATTGGGAAGGGTAAATGGAAGAAACTTGCTTTACCAGTCCCAAAGCCTTTACCTTTCCAGAATAAATATTCTTCCCTAAAGAATTGGAGAGATACTGAAGAAGATTTGGATTGTGATGTTTCTTCCATTGCTTCCTCCCAACAGAAGCTTCCCTCTGATATTGAAGATCATGATCATTCTGGGCCCTCACCTCGGAGGTCCAGCCAACAAACTCGCTTGAACACTGCATCATCGGCCAAGATTTGACTTTCATTTTTCTGAATGCCTTCTTTTCCTGACTTACGTTTTGCATCCCTGAATGTTAATAGTGTTACATCTGACAGGAAACATATTTCTACCTTTGCAATATTGGCACAGGTGGTTGCTAATGTTTTCTTTGTATGGGATACTAGGTTGTGATCTACTGACGACATTGATTTAGTCCAATCTGCCTGGGTGTGGGGTCCTTCGTTTTGGCCACTTGAGGAGGATGTATGCAGTGGGGTAGCTATCTGTTTAAAATCTGCGGAGCTATGTTTATCCTCCTCCCCAGGAGTTGGAGGTGCATCTTTGTAGTTTATTTTTTTTTTTCAATGTTTATGGGGCAGTTGCCTTAACCCAATGAAGTATGCGGTGACTTATTTGGATGTTTCGTTTGGGGGGGGGGGTCTGTGAATGATTAATCATGTGGTTTTCTTTTTTAGTATTTGTATTTATGCTAATCTGTGCCCTCTTTTGCTCTCTCTGCCCTATATTTGGACTTGGGTTCATCATTAGATTGCTGAGATTCTCCAGGAATGGAGGGCTGATTCTCTTATTTGTAAGAATAAATGGTGTTATTGGTTGTCCCCATCCTTTTGTGTTTGCTTTGAAAAATTGAAACAATGGAAAGTTCCTTACAATTCTGTGCGTACATTGCCTCGTAAATCCTTTTATGGAATGGTGGTGAGTTCTGTTTTTTTCTGTCCCACATGAATTTTCGAGGTTGTCTTCATATGATCAGACCTCAGAACGGAGAATTCCTGTGTCTGTGTGGGATGAGGTGTAGTTATGTGCGCATAAAAAGCTGAATGTCAAGGAGAATTTAATACATAAAGATAAACTGGAAATATTTTGCCCTAGAGCTAACCTGTACTAGTGTGGTAGAGTCCCTGGAACATCTATATTTGCATTGTCCTTTTATTCAGGATTTTTGGTTCGTAGTTTTGGATCATTGGAAGCACCCCTTATTTTGTTCCTTATCGCCAGAAATTTTGTTTTGGGGTATTGATCCCCAGCAATTGCATGTTTACAATGCTAATAGTCGTAGGGTCGGTTATGTTTGCTTGTTTTTTTATATTGGATCTGGCAAACCAGGTGTAGCCTGGTTCTTCCTCAACAATTACTCCTGTTAAGCTCTTACAAACTATTGTTTCAGTTATTTTCCAAATCCGGAACAGTGATTTGGTCTGTTTCTCCACAGCTTTTTCAGGAACGGTGGGGCTCCCTCTTGTGGTTACAGTAATTGTTTTCTTTTCTCTCGTACAAATTTTTTTTTTTTCAGTTTCATATTTGTTTTTGGTAAGCTATTCATTTTTGATTTCTTCCTGTACCCTGTTTGTTCATTTTTTGACTTTGAATAAAAAATTCCCCTACTAAGTTGTCAAAAAGAAGTTAAAGGAAAAAAGGTTCAGTCTTCCACCATTTCTGTGTGTCATGTTATTCTGGCTAAAGCTAAAAACTGGGCAGGTATGGAGGAGGAGGAAGATTCTGACTCTATGGTATGGTGGAGTACGGTCTGGAGGCTGCTACTTGGTGTCCGGAGTTTGAAGTCCTGAAGATCTGGGTGGAATTATTGCAGAATTCATGACTTGTTCCTACCGCCTGCTGAAGGGAAGACTGCACTATTTTCGAGGAATTTTGCTGGTGTGGTGAGAGCATATCCAGCGATTATTTTGGATGTTAGATGACTTACTACAACAATGGGTGTGGTTTGAAATTGTGCTGGGCGGGGCTCTCTTTGTACTTGGGGCTAAATGGCTGGTGTACCTCCCGCGACCAGGCAGGAGTTTCCCTGGTGACTCTCCAGGGAGCTGGAGAGCTGGCTGGTGTTTCTTCTAGTTCTCCTGTGGGACGTGCCTAGTGGCCTGCCCCCCGGGGGGTTGTAGCTGTGGGTCGTCGGTGGTTGGGTGCCAGGGCCTACAACTTGCTGCAATTAGAGGGGGGCCTCCCCTTAGGTTTCTAGTTTTCACATCCCAGCCCACCGCTGTATTGGTGATCCCAATAGCTGTGCATGGATATCTTTGGGACTACAAGTTTTGCGGTATTTGAGGTTCTGCTTTTTAAACTGTCTGGACTGACTTTGGTTCTCTATTACGTCGGACTTAGAAAATATTTTTGTAGTTTGTTTCTGTATCTACAATATTTTGTGGACACTGTTTAAACTGTTTACTTGCCTCCTAGACCTCTGATGAGAGCAGAGACTGGGATTGGGAAGTTCTAGCATTTTTTGAACAGGGGAGGTGGGAGCTTCCCTGGTCTATTCATGAAACACGTGAAAATTATTTGACTGTAAAGGACTACAGATCATCCATTATAAAGGACTGTTGGATTTTTTATATTAGTATTAATTAAGGGTTTATAATTTGGGGTTTTGGAGATTCTTAGAAGCAAGTCAGTTTATAGGATTAGGGTTTAAATTGTTTAGAAGCTTGTTTTATTTATTAATCATTGGGGTTACCTTGTGGTATAAATTGTGTTTGTAATGTGTTGGGAGAGTTTTGATATGGTCAGGCATTATTATCCCACCATGCTCAGGGTGTTACGCCCTTTTGACTGTCCCCCATTGTCAGCTGAGGTATATAAGAGATATCGAGCCTTAGGGATAGTCCGAAATCGACTGAAAAAGGGGCAACCCTGGCATGGTGGGAGAATGGAAAGGGGTGGTCGGATTGAGGTAGTCGGGACTAGGAGATGCCCTGGGGTGAAATGGGGTCAGGAAAGGGGGGCTCCCTGCCTGGTTCCCATACCGATGGGCTCCACAAATAGTGGGTAAGTCTCGGGATCTTCCTCATTGACCCATCCAACTTGGGTGGTGTTATGCAATGCCAGATCAATTAGAAACAAGACAGCTATTATAGCTGACTTTGTTGAAACATCTGATCTGGCATGCATCACCAAGACCTGACTGGATGAGAATGCAGGCCCCATTATGGTATCTGCTGTTCCATCTGGGTTCTCGGTGATACACCACCCGAGACTGGATCGTAGGGGCGGGGGTGTAGCCAGTGTGTTTAAAATGGAACTGGGCCTTGTGGATGTGCCAGTGGGTTACATTCGATCCTTTGAGTGTATCTTGGGAGCAGGTGTAGGCTTCAGGATACTCCTCATTTACCATCCACCCGGTGATGGGAGAGAATTCCTGAATGAGTTTGCGGACTTCATTGTCGACATGGCATTGGAGTCGCCTAGATGGTTAATTCTGGGTGACTTCAATGCCTGGGTTGACGATGAACTCTCACAGTTTGGAAATAATCTCCTGCAGCTTATGACTATGCTGGGCCTTACACAGGTGGTTACCTCTGCTACTCATATTGGGGGTCACTCTCTGGATCTTGTGTTCCTTCTGGGGATGGTGACCACAGATTTGAGGGTGGAACCAGTTTGTTGGTCAGACCACCACACCATAAGGTTCAGTTTCAGGGCACCCCCAAGTAGGTCTGCCCCTATGGAGATGGTCCGGTACCACCCTTTGAGGGGAGTTACCCCAGAAGGCCTATCGGCGGTGCTGGACCTATTGGGTTTATCAAGTGAGTGCATGAGTCCAGACAGTCTTGTACTGGTCTATAATAGGGTGGTGAGAGATGCTCTGGACTCAATAGTTCCTGTTCGTGTTCACCCACTCACTCTGTACCCAAGGACTCCTTGGTTTGATGAGTCCTTGAAGGAGCTGAGGAGGGTGGGTCGAAGGCTAGAGAGAGCTTGGCGGAAATCCAGCCTTGATGCTGACAGGCTTAGATTGATGACACATTATAAATTCTATAATAGTTCTAGAATATTTTCTATCAAGATGGCGGCCATGCTGGGCTGCTGCTTGTGGAGGCTCGAATTGAACTTAGGGTTTTTTGTTCTTAGCGCTTTGAAATTTAGCATTTTTCTTTCTCAGCACTTGGAAAATTTTTAGGAGCATGGACTAGATTTATTATAACAAGGCTAGGCATTAGGAGTAAGGGTTTTTAGTTTTAGAAAGGGGCAGTAGTGAGTTAGAGTGAGGAGGTAGTTTTCTTATTTTTTAGTTTTTAGGAGCGGAGAGTTGAATTCCCTGCCCCGTTGATTGGGCTGTGTTCGGGGGCAGGGGAATCTTCTTGAAAAGCCCAGGGATAACAGTGCCGGTGAGTCCACAGAAGTCCCTCAGGCGGTCAAGTAGCACCCGATGGTCCACCATGTCAAAAGCGGTCCAACTGGGCTCTCACCCCAGCCGGAATCCGCCACTCCATCTGCTGTTCCTCCACACTATACCCATGTCTTTTCAAAAGCTCTCCAGTCCCACTCTGGTATCCTGGTATCTGAAATCCTGAAACTCCTGGATCTCCTGAGGCCGCAATAGGGGGTAAGCATCTCCTTACGATATATTTCTCTGCTTTGGGTTTTTGACACGGTGAGCATCAATCCAATCCTAATAAAAACTGGTAATAGTCCCTTCATACCAGCTATTGTCCACAATTCAGATATAACAATTTCAGTCTCACCAGTTCTTCAGGGATAACAGTGCCGAAGGTGAAGGTGCACCCGGACTCCCACGAATGGCCACAGATTCAAATGAACCCGGTGTTCTCACTGGGTGCACGGTGAAGCCTAGCTCAGCTCTAAAACAGATAGCCACTCCTCCGTCTCTGTGTTCCCCTCTGGGGCAGTGCACAACGGAATAACCTGGGAGGACAGCGGCCTCTAACACTGGCCCAGCATCATCCCTCAACCAGGTTTCCGCGCAGCGATACCTAATGGGATGTGTCGACACTGTTGGTCCAGTGTTCGCCTTGATTGTCTGATGCTCCTTGTCGGAGGGGGTCATCCCAGATGCCTTGAAGGAGGCGCTGGTGAGACCCCTTCTGAAGAAGTCATCATTGGACCCTGACATGAAGGCGAATTATCAACCGGTCTCCAACCTTCCATTTTTAGGAAACGTTATGGAGAAGATTGTGGTGCAACGGCTGGGAGATCACCTCATAGCATTTGATATCTATGAGCCGCTCCAGTCGGGTTTTCGTGCAGGACATTCAACAGAAACCACACTAGTTTGGGTGCACAATGATCTCCTCAGGGCGAGGGATCGGGGGGAGGGGACAATTCTCATTCTACTCGATCTCTCTTCAGCTTTTGACACGGTGGACCATCGGGTGCTACTTGACCACCTGAGAGACTTCTGTGGACTCACCGGCACCATTATCTGCTGGTTTGAGTCCTTTTTGACAAACAGAAGACAGAGGGTAGTGATGGGGAATTTTTCCCATTATTGAGCCTTCTGTCTTGTGGGATACCTCAGGGTTCGGTGCTGTCACCTACGTTGTTCGCCGTGTATATGCTGCCCCTGGGTGAGATCATTAGGAAGTACAGCTTGGGGTTTCATTGTTATGCCGATGATACCCAACTGTACTTATCCTTTGCCCCTGGAACATCTAATGCAGTGGAAGTATTAAACAACTGTCTTGCAGAGATCAATGACTGGATGGTCTCTAGCTGGTTGCGACTGAACCCCGATAAGACAGAGGTACTGGTGGTGGAGTCGAACAGGAGGCATGAAGGGCTGCCCTCTGGGGCAGACTCTGGACTTGTTCTAGGGTCTGTCCCATTGATGGCTTCCTCTAAGGTGCGTAATCTTGGCGTGATGTTTGACAGCGGTTTGACGATGGAATATCAGGTGTCTGCTGTTGTCAAGGTGAGTTTTTTTCATCTGAGAAACAGCACCAGGATTAGGGACCTGATTCGGCCCCTGGACCTCCCCACCTTGGTACATGCATTTGTAACATCCAGGCTTGACTACTGTAATGCACTCTACCTCGGGGTCTCGGGAGGCACCCTCCATCGACTGCAGCTAGTGCAGACTGCAGTTGCCAGGTTGTTGACTGGTCAGTGGAAATACTGCCATGTCACCCCAGTCCTGCGGAAGCTGCACTGGCTGGTAGTTCGATGGAGGGTGCTTTTCAAGGTGGGCTTGCTCACCTATAAGGCCCCACATGGACAGGGCCCTTGCTACCTGGCTGAACTTCTTACACCCACTACCTCGGTTCGTTCCCTCCAGTCCTCCTCGAGGGGCCTCCTGGCGATTCCAAGGACAAGATTGAACACAGCCGTCGATCGAGCTTTTAGTGTCGCCGGTCCTGTCTTATGGAATTTGCTTCCGACATTGGTGAGGGAAGCCCGCCTGAAGTTTTACTTGTTTAATCAGGCCTTCTCAAATTTTGTATGATATTATTGTTTATCAGTCCATTTTATAACTAGAGAGGGGGTTTTTATATAGTGATTGGGTTTGTATGGTGGAATATTTTCTTTTTCCTATGTTATGTATTTGTAAATGAAATTTTCATGTTTGTACGGTGCCCACAGCCTCGGGGATTGGGCACCAGAAAAATAAAATTTGCCTTGCCTTTCCATCAATAAGCAATAACCCATAAGAAGGCAGAATTCCTGTCCAGGGAGATTGCTGCTGCATGAAATTGACCAGCTCAGCTCTTTCGGACTGTGGACACACTGTGCAATCCAGTCTGTCTCCAGTCTGGAAGAGGTTTTTCACAAATAAAGTGTGATGAGCTTGCTCAATTTTTTACGGATAAGGTTGCTAGCATCAGGTCGGGGATCAGCCCAACTCCCTCTACGCGGGATTACGGAGATCGGTGGGAGGTTGCATGCACCCAGTCTGCCTGGTCTAACTTCAGCAAGCCGGAACTCTTGGACATTGTGAGGATTGTCCAGACTTTACGACCAACCAGCTGTAGTTTGGATCTGGGCCCTACGCCGTTATTGGTACATTGTGTAGATGTTATCTGCCTGATCCTTGCTGAAATTGTCTGGTGTTCCTTGGAAAAGTTTTTTTTTCCTGATCCCCTCAAGGAGGCGGTCATTCGACCACTCCTTAAAAAACCTTCCTTGGATCTAGACTGTCTAGCGAACTACAGACCTGTCTCTAATCTACCCTTTGTGGGTAAGGTTATTGAGAAGGTGGTTGCATTGCAGCTGGATGACCATCTTACAACCCACAATGTCTTGGATGTTCTCCAGTCTGAGTTTAGGAAGAGACATAGCACCGAGACCACCCTTGTTCGGGTGTTAAATGATCTCCTAATAGCGAGAGATCGAAAGGCTTGTACTATCTTAGTCGTTCTTGATCTCTCGGTGGCATTTGACACTGTAGACCATGGCTTGCTTCCGGAGCACCTGCAGTATTTCTGTGGATTATCTGCCACAGTTTTGAGTTGGTTTCAATCTTTCCTCATGAGCAGGTCACAGAGCGTGGTCACTGGAATTTATTCCTCTGATGCCCTCCCCCTGTCCTGTGGGGTGCCGTAGGGCTCCATATTGGCACCCATGTTGTTTTCAGTGTATATGCTGCCATTGGGAGATATCATTAGGAAGTACAGTTTGGGTTTTCACTGTTACACAGATGATACCTAACTGTAGATGTCCTTTAGACCCGGACAGGATTATGCGGTCTCTGTGCTGAACAACTGTCTAACCGAGATCAAAGATTGGATGAGCACTACCTGGCTGAGGTTGAATCCAGACAAGACTGGGGTGTTAGTTGTGGACCCGAATCATCTGGAGGTGGGTCTTGGGACTGGACATCCTTCAGGTTTATGGCTCGATGGTGTCCAGCTCATGACCTCAGATCAGGTGCATAACCTGGGTGTTATTTTCGATAGCAGTTTGTCTCTGAAATCTCAGGTCTCCGCTGTCGTTAAATGTTCCTTTTACCATCTAAGGAATATCGCCAGGGTAAAACATCTGGTTCCTCCAGCTGACCTTCCTATATTGGTCCATGCCTTTATAACCACCCGCCTTGATTACTGCAACGCCCTCTGCCTAGGGCTTCCCGGAGTTGATATCCATCACTTGCAACTGGTGCAGAATGTGGTGGCCAGGCTTCTGACTGGTATATATAGGACCAGTCATATTACATCTGTGCTGCGCGAACTGCACTGGTTGCCAGTACAGTGGCAGATCACCTTTAAGGTCGGCTTGCTGACCTATAAACCCTACACAAACAGGGACCCTGATATCTGCAAGAGCTCCTTACTCCCTACTGCCCCACCGCTCACTCCAATCCACCGGTGAGGGATTGCTAGAGATTCCCAGGGTTCATTTAAAAACATCTGGGGCACGTGCTTTTTCTTATGCTGCACCCACACTGTGGAATTCTCTGCCTTGTTGGTTAAGAGAATGTCCAACCATCACGAGTTTTAAATCTGATTTTAAGACTTGTTTTATCTAGCTTTTTCTGTATGATTTGAATTTATATTATTTGTTTTATATTGTATTTTAATGTAAAGTGCTTTGATATTCTGAAAGGCACTTAAAAATAAATTTTACTTACTTACTTACTAAAGCTTCCCCTTTTCCTTCATCAGTCAGAGAACAGTTTTCTGTCTGTGAAGAGATTATGGAGATGTCTCCTGCAGTAAAGAAAAGCCAAAGGAGGACACGTTCTCAAGCTGGGGCACAGAAGTTACAACCTCTTTAAGTAATTAGGCATGTGTATAGGATCCACTATCTCCCCAATGACCGTTAATGCCAGCAGTATTAAGACATACAGAAAAAGGGTAACCACCATGCCTTTGGTGAGAAATATTATATTTTTGCAGGACACTCAAATTAAATCTTTATTTGAATTGTTACCTACAGAGAGACTGTGAACACATGGTCCGTCATTTTGGTACCAAGAGAGTGATAAATGTGATGGGGTGGGGATTTTATTTAAGGGTCTTGTGATTAAATTACAGAAGCTAGTAGAAGTGGAACCTGGTATTGCACTTCTGTTAGACACAGAACACCATGGAAGACAGTTAAGGCTTCTCAATATGCTGTATATATGTGCCAGAAACCAAGGCTGCAAGAGTGGCTTTATGTCAAGAAATGTGCCTTTATTTGCAGACAAAAAGAATGGTGCTAGTTGGTGGGGATTTATTTTAACTGTGGGTTGTCACTTGGGGATAGAGGTGGTAAAACAAGTAAAATACTATACAGTGATTCTGTATTTCGAAGAGAAATGGTGAAAACAGCAGAGCTCAGAGATCTATTTTCTCTGCTGCCACAACATGCTACTTTCAGGAAGGGGGCTTTAAAAACACAAATTGGACACTAATGCTCCCACCATCCCCTCCAAAACAATTCTATGGGAGGCAGGAAAAGCATATATGAGGGGTGCAGTAGTGGCATACATTTCCACCCTAAATAGGCAGAAGCTGAATAAGCTGAAACAATTTGAGGATGCTCCCAAACGACTAGAACAGGCAGCTTTCTGTGATCAGTATAGCCTAAAGGTTAGAGGAACAAGGTGTGAACAAGCTTGATACATCCAGCAGACCAGACCTGAGTTTGATTCTCACAACCTCCACTTGCATATTGTGTGACTCTGAGCAAGTCACTTAACCGCCCAGTGCTCCCAGGTCACCCCTGAAAACAGGTACTTGTGCCTAGTGGGCCTTACCCGGTTACCAAAGACTAAAAAAAAAAGAAGATACTTTGAGGGAGCTTAAGATAGCCTGAGAGGCTATTAATAAAGAATTGACAGATGGTGCTGATTAGGCCCTTATTTATGCTAGCCAGAAGTTTTATGAATGGGGCAACTGGCATGTCTAACCGGGGAAAGAGCAAACCTAATTGGGTTTCTGTGGTAAGGAATAGGGCAGGTAGCCTGGCCTCTAATGCCAAGTAGATACAACATAGCTTTGTGGATTTTTATATTAGACTATACACGAGTGAGGGGGGTGTGGGACAGGAGGCAGCGACATGATTTTCTAGGTCATTTGCAGTTGCCTCGGCTTATTGCGGAGCAGCTTGAGTTCCTACATGGCCCCTTGATGCAAGGTGAGATAAGAAAGGCTGCCCTCTGTCTTGCTAGAGGTAAGGCAGTGGGGGCCCTGATGGGCTTCCTATTGAATTCCACAGATCTCTGGATGAAACAGTGCGAGCCCACATGTTTAATGTGTTTGAGGAGGCTTGGGAGGAGGGAGAACTGCTGCACACTTGTAGTCTGCCTATTACTTTTATACAAGAAGGGGGTAAGGATCCCTCACAGTGTTCAGCCTGCAGGCCAATTTCCCTCTTAAACAGCAATGTCAAGGTGCTGGCTAAAGCATTGGTGAAGTGGCATGAGGAGGTTTTGCTACTCCTTGTAAAAGAAGACAAAACCGGCTTTATTAAAAGTTGGCATTCATATCACAATGTGTGACATCTGCTGGGGGTGCTGGAGTTGGTGGCTTGGTGTCCAGAAGGCATGAGTGCTCTCCCTGGATGCTGAGAAAATGTTCAGTGGGGTCAAATGGGGCAATCTGTTTAAAGTTTTGAAGCACTTTGATCTCGGTGAATGGGGAAACTACTGTGTGTTTAAATTCACAAGGGATGCCCCCTGTCACTTCTCTTATTTGCCCTGGTGATCGAGCCCTTGGCTGTGGTGATTAGAGTGGCGGAGGACATTAAGGGCATACATGGAGCCTGGGGAGTGCAACATAAAATTTCACTTTATGCGGACAATGAGCTGCTATATCTGAGTCAGCCGAAGGAGTAAATTCCATCTCTGCCAGCTCTGGTTCAGGAGTTCTCCATGTTCTCGGCATACAAAATAAATGTTGACAAATCTGAATTATTGTTTTTGGGTAATATGGATGCTAGGAGCCTCAGTCACTTCCAGTACAGATTAACAACTTCACATATTAGGTATGTGTGCATCCAGGTGGAGAAAACACTGGGTGCTCTCTAAACTCAATTACACACCTCTTCTTGAAAAAAGTCTTAGGAGGCTTTCGAAGGTGGCAGGGATTATCAATTTCTTGACTGGGTAGAATAAGTTTTATAAAGATGAATGTCCTACCAAAACTCTTGTGCCCAATCCAGATGCTCCCGATGGGGCTTCATAAGAGGGACCTCCAAATATTGGAGAAAGCATGCACCAACCTTATTTTGCAGCAAGAGACAGAGAATGAGTCTGCAAAGACTTAATGCTATATCCAAGGAAGGCTTGAAGTACTCAAAGTTTGGCTGCCATCACCTCACAGCACAGGCCCAGCCTCTCACAGACTGAATTAAGGCTTCAGGGATGCGTGTTTGTTGTCCCTGGACCAGGAGGGGTAAGGATACCAGGTCATGGCTTCTCTGGGCCCTGGAAAATTGTGGGCATAACATTTGGGGAACCCCAGGAGTACCTTAGTGGAACACCTCCTGGAGGTATAGGAGAAAATGAGATGCTTGCTGGGGGATGAGAGAGGAGGTACCCTGTTGCCCCTGATTTCCTCCAATCCAGAATTCCTCTCAGGTTTGGAGGATCATGGCTTTCAGCAATGGGAGAGGGGGGGGATCCAGTGCTTTAGGGACTTATATACTGTAGTTATCAGAGGTTTAAGTCCTTCTGTGAGCTAATGGGTGAGTTGGAGATCCCACACTCGCATTTATTTCACTATATGCAGGTCCTGGATTGGGTTAGGCAGATGGATCACATACAGTCACAGGACTCATCTCTCTATAGTCTAAAGAGTGGTATTTTACATGTAAGAGTCGACCCCAGGGGGGCCATGGCTAGGCATTATTGTAGAATTACAGGGGGATGTCAGATTCCTCATTAAAAGTGAAGACCCAGTGGGAACATGACTTAGGGGGAGCCATACCAGAGAAGGCTTGGAGGGACTTGTGTGAGTCCCATATTGGACTTACTGCAGTTGACATAAAGAGGCACAGTATAAATTCTTGCATAGGTTGTACCTCCCTTCAGTGGTAGTAAGTTTCATCCAGGTGTCTCACCAATGTGTGGGAGATGTGGCACTGAGAGAGGTATGGCACTAGTTCTGGCAATGTAAGGACTTTTACCAGTTTTGGACGGAGGTGGTGTACTGCATCTCCCAATTAATGCGGATTAGACTAGTGGTGGAACCTTGGGCCAAGTTCTTTGGGGTGGGGTCGTGAGGAGCAGAGGATCGGGAGCTTTATGCTAGGACCATCAGAATTATGCTGATAATGGCTAGGCAATGTATTCAAAATACATGGGTTTCTCACATGCTTCTTACAGTGCAAATGTGGAAGGACTTGTTCCTAAATATGCTCCAATTGGAGTATCTAAAATACGATCTCAGGGGCTGGATGGAGAAGTTTAAATAACAGTGGAGCAGATATCTGGACTTGCTCACTGCACTACAGCAAGCAACAATAAGGATGGGTTAAATGGGACCTGTAGGCCTGCCTGGTCAGGCTGGGCCCCCCTCACTACCTCTGTTTTTGCTCTAATCATGGTTGCTCTCATTAGATAGTGGTTTATTCTACACCAGTGGATAACTTGATGTACTGCTGATTCAGGGTGCTGATGTTCAATGCATTTTGTCTGGGTGTCAGTGTCCATTTGTGTGTCGGATGTTACTTGCTGTTGAGTTTACTAATTTTGTATAAAAGTGATATTTAGAATCTTTGGATTTTTTTGCACCTATGTTCAATGTATTCTTTCCATGAGTGCTGAATAATGTTTTTTTTTTTTTCAGTTGTCAGAACTGATGTGCTGATACTGTGTTGTACTGTTAATGTTATTGGAAAAAGACTTGTTTCAATAAACAAATTTCTAAAAAAAAAAATGACAAATAAACTGCTTAATAACGTATTGGTCATAGTAAGAACAAATCCAGAACTAATAGTTTAATTCCTTTTATTGGACCAACAAGGATGTTATGAGAAAGAACAAACAGCTTTAGCTTTCAGACCAACAAGTCCTTCTACAGAAGCTTCATTAGCTTTCTTTCTTTGGTCATTACATTGCCAGAACTACTGCCACACCTCCCACACATTAATGAGATGCCTGGATGAAACTTACTTAGCTTCCGAAGAAGGACTTGTTGGTCTGAAACCTAAAGCTATTTGTTCTTTTTGTAACATCCTTTTTGGTCCAATAAAAGGTATCAAACTATTAGTTCTGGTTTTAAAAACAAAAATGTAAATTTATTTTTTCCCTTTTTATCCTCCAGTCCACAAGGAAAGTCAACAAGGACCATTGCTGTTGAATCATCTGATCATACAGTGGTTGTTTGTCACTGCTGTAGTGGGCCTTCCCCTTCTCCATGGGATAAACCTTGAAGAATGAATGTTTCATTATTGGAACATCAAGATGTTATAAAAGCATGGTTAGAATTATTTAGGGCCAGATGTTCTGTCATTTCAGCATATGACAGCTGCTGCACCGTGCTGCTCTCTTTCCCCCACCCCCACGGCCATGGCACCCTGTTGCCCCCTGTTCCTGTAGGAGGGAGCAGTACAGTGCAATATTCCTAACTGTGGTGGTAAGGGACTCCATGGTACAGCAGGGCACAGTGGTGGCAGGGGACAGAGGACAGCATGGAGCAGAAGCCTTGAATGTGCAGCAGGACACAGGTGGGCATCAGGTTACATCAGCATTGACCATGGCACATGGAGCACATGGTGCAGCAGCCCAGCCCATTTGGGGCAATGGAAGTGCATAGCAGGGTTCAGCAGCCCTTACTTTGGAGGCAGGGGGCATGGGATTGTAAGGTGTAGCACAGCATAGTAGCCCTGACTGTAGAGACAGGAAAGGGGGGCAACAGGGTGCTGCAGCCATGACTGGTGGAGGGGCAGAGGGTAGAAGGGTGCAGCAGCCCTGATTTTTCAGGTAGGAGATAGGGGTGGCATCAAAGTACAGAAGTCCAAAATGAGGGACAGGGTGCAGCAGCCATGCCTATTTGGGACAAGGGATGTGGGTGGCAGGATGTAGCAAAGGATCTGACTCTGGTAACAGGGCAGGAGGCTGCAACTTCCTCCACTGTGGTGGCACACAACAGGGTGCAGCAAATGCCATGACTCTTGTGGCAAGTGGCAGCATGGTGCAGCAGCCCTAACTGCGGAGGCATGGGGCTCTACAGCACAGCAGGCCACAGCAACCCCAACTGTTTAGACAGCAGCAGCATGCAGCAGCCCTGGCTGTGGTGACAAGGGACAAAGAACAGCATGGAGCAGAAGCCTCAACTGTGGGGATGGACACGGGGGCATCAGGGTTTAGTAGTCCTGACTGTGAGATGGGGTATGTGTGGTGCAGCAGCCCTATCCATTTGGGGCAATGGAAGTGGGTAGCAGGGTGTAGCAAAAGCCCCACCTCAGGTGACCTAGGGTAGCATGGTGCAGCGGCCCCAACTGTGGAGGCAGGGGGACCTGGGACTCTGAGGCTTAGCAGAGCACAGTAGCCCTGACTGTGGAGTCAGAAATGGGGTGCAACAGGTGCAGCGTCCTGACTGTGGGGGGTGAAGGAGAGAAGGCAACAGGGTGCAGCAACCTCAACTGTTTGGGCAGAGGGCAGCAAGGTGCAGCCACCCCGATTCTGTAGGCAGCGGATAGAGACAGCAGGGTGCACAATCCCCGATTGTGTGGGAGAAGACAGTGGGCAGCAGGGTGCAACCGCCACGAATGTGGAGCAGAAGGCAGGCGGCTTGTGGGGCAAGGGACAGTTGGCAGCAGAGTTCAACTGCCTCAATTGTGGGGAACAGACATGGTGCATAGGGATGCAAGATAGTGTTTCTGTTTATACACATACATGATGTATTTCCGCACAGAAACCATCAAAGAACTGAAATTTGTGAGTTCAGACAGTACATGTGCTTGAAATAGTAGAGTGTGGCAGGCACCTGTTTCTCAATCTGACATAAGAAAAGTTCTTATGTGAATGTATTTATGAAAGCTACATCAAGGACAAACTACTTCTATGAATGAACAAAATTTAGATTTATTTTATATTCATTAAACAACCCTGTGTTATACAGTTAGAAAAAGTCAGAGTTTTGATGGTAAAGATTTTCACTACTTCAATTCAGCATTGAAACTGAAATGATCAACTTTTATAAGAAGAGAATGATAGCTTTAATCTAATCTATCTAAAAACAAACCACGGACTGAATTTGTAAGAAACCTGGAGAGCAAATCATCAATTCTAGAGCCTGCTGTGATTGGGAATCTGAAGCAGTAAGCTACAATACTCCAGGATGATGTCATCACTCTCCAAGCTTGACTGACAGAGACAGAAATAACTCCACTGTTTTCAGCCACTGTAGAGCAAGTTAACAAATGCTGATTTAAAGAAAACCACAACACCAAATAGCATGAAATTTTCAGGAAACACTAATCATGACACATGGACTTGAATTCAGGCTTTATTAACAATATGCAAAAACCTTTGCACATGATCTTTAAGAGAACTATGGGAATGGGGTCTGAAGAGTATGGTACAAGGTTTTTTACTATCGATCAAGAAAAAGCATTTGACTGGGTTTCACATGCATATTTGTTACAGTTACTGTGTTTATATGGTACAATACTTGGATGTTAAGACAGAAGATGGCATATTACCCATGTGAGCTGTTTCTCGTGTTAGCGGGTCCACTTGTTGCACGTATTTCTCAACAAATAAGTATCTAGCCTATTTTTAAATTCCTTGAATGTCTCTACTTCAATAATATCCCTTGGGATATTGTTCCACACATTTACCACCCTCTGTGTGAAGAAGTTCATTCTGTTATTTCTCCTAGGGAAAGCTAGTTTAATTTGGAGTTTGTGGCTTCTTAGGTTGAAGTCTCTATTACTGATTTGTAGGCCTAGGCTATGCAGTAGTTGTTTGTCATTCATTATTTTATACATCTCAAGTATGCCTCCCCTTAGTCTTCTCCTCTCCAATGTATACAAGCCCAACTATTCCAACCTAACCTCGTAAGGTATGTCAGTCAGCCCTGTTATCAATTTTGTGGCCCTAAGCTGGACCCGTTCCAGGTTGTCTATGTCCCATCGAAGGTACAGGCTCCATAAAGGGGAACAGTAATCCATATGTTGTCTTATAAAGGCCTTATATATGGGCTATATACAGTTGTTATGCCTTGAAATGAAAGCTCTTTTTATTATTGTCAAGATACCACTAGTTTTTCTTATTACCTCATTACAGTGGGAGCTACAGTTAAGTTTATCTAGTAGAATGCCCAAGCCTCTTTCCTTTTCCACTGTTCTTAATGCTATGTTATTTATTGTGTATTGACATTTGGTGTTACTTGGGCTTGGATGCATCACTATGCATTTGTCGGTGTTAAAGTGCATCCCATTTTTATTTGCCCAATCCTCCAGTTTCCCTGGGTCTCTTTTTAGTTCTGACACCTGACTGTCTGTATTTACCATGGCCCCCATCTTCCCATTATCTGCAAATTTTGTCAGCCAGTTCTTTATGTTTGCGTTCTTGTCTGATACATACAGTATAAAGAAAAGAAGGCTGGTCTGAGAACCGAACCCTGAGGAGTTTGTAGGCTGGATAATGATTTTTTGTAAGGAGGTTTATGTAACTATATATGTTAATTAGGGTTCCAGTTAAGAGAGGAGTTAGGCAGGGTTGTCCCCTAAGCCTTCTTTTGTATGTGTTTGCATTAGACCCTCTACTTAGATTATTACAGCACAATCTAGAAATTAGGGGTATTCAGTTGACAGCAGATAGATCTGAACTTAAAACTGTAGCATACGCAGAAGATCTCTGCATTATGATCAAAGATAAGGCATTAAGCATAGAAGTACAGAACACTTTATAGAAAGTCTCTACCCTTGCTGGTGCTGAAGTAAATTATAATAAAAGTGCTGGTATTCCCATTGCAAAAACCCAATAATTTTACCGTAGGGGAGGTAACAGCAGGAATTATAGTTATGGATGTACTGTTGAACATTTTGAGGATAACATTTGGTCCTGGAGATGTGACAGTGGACAACTGGAAGGAAAGAATACAAAAAGCAGAGAAGTTAATATCCTGGAGAAACAGACCCCTGTGTAATCAAAAACGAGTTTTTTTAATACTCTCATTGCTGCTACCATGTTTTTTGCATGTTAGTATGGTGTTCTCACCCCTCAAATTACTTGAAACAAAACTATTTAGTTTATTTTTCCTAGGGTTTTGGGGTAGTCGGCTTAACTCTATTAAAAGGGATCATACTTATAAGGATTATAAGTGTGGTGTCAAGATGGTTAATCCTGTGTTTTGTTATGACTATTTCTTATCTATAATTTTATTCCTGTTCTAAAAAGAACAGGAGAAACACTGAGTTTTCTCACTGACTGATTGGGTAGTTCCTTTTTTCTGAGTGGCAGAGCGGAGTGTGGGTTAGCCGGCCATGAGATTATACACATATTATCCCATCTTATATTTATTATGTTATCATTAAACTGAAGTGTTGGAAAATTACTCCTACTATTCTTGTCGCACTTAATAGGACACAACTGCATTCCCACATTTTATCTCATTGGTTTTTCTCAGCCATTAGAGCTTACATTTTATCTGTTTGGCCTGCAGTCAGCACCCAAAGCACAGTTAATAAATTTAAGGACTCCCCATCAAATGTGAGATATCACCTGGCAGGGGGGTTCATGGAAAGATGACAGTGTGGAACTCTCTGAAACATAAGAGAACTGAGGAGAGGAACTGCCCTAGGGACTGTTGTACTAATATTCCAGAGACTCAGTTCCATCTCTTTTATTCAATTGTTCTTATCTTAAAACAGTTTGGAAGCTTTCAAGTAGATCATTGGGAGAGATCCTACTGGGCACTGTAGATTACAGGGTGATAATTTTAGGACCTTATCAAGGTTCCTGGAACAAATTAATTCTTCCACACAATTGGTAGTGTTTGTGTGCTGTAGATTTTATATCTAGCAAGCTAGATGCATGCTATTATTACAACAGAAATGTTGTAAAAGTTGTCAGCATGGCTCAGTTGGTAGCACATCTGCCTCTGGGCCAGAGGGTCGTGGGTTCTCATTCCACACCAAGATTGGGCTCATACCTAAAGGCTAGCACCCAAGTGCAGTATTAGGGGGGGTTTGTACTGTTGGGATGTCCCATCCTTTTGATGAGACATTAAACCGAGGTCCCTTCTACCCATCCTGGTGCTGTCCTGTTGGGTGTCCAGGTGGAAGTAAAAGAACCCAAGGCACTCTTTCCAAAGAGTAAGGGAATTTTTTATTCAGAAACCAAAAACATAACTTCATTACATACTGTTTGTCAAAAAAACATTCATAGAAAGAAAAAAATAATAATTCTCAGATAAATACATACCAAGCAAGAGCAAATAATCTAGACCACATACCACACCTATCACCTGAAGAAAAAAAAACACACAACCTTTACCCCACACAGTCAATCCCTTCCCATAATGAATCACACATTACTTTCCCAAATGTTTTTGCTCATACTGATACACCCCATCTAATTCTGTTTGTAACTTAAATAGCATGTCATTCAAAGTAACTTCCTCCCATTGCAAAAACCTTTGACATCTTGCTTGCCAAATGACGCACTTTATACAGGACAAAATTACATATATTGTACTTTTTTCCATTGTTTCCATTGACCAAAGCTGACCAAAAACCAAAACACTATATGATCTGGCAGAGAAGCATGTGATATTCCAGAAAGCATCTGGAAGACCTCAGAAAGGTATAATAAAAGGATATTCGAAGAAAAGATGTTGCATAGTCTCAGCTTTATCAGAACAACTATCTTCCAAACAATAATGATCTCCAATGGCTTTCTGCTTGTGATTTCCCCATACATTTAACTTTCCATGTCTGTAGATCCAGACAGTATCCTTCATTGTTGGTGGAATCCTCACTTCCAACATGCACTCTAACAAAATATTACAGTTTACTGTAGCATCTACCTTAAAAAATAGCTCTTCGTAATAACATTTAATCAAAATAGTTGTATATAATTGCTTCCTTGGAACACTTAAAAGTAAAGCAATTCTATTTTCCACATTCTTATGCATTTTAAGCAAACCTGCACATGTTCTGGTAAAGTTTTCTCTAAAACACTCCACTTTCCCTTCCCCCATGCAGTAAGAAAGTCCTGCCAACCCTGCATGACTCTTACCCCTGCACACTCCTCTCCTATCAAGAGTTGCCGAATATTAGAATAAAAAATTCCCAAAAGAGAATACCAGTGGATTAATCATATTCAGGCCCCCTTCCTTCCAAGGCCTATATGTGTGATTACGTTTCACTGGATTCAAACGACTTCCCCATAAAAGATGGGAAAACAATCCCAAAAGTTTAGCATGGATCCCAAAAGGAACAGGAAAGACATGCAATAACTACAAAAAAAAAAAAAAGAGGAGCAATATAAGCTTTTAATGGAAAAAACTTTTTCCTGGTAATTTTCCAGAACTTCCATTTGTTTACTTTGACTAGTGTCTCCCCATACTGCAATTCCCAATTCTGCTGTGCAGCATCTCCTGTCCCAAAAAGAATTCCTAAGATTTTTACTTCTCCCTTATGGACTGGAAAAGGAAACCTCTGAGGTACAAGGGCCACACCGAATGCCAAACCCAAACTTTTCCCCATATTTATTTTAATACCTGTCTCAGTCATGCTACCATTGATTACTTCAATTGCTGTTTTTCCTGATTCTGAATCAGCCACCATTAAAATGCAATCATCTGCATATGCAATTATTTTATTACATTATCCTCCTGCTTTAAATTCCACTGGCTTAATTCTAATATCCCTCTACTGCTCGAAAAAGTGGGTCCAATACAAAGACAGAGATGCGAGCTTAAAGGACACCCTTGTCTTACTCCATTATGTAGATACATTGGGATTCCCAAATGACCATTGACCATTAGTGTAACCTGGGCACTGGAATATAATAACTTCAAGGTCTACAGAAAGCCCTGTGGAATACCATAATGCATTAGAGCTTGCCATAAATATTCATGTTTTATTGAATCAAAGGTAGTTTCCTGGTCTACTGTAAAGGTGAATTCATCCAAAGACATTGGCAACCCTTGCTTCACCACCTAATAAAACACAGATTTTGTGCTATAGTTCTACCTGGTACCACACATGCTTGTGCATCCACTATCAATCTTTTAGCTACTCTAGCCAATCTGTCATTTTTGCCAACATTTTATAATTTGATGGTAAGAGGTCTCCAGTTCTTTATATCTGTTCTATCCCCTTCTTTAAACAGAAAAACTATAACATCTTTCATCATACTATTACCTAACCCCTATTTGCAAAAGGGATGCAAAAACTTCAGTCAAAATATGTGCCAATTGGTCTGTAAATGTTTTGTAAAAGTTGTTCGGAATATCATCCTTTCTGGGCGCTGTTCTAACTGATAAAAATGTAATCACCTCTCTCACTTCTAATACAGAAAATGGCCTTTCTAGCAGGGCCCTCTCCATTTCAGATATCTCTGGTACAACTATATCATTAAGAATTAAATCTTGCCCCACCTGTCCCTTTGACTGAAACTTCTCTTTAACATAGTTTTGTACTACTTGTTGTAACGATCCTACATCCGAAACCAAGTTCCCATGGCTATCCTGAAGTGATGACATAACCTTCTGTCTTGCTCTATCCACTGGAGTATCATAGGGATTCACCCGTGCCTTTGTACCCTGCATTCCAAATTTCTGCTCCAAGGCTATTGAGTGCTCCTTATTATACTGGACTTCAAACATCTGTTGCTTTACTGCAGAGATTTGAGCAGCCAAGTCTAGTCCCGTCTCCCTCATTTGTGTGAACAGTTTTAAGTACTTAGCTCTTAACCACAAGTATTTAATGTATTTACTCTTTACTGCTACACTGGATAGTTTCAGCATTAGCATTTCGATATCAACCTTTGTATCCTCCCACCATTCAATAGGATTATCATATAAGAATTGTATACCCTGGTATGCTTCTAGGAGGCTCAGCACCTCCAGCTGTACTGACACCTCCTGAAGTAATGTCGTATTCATTTTTCACTGCCCTCTACCTATGCTGAGAAGTTGCCCTGACCCCCATTCTACTTTTATGGCCATGTGATCTGATGTGTCTAATGGGACTACCTGTATTTCCCGTACTATAACTCTCTCAGAGAGAAATCAAAAGTCTAACCTAGAGGATAGGACACCTTTATAAAAGGTGTGTCAGTTTCATTTCTAAGATGTTGTAGACATCCTTCAAACCCGCCCTACTTAAAATGGTTAATAACTGTCTAGTATCACAAAAAACCTTGTCTGTTCTCCTACCCGAATTCTGTTTTGACAATCCACAATTAAAATTCCCTCCCCACAAAACAATTTTGAAAGTATTTAGGTATGGCTCTATCTTCCTCAACAGTTTGGTTCCTTCAGCCTTTACTTGAGGTGCATAGTTATTAATTAACCTAAAGGCAATCTCCTGTATAACCACATCAATATCGAAAACTATCCCTGGGCAGACATCTATTTCTTTTAACACTTGTACTTCTATATCAGAGAATAGGATTCCTAACCTTACACGTCTCTTCCCCTGATGACCACAAGGAGGGCCCCAATCGCCAGTCTCTCTGCGCTTGCACTATTTCAGGAATTGACTGTAATCTAGTGTCTTGTAAAAAATATACATACCCTTTAACTTTATGTAGGCTAGTAAATGTTACTGTACATTTTGTTACAGATTTCACTATTGACATTTGCAGTAATAATGTTTAAATCAGTCATAAAAGTGAACTAAAAAGGAAAAACAAACACTAGACAGCACCACTTCATAAAACATTATTGTCACATCTTTCTTTTCCTCTTCCTAGGCTTGGATTTCTCCTGTACTGATGCATCCCCCACCAACTCTGTATAAGAGGAGGAAATCGAACAGACATCTGAGTCCATTTCTGAGTCTTCTTCCTCTGTGCCCATCAGGACAGTAAACGTATTTCTAACTGGTGCCATCTCTTGTTCCTTTATAGTGGAAATCTGAACCTGAGGTTTCAACATGGCCTTAGAGCCTGTAACTCTTTGGAAAGGGTGCCCCTCAGAGTTTTCAGGGAGAGGCATCTTTCCCAATGGTTGCACCCTTGGGGAGCTTGTGCATCTCCCACTGCTTCCTCTACCTATGCTTCTGATGGTGCCACAGCATCAGACTGTTCTCCTTCCTGTATGTTTTCACTTGGGCTAATTGGCTGCAAATTATTGCTCTTATTTTGACCCATAGGAGTGGCACTATGCTCGAGTGTCTGTACCAACATTGGGGGTGGCACTGCACTTGGCCTTGTCTCTGCTGCTGGGTCTTCTGGAACCTTGGACTGGGGTTGTGGGCCCATGGATGCTGCATGTGTTTCAAATCTGACTATTTCTGGGCAAGGGCTACATACACATCTTGCTCTGTCTTCACAGCTTGGTCCACACTATTTTGCGATGTCCATTCACATGTGCAAAATGTATGACATTGTTCCTCGCGCAGTTTGAACCCCATTGGACTGGGGCACTGAGTGCTGATATGACCCACTACTCCACATAGCCCACATTTCAGTTTGTCACATACACTGCTTAAATGATCTGTAGCTCCACATTGATAGCATGCACATGGTTGACCTGTATAAAAAATCACCCCAAGGTCTCCACACCCCAAAAACAAAACAGTTTGGTAAATGCTGAATCACTCCATTTTCTTGCTTTAAGGTGACCTTGTAAGGCCACCCCACCCCAGTCCACAGATGTTCATCATCAAGAATGGGCTCTAGGAACCCATTCACATTACATCTTTGCTTCAATCTGTATGTGATGTCTGCCACATTCATGCCTTCATTTCAAAAGAGCACAGTTATTCATTTAAATGATGGCTTTCTGAGGTATATAACCCTGAATGACTGCATAAGGGAGTGTTTTTTAAGTGCTGATATTGCTTCCAAAATCTATCCAGCCCCGGTGGATTTTTAAAACTGACATCAGTTGGAGGTGAAACTCTGCAGAGGGAGGCAGGAAGCTGGAGCTAGAAGATAAGTACTTTGTGCTGTTTCTTTTCTTTTAGAATTCTGGTAGCATTTAATGTAGAGACAAAACCAACAAATATGTTGCAGGTGATACCTTTTATTGGACTAACAAAATTATTTCTAAGATTAGCTTTCAAGAGATAAAACCCTGTTCCTCAGGTCAAAGTGGAAACAGTTGAACAGCTTGACAGATATGGAGGTTGGATGTGGATTCAAAACATAGACTAGCAGTTTACACATCAAAGCATTACAGCCAATTCACAAACTTTACAAACAGGAAGACTCTAATTGTCATTGGAGTGTGCCTGTTGAAGGGTTCAACTTGTAAGATCAAAGGGCAGCTAAATTTTACTCTGGCTCTGGACCATCAGTTAACATTTGTAAAAAATGAAGACAGGAAAAAAATGCATACCATTGTCTTTAGAAGGTACCTGTTCAAAGAGCTAGAAGGGGCTGATGTGAGGATTTAAAAAGAAACTCTGAAGCACTGCTTAAGCATAATCACTGGTAATGTACTAAAAAAACAACATCTTTAAGTCCTTTTTCTTTAGTGTCAAAATATTGTATCATTTTTAGTTCAAATGTTTGCCGTTCCTGACTGTTTTTGAAGTTACCCTTTAACACTCTGACAGTAAAATCACTGATGGAGTGATCTGGTCTTCAAAAATGTTCCCTTACTGGTGTATTTTCATTTTTCTAACCCCATGTATTCTTCTATATTCATAACTGTATGTAATCTGCCTCCTAAGTAGAGCTGCCTGGAGAAATGGAACTATATGCAAATGATAGAACCTATCATTGCTCAAGACACCTATTCAGACTGCTGCCCTTATCTACTGCAACGTTTCATCAACATCTCAGATTTCTTACTCCGCCTGCCAATCAGATGCCTGGAAATCTCCCTCTCGACTGTTCGAGTAGCTCCCAGTTAAATAAGTATATTTTTGTCTAATATTTGAACTGCTGCCTTTATTTTATTGCAATTTTTAGTTTCCTTACTTTAGTGAAACATAGAAACATAGAATTTGATGGCAGATAAGGACTGCTTGGCCTATCTAGTCTGCCCATTTCCCTACCTAATGGATAAGCTGCAGAGCCTAGTTAACCAACAGCCTACTTCCTCTTACCCCCCACTAGAATTGCCTTATGTCTTTCCCATGCATTCGTGAGTTAGTTTAGTTTTACTTACGATTAAAATTTATGTTTTTCTCGGTTCCTCATGCTTCAGTATAACCATTGAGGAACCGGGGGGTTCTTATGTTAGTTTAGTCAGTGTGGCATTATTCGTTGTTTATTTAGTGTTATTTTGTTAAAATTTAAAAGTATTAAATTTGTTGTTTCGGAACCGAGCGGTCAGTTCTTTTAACCAATAGTCCAATTTTTGGTGAACTGCTGAACCAGTTCAGTTGCTTGTTTTATCGGTTCTTTCTTGGAACCCTAACCGGTTCCTGAACCGACAAAATCAAAAACAAAAAAAACATCAGTTTGAATACTAATCGAACGATTGGGGGGGGGGGGGTTCTCCTGAAAATGGATTTACCAGAAAAAACAAAGAAAAAGGCTGATCCCCAGGTTTTAAAAATTGCCTTAAGTGTGGGGATGTGTTTGCCAAAGCTGACAAACACAATTTATGCCTAGTCTGCTTAGGGTCTGAACACTTCTCTGCAGACTGTCTGATATGCAAGTGTTTTCATCAGAAGACTATTGATAAGAGGCTGGAAAGGCTTCAAAAAAGAATGGAAGGGACGTCAGGCTCTAACCAGCCACTGCCCTCTAAATCTGCGGGTGAAATCGCTTTACCTGTTGTTACCACCCCTAATAAGGGTGCTTCTGGCAGTTTAAAAAGGGGGAGTGGTCCAGCTGACTCTCTGGCCCCCTCCAAAAAGACCAAGAAGACTAAGCCCATAGAACCTCAGGCTTCTGCACCAAAAGGGGTTCCTTCTGTGCCACACAGTCTGCCATCTGCGGAGGAGATAGCCCAGGCTATTAAAATTATGCAGGACTTACAAGGTTTGCTGCCTGTTCAGGCCCCTCCTCCACTGGTTCAAAATTCAGTTGTTCCTCCTGATCTCCCTCTACAGGAGCCAGAGTTTGAGGATTTTGATGAACCAGAACCTGAAGAAGGTGACCTATAGAGCCAGAGATTTCACCGGAGCAGGAGTTCGGCTCTCCTCCTAGACCAGAGGATTTTTCCTTTGTTAGAAAAATAGTAGATGCTCTGGACCTGGCCACTACAGAGGTCATTGAGGATGAGGAGGAGGCCAAATACATGGAAATGATGGGGCTGACACCCACTAAAAAGATACTCCTGCCAATTAACAAGTTATTTAAAAAAGACTTGTTAAAGATTTTACAGACTCCAAATTCTGTCCCTCCCCTGCATAGGAAGTCAGACAAGAAATATCAGTTGGACAGGGAAGGGGCTGAGTTTCTTTGCTCTCACCCTGATCACTACGGAATAGCCCAACAGCTAGCCTATGAAAAGGCGAGGGTCCTTCTATCCTCTCACTCAACTGAGAAGGATTCTCAAAAAATAGACAGTATGTCTAAAAAGGGGTACTTAGCTGCCTCCTTAGCTGTGAGACAGGCTAACTACCAGGTGTATGCAGCACAGTATCAAAAGGCACTGTGGCAATCAGTATTGGCTACGTCAGAAAAGGCCCCCTCACCCCTTTCTGATGACCTAGCAGAAACAGCTAGATTTGGAATGGAAGCTGCAACATACCAGTTCCAAATGGCAGCAGATGCTAATGACAATGCTGCTAGGTGGATGGCTCTGACAGTAGCTCTACGAAGACTGACAAGGCTTATAGCTACTAACTTAACTCGGGATACCCAGGCTAAGGCCATGGATTTTCCTGTAGATAATAACTCTTTATTTGGCAAACACTGAGGAATATATGAAGAAGGCAGAAGAATACAAAGCCACCTATAAGAGTAATTCCTCCAGAGACAGGCCTTCACCCTCCTATAGGCCTTATGGGAGGGGATGCAGTGGTAGGTCCTCGTATGGGAGGCCCTTTTACTAGAGCCAAGCTGTTTTACAGCCACAGCCTTACCCACAGCAGACTAGATACTTCAGATCCAGAAGCAGAAGGGGCTCCAGAAGGGGTTCCCATTCTACACAACCCCAAGCAACTCCAAAACAAAATCCCTGACCAGCTAGCCAGCGTCACTTCCCCATTGCCAGTAGGGGGCAGGCTGACTTACTTCTTCCAGACTTGGTCTTCTATCACCACAGACAAGTGGGTTCTGGAAGTGGTAGGTCAGGGATTGTCCCTATGTTTCAAATCTCTTCCTCCCTTAAGGTCAAGAATTTTCAGACCAGCCTCTTTCATGGAAAGAAAACTTTTGGAGAAGGAGGTGCAAAGCTTGCTTCACATGAAAGCAGTGGAGCCTGTATCAGTGCACCAGAGAGGAACAGGTTTCTATTCTCATTACTTTCTGACCAAAAGGAAAAATGGGGAGTGGCGACCCATACTAGATCTCAGATGCCTCAACAGATATCTACTAAAACCAAAGTTCAAGATGGTCACCCTGGCTTCAATACTGCCACTTATCCAGCAGGGAGATTGGCAGCCTTGGATTTAAAGGACATCTATTTTCACATCCCAATAAGGCAGTCTCACAGAAAATATGTTAGGTTCAGACTTCCTTCAGGCCACTACCAATTCACATCCTTTCCCTTCGGTCTCACCTCAGCCCCCAGGGTGTTCACAAAGTGTCTGGTAGTAGTAATGGCACATCTAAGAAGGCTAGGCATTTTAGTCTTCCTTTATCTGGATGACTGGCTGTTAGTGGGCAAGTCTCCACAACAGGTTTCAGAGTATCTAAAGTTAACAATGCACCTCCTGTAGTCCCTAGGATTCCTGATAAATCAGGAAAAATCTGTTCTTACCCCTGTTCAAGTACTGCATTTCATAGGGGCAGAACTGGATACAATTCAGGGAAGGGCCTTTCTTCTTCAAGACAGGGTGAAAAGCCTTTTGAATTTGGCTGCCTCATTCAAACTATATCAACCATGCCCAGCAAGACAATTCCTGCAGATCCTGGGCCACATGGCTGCAGCAACATGCACAGTCTTGGGGGCAAGATACCAAATGAGAGATTTGCAGTCTCATCTCAGGGCACACTGGTCCCAGAGGAGAGACAAACTGTCAGGCCTGGTCCCAGTAATAGATACTGTTCTTCAGGCTTACAGTGGTGGAAAGACTCAGACAACCTGAGGCAAGGGGTTCTCTTTCAGAGGGAAGATCCCTCTCTCATCCTCACAACAGATGCCTCCCTCCTAGGATGGGATGCCCATCTGGGGGAGCATACCATCCATGGCATTTGGTCAAACGCAGAATCTCTTCACATAAATCTGTTAAGAGCTATGAGCAGTTCTCTTAGCTCTAAAAGCTTTCTCCCATTTGGTGCAGGGCAAGGTGCTACAGGTCAGAACAGACAATACCACAACAATGTATTACATAAACAAGCAGGGTGACACAAGATCAGACCCTCTGTGCGCAGAGGCCATGACATTGTGGAGTCTGGCCTATTCCTTAAAGGCCTCTCTTCAAACCATTCATGTACCAGAAAAAGACAATACCCTGGCAGATACTCTCAGCAGAATCCGCCACGGTCACCATGAGTGGTCTCTAAACAAACAAGTATTGAACTCAGTGTTCAGGAGGAGGGGCACCCCATAAGTGGGTCTCTTCTCCTCTCGAGAAAACCACCAATTGCCCTTTTCTGTTGCAGGCCTCCAGCCAAGGGCACAATCCCGGTGGATCCCATGGCACTGGATTGGTCTAGGAAGAGCTTGCATGCTTTTCCTCCACTTTCCCTCATCTTCAGAGTCCTGCTCAAGCTCAGGTCTCAATCTGCTTCAATGATCCTGATAGCCCCAAATTGGGCCAGGCAAAACTGCTACCCTCTCCTGCCATCCATGTCAGTGACCAAGCCAATACATCTTCCAAGGAGGCACAACCTACTGACCTCCCATCAGGGGAAAATCTGGTATCCCAACCTCAACTCCCTCAGTTTCGAAGCATGGCTCCTGAGGACATAGAGTTTGCAGAACTGAACCTTTCTCAAGCAGTACTGAATATACTGAAAGGGTACAGAAAGCCCACCACTAAGAAAACCTATTCAGCAAAATGGAAAAGGTTTGTTTCCTGGTGTAACTCAAACGACATATCATCTGCCTCTGCAGGGACCCCAGCTCTTCTTGAGTATCTTACCTTCCTGCATGATCAGGGCCTGAAGCACACTTCCTTGAAAGTCCATTTGCATCTATTTCAACTTACATTTCAGTGGGTAAAACTGCCTCCATAGCGGCTGATCCTATTTTTAAGAAATTCTTCAAGGGTCTGTGCCACATGTACCCACCCATCAGGGAACCAGTCCCAGGGTGGGATTTGAACATATGCATTGCTCAACCTGAGACAGCCTCCCTTTGAGCCTATGTCCTCAGTTCATCTTCAGTACGTCAAATGGAAAACTATCTTTTTAGTAGCTATCACTTCTGCTAGAAGAATAAGTGAACTTCAGGCTCTGTGTGTGGAAAAGGATTATTTGTCTTTCCATAATGATAAAGTGGTACTCAGGACAAATAGAAAATTTCTTTCCAAGGTGGTGTCAGATTTTCACTTAAATCAGTCCATAACACTACCAGTGTTTTTCACTGAACATGCCAGCTCAGGTGAGCGTAGACTTCACAGTTTGGATGTCAAAAGGGCTCTGAGCTATTATATATCTCACACCAAAGATCATAGGAAGGATAAGCAGCAATTATTTCTCACCTATGGGGATGTGAAAAAAAGGTACTCCAGCCACCAACAGAACAATCTCTCATTGGATAGTCAGTTGTATACAGTTTTGCTATGCAAAAGCAGACAAGCAAGTCCCAGCAGGGTTAAGGGCCCATTTGACTAGAGGTACAACTGCATCCATAGCAGCTTCAAGGGATGTCTCCCTATTGGACATATACAAACCAGCCACATGGAGGACGGTACATACTTTTATTAAATATTACAGTCTGGACATACTGTCCAGAAGTGATGCCAGATTTGGAACAGCAGCCCTACAGAGCCTCTTTCCTAAGTAGGTTTTCTGCCCACCTCCAAAGGTACTGCTCTGAAGTCTTCATACAGTTATGAATATAGAAGAATACATTCGGTTAGAAGACAAAATTACTCACTGTAGTAATATTGTTTCTTCCAGTGTATTCTTCTACAGTATATTCATAACTCTCCCACCCCACTTCCCCTACCAGAACCAGAGCCTCTGCACACCTACTGAATCTTCTTGGTTATTAGTCACTATGTTCACACTGATACAGGTACATTTTTAAATTTGGCAGGACTTTAGTCCTTGTTCTTTGGTTATCCTGTAGTTCCAGGATGGGAATACTCTAGTTGTTTAAGTTATGTAGTTAACTAGCTTATAATTGCATATATGCATAGATATATAGGTATAGTTTCTTCTGTATTATAGAGGTATCATTAGGTATATAGATAAGTACTGCCTTGTAGGCTATATAGAAATCTGAGACTTTGATGGAACGTTGCAGTAGATAAGGGCAGCAGTTTGAATATGTGTCTAGCGCAATGATAGGTTCTACCATTCGCATATAGTTCCATTTCTCCAGGCAGCTCTATGTAGGAGGCAGACTGCATACAGTTATGAATACAGAAGAATACACTGGAAGAAACAATATCACTAATGTGAGTAATTTTTTCTTATGGGTAACTGTGAATCTGTGGTGATTCATTCTTGTTTTGAATTCCCATCCAGTTTCACCAATAGAGCAGCCTTCCTCACATTTTCTACATTGTATCATATATACTATATTGCTAGAAGAACAGGTATATGAGTTTTGGATTTTAAATGTTTTTTCATTATGAAAGACACATCTCAGGAGAGACATGTGTACATAATGTGCAGTGAGGTGCTTTGCATGGTTTTGTACCTTTGTCGCCTATCTGGAGCTCAGTGGGAAGTTTGCTTCGCACTAGTTTCTGCTTCAGATTTGGTGGTTGGCAGAAGGCAAGCACTGGTGGAGTGGTAAATATATTTTTTAGAGTCTCATCTTCAGACAGTAGTGAATGTAGATCTTTATTTTCCATAGTTTTTCCAGTTCTGGGTTGTAGGTTACTACCAGAGGTGTGCGATCAGATGTTGTCTGTGATTTGTACCTTAGTAGGTCTTCCCTAGGCCTACGGAATGCAGAATGGATATTCTTGTCAATGGTGCTGATTTTATATCCCTTCTGCCTGAAAGAGTATTTTAGTTTACTAAGGTGTCTGTCCCTGTCATCCTGGTTTAAACAAATGCAGTGGTACCAGATGGCCTGGCTGCGTATAATGGATGTTTTGGTATGTGAGGGATGGTAGCTCAAGATGTGAAGGTAACTGCATCTGTCTGTAGGTTTTCTGTATACAGATGTTTGTAGTGTTCCATTTTTAGTGTGACTGTGGTATCCAGGAAATGCACACACTTTGAGAATTTATTTGGAATTTAATGGAAGGATGGAATTTATTGAAGCTGTCAAAAATTATTACAAGTTTTCCTCTCCTGCTGTTCATACAATAAAGATATCATGAATATATTGATTGTATTTTAATGGCTTGTGATGTGTGCTGAGGAATTTTTCTTCTAGATCTGCCATGAACAGGTTGGCATATGTGGTGCTATCCTGGTGCCCATAGCTGTTCCCATATTTTGAAGGTAAATATCAGTGTTGAAGCTGAAATAATTGTGTCTAAGGATGTATTCCATAAGTTTGGCTATCACATCCAGTGAATATTTGCTCTCTGTGGTGGCTTTTCACGGACATTCATAGCATGCCATTAAGTCATTTCTGTGAGGGATGTTGCTGTATAAGAATTCAATGTCCACTGTGATCAAAACAGTGTCAGGTGGTAACTGGTCAGTACAATGCAGTTTGTTTAAAAAGTCTGTAGTATCCTGTATGAAGTTGCTTGAGTTTTGCACTAGTGGTTTGATTATACCTTCTATGAGTCCAGAAATCTCCTCCATTAATGTGCCAATTCCTGATATAATTGGTCTGCTGGGTTTCCAGATTTGTGAACTTTTGGTAACAAGTAGAAGGTTCCTAGTGCTGGCCTTGTTGATATCAGATTTTCCAGTTCATTGTGTGTATGTGCTGGAAATTTGCTGATTAGTTGTTTCAATTCTTTAATGAATTTCTTTGTGGGGTCTGATGTCAGCTTCCTGTAGTAGATGTTGTTCAAAAGTTGTCTGTAGCCTTCCTGTATGTAGTTGGTTGTATCCATGCTCACAACTGCACCCCCCCATCAGCAGGTTTAATGGTGATGCTTTTGTTATGTAGTTTACCAATTGCTTTTCTTTTCAAAGGTGAGAGGTTGTATAGAATTTTTCTCTGTTTGCTGGAGATTTGTGATTGTACCCTGTGTCTAAAACTGTTTATATAGTTGTCCAGTTCAGGCTTATGTCCACTTGGAGTGAAATGGGAGTGCTTTTTTTGTGGTTATAACATCTATCAGATGAGCCCTCTTGATCGTGAAATAATTCTCTCAGTCATAACCTTCTAAAGAATTCCTCCTAGTCTGAGTACAGTTGTGTTTCATCAAGTTTTGAAGAGAGAGACAGAATGTCAGACCTTTAGAGAGAACTGACATTTTTGGCTTTGATAGCAGATGGCTGGTGAGTTTAATTATTAAATTGGACATGGTCATCCAATTGCCAGTCTTAGTGAGGTCTGATTCAGTGTTCATTGTGGACCCATATCTGGGGTGTACATTCACTTCCACTTGGCTACTGGTGTGTGTCAAAGTTGGCTCCTCTGTATGCTGTATAGTTTTGATTCCAAGAGGCTGAAGATCTAAGGTCCCCTCTGAGGCTGACTGTTGTGTGCACTATCAGCTGGGCTCCTCTCTAGTCTGTGTTGTTCTGGGAGCAATCCACAGGAAGGTAAGGTCATTAGTTTCTATGTCACTGTCATTGTGAGACATGAAACCATCATGCTCTTTCTGTAGGGGAATCTGTAATTTCCTTTGTTTCCTTTTAATTGCATCTTCTTGTTCTCTGATGTAGAGGTATTGGAGTTCCTTTTCTAATTCTTTAGTTCTTTTTCTATTTTGCAGTCATAGGTTTTGAAGTATTAGGCTAGTTTGTGATTTATCATTTTCTTTTTTCTGTACAGTTGGTATATAAATTCATTTCGCAGTCTCTCACTGGTACGCTTGCAGAGTCGTTGTGCATACCATGAGTTGTGTGTTGTGGCTAGTGGGATCTTGATGAAGAGACCACATGGAGTAATATTCCTTTTCTTGCAGGTTGAGAGGAAGAATATGTCACTATTGAGTTTGGTTTCCTTCTTGGTCAGCTTGCTCAGTTTCCACTTTTTACGGCTAAATGCGGTATCCTCCATGTTTGAAAAAAAAGAAATGTGGTAGCCATGTTAGTCCAGTCAACAATGCAGAGAAAAAAAACAACAAATATGTTGCAGAGGATACCTTTTATTGGACTAACAAAATTATTTCTAAGATTAGCTTTCGAGAGATAAAACCCTCTTCCTCAGGTCGAAGTGGAAACAACTGAACAGCATGACATATATAGAGGTTGGATGTTGATTCAAAAAAATAGACTAGCAGTTTACACATCAAAGCATTACAGCCAATTCACACTCCTTATAAACAGGAACACTTTAATTGTCATTAGCGTGTGTCTTTTGAAGGGCTCAACTTGTAAGATCAAAAGGCAGCTTAATTTTAATGTGGCTCTGGACCGTCTATTAACATTTGTAAAAAATCAAGACAGAACAAAAAATACATACCATTGTCTTTAGAAGGTACCTGTTCAAAGAGCCAGAAGGGGGCTGATGTGAAGATTTAAAAAGAAACTCTGAATCACTGTTTTAAGCATAATCACTGGTAATGTGCTAAAAGAAACATCTTTATTATGTCCTTTTTCTTTAGTGTCAAAATATTATGTAATTTTTTGTTCAAATATTTCCTGTTTTTGAAGTTACCTTTTAGCACTTAAAACCTCAGCATTTATTTATATAGTTGTTTAACCAGGAGTAGCACACTAAGCTGAAAGCTTTCTTTACAGGTACAACCTGGGAGCACAGGGAAGTTAAGTAACTTGCTCAGGGTCGCACAGTATGCAAGTGGAAGCTGTGGGATTCAAACCTAGGTCTGGTCTGCTGGATGTCACCAGATTTGCAGCTCAGAGCCTTAAACCACTGCACTATACTGCCTCCTCCAAAACTCCAAAAATCCAAAACTCGTATACCTGTTCTTCTAGCAATGTAGTATATATGATATAATGTAGAAAATGTGAGGAAGGCTGCTCTATTGGTGAAACTGGATGGGAACTCAAAACAAGAATGAACCACCACAGATCACAGTTACCCATACAAATGAAAATACACCAGTAAAGGAACATTTTTCAAGACAGATAACTCCATCAGTGATTTATCTGTCAGATTGTTAAAAGGTAACTTCAAAAACAGTCAGGAATGGCAAACATTTGAATTGAAAATGATACAATATTTTGACACTAAAGAAGAAGGACTTAATAAAGATGTTGGTTTTTTAGCACATTACCAGTGATTATGCTTAAAACAGTGCTTCAGAGTTTCTTTTTAAATCCTCACATCAGCCCCTTCTGGCTCTTTGAACAGGTACCTTCTAAAGACAATGCTATGTATTTTTTTCCTATCTTGACTTTTTACAAATGTTAATTGATGGTCCAGAGCCAAAGTAAAATTAAGCTGCCCTTTGATCTTACAAGTTGAGCCCTTCAACAGACACAGGAGTATGAATTGGCTGCAATGCTTTGATGTGTAAACCGCTAGTCTATGTTTTGAATCCACATCCAACCTCTATATCTGTCATGCTGTTCAGCTGTGTCCACTTTGACCTAAGGAAGAGGGTTTTATCTCTTGAAAGCTAATCTTAGAAATAATTTTGTTAGTCCAATAAAAGGTATCACCTGCAACATATTTGTTTTTTTCTCTACACTGTTGACTGGATGGACTAACATGGCTACCACATTTCTTTTTTTCAAACAGGTCATATTTAATGAGATTGCAATGTGTGCTGTGTGATTTAAACAGTGTAACTGCAAAACAAATGGTTTTGTCTTGGCTGGGAGGAGGGGGGCATTTATTGAGGGAGAGGTTTGGAAATACACAGGAGGGGGAGGGGGTGGTCACGTGACTCAGACCAATCAATAGCGGGGCTGGGATCCATTTATATTTCAAGGGGACCAAGTGATCCCAAAGCTTGAGTGCTATGAAGCAGGAGTGTAGAATCTTCAGTAGCGTCTGCAGGGCATCAGCAGGGAGAATAGCAGGCAACAGGCCACGCTGGTAGACAGGACAGAGCCTAACTGGGAGGGCCACATATTTCCTGTACAGACATGGGAAGTCCAAGGTGGGGGAAGGGTTCAATGAAGTGGGGTAGGACCAGGATAAGGGATGAGAGGATGTGCAGGGGCAGTCAACTAGGATGGGAGATGGGAAGGGTTGTTTGTTGCCAGGGATGTGGAGCAGCCATATTCCTGGGAGTGGCTTGGAGGGCAGGGGGTTGTAGGGTGTGTTGGCAAGTGGGTCAGCTGAGGCAGGAAATAGGGTGGTTGAGGAGGGAACTGGAGGCATGGTGGAGACAGAATAAGGGGGAACACAGCCAGGAGGGGAAACTAATGAGATATCCAAAAGAACTCAAAACAGGCAAAAATAAGGGGGAACTTGGTGGGACAGCAGGAGGGCCACACGAGCGGGTGCAGTCAAGGGAAGGAAGTGATGACTGGAGGAGGGTCAGGCACAGGAGCATGACTAAGACTGGGTTGGAGCAAATATATCAGCCTGTGGGAAGGGGGACTAGACTCATTCAAAGAAAGGAGATTAGCACTGCAAACAGATTCTCAGTGTTGGCTAGTCCAGAGGACCAGGTAGCAGAGAAGAGAGAAGATACAGTGAAGGAGCAGGGAAAGAACATTACAGGGGAAAAGGTATACAGTGGGGAGGCAGTAGGCAGTACACCAAGAAGACACATTTACAAGGGGTTGGGCAGCGAGGTGATGGTGATGCAGTCTCTCCAGAGGGACAGAAAGAGCAAGGAAACAGGAGGAAGGGGGAAGTGGCAGGCAGCCTGGGGAAGGCTAAGGATATTGAGAGGAGGGAAGTCCAAGTGGGGAAGGGCCACATTTCAGGGAAGACACAAGGAAGTAATAGCAGAGGAGGTGGTAGCATGGTGGGTGGAGCAACAAATAAGGGCAAAGGGGAGGTTCCACAGATGGAAACTAGTCTGGAGGTGGAGGTCAGCAGCCCAGTCATAATTGTGAGGGGAGAGAGGACAGGGCAAAGGTTAGTGGAGGCAAAGGGGCCAAAATGGGGATGAGAGGGCCTTGCAAGATGGGGGGTGGAGGAGTAGAGGACAACAAGAGGGTGAGCAGGAAAAGTGTCAGGAAGTCATAATTCTATGGGATTCTATACTTAACGGTACAAGATGGAGGGGGAGGGGTGCCAGAAAAAGTAACATCTGGGTAGAATGCATGCCAGGCATGACAGCGAGTAGAGTGGGGCAGCATATGGGCAGATATGTAGGGAAGGTGGGGGGAAAGTCACACATTGTGGTATACCTGGGAATGAATGATCTGGAAGGAAGAAGGATAGAGGAAGTACAAGACAGCTTCAGGGAAGTGGGAAAACTATGCAGCAAAGAGGGAACAACGATAGCCTTCTCCGAAGTTCTGCCAGTGCCAAGGGCCAGTACAGACAGGAAGAGAAAAATCAGCACCTTCAACAAGTGGCTGAGGGAGTGGTGTGGGACTAGGGGGTATGGATTGGTGGGGGGCTGGGGTAGCACATGGGATAACACAGACCTTTATGCAGGGGACAGGTTACAGCTCAGCAGGGCAGGTTCACAGGTGTTGAAGCAGAAGCTGGGGATTTCATCAATAAGAGGTATAATTTAAACTAGGTGGGGGCAGGCACTGGAGCTAGAAATCACCAGGAGAAGTGTTCCCATGGACCCCCCCACCACAGGGATATACACCACCTTAGGCAAAATAGGGGTTGGAGTGAAGGGTAAGAAAGCAGGAAGGATAGGTGCAGCATGAAGAATGGTTTCACTAAATGCTAGGAGCCTGGAGAACAAGTTGGCAGAGTTGCAGGCATTGATTGCAGAGGAACAGGTTGACATAACTGCCATTACTGAGACATGGACAACCAAGTACTATGACTGGGTTCTAACCATCCCAGGGTACAAACTTTCCCAGAGAGATAGAGATAAAGGGAAGGCTGGGCAGGTTGCTATTTATGTAAGGGAAAGGATCAGATGTAATAGGGATGAAGGGGAGGAGGGCAAGTCGGAAGTAATCTGGCTGCAACTACACAGCCAAGAAGGGACCAAGATCTGTCTGGGGATTGTTTACAAACTACTGGCCCAGAAGGAGGACATTGACAGGGAACTGGGAGAGCAGGTAAGGAAGTATAGTGGCAAAGGGAGCACAGTTGTGGTGGGGGACTTTAATCTCCCAGCAACCAATTGCGCCAGGGAGCAGATCCTCCTGGAAGCATTCCAGGATGGCTTCTTTACCCAGAGGGTAATGGAGCCAATGAGGGAGGGGAATATACTGAACCTTGTACTGGAAGATGGGGAACAGGTCAGGGATGTAAGGGTGGAGGAATCTCTGGCAAACACTGACCACCTCACAGTGTGGTTTTTCAATCAACCTGGGTAGGGAAGTAGCCACTATAAAAACTAGGGTCCTGGACTTCAAAAGGATGGACTTTGGCAGGATGGAAAACATACTGGAAAATCATATGGCTAGCATCCGCCCAGAAATGGACATGGAACAAAAATGGGCAGTCATCAAGACAGGACTGGTTGAAGCCACTAAAACTTGTGTCAAGAGCCAGAGCAAGAAAGCCAGGACCAAGAAACCTAGTTGGATGAGTAGAGATGTAGTGGAGAGGGTGAGGGAAAAGAGGAATGCATTTTGGACCTACAAGCAATCCAATAGGGCAGAAGACAAAGAAGAATATGTGAAGAAATCCAGAGAAGTGAGCAGAGTGGTAAGGGCAGCAAAGGCGGCTAGGGAATGGAGGTTAGTGCAGAGGATCAAAGGAGGAGAAAAGGATTTCTTCAGATATATCAGAGAGAAGAGGAAGAGCAAGGATCAACTTGTTAGGATCAGGATGGGGAAGTGGGTGGGTAGAAAAGGGATCTGAGCAGGCAGAAGTACTTAATGACTACTTCTGTTTAGTCTTCACCAAAGAGAGGGATGGTCCATGTCTAAGTGGAAGGGCAAGGTGGGAGAAGGTGGGGGAGAAGCAACCACAGATGGGGAAATCACGGTGGAAAGGATGAGGGAGGGCCTTAAGTCCCTGAAGGTAGACAAGGCACCTGGCCCAGATGGAGTCCACCCCAGGGTGCTGAGAGAGAGTTGGCAGAGGTACTGGCAGGGCTATTGGCAGAACTGTTCCATATCTCTCTAAACTCAGGGTACGTGTCCAGGAACTGGAGGGAAGCACATGTGGTACCTCTCCATAAGAGTGGGCCCAAGAACGAACCGGTGAACTACAGACTGGTGAGCCTTACTGCAATTGTGGGAAAACTGATGGGGACAATCCTCAAGGAAAGGCTAGCACAATTTCTTGAGGATAACAACCTCCAGGAAAGCAGGCAGCATGGGTTTGTCTCAGGCAGATCCTGCCAGATGAACTTGGTTGATTTACGACGGGGTTACGAGGCCACTGGACAGGGGACATGTGGTGAATGTCCACTACCTGGATTTCAGCAAGGCCTTTAACTCAGTGCCACATGGTAGGCTGACCTGCAAGTTGAAAAGTCTGGGAGCAGGGAAGAAACTGGCCAGATGGGTCATGAACTGGCTGCAAGGTAGACAGCAGAAGGTAGTAGTGGGGGGGGGGCATCTGAACCCAGGGCAGTAACAAGTGGTGTACCATAGGGCTCGGTGTTGATACCAGTTCTAACATTTTCATAGCCAACATTGCATTAGGGATTAACAGCAAGATCAGTCTTTTCGTAAATGACACAAAGATTTGTGCCGAGGTAGATGGGGGGAGGGAACAAAAGTACTTCAGGAGGATTTGGCAAAACTGGAGGAATGGTCTCACACTTGGCAGCTTGGTTTCAATACCAAGAAGTGCAAAGTGATGTATCTAGAAGGCAAAAACCCAGGACAGAATTACTGGCTGAAGGGTGTCCCATTAATAAAATCCAAGGAGGAGAAGGATCTGGGAGTGCTGGTAACTGGGAGATGTACCACTCTGCTCAGTGCAGGAAGGCAGCAGCAAATACAAACAGGATGCTAGGGTCCATAACAAGGGGGATTACTTCTAGTAGTGGGGAGATCATCTTTCCCCTGTACAGGTCATTGGAAGACAGCACCTAGAGTATTGTGTGCAATTCTGGCACCCCTGCTTGAAAAGGGGCATCAAACTACTGGAGGGAATACAGCTCTGGGGAACAAAAATGATCCTGGGGTTGGGGGACAGACCATATGAGGAGAGACTGAGAGAGCTCAATATGTATACCCTGGAGGAAAGAAGGGAGACAGGGGATATGATTGAGAACTTCAACTACCTGAAGGGTTTGAACAGAGTAGACACCAGGTGTATGTTCAATCTGAAGGGCAGAAGGGAAACCAGGGGACACTCTATGAAGTTGGAAGGGGGCAGGTTCAAGAGGGAATGGAGGAGGCACTATTTCACAGAAAGGGTTGTGGCAGGGTGGAACACTATGCCAGAGGAAGTCGTATCACTGCAGAGCGTTTGGGGCTTCAAGAGGGGGTGGGACACATTCAAATAGAGGGCACAAGATGAGGGAAGGGCATATGGGGGGCAGCTGCAGTCTAATGGACTGAAGTGCTGCACACTTGAGCAGACTACATAGACCGAATGGCCTGTATCTGCTGCGAGGTTCATATGTTCCTATCAAATAAGGTATCCTCAGGCATGTAAATTAAAGCATACATTTCATATGCATAATATTTCATACTATCCTTTAACAAGGTGTGCCCCACCAAATGCTAGTCTGGGATATCGGTTGATACACCTCTGTATTTTAGGCATACAGCATTACGCCTTGTAGCAGGTTCAGATGTTAGTCTGGCATTTTCTGGAAAGAGGCGTTGTTTCACATTTGTGCTCCATACATTGACTGGTGATGGGAGGCAGGAGCAATACCTTGGTTATGCTGCACATCAGGGACAGCATCAGTGGTTTCTAACTCTGGCATTAGCTCCTGCACGGCTACAGGGTCATCTTCATTGCAGGCAGCATTGTCTGCTTGCATCTCACCAACCCATCCCACTCTAAAACTCATATTTGTGTCAGCATATCCTGTGGGGGCCCATCAGGATTTAGTTGCAATGTTTCACTGTTAGTCACAAGTGGTTGACCAGGGGTGATTTGTGAGGTAATACTCACACTTTGGGGAGGCTTATTTCCGGTAAATACTATTTCAGCCAGAGGTCTCTCTGCCCCCAAGCCTGAGATGCCAGGAAAGTTTGCATCCCACCCTGACCCATCCATTGCAGGTACCCCGCCAGCATTTCCCAAAGCCATTTTTACCCACTCTGGAGTGTCCCCATTTAGGTCTGCAGTTGGCCGTTTTTTGCTGTATTTTTGCCTGCTTGCACAGACTGTGTTGACTTTTTATGCATACATTGTCCCTTACTCTTTATGCATACATTGTCCCTTTTTACCAGTCTTTGATGCGTTCTTAGTAGCAGCTGCTTTTCTTGCAACACCTGACAACACCCCAATGTTAAAAGTGATATTAGGCAAACTTGAATTTGTTTTTTCACCATGCACAACTCCTCTGGAGGCCTGCTGAGACATAGCTGACCCCCCAGTCTCCATTTGTTCTTCTACGTTAATCTCATTATTTTTTCTAACCATTGTCCTCTTTAGATTGAGCTTCTGCGTTTTTATCAGCTGGATTACAAACAGTACCTGGAAAGTTTAGCTGTGTAATATTTTTCATCCCAGGCCCTGTCATCTCTTCTTTGCTCTGCCTTGTATCCTCCACCTCCGTCACATACACTGCGGCACAGTTGGTCCTCACCACAGAACAGATCTCGTCCATTCCTTTTTTTGCTCCCCTCTGCATCAACTCCTTCTGTAAAAAGGTTCCTGTGTATGCAGTAAAGACGCTCCTCTTCCAGTACTGCTTCCTGGAGCTCCAGTGCGGACAAGGCAGCAGCTGACCCTGCATCTACTTTGGAAAAATCCATTGATGCTTCACCCTCCTCCTCCTGTATGTTTCCTTGCAGGCTAACAAAATCTTCTTTTGCCAAAATAAACCGTTCTTTGGCTCCAAACTCTGAAGCAGTCTCTAGAGATACCGAGACGGGGAGGAGACCTACTCTCCAGCCTCCACAACATCCTTGCTGCATGCCGTAGACTTGAGACTGGCCATGGGCTCACCATCCATAGCACCTTCTAACATGAGTAGGGGAATGTTTTATTAAAGAAAAAGAACAAACAAATGTCAGAAAGGTAAATCAAAACAGTTGAATACAATACAACGTATAACAAAAAAAGGGGGGATTACTTCCATCAGCTTAGTATTATAAAAAAAAAATATATATATATATATAAAATAACCCAAAATATTAAGCAAAATACATCAAGGCAATGCAGTCAGAATCCATGAACAGTTGTTCCAATACTTGGTAAACACAAAAGTCCGTGATTTCTGTTCAGCACTATAAATAGACAATAAATTATTCACAATTTACGTAACAATTTGTACAGCTGAAAATGTTTTTTTGCTGCAAAAGGAAGGCGCACCTGGCCTGTCATAATTAACCATATTTTCCTAGTTTTTCATGTTCCACAGCTGTCAGATGTGTTTCCTGCAAATAGATAACATCTGAGTGTGTGCACCCATGACATAAGGCAAAAATCAAACATAATGTCCCTGGATGGTATTCTTCATACTGAGGGGAACAATCCATAAACCAAAATTTCTCAAGTAATGGTTGTAAGTGCCTTTTCTCTCCATTTATGGAGCAGAAGGGTCCAAACAGAATGACTATAGGGGCATTCAAGGAAGAAGTGGTGCATGATCTCTAACACATTATGGCAAGTGTCCCAGGGGCACATTTGTTCTTCCACTGGTTTGTGTTTAAGGTTCCCCTAACCCCTAACCTTCCATGGCAGGCCAACCAAGTTACATCCCATAAGTGTGCAGGGATTCTGGGGTCTGTCAATTGGGCGAAAATGATATCTAGATTTGAAAGAGTGCCTTGTGCATTCTCTGTCTGAGGTGGGTCAGAAAAATGTGTGCCTATAACAAAGTAATATATCTGTTTCCTAGATAAGGTTAATATGGTGGTATGGGAAAGCCTCCATTGCTGGATATTTGAAAAGGTAGGGAGCAAAAAATAAGGAATGCCAAGTCTTCTGAAATTTCTGGGGATTTCATAAGGAGGCTGCTGCCAAGTCTGGCATACTAGTAGGGATAAAGAATGCACTGCTGAGTACCAAAAAGAGGGTTGCCCTTGGAGTAGACGGGGTATGGTTATTTTCACGAATAAACTATGAAAAAATACAATCGGATGAATCATCTGAACCCCTCCATGGCAATAATCCTAGTATGTATGAGACATTTTTATGGGGTTCACACAGCTGCCCCAAAAGCCTTGAAAGAATACATTACTAACTCGTGCCTTTAAAGCAAAAGGGACCGGAAACATTGAGGCCAAACGTAAAAAAAAGAGGGAGTATTAAGGTCTTTAATAGAAACACTCTTTTGTATTTTGCAATGGTGCGGCCTTTCCAGAGGGAAACAGAATATGTTGCTTTGTCCAAAACTAGGTTCCAATTATAGAAGCATCATCAAGACTGCCAAAAAACAGTCCTAAAATTTTAATTGGCGCAGAAACAATGGGGATGCTAGAAAAGTGGGGTTGAAAGCCTGGACATGCTGAGGGAGGCACCAGAACAGCAGTGCTTTTGGTGAAATTTAATTTAGACCTGGCAATAGCTTCAAATGCTTCAAAAACTGAAGGAAGAACTTCTTCCTGAATGGAGAGGGTAGTACAAATACATACGTCATCTGCGTAACGTAAACAGGTGGAAAAGATTGCCCAGTAGGGGGGAGAATCCTGGGGAGGGATGGGTGCTGTAATAATTTTCATAGTAAAGGGTCTATTTGAAACATATACAAGAGTGGACTGAGCGGACAGCCCTGCCACACCCCCTTTGCCCTAGGAAGAGGAGGCACGGAGAGCCGTTAATATGTGGTTGTATCAACCCAGTATTATATAATAATTTGATCCAGGAGATAATTTTTTATTTATTTTTTTTATTTAGGGATTTGGATCATACCTTTGAGCTCAGAGCTCTTTTACAAAGGTTCCACATCAAACAGTGACAACGACAACAATAACAAATAGTTTATATACAATACTCGAATAGTGGGTAGCTAGTATACAATAAGGTTACAATGTCATTTATAGTACCAGTGGTAACAGTACAGCGTCAAGAGCATTCAACTTGCGTGTTTGTATGTAGCGAAGAAGATAAAGAAGTGTGACACCTAGTGTGAGAGTCTGAGGAGGAGGCAAGGTGAGGGGGAGGGGAGATGGGGGGAGGAAGAGTGGGCGGCCGAAAGATGTGGCTTTGTCTAGGAGGTTGGGAGGTAGTGGTAGTAGGTTGGTTTTAAGGTTGCTCCAGTGGGGGGAAGGTACAGGGGGAGATGAAGACAGAGGGATAGGGCAAGGGGGGAAGAGTGAGGGTAAAAGGAAGAGGAAGGAGAGTGTGGCTGAGTGGGCATTATGGGTGTTAGAGTCCTAGTGGCAGTCACAAACTGTCCTAGTAAGAAGGTGTTGCCTTAGGCCATTTTTGAATTGCGAGATGCATTGGGAGTTTAGAATGTGCACTGGGATTTCATTGAGCCATTGAGGACCCTATAGCTGGAAGCACACTGTCCCTGCACAGTTCGACGGAAAGGTGTTGCTAGGACCCCCTCATCCTGCCTCTGGTAGTATAGCTGGCAGCACTTGGTGTTAGGATGCTAGAAATGCATGGCGGGGGGGTTTACCCATTAGCGCCTTTTTTCCAAAGAGACATGTTTGGAATATAATCCTGTTCTTTAGTGGCAGCCAATTGGTCTGCTCGTATAAGGAGCAGGTGTGGGTATTTCAATCTGCAGCCATTGTGAGCCTACATGCCCATGTTGAGTGCAATGTCAATCCTTTTTAGTGCAGTGTCTGTTGTTGCGCTGTAGAGCACCAATCCATAGTCGATGGTAGAAAGGATGGAGCTGGAGACTGAGGGCCTCTGGAGTGAGATACTTTTTATGCCTATAGAGTACACCCAACTTGGTGTTCTCTGCCTTTACCACTGTGTCGATGTGTTGGGTGAAGGTGAGGGAGTCATTAATGGTGACCCTCAGGTACTTGAAGGAGTGAACTTGTTCTAGCAGCTCACTGACTTTACTGGAGATGGTGAGGGGAGGGAGCTTCTTTTTGTGCTGTGGGCTGGCTGTGAGTATCACCTTGGTCTTTTTGTAGTTTAATAGAAGTTTACAGCTACAGAACCAGTCTTTCAGCTTGTAGAAGGATGCTTGCAGCTCGGAGTGGAAGGCGACTATTGATGAACTGCTGGTGAGGATTTCTGAGGAATATGGTAGTGAGCCAAAACCTGAAATAAATAATCATGATTAACATGGTTGAAAGCTTTCTCTTGATCCAGAGAGACTAACAAGGTGGGTGCAGGGGGAGTACTACAAGTTACGATGTCTCTGAAAAGGGTAAGGTTAGAAATGATGGATCTATAGGAAACAGCGCTGGTCTGTGCCTCTGAAATTATTTGGGTTGCAACAGGGAGCAGTCTATTAAGTAAAATGGAGGCAAAGATTTTATAATCAACATTAAGTAAGCTAAGAGGCCTCCAGTTGTGAATATCAGCCCTGTTTCCTTTTTTGAATAATAAAATCATAATTGCATCAGAAAAACTACTGGGTACAGAACTGGAAGATACAATACTGTTGTACAGTATCATCAGGAAGGGAGCAAAGAAGGCTATAAACTGCTGGTATAATTGGGCAGTGAGCCCATCCTTTCCAGGAGAGTTGAGTTTTTTCTGGCACCTTATGGCTTGCTGGGTTTCTTCTAGAGATATGGGTTTACTGAGAGAATCTAGTTGATCAATGTGGACAGAGGGTATTGAGATATCTGCAAAGAAGTCGGTAATAGGAGTAACTGATGAAACAGAACTGAACATAGTCTCTAAGTAGGAGCATGCAACCTTTTTTTATGTCTGGCAAAGTATCATAAGTAGCAGCTGAAACAGGGTCTGACAGTTGCCCTATGTGTGTCGCTGACACCCTGTCAGTACAACTTCTATATATGTCCAGGGAAGGTCTGGAACTTTGCGTCCCATATTGGGCCTCCATTTTTAGGGAAAGAGCCCTGTTATGTTGGTGCTGTTCCATTTCTTCCTTAATTGCTCTTATTTGCTGGGAACAATCTGCCTGGGTCTCAAAAGCAGGGAAATGGTTTGGAGAAGCTTAAGTCTAAGGGTTAAATATCTTAGATAACTGCCCAAGGTCGTTTTCTTCCCTTTGCAGAGAAACAAATTCTTAATGTCGCTCTTTGTGTCTTCCCACCATTGTAAAGGAGAATGGTATACCTCTATAACAGACAGTCAAGCCCTTAAAACCTCTTGACAATGCTCTGAAATGACCGGGTCAGTAAGTAAGGAACTATTCAGTTTCCAGGGGGAGTACGGTTTACCGGGAAATGATTTTCCAGAAGGGGAACAGGATAGGGAGATCCCCAAATGATCTGAGGTTTCAGAGGGAATAACTGTTGCCTGTGATACTAAGATATTCTGAGACACAAAGATATAATCTATGTAATTAGCATAGGGGGCCTCTATGGTAAGTCTTTGCTCCAGCACTATGGACTGCACAATACCCATCTATAAGTGCAGTGGTTTTGATCACCCTGTTTAAGGCAATGGAGTCTGCAAAGAGTTTTTGGATGGAGCTTCCCCAGTCTGCAAGAGTAAGGCCACAGTTAAAATCTCCCCCGAGGTAAATTTGCCTATTAGAGTATAAAAAAGGTGGAAGTTTATTAAATAACTCCATTCTAGAAGCAATGCTTTGTGAGGCATATATGTTTATTACTCTGAGCTTATACTGCTGATATGTACAATCCACTAGCAAAGCGCAACAGGGGAAAATGTCCACTAACCTGGTGATATGAAAGTTAAATCCTAAAAATAAGACGCCTAGGCCATCACATCTATCCTTTCCATATGACCAGAAAGAAGGGCCTTGGCTCCATTGAGTCTTAACCGGACAGATCTCAAAATGAGACTTTAATCGGGTGTCCTAAAGAAAACATATACCATGATGTAAATCAGTAAGGTATTGCAGAGTGGAGATTTGTTTCTTAAAAGATTTAATGCTGCAGACGTTTAATGTAAATCGTTGAGTTTGAAAGGGGCTGAATTAGTAGTCTCACCTGCAGGTTGAGGGGCAAGAAATTCAGGTGCAGGAGCATGAGACTGTTCAGTGTCTGAAGATGATTCGGAGGTTTGCTGAGCAATGCTGGGGCCCGTAGTGTGCTCTGTTGTTGTGGCGTCAGGCGTTGCCTGGGTAGCAGCAGAGGTATCAGTGGAACTGTCAGCAGAAGATGCCAGCAAAGCAGTGCATGATGCTCCATTTATGGCCATGTTGCAGCTTTCAGAGCCCTTGTTTATAGTGGAATTGACCTGAGCTTCCAAAATGATTTCTTGCATCGTAACAGGACCTGGAGAAGTCCACGGAGCTCCATTTTTTTCTTGGCACCACCCAGCAGCATGGAGAGCTGCTGCAGGAGATCAGGTCCTCTCAGTCTCAGAGCCAGTACGGTGGCTTTCTCGGAGTTGCAGCGAAGAGGGAGCTGCTGAACAATGTCCTGGTTGAGTGTCCAAGTCCGGGGAAAGGATTGATGTGGCTGCTGCAGAATAGGTAGGATCAGGAATTTCTGGAGAACCCTCGATGTCTGCCTGCATCGATTTAATTAGAAAGTCCGTGTGTAACTGGTAGACTTGACATAAATGCTCTTCTGAGCTTGTAGTAGAAACCAAGGTTTCCAATGCAGAGAGTTGAGGTACTGGGTTCGAGTCCATCCAATGTCCATTTGGCAAAAAACTTAAATTAGAAATATCATTATCTGTAGATAGCAGCCTTTCTCCTTCAGGAGCTGTTATTTCAGACTTTTGCTTATTAGTAGAGAACTGAGGCAGAAACCTCAGAGACAGGGAGCAATCCAGCACTCCCTCCACCACCACCATCCTGGATGTCGGCCATCTTGCAATAGGCCAGCAAGGGCTCCCCCTACCAATGAGTAGCAAATTTTCCCTGGTGTCTTGGCCAACATCGCCCTTCCCATAAAACCGGTTCATGTAATTGTCCAGGCTGTATGTGTGGGTGTTGATGTGCGATATGGCTGCCACTACACATTCAGTCATTTCACTACCTGTCTAGCATTACTTGTAAAGTGCTTCGGGTTACATCGTATATGAAAAGCACTATATAAATGCTGATTCTTCTTCTTCTTGTACTCCTGAGGCAGTGGTCAGTACAGTAACCAAGACTGTTAAGTCAATGTTATTTGTCTGAATCTAAGCATCTTCCAGCTCATATGGTAGCGGAATTATGGAAAAATATGATATGACGGGATTAATCCACGACAGGGTATGGGTGTACTGAGCATTAATCCATGCCTGGGGGGGTGGAGTCATGAGGCAAAACCGAGTGACTTCAACCACCCAGGTGTGGATTTCTGCTCAGTAAACCCATAACCTGGAGTGGATTAATCCTCTTATAACATGGGCAATGTTATGTTAGAGGTTTACTAAAAGAAATAGTAAAATAAAGGCCTGTGAACATGCAACTGTGGGTATATCAGGGATTAATTAATCAATGGTCAGGTGACCTGTTTGGATGAATCAGAAGACAGTATATTCGGAACCCATGCTAAGGGCAGTGTAATGAAAGATTTTAGTTTGTACCTGTTATGACAAGAATTTCATTTCTTTACAAATGTGCTACAGTATTACTAGTTTTTCTTGTTTGTGTTACGTAAGTATGGGATAATAACGTACATGGGAGACTGTGGTATATATTCTTGAACTTAAATATTTTTGTTATGCCTGAATAATTTTCCTTTTAATAAAATTCCCCTACTCTTTTTTAGAAGTGCCGTGGGATCTTCAATGTCCACCTGAACAACCTCCAGGACAGACATACGGGACCTCAGTTTAACATCTCATCCAAAATATGGCACCTCAGGAGTGCAACACCTCCTCGTGCTGCACTACAATATCAGTGCTGGGATTTAACCAAAGTTCCAGATGTGGGGATGGAACCCAAAACTTCTGATCTTTCAGCCTCAGAGGGGAGTGTACAACCTGCTAAGCCACTGACACTGCATGTAAGTACTACACTGCATATAAGTCATGTAAGAATTCCACTAAGAAGGAGGCCTTTGCAGCTCCCAGATATCCTGCATTGGTAAATATTGTTCCCTTCATGATCCAAGTCCCCTCATTTCTCCTCAAGCTGCTTTTACTTTTTATATGATGTAAGTGAACTAGCATTCAGTCTTTCCTAGTAGCCAGAGAGGACATGTTTCTCATTTTCAGGGACCTGAACTTCCACTTTACCTAGATCACCATGGAACTCCTGTTGCAATGCCCAGCCCTCCTGAATGATCATGTCCAATCTTATGTCAGATGCAGTTGAGGGAGCGGTTATGGCAGTTATAGGCAACACGCCGGAGGCCTGGGAAACCTCTCTATCACTGTGTCTGGTGAGAACCCTTGACATGGCTTCTCAGCTTCTGGCTGTATCCTCTGGGACCTCCATATTCTTTATATGAAGGTGACCATACCTTCTCGTCCTAGCCTCCTTTTGCAGCTTAGTTTAAAAGCCCTTCCCTTAGCGTAAGCAAGTTAACACCAAAGAGTGAGCGATAGCCCCCCCTCTGGCCAGGTACAATGTCGCTGTATTGTGTAAAACTAAATGGTAATAAAACCCTACATACAAAAATAACCTTCCCTCCCTGAAATTATTTATTGTGTGTAATTCTGCATTTTTTTAAGCTGGAGCTGGGGAGGGGGGCTAGTTGTTGAAAAAGCCCACAGCAAGAAAAAAAGAGGATCATGGTAGCAACTGCTGTGGCTTTCCAACAGCTTTTCCTTCTTCTCTTAGAGATATTTATTCTGTGCAGTTTTTTTTTTGTACTAATGATACAAGGATACTTGATTAACAGTGATGATACCCAAAAAACAAACAGTTAAATGCCCAGGGGTACTGGGGTCACATCTACCTTGTACAGACCTATCAAAATCTGTTTTTGGATCCACTTTGGTACATTTCTGTATTCTTATTTATTTATTTATTTAAGAGATTTACCAGGAAGGCATGCTGAGCAGAGTACCGTTCGATTCCAGATGCGCCCTGGGATTTTTGGGTACAATGGGAACATGATACAATCAATAACACATACAGAGGAGCAATGGAAGAAAGCAAACATCATACATTTGGAGTAATATAACAGCATGTGTAACATACCCTAATGCGAGCGGATCAGATTGAGGGAAGGCAGAGTGTTGTACAGTATACAGTGTTTTACAATTGAGCAGGTCAAAAACAGTGGAGAGACCAGTCTTGATTCATACGCTGGGTGGGTACAGGAGAGAGGGGGGAGTTAGGTGGGGTAACAGGAGCAGGTGGACGAGAAGTGTGAATTGAGAAGGGCATTTAGTTGGGGAGTACTTGAGGAATGTCTTATAACGGTTGCCAAGGAATTCCATAGTTTGGGTAGCCTATAGCTGAAAGCAGCCTGTCCGGACCGAGTGGATCTATGTGGGATATGGAGGAGCCTGGCGTCGCTGTTACGGAGCGCATAGGATGGTGGGGTTAAGGCAGTTAAAGAGGCAGCCAGGTAGGATGGGAATGAATTTGACCAGAACTCTGCCGAGGTTCTAGCGCAGTGGCGTGATCTTCTGTTCTGTAATGAGGTGATGTTCAAAGATTGATAGAGGGCACAGTGGTGGGTGCTGGGAGGGCGATCCAGCAAAAAGCAACAGAAAGAGTTGAGGAGGGGGTCTAGCCTTGCTAGGGATGTTTGAGGGGCCGTACCATAGATAATATCACCATAGTCAAATATAGGGAGGATCATTTTTTTGACTATTTCTTGCCTGGTTGGCAGGGGTATGCAGTGTTTGTTTCGGTAGAGGGCACCCAACATGGGGTTCAGTTTTTTGTGCATAGCATCAATGTGTGCAGAGAAGTTTAGGTGTTGATCTGACCAGACACCTAGATAACGATAGGAGGTGCATGTCTCCAGTGGGGAGCTGTCCAGCGTGTAGAACTTGGGTGCGCGTGATAAGCCCGTCTTGAGTTTGGGCTGGGAGCCAAAGGTGAGGGAGACAGTTTTTTGAGTTTAGGACTAGTTGGTTTGAGGTAAGCCAACATTGGATGGAGTCAAAATCCTTTTGTAGACAGGCTGCCACCGCACTAGAGGATGGACCAGGCGAACAACACTGTATGCGTCCAGCGTGCATGTGGATGGCCGTGTTGGGCAGGCAGCTGGCAGGTCATTGAGAAATATAGAGAACAGTAGGGGTCGAGAACCGACCCTTGGGGACTCCGCTGGTGACTGGGAGAAGGGTGGATGAAACCGAGCCAATGCGGACAGATTGGTACCTGTTTGACAGGTACGAGTGTAACCAGTTATTTGCATTTGCCGACAGCCCAGTTCTAGCAAGTTTAGCCAGCAATAAGGGGTGGGAAACGGTATCAAAAGCTTTTGCCAGATCAATAAATATGGCAGCTGTTAAATCCCCTTTATCCATACCAGTGAGAATAGCGCCTGTGAGCGGAGGAGAGAGGTGGTGGTGGAGTGGTTTTCCTGAAACCGACCTAGTGCGGGTTAAGAAGTTTGTCGACTCAAGATAGTGGTGGAGTTGGGAAAGGACAAGACGTTCTTGAATTTTGGCCAGGATGGGGAGCAGGGATATAGGGCGGTAGTTGGAAGGTGAGGAGAGGTCCCCCCTTTGGGCAGTGGAATGACTGTGGCTTGTTTCCAATTTTTGGGGACTGTACCGAGTTTAAATGACAGATTGAAAAGCAGGGTAAGCGGGTGGGCTATGGCAGGTGCGGAGAGCCGGAGCATTTTAGAGTCGAGGCCAGAGGGGCATTTACCTTTGTCTGGGTTGAGAGACATTCTTCTGTAGCATATTTCTTCAACTGCAACACCCCCCTATGGGTGGGCCTTACTTTAAGTCACTCTTGACCACCTTGCCCTGCTAGTCCTGGCCCATTGGGTGCCTCCCGCATGCTCCTATTGGTCCCCAGTGTCAGAAACTAAGTAGGGGACTGGAGGAGCAAAGTAAATGTAAAACTGCCCATTCAGTGGTTCATGGACTGCTGCACAACTCAGTCTGCACACATTAGAGCTGGATACTGCTAGTGCGTTGGCTCACAGATCCTATAACATTATGGTGCTTGCATGTTTAAAGCCACTCTGGTGGCTCATGGTAGTTCCCCTTCATGTGCTCTGAGCCCTAGAACTCCAGAAACATAACTGGGGGTCCAGAGGCACACAGGGAAGGGCAAAAAAGAAATAAATCAGCACTACCATATAAAAGGGGAGCACTGTTTCTTTAAGAGCAGCCGAGGCTGCTTTATGAATGGAAAACCTGCCTGTTGCCTAGGGGGAAACACTGTGGTACTTGTGACAGACAGACGGGGGGGACTCTGCCATGCCCACTCTACCATAGGGAAGATAATGGACTGTGGGTCAGTTAGTTCATAAGTCTATTTGGTTTACCTGCAAAAAACTGCTAAAGTTGGGACTTTATTTAAACTGTTATGTAGCAGCCGGCTTTTGCAACCCTTGACCTTCAAGTGGCCAATCAGCAATCAAGGAGCCTTAAGGACTGCAGCTATGGCTCCTGGGAAGGGGGTATGGACAATATTATTGGCGCCTAAGCAGGCAACTAATTAGGTGTCATCTGGGCCTCATGCAGTCCATGCTCTCCAGCCAGCAAAGACTCACGTGATGCAACAGCTGTCAGTTTCCTTTTTTTTTGTCCAGTTTCCATTTAGCAGATTATAAAAATCGGCCACTAGAGGGACCTTAATTCTTTCATTTGCTTAACCAATCAGTTTGCAGGCACTAAATCCCAGCCTAGCTGGCCGACTTCTCAGAGCTTGCTGTGCCGCACCTGAATCTGCCTTTTGGCCACACTCCGAGCTCTGCTGGACTGATATTTTCTCCTGCCTGCCAACCCCCACCCCCGGCACTCTTAAATACACTTGCTCCCCCACCTGCCCTATGGTGCTGCTCTGTTATTAGCTATCCCAAGTTGGGGCTGAGCCTTAAAGGAGCTACAAACTTATCCTATAGCTGTTTCTTTTTTTTTTACTACCTTTCCAAGTACTCCTAGATACAGTGTATGAGTTAAAACATTCCTGCAACCCAGCTATTGCTATCATGCTTCCCACCTCATCTCTCATTTTTCTGTGCACCCTCTCCTATCTTCCCTCCTCCCCTCACCCACCATATGGGTGCTTCTTCCCTTTCCCCTCCTGCTTATTCAGCTCCCCTCCTTCAGCACCACCATCTTTCTCCCTTGTTGCCTACTTTAATCCCCCTCCCACTCTATCCTTTCACTTAATCTCATCTAGTTTCCTTCCAGTCCATATAAGTTGCAGATCACTCTAATTCGTTGCTCTAGTCATACACCCTTCGCCCTCAGTACCACCAAAGGTTGTAAACTGCCTGCTACTTTTTCTGTGCTCTTTTTCCTATTACTAATAGCAGGAGACACTGAAAGGGACCCTGGCACCCCTATGCCTCCACAACAACCCACCCACAAAGGCCTAAAGACCATGTACATAAATATTAGGAGTCTCCTCCCAAAATTGGACACTTTAAACTGCTGGATAGCCCAAAATATCCCTGACATCCTATACATCTCCAAAATCTGGCTTTCTGCCAAAATGCCAGACTCCTCAATCTCCATCACCGGCTATCAAATTCTAAGGGAGAACCATGGAAAAAGAGGAGAGGCGGTGGAGTAGCCATGATTATAAGGCAGCACCTCTCTTATTCGGTAATAAAAAAGGAATCCTGCCTAGGACCCCATGAACTAATACTAGCTAATTTCTCCCTTCCCCATACTCTCCCCACTTTCATCAGGGTAGTCTATACTTCCCCTCGGCTTGGTCAAGAGGCTCTAACAGCATGCATCTCTGTTTTCTTGCCAATGGCTCAATCTGGTGAACTAATTCTCCTAGGGGATCACAACTTTAACAGGCTGTCACCTTCATCTAAGACCACAACCTCCAAATTAGAATCCCTAAACCTCACTTAGCTGATCACAGAGCCTACCCGCTGCTACTCCCGATCATTTCATCACTCCTTCATTGATTGGGTCCTCTCTTCCCAACCTCACTGTATATCCTCAGCAGGTGTCCTTGACCCTGCCTTAAGTGACCACTGCATCCCTTATTGCATTAGAAAAACACATCTTCCCAAATCTGCCCCAAAGTGTACGGACACTCACCCACTAATCTCACGTGACACTAACTTCCTCCTACTGAACTTACACAGTGCCAACTAGGCACCAGTTTATTCTGCAACCACAGTCGATACTGCCCTAGCCCAGTTCATTAATATTTTCAACTGTGTCTGGGACTACCATGCCCTCTCCCTCAAAAGAGCCAGGGTCAAGAAGCGCCACCACCCATGGATTACTGCCCCATAACTGCCATGTGCAAAGCCCGAGACAAAGCCTAGTCTGCTTTTAAGTCCTCCCTAGCCCCAAGTTCAAAAAAAGTGTACAACACGGCCAGAAATGCTTGCACTAAGACCATTGATAAAGCTAAGGTGGATTACTTTAAACATTGTCTTAACACTGCACACACATCCTTTTTTTGGAATATTGCACATTCCATCACCAATCCACCTCCTCAGTCTACCACCCCTACCCTTAAACACAATGGAGTTGAAGTTGAAGTCATAGAGGCAACAAGTCTTTGTGTAAAACAAATAAAGAAAACAAAGCGGAGTAAAAAAAAAACCCACTATGGTTCTCAATAGAGGTGGCAGGGAAGGTTAAGGAGAAAAAGGCTGCATTCAAAAAGTATAAGGAATCACAGAGGGAGCACGACAGGGAACTGTATTAATTAAAGCAGAAAGAAGTAGGAAAGGCAGTCAGAATGGCAAAGGCACAAACCGAGGAAAAATAGCCAACTCGGTCAAAAGGGGATAAAACCTTTTATAGGTACATTAGGGAGCATAGAAAGGTTAAGGGAGGGATAGTGAAGATTAATAAAGGAGAGGGAGGTGGGCAGAGGAGACAGTGAAAAGCAGAGATACTGAATGAATACTTTTGCTCAGTATTCACAAAAGAAGATGAGGAGCAGTTACCTAAACCAGACAATAGAAGCACTCTGGGTAGGGGGGTTGATACCAGTCCATTCACAGAAGAAAGAGTCCTGAAAGAACTCCTAAAACTCAAGGTGGACAAAGCAATGGGGCCTGACGGGATTCACCCCAGAATCCTAAAAGAACTAAGGGGGACCTAGTGACACCACTGACCACACTTTTTAACAAATCATGGCAGGATGGGGTGGTACCTGAGGACTGGAGGAGGGCAGATGTGATTCCCTTTACAAAAGTGGGAGCAAGGCAGAAGCAGGAAACTACAGACCTGTAAGTTTGACCTCAGTGGTAGGGAAAATGATGGAATCACTTCTGAAAGAAAGAATTGTTGAGCACCTAGAGTACAGCGGGCACAGGACCCAAAGCAACATGGATTTACAGCAGGAAGGTCATGTCAGACTAATCTAATTGATTTCTTTGACTGGGTGACCAAAGTAATAGACCAGGGAGGGCTGTGGATATGGCCTACCTAGACTTTAGCAAGGCATTTGACACAGTCCCGCACAAAAGATTAATAATTAAGTTAGCCAGCCTGGGAGTGGGTCCCAGGGTGGTAGCCTGGGTAGTTAACTGGCTGCACAACAGGACACAGAAGGTAATAGTGAATGGAACACATTCCGAAGAAAGGGGGGTTACTAGTGGAGTACCTCAGGGCTCAGTACTGGGTCCAATCCTCTTTAACATCTTTATAAGTGACATTGCAGAGGGTCTGAGGAAAGGTATGCCTCTTTGCAGATGACACAAAGATCTGTAACAGAGTTGATACACAAGAGGGTAGAAAAGATGAGAAGGGACTTGGCAAGGTTGGAGGAATGGTCAGACATATGGCAACTTAGATTCAATGCAAAGAAGTGCAAGTAATGCACCTGGGAAACAAAAACCCAGGAGAAGAGTACACAATAGCAGGGGAGGTACTAACAACAACAAAAATGGAAAGGGACCTGGGAGTAGTCATATCAGACGACCTAAAGGTGGGTTAGCAATGTGAGAAGTCAGTAAGGAGAGCCAGGGGGATACTGGGATGCATAGGAAGGGGCATCACAAGTAGAAAAATGGAAGTGATTATCCCTCTATACAGACAGTTGGTGAGACCCCATGTGGAGTACTGTGTGCAGTTTTGGAGACCTCATCTACGCAAGGACATAGACAGGATGGAAGCAGTCCAGAGGAGGGCAACTAAAATGGTGCAGGGTCTACATCAGAAACCATATGAAGAGAGACTGAGAGAGCTTAATATGTATACCCTTGATGAAAGGAGGGACAGGGGGGACATGATAGAAATGTTCAAGTACCTCAAGGGAATCAACAAAGTCCAGGAGGGTAGCATCTTTCAGAAAAAGAGATGTGTAAGAACAAGGGGGCACAGTTTAAAGATAGAGGGGGGACAGCTCAGGAGTAATGTGAGGAAATTCTTTTTCATGGAGAGAGTGGTGGATACATGGAACAGCCTTCCTGAGGAGGTCATTGGGTCTAAAACAGTGGGGGAATTCAAACATGCTTGGGACAGACACAAAGCAATTATAGTGCGGGGTTGCAGGAAGCAGGCTGTTGGTTAACTAGAATCTGCAGCTTATCCAGTAGGTAGAGAAATGGGCAGACTGGGTGGGCCAAGTGGTCCTTTTCTGCCATCAAAGTCTATGTTTCTAAGTTACGAACCGCATTCAGGTTGCAGACACCCTTAACTCCTTCTTCACCACCTGTGTCTCTAATGATCCAATCGCATCTACTACACTGCCTGCCTCCAAACCTTCCCCACATCACATGCCTAGGCACAACTTCCTCCTAGCCCCTTCTTCCACCAACGAAATACTGCTCACCCTCCCATCCCTCAACACATCAAAATCCAGTCCAGATGGTCTACATCCTAGCCTCCTATGCCTTTCCGCTCCTGCCATCCCACTCCCTCTTACCTTCATTATTAACAAGTCCTTCTCCTCATGTGTTGTTCCAAAAGCCTTGAAATCTACATGCGTCATCCCTCTCCACAAAGGAGGTGACCCCACCTTACCCAGAAACTACCACCCAGTCTCCCTCCTCCGGCAAAACTTCAAGAACATTTTGCGCAATTCAGGCTGACTGAATTCCTCTCTGCCATCAACTTTCTATCCCTCTGCCAGTCAGGTTTCAGCAAAAACATTCTACCATATCCTCCCTCCCTCCCTTCTTCATGTCACAGATCACATTCAATCTGCTGCTAATAAATGCCACCTCACTGCTGCAGTCTTCATCGACCTAGCAAAATCATTTGACTCGCTATCCCACCCTCTTCTCCTGGATACTCTAGAGGATGCTGGGCTTGCCCCTCCTACCATACAATGGTTCAAGTCTTATCTCACCAACAGACACCAATCAGTAAAAATTGCAAACTTCTCCTCTCCCTCCCTATCCTACCTGAAGTTCCTCAAGGCTCAATACTCGGCCCCATCCTATCTTCCATATTTATAAACAATCTCCCATCTGCCTGTTCCTCATCCCTCATACACATGTATGCAGATTATACCATTCTGTACACCTCTAGCCCTGACCCAGTCACTATCTACTCTGTGCTGTAACACGACTTCCACTCAGTTCAGTCCCAGTTCCAATGAAAACAACTCGAGCTTAGCACTTTCAAAACAGTCTCTATGACTTTTGATACCAGACAAAGATTAGCCAAAGCTATCAGTGTGCCTCAAATCACCTCTCTCAATGCACCCCTCTAAAGATCGTCCCCCCCATACAAGTATCTAGGAGTCTGGCTGGACCCACAGTTAAATGTCACTATCCACATTGATTACATGGCCATTAAACTCCACCCTAAGCTTGGTATACTATACTGTAACAAAGACTCTTCCTCTCACTGTATGTAGGGAACTTCTAGCAAAAATGATTATGCCAGTCTTTGATTACACTAACATTGTTTACTGCAGTGCACCCTCTACATCACTCAATCGACTTAGTTCCCTCTACCATGCCTTCTGTCATTTCACCTCCAACTCTCCATACAGATCCCACCACTATTCTCTATTATCCTCTCTAAACCTTCCCCTGCTCACACACAGGCGTCTCATCCACTCTATATTCTTCATTTCCAAATTCTGGTTCACTTTACTCCCCACATACATCTCTTCCCTCTTCACCCCTACCCCAGCCTCAACACACCCCCTACATTCTAGGAACTGATGCTCTTTCTCACTCCCTACTCCATCCTCGAACCTGGGCAAATCTGCTTTCCACTATCATCTCCCCTCTCTGTGGAACACTCAGTCTCCTCTCTTATGCAACTCTTCCTCTCACTCTGTCAAACTGCTGCTCGGTCTCCTACCTTTCCTACTTGCTCCTATAACACCTCTTAGCATGTCTGTCCCCTGTTGTAACAACACTGATTTTGAGTTACTCCGTACCATGTACAGTTGTTTCATTGCACTTGAAATGATTGGCCCTTGTTGTAACTACTCCGATCTGTGATGCTCCATTCTATGCACAGTTGTGTCTCTGCGTAGCCTGTTTTGCTGTGCTGTATTCATTGAAATTATTTTATTATTCTTACTATTGTCATTTTGTATTGAATGCCTTATACTACATACTGTGATTCCCATGCTCCGTCCCCTGGGTTGCACCTGGAGATGAGCCTTGGCTCAGTGTTCCTTTCCCAGTCACCAAATGTTTAAAAAAAATGAATTCTACAGTTGTTGGACAGCTGTTTCAGACAGTGTGAAGCTGCCATTCTCTCTTCAGACTCCAGGGACAGTTAAAGCTCGTGGCAGTCTGGTTGAAGCTCTCAGTGAGACAGGAGGGCTTAGATTATGTCAGAGAATAAGTCTGGAAGTTGGCCTAAGGCTTCAACAGCCAAACTCTGGGTGACTTGCCAAAAAGCTTTCTATTATCTGGAAATACAGAGTGTGTTTGAAGAGCTGTTTGCAACTGAAACCTTGCAGCATCTGAGAGCAACCTCAGCCAGTGAGGAGGGTGGACTGTCTGTATCCTGCCAAATGACTGAAGGTTGTCTGGATTAAGCAATCAGATGCCAAAGACATTAGCAGGATTCCCATAGTCTGGCAAATTCAGTTTGAAGTGAAGAAGCTGTCTGTGGTTTGAACCTGCAGCTCTGGAACTGCCTGAGAGACTGTCTGCTACCCTTTATTTTTTTTTAATTCATTGAATCTTGCAAGTAAGACCTTTGAGCCAGGTGCTCTTTTACAAAGGCTCCATGTCAACAAGGAATTATACAGAGGAGGGAATAACAGGCATGAGTACACTGGATACAAATAAGCAGGCTGGATGAGGTACAATAAACCCAGGAGACATCTGAAAATAAACCTAGTAAATACAACACATAAACAATACTGATATTAAGTGCTAGGGTTAAAAATGCATAACAATACTGATATTAAGTGCTAGGGTTAAAAATACATAATAATACTGATATTAAGTGCTAGGGTTAAAAATACATAACAATACTGATATTAAGTGCTAGGGTTAAAAATACATAACAATACTGATATTAAGTGCTAGGGTTAAAAATACATAATAATACTGATATTAACTGCTAGGGTTAAAAAGGTAACCAGAAGTTTGTGGAGGGCAGGTGTACAGGCAGAGAAAGCAAGTTAGAAGCAAACTAGAATAGTGATGAGTTATGAGTCATAACAGGCCAATAGGTGAAGGAAGAAAAGAAGAAGAAAGAGCAGTCGAGGAGGTTGACTTTAGACAGGGGATAATAGCAGTGATTTTCCAGGTTATAGTGTGGGAAACATTGCAGATGGATGTAGACTCAGTGGTGACACAGAACAGCAGCCTGAGAGGGTGTTGTCATTAAAATGGCAGGACAGGTATAAGCAGAGGGCCATCAGGGTTAAGTGGGGCAGTCACAGCTGCTGCAGTTGGCCAGGTGCTGTTGAAGACAGTTTTTGAAAGGACCAATTTTGGGAGTAGATTGAAGGTGTGTGAGGAAGTTGTTAAGCAAGCTAAGTGCTCTGTACATAAATGCTTGTTGTCCTTGAGATATCCAGCATAAAGGTACCTGAAAAGTTAGGCTGGGCGCGCGTCTCCTGTAGCACATGTTAGTGTGGGCCCTGTTGAGGAGCTGCTGGGTAGATAGAGGGGTTCACCCTAAAGAGATCTTTTTGGCAGTAAGACAGATATGATAGGAGATTCTGCTCTGGAGATTGAGCTAACTGGACTGCGCGTATAGGTCACAGGTATGTGTGTCCCTACTAGCACCAGTAACTAACCTGCAGGCTTTGTTAAGAGTAATCCTTATCCTTCTGAGGGCAGTGGTGGTGGCAGCACCATGAAATACAATGTCATATTCAATGACAGACAATATGGAGCTACTCACTGCATGGCATAGTGCCTCTTGGGTCATACAGTGCTGATATCTATAAAGGAGGCCTAGCCTGATCTTAGCAGTTCTGGAGATGTTATCAATGTGTTCTTGATAGGAGAGAGTACTGTCTAGGGTGATGCCCAGGTACTTTAAACTAGTTACCTGTTCAAGCTGTGCACCAATATTGTTGGAAATGGGTAGCTGGGCTCTTTTAAACTTTTTAGTCCCAGTGAAGACCATCACATTGGTCTTTTTATAGTTCATAATTAATCTATGCTCAGCAAACCAAACTTCAATGGAGGTAAAACTACATTGCAAGTCACTGGTAAGGGGTGTAGGACCTGGCTGGATGGTGTAAATCACAGCATCATCTGCATACAGGAGAAGGTTACAAGGGCAAGCTAGGGGAAGGGTACTGAGGTAGAGGCTAAATAGTAGGGGACCAAGAATTGATCGTTGTGGAACACCAGAATGCTCAGGGTGACTACTTCAGAATGAGTCTAAGATTTTTAAGCTTTGGGTTCTGCCACATAGTTAAGTTCTGAATGAATATAATATATTATATAAATATATATCCCCTACAAGGCGACCACAGTAGAGCACTTTATGGATATAGTCTGTGCAGGTGAAGAGGGCGGTGGCAGTGCTATGATCTTTCCTAAACACATGTGCTGAGGGCATTGAATGCCATGGACAGACAGATGTTCAGTTAGCTGTCCGCCCACTAAGCATTCAAGGGCTTTCGAGAGGGGTGGTAAAACTGAAATAGGATGGTAGTTGGCATGGTTTGCTCTGTCACCACTCTTGTGGATTGGAATCACAACTGCAGCTTTGCAGACAGAGGGAAATTGACCAAGGCATAGGAACAGATTCAGGATCCAGGTGAATGGGGCCAGGACTGCATCAATGGACAGGAGAAGCAGTTTGAGGTCAAGGGTGTCAGAGTTGTGCCTTGACTTATCAAGCACCTTCACAAGATGTTTCCTGGCAGCAAAAAGTGGAGACTGACCAGAAGTAGAACTGGAGAACGTTTGGAGGGGAGGTACTATCATGGGCAGCATCCTCAGCAGATGGCTCATCAAAGAAATTAGGGGGGAGAACTCCACTCAGGTCAGTGAATGAAGTATTGAAAATGTTAGCAATTTCACTTGGGTTTTGAACGGTGACTCCATTAAAGCTGAGTAAGGTGGGAGGGGACTAACTGGGCTTACCCGTAAGGTTTTTAATATTGTCCCAAAATGTTTTACATTATCCCAGGAGCTAACAAATATGCCTTGGTAGTATGCGGCCTTTGCCCACCGGATGGCCAAGATGCAAGTATTACTGGCAGCCTTATAGCATTGCCAGTCTCTAGGTTTGCCAGTGGCTTGTGCCACTTGCCAAAGGTGGTCACGAGTGGCCATAAGGTGCAGAAGAGAGGGTGTCATCCATGGGTTAGAGACAACGTTAACCTTCCATTTCCTGAAAGGGGAAAAAAAAGTCATAGACTGTGTTGAATAGGGTGATGAAGAGATTTAGTGCCTCGTCAACACTTTCATCAAGGAAGACTGGGGACCAATCACAACTGATGAGATATTCTTGGAACTGTTCCTGATGCCCTTTCCTGAGAAACTGCTGGTAAGATGTTTTGCATGGACATTTAGGGGACTTATTGGTCCAGAGACATGTGATTGGGGAGTGGTCACTCAGGGTGTCAGGCAACACTGTGGTATCTGTGATCCTCTCAGGGTGGTTAGAAAATATAAGGTTGATCAGTATGCTAGTACTGGTCCTACAGTTTATTCTAGTAGGAGTAGAGACCAACTGTGAGAGGTCGATGGCTGTGGTTGCATCCTTACAAGGGTTAGAGTCAGGGGACAACCAGTTGATGTTAAACTCCCCTAGTGCAATGACCTCCATGCCTTTAGGTAGACTGCAATAAATTCAAGAAACGAGTGGAATCCTTTGTGATTCTCCTTAGGTGGAATGTAGACTGAGAGGATATTAATTGACTTCCCTTTTTTACCCAAGGTAATTTTAACCCCTAGTGATTGAGCAGCATCCCTGGGAGCAGTGTAGGTAGAACCTGGCCTTGTATGGAGTCCAAGAGGTATAGGACACAGCCACCACCATGTTTACCAAGCCTATCAGTCCTGTATAAAGTGTAACCATTGAGGGAGACTGTTGAGTCTGGTACTTCAGGGGAGAGCCAGGTATCGACGATGGAGAGGACGTCAAGCCTGTGCTGCAGCACTCAGACTTGAGGTTGATCTAGCTTGGGCAGTAAGGTTACCACCTACTCGGTTTTTGACCAAATGGATTCGGTTTTCTAGGTCCAGATTCGGTCCTCCTGTTTTCACCATTGTAAATTCGGTTTTTGTGGTGGGTCAAGCAACATCTGTGAGATCCTCCACTAACTCCGTTTCATTTTCTTCTCATATGACAGTAAGCAATTGTCTGACATTTCAGTGTGATTGCTTGCTTGCTTGCTTGCAGTGCATGCTAATCAGGAAGTGACTTCAAGTGCAGGGCACATAAAGGAGCCAAATGTGTCCCTGTCTGCCAGTTGTCACCTCTAACTTCACACCAGCAAATTGGAAAGCTATTCCTGGGAAGGGTAAACAATACCACCTTAATTAACACCTTCATTTTTCTGAAACCTTTAGACATTCAGACAGGCACCACATTATTGTTGCCTCCTGTCCCAGTGTGGACTGTATAATCTGTGTTTCAGAAACCTTAACTGCTAATCCAGTTTTATTCAGAAGCAGTACTTTTTTAGCCATTTTGAATGCTCATATACAGTACCTGTAAAACAGATTCTGTTAACTCATTCACTATTTTACTTGCATGTTCAGGTTACAAACAAGTTCTGATGTTATGCAGACCTTTGTTAGTATACCAGTCAGTCTGAGATGTGTAAAGTAGGGCTATTAAAACCATTAGCAGCAAATCAACCTAATCCTTTGCAGGCTGCATAGCAAGTATGGTCTTTGACTACTGTGACAGGGAATACCTTTTATACCTTTAAATGCTCACAGATTTTTCTTTTAGATTCTGTCCTATATTATATTTGTTACCCGTTTTATTGTTAAATTACTACTCTAATATTTTATTCCATTTCTAGCAATACTACACCCCTCTCTCCTCAGTAGTTATTGCTGTCAATTTTCTTACTACCTGGATATTCCAGGAAGACCATTCCAGGCCTTTCAGATGAACAGTACAGAATAGTGTGGCTAATGTCATGCTAAACCACAGAAATGAGAAAAGGAAGAAAGAGAGAAAGCAGTAGCTGATGAGGTGAAAGGAACACAATCTAGATTTGATGGCACTACAAATTTAGATAATTTATCAAAACATTATTATTTTTTTTGCCAGGAGAGACACACTAAGCTGAAGCTTGTTTATGGGTGCAACCTGGGAGCACAAGAAAGTTAAGTGACTTGCTCAGGGTCACACAGTATGTAAGTGTGGGCTGTGGGATTCAAACCAAGGTCTCCAGGTTTGTAGCTCAGAGCCTTAAACCACTGCATTATACTGCCTCCATGCTACATATCATGCTACCTGCTATGTAGGACTGACATGGAAAAAATAGGATATTTAACAGCATAGAATAGTTTCTACCTCTTTTAAAAACGTCTCTGACATTACAAATAACTTTTGAGTAGGAGCAATGGGAGGGACAGCAGCACACTTCAAAATGGCAGAAGATTAAAGATTAAGGTAATTACATCTCATCCACCATTACTGGTATAGTTTGTTTATTTATTTATTTATTAAAAGAGTTTTACCAGAAAAGGCACCCGATCCAAAAGAGCCAGTTATCAGAGGTGTCCTTGTAGTCACTTGGTGTGTGAGCTAAGCTGTGTACACAGGATGCAAAGTCCCCTGAGCCCCCTCTCTAACCCCACCCAATATGAACACGCTGAAATGTAAAATATTTAAATCTAAATCAAACAAACCAAAAATAATAATCATGATGTAATTTAAATAAGTTGTACACAATGCAATATCAGCAGCAATTCTGAATAAATCAAGTGAATCAGAGTCCAAGTGATGCCCTCATAAGTCATAAAAGGGGTGAGGTTAGTGGTGGAGTTTGGGGGTGTGGTTTAGTATTTGGTTTTCATCTCATCCAAAGGTGGCAACCCTACTGGGCAGGAGGCTTGGAATGTTAATGGAGGTGAGTTTAAGACCCATGGGGCTACTGCTGCTACCAAATGGTTGTTGCAAGGGCCCTGGGTTAGGGTGCATGTTGCCTGCCAACAGCAGTAGTAACAGGAGCTGTCTAACCAGGATGTATTTGAGGAGTTTACATTTGGGCTTGAGCAGGTGTTTGGTGGGTTTAGAGATGATTGCAGTGGTCATTAGAGAGGAGAGATGGAGGGACAGATAATATGCCTGGTGGAAGGGCCAGCAGTTAAAGTAAGAAATAAACTTTACTGGCTTGAGGGACAAGACAGGTAGACTGGTCACAATGCCAGACGCTGCAGAAACTGGGAATGCTGGAGACAGGTCTACAGTGGGTATAGAAGTGTTGTTTGAGGAGAGTAGCAAAATTAGTGTTAGGAAAGCACTAAGGAGAAAGCAGCAATAAAGTGCCATAATTTGTCCATGGTCTGTTCCAAATGTGAGGTAATAATAATAAATTTTATTTCTAAAGCACCTTTCAGATTTTCAAGGCGCTGTACAAAACACATATTACAGATCAAACATTGTAATTCAATATAAAACACAGATAAAACTACAGTCTCATCAGCAACTTGAACATAGTCAATACTATAAGAAAGCAATTTGATAAAAATGAGTTTTTAAACCCCTCTTAAATTCCTCCATGGAGGTGCACTGCCGTAACCGACGGGTTAGAGAATTCCAAAGAGTGGGAGCAGCATAAGAAAAGGCTCTGCAACCAGATGAATTTAGACTCACTCTAGGAATCTCTAGCAACCCCTCGTCAGCCAAGTGGAGCAATCGGCCCAGGCAGTAAAGAGCTAAAAGATATTTCAGATAGGCTGGACCCTGATCATGTAGGTGATCAGCCACAGAACGGGAAGCCAGTGCAGATCGCGCAGCACCGGGGTAATGTGACAAGACCTGCTTGTCCCAGTGAAAACCCAGGCTTCCACGTTCTGCACTAGCTGAAGGTGGTGGATTTCGACCCCAGAAAGCCCAAAATACAGGGAGTTGCAGTATTCCAAACGTGAGGACACGAAGGTGTGGACCAGCATTGGTAACGTGTCAGACGGAACAAGGTGCTTCACTCTAGCGATATTCCTAAGGTGGTAAAAGGAAGTCTTGATGACTGCTGACACCTGTGACTGTAGTCTCAGCCTGTCATCCAAGATAACCCCTAGGTTATGCACCCGTTCGGAGGTCGGAAGTGACACTCCCCCAAGAAATATTCCTGAGGGTGCACCAACGGCGACCCCTCTATCCGACAGCCCGGATCCACTACCAGAACCTCTGTCTTTTCTGAGTTCAACTTCAGCCAACTAGAATCCATCCAATCCTGGATTTCTTTCAGACAGTTGTTAAACACCAAGAGAGCTCCATCCTGGTCAGGAGCGAAAGACAGGTATAGCTGGGTATCATCTACATAGCAATGAAACCTCAGCTCATACCGTCTTATAATGTCTCCGAGGTGCAGCATATACACCGCAAATAACATGGGAGATAGCACAGAACCCTGAGGCACCCTACACAACAAAGAATTTGGGCCACAGGAAAAAGGCCCCAACACAACTCTTTGTGATCTCCCAGTGAGGAATGAGGTGAACCATCGAAGGATGATTTCCGATATTCCACAAATATGCCTCAGGTGTGCTAACACCACTACGTGATCCACGGTGTCAAAAGCTGATGAGAAATCAAGAAGAACTAGAATAGAACGTCTCTTCTGGTCTCTCGCCCTCAGGAGATCATTAAGCACCCGAACCAGTGCAGTCTCAGTGCTATGTCTTTTATGAAAACCGGATTGGAAGGGTTCATAGATGTCATGGATGGTTAAATGGTTCTCCAATTGGACCGCTACTACCTTCTCAATCACCTTCCCAATAGAGGGTAGGTTTGAGATGGGTCTGTAGTTAGTGAAACAGTCCGGGTCCAAGGTAGCTTTTTTCAAGAGGGGTGTCACCACCGCCTCTTTCAGGGAGCTAGGAAACACACCAGATTCCAGAGAGCACTATTTGCACAAGGATTGGACCGATGGTGTCACAACAACCCAGTATTAGGGAAGTGGGTCCAGGATCTAAACTACAGCTCGTAGGGCACACACCATGGATAATCCTCATGACATCTGTGAAATCAGGTCTGCCGAAGGAACACCAAGAAAACTGAGGTACCGTGAACTCATGTTGTTCAACAGCATCCCCCTTAGAGGTCACTGGATGCAGATCTGCCCTGATGTCAGCCACCTTATTAGCGAAGAAACGAGCGAGCTCCTCGCACTCTAATTGCAAAAAAGCTTTCCAAACTTGTAGGCAAGCTGGGTTGCACAGCCTGTCTACAGTTCAAAAAAGCTGAGCCGGTCGATTCCTGGCAGCTGCAATTACCCTGGACAGGAATTCTGCCTTCTTATGGGAGACTACAGATTGATAGACAGAATAATGGTCTATCAACCTAAGGCAGTCAGCATCAAGGGCGGATCTGCACCAGCAGAGTTCTAATCTTTGCCCATCTCCGCATTTCCCTTAACGTCCCATCAGACCAGGGTGCCTTGGGACAAAGGGAAAGGGGGCATACACAAACAGGAGCAATAGTATCCAGAGCCAATGCAACAGTCCTGTTATAGGCTGTCACCAAGGTCTCTGGACTACTGCTCGCCAACCCGGGGGACAAGAGGTCAAGGACTGCTGCAAGGCCTTGGGGAGTAATGTCCCGTAAAAGGCAGTATCTCGCCATCTCAACAGGGGTAGGCCTTCTCAGGGGGATACTAAAAATGAACCTCATGGTGTAGTGGTCTGACCAAATGACTGGTTCCACCCCCAAATTGGAAACATCAATCCCCAGGAGAAAGACTAAGTCCAGAGAGTGTCCAGATTTGTGAGTAGCAGTGGAAACCACCTGTGTAAAGCCCAAAGAAATCATTAACTGGAGGAAGTGACTACCAAATTGTGAGAGTTCATTGTCGACCCAGGCGTTGAAGTCACCCAGAACCATCAATCTAGGTGATTCAAATGACATGTCAACAATGAAGTCTGCCACTTCCTGTAAGAACCGTTTCCCATCTCCTGGTGGATGGTAGATGAGTACGATTGGAACGCCAACACCCGCTACCATTGTGCACTCAAAGGACTCAGCCTACCCCACTACCACACTTGTGAGGCCCAATTCTGTCTTAAAACAGACTGCAACCCCCCCACCCCTGCGGTCCAATCTCGGGCGGTGTATCACCGAGTACCAGGCCAGAGTCATGGCTTCCAACGTGGGGCCTGGATTTTCATCCAGCCAGGTCTTGGTGATGCAAGCTAAGTCCACCGAACCAAGATCAGCAATAATGCCAGTCTTGTTTCTGACGGACCTAGCATTGTATAACACCGCCCAAGTTGAATGAACCTCGGAGGCTGTCAAGCCCATCTGCCTACTAAATTCCGCAGTGCCTTTGGGTATGGGCACCAGACATGGCGAACCACGATCTGGGTTCCATTTCACCCCAGGGCACCTTCTAGATCTAACTACCCTGACACAACGGCCCCCCTCGTCCATCCTCCCTAGTTCACAGCCCCCCACCCTCCTCCCTCTCTTTCGAGCAATTCCCAATGCTCTGCAACATTAGTATGTATCATAACGGAGAGGGGGAGGATAAAAAGGACGGAGGGCATGAAGGTAGGCATCGACCATGTACAGTATCTTACCATGTGTGTGTGGGGGGGGGGCTATGTCAGAAGGCTGCAAAGGGGCTATATGCTGTCATAATTAGGATAAGAATCTCAAGAGCCTAGCATACAGTTTTACACCCAAGATAGTGTAGTGGTCAGGGTATTCACTTCCGGTGCAGAGAGTCACAGGTTCAAATCCAGGCAGGACAGAATGTGGACGTATCAAGGAATACTACCAAAAATGGGGTAGCCAGGAAGGTAAATGGCCATACAAGAGGAAAAAAGAGGCTAGAGAGAGTCCTGGGAGGTGAGCCAGACATGTGTCTCGGGGTACTCATGTCTGCTAGTTGCAAAGAATAAGCGACTGTGTGATTCTTGAGCTCCACGACAGAAGCCACTGCCAGCAAGGATGGTCTGGGGAAATCAGCCCGGTAGTGCTACTGTCAGGTATTGTCCACTGTCTGCCCTGGGGAGTTAGATGCCTAGATGCATACCTCTCAACTGTCCCTGATTTTCAGGGATGTCCCAATTTTGCCTCAGAAATATCTCTTGTCCCTCCTAAATTTGGCATTTCTGTCACTGAAGAGTAGGGATTTGAATTACAAAATAATGCCAGTCATTGATGTTACAGTCTAATTCTCATTAAGAAAATGCTAGTCACACTAAGAAGCTTGTTGTACATAGCTTCTGAAACTAATATTACAATTTTTTCAGATGTGTCCCTGATTTTGGTCATTTGTCCCTGATCATTTTAAGCCTTGTCCCTGATTTGTGATACGGGAGGATGAGAGGTATGCCTGGATGAATGGGGTAGGCATATGGCCCTGGTCCCCAGTACTGGCCTGTTCAAGCATTGGGCCCAGCCTGCAAATGCCCTGAAGGTGACAAGCTGCCAGTATCCTGTTCTGCAGCCTGAGACCCCCAACTCCAGTGGTCTCACCAGCTGTTACATCCAGACCCTGTGAAAAGTTTACAGAACCATGAGTAACCACAGGCCTGCCTGACTTGGGAGCGGAGTACAGTTCAAATGAATCTTGCTGTTTTATTTAAAAATGCACCGCCAGAAAACCAGCTGCAACACACAGGTCTGCACCTTTTCCTGGGTACCCAGACTAACTCTTGGGGGCACTGGTACCAGTGGGGAGGTAGGCTTACTGATGGGAGTTGTTGCTGGGAGGTTAGCATTGTTAATGTTGCTATTCATGGTTTTCCCAGTTCATCAAATACTCAAGCGGTCATTTATCTTTACATTTCCATCTCCCTTTTCCCTGTTAATAAATATTTCATTGTTAATGTTCAATATGGTCTGTGAGCATATTATTAGCTACAGTCTTTAACCCTTTCTGTACCATGGACTGATATCTGTCCAGAATTTGTATACGTTCTAATTCTATCGGCAGCCTAAGGGTTAACTGCATGTGTCCTAAAGTATTACAGTTTAAACTGGTATTCTATGTGTGGGGTGATTGTGAGGGTAGATGGGTAGGTACAGCATCCCAAGGGGTTGTACCAAACAGCTGATCCACTGTAATTTACTCTGGGTGGAGGCACCATGCTACTTATATTATAACTGGGAGAGACCCTCCCTTTTCCACCAGAAACAGAGCCCAGGCCCCTCAACCTGGTTTGAGCCCACCAGACAGGGGTAGTAACCATAAGTTACACAGTGACCCATTTACTTCTTGGAGACACTGCTGGGATCTCCTATTTACCTGTCATGCCCCACATGGAGGTTTCTGCTCATGAGGACAGTGCTGTGACCCCCAAACCCCGAAATTTTTCTGACACCATGGCCTGCAATAAACTTATTGATTGGTGTGAGGGTGAGGACCTAGACCCTCAAAAAGCCCTTCTGCTTCCTAGGAGTCTCCCCGCCCCCCAGGACAAAGTGTGAGAAAGAAGAGGTCTAGTGGTTACAGAGCTGCAGTTGACCTACAGTGAGGATTTGCAAGCAAGCAACTAAGCAAGCATCCTCCCAGGTGAAGCCTGACTCCCAGCCTGCAAGTAGCCAGGTTAGAAGATAATTCTAAGGGTATAAGTTGACAAGATGGAGCAGCCACTGTCATGCAGCAAACTGGTGAGATCTGGACATTTTCTACTACTCATTAACTGTCTCCTGTCCTACAGTTTTTAACCTAATTAACGGTACCTCAGGAAAAATCACAACAAACATTCCTGACCTCAGCTAGTCAGTTACAAAAGAGGGTGGTGGTCAGTCAGTTCCACAGTGGACATTTTCTGGTTTGTGTGTCCAACAGTTGTCACTGTTTCTCCTTCAGTCAAACTCAAAGTTCACTGAGTTATGTATTTCTTACTATAACTCAAATTGCCAAGAATATACGGTTTCAGTCAGAGTAACTCTCTCAGTGTAGCAATTGCAGTCTTGCAGTCCATTCAGCAGCACCAGGATAATAATAAAGTCATCATGGGTGGAGAGACGGATGATATGATGGCAAGTTCATCTGTGTTTCATCCACCAAAACAGAAGTGTAAGCATTCCACTTCTTATAGTCGTGGATGGGAACAACTAAAATAATTTACAGATTGGTTGTGGCCTACAGAAGGTGATCCATATTCTGTCAATTGCATCTTATGCCACACCAAAATCTTAGTGAGACATGAAGGAAAATTGGCCTGTGACATTCATGAAAAGACCCAGAAACATCAGAAGAATGTGTACTGTAAACGCAAAAATCAGTCTGTTGCAGCTTTTATGATATGAAGAGATTCTTCAGAAAAAGACAAAGTTGCTATAGCAGAGCTAACATCTGTATTCCGCAGAGTCTGTTGTGGGCACAGCTACCTTTCCACTGACTGTGGAAATAAGGTCAGTGCAAGAATTTTTAATGACTCAGATCGCTTTGAAAATGTTATGTGGCAGAACTAAAAGTGAGGCTCTATTACAAAATGTTTTAATAATAATAAATTTATTTTTAAGGTGCCTTTCAAAATATCAAGGCGCCTAACAAATTTTAAAACACATCAATTATCCAAGTCATAAAGTAATAAACCAGATACTGTAAAACTTTACAAAGTTAACCTTCACCAAAAGCCTGAGCCCACAGATATGTTTTTAGGGATTAACTCCCTCCACGGTTGTGCACTCCAGTAATCGGCATGATAGAGAACTCCACAGGGTCGGGGCCGTGTACACAAATGCACGGGCCCCAGAAGTTTTCAGGCAAACCCTCGGGATCTCTAGCAACCCCTCATTGACTAAGCGAATCAATCGTCCAGGGCAGTAGGGGACCAGAAGCTCTTTCAGGTAATCCGGGCCGAGTCATGTAGGGCTTTAAAAGTAAAATGACCAACTTTAAAGGTGATCCACCACTGTACTGGCAGCCAGTGCAGTCCGCACAGCACCGGTGTAATATGACAGTATCTAGACGTTCCCATCAAAAGTCCGGCCGCAGCATTCTGCACTAGCTGCAAGCAATGGATTTCCACCCCAGGTAGCTCTAGGTAGAGGGAGTTGCAGTAATCCAGGCACAAGGACACAAAGGCGTGAACCAGCGTAGGAAGATCATCGGATGGAACAAGCTGTTTAACCCTGGAGATATTCCTCAGATGGTAAAAAGAGGTTTTCACAATGGCTGACACCTGCGAATGCAGAGTCAGCCCCTTGTCAAAATTAACCCCCAGGTTTCACACCCATTCAGAGGACGGGAATGAAACGCCCCCAAGAAAAAGCTAAGAGGGCGAACCCACCCGCGACTCCCCTATCCGGCCTACCAAATCCCCAACAACCCCTCAGTCTTATCAGAGTTTAACTTTAGCCAGCTGGAATCCGTCCACTCCTGGATTTCTGTGAGACAGCTGTTAAAAGCTGACAGAGCTTTATCTTGGTCAGGTGCAAAAGATAGGTAGAGCTGGGTATCACCGGCATAGCAATGAAACGTCAGAGCATACCTTCTTACAATGTCTCCGAGGGGCAGCATGTACACTGCAAACAACATGGGGGACAACACTGAGCCTTGAGGGACCGCACAAGACAGAGATAACTGGGTCCGAGGAATAAACCCCAACACCACTCACTGAGTTCTTCCAGTGAGGAAAGATGAAAACCACCTGAGGACTGTCCCCAACAGTCTGCAGATGAACCTTGGGTGATCAACTAGCACCCCATGGTCCACAGTGTCAAATGCAGATAAGAGATCAAGAAGAACCAAGATGGAATGGTTTTTCCAGTCTCTAGCCATCAGGTGATCATTAAGCACCAGAGCCAACGCTGTCTTAGTACTATGTCTCTTTTGAAATCCGGACTGGAGGGATTCATAGATGTCATGGACGGTCAAATGGTTTTCCAGCTGCATAGCCACTACTTTCTCAACAACCTTCCCTAAAAAGGGAAGGTTAGAGATTGGTCTGTAGTGTGCACAGCAGTCTGGATCCAAAGAAGCTTTCTTTAAGAGTGGTGTTACCATCGCTTCCTTCAGGGAGCCAGGAAACTCACCTGTTTCCTAGAAGCACCAGACTATCCATGCTAGGACCAGACCAACAGAATCAAGACAACCCAAAATCAGGGAAGTTGGTCCAGGATCCAAACTACAGCATGTAGGGCGAGCACCTTGGACAATCCGCATGACCTCCATGAACTACCGTTGGTCAAAGGTACTCCAGGAAGGCTGAGGAGGTTGCGGCCTCAGCCCGATTCACAGCATCACCCATAGAGTGTGCCGGCTGGAGTACCGCCCTGATGGCGGCCACCTTAGCCGCAAAGAATCGAGCAAGGTCATCGCACTCTATTTGCAAAAAGGCTTTTCGAACTTGTAGACAGACTGGGTTGCACAGTCTATCTACCATTCGAAAAAGCTGAGCTGGTTGATTCTGAGCAGCCACAATCTCCCTGGATAGGAACTCTGCCTTCTTACGGATGACTGCAGATTGATAGACTTGATAATGATGCATTAATCTAAGGCGGTCGGCATCAAGGGCGGATTTCCACCAGCAATGCTCCAACCTTCGTCCTAGTCACCGCATCTCCCTCAAGGTCCCATCAAACCATGGGGACTGAGAGCAAAGGGAGAGAGGGCGAACACGGACTGGAGCAATGACATCCAGGGCCACTGAAATGGTCGAGTTATAGGCCACCACGAGGGTCTCTGGGTCACTGCTTGCCACTGGGAGGGACGATAGGTCAAGTACCGCCACCAGGCTTTCAGAAGTTACATCTCATAAAGGGCGATACATGACCATCTCCACAGGGGCAGGCCTACGGAGGGGGGCACTAAAACTAAACCCCATGGTGTAATTACTGGACCATCCAACTGGTTCCACCCCCAAATCAGAGACCTCGATCACTAGGAGGAAGACTAAGTCAAGAGAGGGACCATGTTTGTGGGTAGCAGTGGTAACTATCTGTGCAGGTATAGAGAGGTCATCAACTGGAGGAAGTGTTGTCCAGACTGAGAGAGTTCATCATCGACCCAGGCACTGAAGTCATCCAGGACCATCAGCCTGGTTGACTCAAATGCCATGTCAACGATGAAGTCCACACCTTCCTGAAGGAACCACTTGTCATCGCTGGCTGGACAGTAGATGAGGGTAATCCTACAACCTACACCTGCTACCATGGTACACTCAAATGACTCAGCCTCCTCAACTGGGACATTAGTGAGATTTAGTTCGGTCTTGAAACAGACCCCCCCCCCGCGATCCAATCTCGGGCAGTGAATCATCGCGTATCCAGCTGGAGTTAAGGCCTCCAAAATGGGGCCAGAGTTCTCATCCAGCCAGGTATCGGTGATGCAAGTCAGGTCCACCATTCTAACAAGATCGGCAATAATTGCAGTCTTGTTTTTAGTGGACCTGGCATTGCATAGCACCGCCCGAGTTGAATGAACCTCCCGGGCCGCCTGAACCACCTGCCCACCAAAATTGGTGGCACCCTTGGGTATGGAAACCAGACATGGTGGACCACGATCCTGGTTCCATTTTGCCCCAGGGTGTCTTCTGGATCCTATAACCCCGATACAATGGCTCCGCTCATTTACCCTCCACTGTTTGCAGCCCCCTCTCCTCCTCCCCCCTGTAAGCAATGCCCAGCACCCTACAGTGCTGGTAAGTTGTAGACTGCAAAGATGGGAGAAAAAGGGACAGAGGGTGTGAAGAGCAGAGGGTGAATGGCGCACAACCGTGGGGGCAGGGCTTCAACACATTCTGGTGAAAGTATCAACCAACAGTCCCTCAACAAATATATTATCAACCTAAAACAGCATACAAAATGCCTAAAAGTGAAATAAAATTACACAAACCACTTAAAAAAAGAAATAGCCCTCAGAGATACAACCCCCATAAAATAAAAACTAACCATTCATAAAACAGAACAAATTAAAACAAAACAAAACTACAAAATAAATCAACAACATCCTCCACTTCCCAGGCCCTCCCACAGCCTCAGGAGATAAACAACACTTTTAGACTTTAAATCAGTCAAAATCAACAGATAAATGTCACTGTGATGGAAAAATCTAAGAATTTGGGGGAAAATTCAGTTTTCCAGGCCCCACTGAGTCTCTCACCACCAGGGGAGAGTGAAAGAACCTTCAGAAGCTCCCACCTCCTGAACAGACTAATGGAAATGTCTTGAAGATTTCATCCACAGATAAAAAGTAAATTCCAAACTTCAGGTACTCTCACCAACTGCGTTTTAAGAAGTGAACATATGGCACTCTCACTGCCAATCAAACAGATGGAATAGAAAACCAAACCCTAGTCAGAAAACCAGGGAAGGAAATCCAGCAGAGGCGTCTTCTGAAAGTGGATCACCCTGGGCTGGAAGTAAACCCCAAACATCTGTGGGCAGCTAGCGCTAGTCCACAGCAGCTAACATGGGTCCTCAAACAAACCCACTGACAAGTAGATCCCTCGGGGATCCCTAGACACCAGCAATCCCAACCACTAGCTCCCTAACAGATGAGGTGCAGACCCCCGCACCACTGTTAACCCTTGCCCAGCCTACCCAACAGATTGGGCTTAAAACACCCAACGCCAAATCAAGCCAGTCATTTACCGTCACTTAATCGATTTAAATTTGACAATCAGCTTCTTCTTTAGCAGAAAATCAATGTTATACTTCCCAGTCTTCTCCTGAATTATTGACCAACCTTGAACACTCCTCAGCTTCCCAGTAGGGTGTTCCCATTTCGATTCACCTCCAGCTCACTTAGGCATCCACTGATATAAACAGTCAGTCCCAATAGTAGGGGAAATAGCAAAACCAACCGCCAAAGATGTAAGCAGTTGCAGGGGCCAATTAAAAACAGCTCAAGTACACTTCAAATGTGTTCAACTAATTTCCCCAAACAAATCACCAGCACAAACAACATGGTGGTAATAAACAAGGGGCCATCAGCAAACAAAGTTCCAAGAAATAATCCAGGAATCCAACACACTGAGCAAAGAACTACTAGCGCGCTCAACCAATTTCTCGAATAGGTCACCACCGCAAAAAATAGCGTCCTTTAGTCAAGAACGTTTAGTGAGAGACTTGCAAAATTCCTACTATTTTGCTGTATGTTCAGATGCTTCAAATGCTGGCCACCGTAAATTGTTTCCATATACAGTTCAGTACTTCAGTAAGACGGATGGAGTAAGCTATGGATTGTTGGAATTTTATGAAGATCCTAAAGAATCCAGCCAAGCTATTTATGAACAAATTGTACAAATAACAGAAACAAAATGGCCTGGTACTCAGTCAAATTAGTGCATAGAGTCAGGAGTCAGGCGTGGTACCACAGGACTGGAGAACAACATATGTGGTGCCCCTTCACAAAAGCGGTCCCAAGGATGATCCAGAGAATTACAGACCAGTCAGTCTGACCTCCACTGTGGGCAAGCTCATGGAGACCATACTAAAGGAAAGGTTGGTGGCATATGTAAAGGAGCATGGTCTCCAGGATGAGAGGCAGCATGGGTTCATGGGGGGGGGGGGGAATATTGTGTCAAACAAATCTGATTGACTTCTTTGACTGTGTCACAAAGACGGTAGACATGGGCCAAGCAGTAGACATCCTCTATCTTGATTTCAGTAGGGCCTTTGACTCTGTGCCCCACAAAAGGTTGACCAGGAAGTTGGTGGATCTTAGAGTTGGGGAGAAGATGGCCAGATGGGTGGAAAACTGGCTGAGGGACATAACCCAGAGGGTGGTGGTGAGGGGAGAGTTATCTGGCACCAGAGATGTAACTAGTGGGGTCCCACAGGGCTCCATGCTGGGGCTGGTGTTGTTCAATGTCTTCATCAATGATATTGGGGATGGCATTAAATCAAAATGTGCCTATTCGCAGATGACACCAAGCTCTGTGGGAGAGTGGACACAGCTGAAGGGATACAGGACCTACAGGAAGATCTGGAAAAGCTGAGGAGGTGGTCCAGGATCTGGCAGCTTGGCTTTAATGCCAAGAAATGCAAAGTTATGCATATTGCAGCCAAGAATCCCAGGACAGAGTATTACCTGGGTGGAGTCCGAGTAGCTGCATCAGAGGAGGAGAAGGACCTGGGAGTGATGATCACTAGCGACCTGAAGCACTCCACACAGTGCAAGAAAGCAGCAGCAAAGGCAAACAAGATGCTGGGATGCATAGCTAGGGGGATCAGTAGTAAGAGAGAGGAGGTTATACTTCCCTTGTACAGGTCACTGGTAAGGCCGCATCTAGAGTATGGAGTTTAGTACTGGTGCCCACACCTCAAAAAGGACATTAACCTGCTGGAGAAGATACAGAGGAGGGCTACAAAGATGATAGCAGGTCAGCAGGGCAAGGCATACAAGGAGAGGTTGAGGGCACTGAACATGTACTCCCTGGAAGACAGGAGAGAGGGGGGACATGATTGGGACATTCAAGTACTTGAAAGGGATAAATAATGTTGATAAGAAAAGTCTCTTTAAGCTGAGTGGCAACCATATCACGAGGGGGCACAGTCTTAAGCTGGAGGGTGGGAGGTTTAGGAGGAATGTCAGGAAGCACTTCTTCACAGAAAGGGTGGTGGACACTTGGAATGCACTGCCGGAAGAGGTCATCTTGTTACAGACAGTGAGCAGCTTTAAGAAAGGCTGGGATAGGCATAGGGGAAGATAAGAATCATGGGTAGGGAGGATGGGAGGAGTGGGGAGGGAGGGCAGGGCTCATTAGCTCAAGCTGTGGACCCTGCAATATGAGCAGACTTGATAGACCAAATGGCCTTCTTCTGCTGGCTTTTTTGTATGTTCATATATGGTGCTGACAACGCATTGGTTAATTTTGGGTGTCACAATTCTGTTTTCCAGAAGCTGAACCTGCTTAACAAAGTACTAAAAACAACTAATAGAGTTTTCAGTGCTGCAGGATATGACATCGAATGCTTTGTGCCGAAAGTGTACAGTGAGTCTTCATGTTCAGCCAAAAAAGCTGAAACCCTGAGTTCTTTGAGTTCACATCAACAGAGTATAAAGAGCTACTGAGGCACGTACCTACATGCTGACTTTCCCTGCTGCCTGCTATCCAGCAGGTCTTGGAGTGTTGGCCTGCATTAAAATCATACTTTCTGTCCCTTGGAGAGCATGACTGTCCTCGCATTATATGGAAGTTTATGTGCAGAACTGGGGAAGTTGGAGATGGTGGAGAAGCCAATGTTACTGCTGCTGAATGTTTCTTATTCTTCTTGCATAACTTAATGCAGGATTTTTTTTTTTCAAACAACTTTATTTTCCAAAAGAGTAAATATACATATAATAAATTATGAATCAATCTTCAAAGACATACATTACTTAGACATAACTTACATATTAAAATAGCTTTTTTCGTAAGTTTCTTATGTCCTATATATGGGATATTAATACATTTCTAAACCTTCACCTAATATGATTATCTGTCAATCAACATACAACTGTTACATTTTCATCTATATTTATCTATCTACATATATATATATATATATACACACACACATATACACACATATATGATTCATCTTAATTATACAGTATTATTAATCTTTTGCCAGCCATATAAAGACGGGATCCCATGTGATTTCATATTTCCTTATTATTCCCAAATTCATATGACTAATCCATTCATTTAATGCCAGTTTAATTAAATGTTTGGCCCATTCTTCCAATGTAGGGGAATCTCTGTCTTTCCAATGGCTTAATACAAGTCTTTTAAAACCTTGGGCAGCTAACAGAAGCCATTTTTTTGAGTGAGCAGCAATATAAATCCCATGTGTTTCCTAGTATAAAAATTCCAGGCTCAAATGGAAGATCTAATCCTAGGACTTGTTTACAAACTGTCCATGTAACCACCCATGTGGGTTTAATTATCGGGCAGCTCCAAATCATGTGTAAAAGGTCAGCTTGTGCTTTCCCACATTTCCAGCATTTACTTTCAGCCATCAATCCCATCCTATGCAATTTTAAAGGAGTGAGGTACCAATCATGTAGAATCTTAAACGGAAATAATCAACCTTGCATATCTCTGCTCGTTTTATATGCATTAAACCATATTAATTTCTATGTTGTCTAAGATATATTGTAACCCATTCTGTCTTCCCATAGCCACTTAATGTTCCTGTTTAAGTCTAATCCCATATTCATATTTAGCTTATACATTTTATCTGCCCCCCTTTCCCTTTTAACATGGTAATCAAATTTGTTAATTCCTTAGAAGTGTAAAACCTATATTTTGCATCTAAAATACTCAACAATGCATGCCTAAGTTGTAAATATGTGTGGAATTCTGTATAGGGCAGTTTATACAGGCATCTTAGTTCTGTGAATGACCTGAGTACTCCGTTTGTTGGATTAATTATGTCTCTTAATATTTCAATTCCCAGGATCCTCCAATGCTCATTGACTAACACCTTCCCTCCTAAAGAGATATCAGGGTTTCTCCACAGGGGAGTATATTCTTTGGGAAATAAATGTAGCTGCATGTATCTACCGGACCATATAAGTGGCTTGGAAGTAGTATTTAGATATGGAGGTGATGTTATGTTTGGTGGTTTTAGGCCTAACAATAAATGATAAAGAGAATACGGTCTTATTAGAGTAGCTTCATACTGGGCCCATATTGGTAATTCTTTACCAGTTGTAAACCAATGACATACTTGCCTTAATAAAAAGGTCTGGTGGTAACATTTAAAGTCTGGGAGGCCCATCCCTCCATTTTGCAAAGTTTTTTTAAGTTTACCTAAACTAATTCTGGCTTTCTTCCCTTCCCATAAAAAATTCCTTATTATAGCATCTATTCGTTTGAACCAAGTCTGACTAATATTAATTGGAATATTCTGCAACAAATCTAAAATTTTGGGAGCAGTTATTTTTAACACATTTACTTTACCAGATATTGAGAGATTAAGCCTTCCCCATTTATCCAGACTTGTTTGTATCTCCTCCAGCAAAGGTTTCATGTTAATGGCCAATAAATTGTCCAACTTTTGTGGAATCTTAATACCCAAGTATGATATATCACCCCCCATTTAAAATTATATGTATTACAAAGTTTTGTAAGATCTTTTATATCACCTTTCAGTGGGAGTATTTCTGATTTGGACCAGTTTATTTCTAGACCAGAGATGAACTTAAAATCTTCCCAATAAAGTCATGGTAGGGCCTATTGATTTATGTGGGTTAGATAGTGTCAATAGCATATCATCCACATAAGCAACCACTTTGTGTTCCATCTTTTGAAAATGGATGCCTGATATAAGTTTATTCTGTCTAATATGGCTCAATAAAGGTTCTAAGGCTAGGATAAATAAAAGGGGTGAAATAGGGCAACCTTGTCTAGTGCCTCGACCTAATGTGAATTTAGGAGAAAGAATTTTGTTACTGCACAGTTTGGCAGTAGGCATCTGATATAATAAGGTGATTCTAGTGACAAATTGAGTTCCTAAATCATACGCCTGTAGGACCTCATGTAAGTAATGCCACTCTATAGAATCAAATGCCTTGTGTGCATCAAGGGACAATAAAATGGAACTATCTGGGATGTGAGAGGCTGCTCAAATTGTTGATATAATTCTCCTAACATTTTCAAAACCAGAACAACCCTTGATAAATCCTACTTGATCTCTGTGTATATATTGGACCAGGGTCTGTTGTAACCTAGTTGCAAGAACTTTAGCCCATATTTTGTAATCTATATTTAGCAATGAGACTGGATGGTAACTTGCAGGGTCTAATGGATCTTTCCCTTTCTTAAGCAGAACAGTTATAATAGCTTCTGACATTGTTGGAGGACTAGTACCTTTTTCCTCCATCTCCGTATAAACTCTCTGTAATACTGGTGTTAAATCATCTTTTAATAAAGAATATATTTCAGCAGGTATTTCATCTGAACCTGGTGCCTTGCCCTTTGAGAATTCAGTGATAGCATTCTTTATCTCACTTATTGTAATAGGTTTACCTAAGTTCTTTCTACGTGCATCTGAGATTTGCAGAAGTTTAGCCTTAGGTAGGAAAGCCTGTATATCATTAGAGCATTTTCTATACTTACTCGTATATAGGTTTTTATAAAATTCAACAAATACTCTATTTATATCCTTATTGTTAGGAAGTATTGAGTCAGACAGTTATCTTTTATACCCTGTATAAAATTCCTATTTTGTATCTGTTTGAGCCTATAAGCAAGTAATCTGCCTGCTTTTTCGCCAGACTCCCAATAGTTCTGTTGTGTATGAAATAGGGCGTATTCAGCTTTACCAGTGTGAATTTTATTTATTTCATAACGCAACAGAATTAATTTCTTAAGTAAGTTATTCTTAGGACCTTTTGCTTGCTTGTGCAATTGCTCCAATTCATGTAATTCTTTTTCTTTCTTTTGTAAGGTTTCTCTCTTCATTTTCTTCTTGTGAGAGGTGAAACTCAGATTTTTACCTCTAATATAGGTCTTACAGGCCTCCCAGACTGTGGATAAGTTTGTTTCCCCATTATCGTTGCTAGTAAAAAATTGCTTAGTTTCTTCACTTAACCAAGGTCCAAACTCTGCATCATTTAAGAGGGAACAGTTAAACCTCCAATGGAAAGCCTTATCTATGTTGGTGTCTAGATTTAACATAATTGATACAGGGGCATGATCAGAGATTATGACTGAACCAATGTCAGCTCTAACTAGGCTATTAACCAACTTGCTTGAGATCAGTAACATGTCTATCCTACTGTAAGATTTATGTCTATTAGAATAGAATGTATAATCTTTTCTATCTATTATCCTTCAGGCATCTGCAAGCCCCAAATCTGTCATTCTGTCCTTTAAGATCTTCCTAGCTTTTTTATTGGATTCCTGTAAACTCGGATTGCTTCTATCTAATACATGGTCTGACACCAAATTAAAGTCTCCCCCTAGAATAATGTGTACGCTATTAATTTTACTAAGTTCATCAAATAAATCTAGATAGAAGATGCTTGATTCACCATTGGGTGCGCATATATTACAAAAGTTTAGTTCTACACCATCAAAGGTCCCACTTAGTATTTGCCATCTACCAATCATGTCAGTCTCGTGAGAAGTTAAAGTTTGTCTTTTTGTTAATCAGAATAGCCGGGTTTTTTTTTTTTTACTCACTGAGTTATGAAATACCACCCCCACCCAAGATCTTTTAAGCTTCTCAGCTTCATCTGGAAGCAGATGTGTTTCTTGTATCGTGGCCACATCTAATTTAAGTTTGTTAAGTGAAGCAAGCACCTTTTTTCTTTTTATCGGAGAACCTAAACCTTTGACATTCCAAGAACCAATCTTATCATTAGCCTGTAAATCACTCATCATTTTCTATCCTATTGCCATGTAATGACTCTATATAACTAAAAAGTATGAGATATACTGTATCAATTGGACCAACAACTAGGAAACACTTTTTGGTAAATATGAAATACACAGTAGCAAAATTGAACTGTACATAGCAATAATCCATTAATATGATGTAATAGTGTAACAATGAACTAATTAGTACTAGATTACAAATAAGCTGACTCTTAAATAATGATACCTAACTAAACAATTCGTAACATTCCACATTATTGAATGAAGAATAATATGAACTAGAACAAACAAAAATAAGGTAAAACTAGATTGTACACCCCCCCATAACAGTTTCCCTATCTGACCTATCCAATTAGGCTCACAAGAATCATAAGCCGGGGTGTACCAATGGCACAGCTCTCCAGACCCTTGTCATGTACCTTTTGCTTTCCCATAAGATTTGGTTACACTAAATCCCGGCAGCTAGCATGCATATGGTTAAAAGTGCCAAACCCTTCCTAACAAAACAAAACAAAAAATATCCAGTGATGGTAACCATATCCACTCGTACTTTTAGTCGAACAGAGTGAGAAACAACCAAAATGTGAGTAGCAGCCAGAGACTCAATATCTGCCTTGTAAGATAGTGTTAGTTGAAAATTATAGAGAGATTCGATAGAGAAATAAAATAATTAGACTCATATCTAGATTGTATCCAATCTATATTTAATGAATTCAAGTAAATCAGCCAAGTATCAGCTGTCAGTATTTGAAGCATCTCAAAAAGATATGAAGCCTTTGTCGTCATTAGACCTTTAAGCTTCCCTTAGGAGATGAAGCAAAGAGGTGTTTGGCCCGTATGTTGCTCATTTAGCTATATTGCCAGCAGCCACCATTAGGCCTGCATAAACTCAAGGATCACCATTCTGCACATACTATTTAATCCTAGGTCTGCATTTCTGAGTCAGAATTTAACTAGCTCCAGAATATTTAAATATACTGGCACAAAAGGGGTGTGGGAGATGGTATACATTAATAACAATAAAAATATGGAATAACATAAGAGACCAAAAGTAAAGGGGTCTGTGAGCATAGCTGGTTCTTAGAGTTTAGATTAGAAAAGTTTCATAAAATTTAGAGAAGTTAGTACACAAAGAAAAGCAGAATATAAAGGCAATTACCATATACTGCTTCATTAAGATTATTTCACACTCTATACTTCCCAAGATGAGTCAATCCTATGCCAATCACATTGTCAATGCAATAATGTCTAAGGGTGTATTTTGATCTATAACCTAAAACAATTGTGACAGATACTAGTGAATGTTAAACAACCGACCATTAAAAATAATGACACCACACTATACCCAGTATTAATTGAAATTCCAGATCTCAGATAAAAAATAAATACAACTTTAGTTAGTTAGATTTATCTCATGCACATTTGCATCAGCGATATTCAAGAGGTCCAACCCATGTTAAACCAACAGGAATTCTCCTTGCCTTGCCTAGGGTAACAAGTAACAATGCTGCAAATGAGACACTGGATACACAAATAAGTGGCTTACCTGCCACAATCAGAACAGCCTTCCATTAGCTTTCAAGGAGAAACAAGCATCTCGGGATTTCAATACAGCAGATACTTTTTTCCCTTGTGGACCCTTGGAAATAAATGTTGAGCCCTTATGATGTTCTCTGTGTCTTTCCCTGACCAAGCCTTTACATTTCCTGCTGATGCCCTGCCATTCTTTCTTCTGCACTAGCTCCGGCAAGTTTCCTCCAATTTTTGGGCTGAGGCCCGTACTGAAAGAATTCTGTGCAGTTTTGGATTCTCTGGGGGTTGCCATAGATAGCAGAACATGATAGTTCCATCTCGGAACATCTGTTATTTTCAAAATGAATACTGTCGCCATAGTTCCCTTTTAGTCTGCTATTAATAAAATCCCAAGCAGATGATGTGTTTTTAAATGCATGGGTGCCCCCATTTACAGTAATTAGCAAAGGATAGTTTATCCTATATGGGATCCTCATCTGTTGTAAAACACCTATTTCTGTGTATGCTTTCCTTTGTGCAACAACTTCTGTAGAATAGTCTTGAAATATGAGGATCCTATGACTATTCTAAATTGGAGATCTTTTTTCTCTGGTTAGTTTTAGAATTTCCTCAACTGTGTATCTCAAAAAATATGGTATTACTTGCCTCGGAGGAGCCCCCCTGTTTGGGCTTAGGAGCTAAGGACCTGTGTGCTCTTTCTACTTCCAGCGGCCAACCCCAATTATAATGTAAAACATCTGGTATGAAGTCTTTAAAAAAAATAATCATAGTATGACCCTCAGCTCCTTCTGGTATTCCTATAAAGTGGAAATTATTTCTCTGACCCCTATTTTCCAGGTCATCAATTTTTTTGCCACATTAAGGAGATCTGTAAATGATAAAATTTTGTGTAATCATCCAACCTGGTGATAGTTTCTTCAACTGTAGCCACCCTACTTTCTGCTTCAGTTAATCTGTGGGCAAGACTTTCTAAAGTATTGTTTACAGAATTTACTGTAGTCTTAATACTGGATATTTTGGTTTTTATGATGTCTTGATTAAGTGTCATAACCTGAAGCATATTTTTATTTTGTGTCATCTCAACACCCTGAGTGTATGCCGAACTGTCTGCACGGCCTCCTGAAGTGCCATCTACATTTAAATTTGTGACATCCATAACTGCCAGTGTGACAGAAAAGGAACAGGTACCTGTAGCGATTGAACGGATCCACCGATTTCCGTGCTGTTTTCACCCAATTAAACTATAAATGTTTCAGAATCGTTTTCCGTATTCGTGTTTTGTTCCTACCTATTTTAAATTATAATTTTTTTCGGATATTTGCTGCCGGGATGTGCCATACCACAATTAAGCTGTCATTCGAACTGTGACTGGCCTCAATGCAGGAATCTGATGCAGCAATTTGGAAGCTAGAAAGTGAGAGTGCTACCATACTGGATGTACATTTGGTGATAAATCATCTCAGAACTCAACTGGAATCATGACATGCAGACAAGTTCTATGGTAACAAAGCTAGACAAGCACTGGCAAGACTTTCTGCTAGTGAGCAAGCGCAGTTCCGAAAACTTGTTGACAGCTTCTTTGGAAAAGCCATTCATTATTTGGACACCAATTATGATTTTTATGATCCAATGTTGTCTCTGGTTGTAACCAGCATACCTCAAGATCTGCCACCAGATAAAAAAATGGGTATATTTTTTTCTCAAGGAAACTCAAGCTACTGAATTACTGAAAGTGGTGTCCTTTGTTTTCTCAATTCCAGTCAGCAATGCGTTTGCAGAATGCATCTTTAGTCACATGCAAGATGTATGGTCAGATAAAAGGAACAAGTTGTCAGTTGCTCTGGTGAAGTCAGAACTTCAGGTCCATTTGAACTTTGGAAAACTATCATGCATTGAATTTAAAACATTTATTGTAGGTCAAAAATACTTTCTTCGTGCTGCCAGAAGAAATGAGAAATATAAATGGAAAATGGGGGTGGAAAGTAGGCCATTTAATTCATATATACATTGTTAAATAGGTAGCAGATTTAATTGTCTTTTTCCTTATTCTGTATACTATTTACAAACAAGTTGTCCATGTTCAAAAGATACTAACAGACACCATGTCTGTAGTACTACCAGGCTGTTTTGAAATACTGCATAGCTGAGTAAAGGGAAATATATTGAAAACAATGACCATTATGTTATTGCCTCAGGAAAAGCATGACTTACCACTGCCTTTTATTTTGTTCATGTCACATGCCTGAGAGCAACATTGTATTTAACATTTTATGATGTTCATGACAAAAACTGCATATGTGCCTTCACCTGCTCCAGTGTTACTGGGTCCCAAAAGGGGTATTTCTAAAATGGCCACATTTAATGATGGAAGGGATCATTTTTGGAGTGGCAGTCTGCAGATCCCTTCCTATTCCTTGTCTACATTGCTGCCTCACAATAGCACCTGTGACAGTTTACATGGTGAGCATGGGGAAGGCAGCACTCCATGTATTACTATAACAGTGAATTTTTATATCTGTTTTTTAAAACGTCAGGATACTGATTTGGATAAAACAAGACCAACGTTCAACTAATGTGGGTCTTGTTAGTTGAGTGGTGACCTTGATGTATCTGACTCGGAACTCTGAAGTATTATAAAAGAAATGGAAATGTCAGCCCTTATGGTAATCGATGGTGTGTGCCCACTGTGCTTTTCATATAAAAACATCACAAAACATTGTAGCTTGGGGGCGATACTGCACACAATGAAGTGGAAGGGTTCTGGAATCTGTGGTCTGCGGCTCAGCTAAATGGAGCAAAATTATGATCACTTCCATCATTAAATGTCGCAATTTTAAAATGCTCATTTTGGCCCCTATGACACCAGAGCAGGTAAGAAACATATAGGGTGGGATATTCAAAAGGGTTGCGCCAGCACAAGTCCGAAATTGTGCCATTCTGCGATATTCAGCAGGAGGCAGTTGTGCCACTGAAAACATGCTGAGCAACAGCGCAATGCTAATTAAGGCATGCGGAACCGAAGGGGGTGGAACCATGCATAAAGTGCGCAATGCGATATTCAAAGGCTTGTGCAATGCGCAACAGTGGATCAGGCGGAAGTTGTGCCATAGCGGAAATGAGCCAAAATAAAAAGGCCAAAGGAAGAGGCACAAGAACACTACAGGGAAGCCACATGAGGCAGGGAGACAGAGAAGGCCAGAGTGAGAAACAGTGCAGGCCAGGGAGAGCACAGGACAGAAGAGGGGCAAGGGAAGGTGTGTGGGGCCACAGAGTGCAGAGGCCAGTAGGTGTACCCGGTACAGTGGAGGTAGCAGTCAAGACAGCGGGGGTAACAGAGCAACAACAGCCGAGGGGGAACACAAGCCAGGGACATGGGACATGGACAGTGCCAGCTTCTACATGGAAGCAGTAATGAGGGGGGTGAGAAGGCATGCTGCAGGGGGACATGGCCGTGGAAGGGCTCGTCAGCTGTACGCCCCTAACAGGCAGTGCCGAGCCCGCATCAGCTTTGAGCTCTATTCAGATGTACAGATTGTGGGCCGGTACCACCTGAACAGGGCAATACTGAGGCGGCTCTGTGAGCTGTGCAGTGATGTGATGCAGGCACCCTCACGATGGAGTCAAGCTCTGTCAGTGGAGACAAAGGTAACAGCCTGCATGTGCTTGCTTGCCACGGGTACCTTCCAGAGACCAACACAGGCATAACACAGTCGGCCACGTCACGCATCCTCACCCAATTCCTCAGTGCACTGCTGCCACATGCTGCGGAGTACATCCATTTCCCCAGCACCGTGGCGGAGCGTACAGCAAACATACAGGAGTTCCACATGGTAGTACGTATGCCTGGTGTGCTAGGGGCGATAGACTGCACCCATGTGGCCATTCGCACGCCACCTGGTCCCGATGGGGCTTCCTATCAGAATTGGAAGGGATTTTCCAGTGTCAACTGCCAGGTGGTGTGTGATGCCAGTGGGCGCATCATCAATGTCTGTGCCATGCACCCTGGTGGAGCACACGATTCATTCATATGGTACCAATCAGCACTGTGCCATCAATTCGAGAGTGGGGACATCCCCACAGGACATCTAGTGGGTGAGTATGCATGTAGGATTGGCAAATCGGGGGCAAGAGTGGGTAAGCCACAGGTGCCATGGGTGTGGCACACAGGGTTAGGGGCAATATGAGCCTGAACAAGACACTAACCTCCACTATCTCCACACAGGTGACAGTGGATACCCACTCCGTCCCTGGCTGCTCACACCCTACCGGTGGCCCACGACCCCATCGCAGCAACGCTTCAATGAGGCACACGCCGCCACATGCAACATCACTGAGCGGGTGTTTGGGATGCTGAAGGCATGCTTCCGATGCCTAGACACCTCCGGCGGTGCCCTACAGTATAGCCCCTCAAAGGCCTGTGGGATATTCCTGGCCTGTTGTATCCTGCACAACATGGCCAAAGACTGTGGGATAGCCGTACAGGTCGAGGAGGGGGACAGCGATGGGGATACCAGTGACGCCGGTGATGATGGCGATGAGCAGTCCCCCCTTGGACGGCGTGACCCCCGACTGATCCGGCTGGCCCAGCTGCACCGGGACACCATCACAGAGGAGCACTTCGCCCAACACAGGTAAGTCATGGGGCCATGTGCAACCAACAGTGGCTAGGGCACAACCCACATACACACAGGGAAACACACCAGGGGTGCATGATGGCAAGGGAAGTGGCAGGGCACAGAAGCACACACATACAACCAGGGAGGGGTGAACAGTAACATGCCACATGGACACACACACACACACACACACACACACACACAACAGGCACAAAGTGCACAGGGTCAGGTGCACAACAGAGCCAGAACACAGACACTAAAACACACCGTCCACAGGCCACCACCTCCCACTTTACTGTCCATGTACATGTGTCAGATGCTGGGCACCTTTGCACTTTGGTGTACAGCGCAATGCAGGCATCATCATGCTCACGCACCTGTGGACAGCAGTCAGGAGGGTGTGCAGGTGGTCCGTGTGTCTGCGTGTAGGGCAGGGCACCCACTGGTGCACTGCCCACGGAAACACACATTGCACACAGGGCAGCACCAGACAGGGCCCGCACTGGGAGACAGCTCAGTCATGCGGCACAGTGCCACGGCCATCTCGGTTGCATGGGCGGCCCCGCCGAGACCCAGCAGCACTGGCAGGCTGAGCACGGGCCAAATGGGGTGGCACCGATGAACCACCAGGGATCCCACTGCGCGAACGCGACCTTGCCCGCACAGGGGTCTGCAGCATACCGAAAATACCTGCACCAGCAGTGCTCGGGATGCCCACAGCTGAACCCGGCGTCGACAGGAGTGGGTGTCACATGACACGGACGGGAGTGATAGCGACCGCGGTGAGCGCACAGGGCACCTGACTGTGTGCCCAATGTGGCCACGACAGCGACCAATGCCTGTGTCAGCCTGTCAATGGCGGCGTCACATCCATCCGCTAAATGGTCAATCCGGGACAGGATCCTCGCTGTCCCTGCTGTGCCGCTGCAGAGCCACACGCGGTGCCTCCATGGATGTTGCAACCCGCATCTGCTGCTGTACTGATGCCTGCAGCAGGCGGTGTGCTCATCAAAGAGTCCGTCTGCCACATTGGCAACCTGTCCTCAGGGTATGGAAGGCCTGATGTACAGCACCCCTTGAGGGTGGGCGCTGCTCACCAGGACCAGATATGGGCATGTCCACAGGCGGTGCACCTACATCACCACTGAGCCCTGTACCCCCAGTCCCGGTGGGTGACTGCTGCTGCTGCCCCTCTGCCTGCTGTGCCCAAGGGATCAGTTGTTCCGCTGCTGTGGCCTCAACAGTGCCAGTGACTTGCACAGCCACAGGTGCTGCCAGGCACAGCCTGAGACTGTGCTGACATGCTGGCACACACGTCGGAACCAGCTAGGTCCATGGGCGTGAGCTGTCCTGCTGTGTGTCCATTCTGTGACACACATGTCAATGCCCATAGTGGTCGGTGCATCATCAATGGTGCAGGTCTGTGCCACAGCCACAGCCGCAGTGTGCTGGCATGCTTGCACGCCAGACCTCTGAGACACAGGAAGGGCACTCCCCACACCTGTCTCAACATCAGTGAAGGTAGCCAGGTGTGCACACTGGCACAGTGCACGCTGGCAATCTGCGGAGGTGGATGGTCCTCCTCCAACTCCGGATGGCTGACCGCAGTGGACAGGCCCTCCACTGCTGACCCCTGCAGATGCACAGGATCTGTAACAGAAAGGAAGGACACGTTAGTGCATGTGATCTACCTTCCCCCCCCAACCATGACATACCATGCAGTGATGGGCTACCACCTGTCTGGAAGCCACCTCCAGGAACACCCTCAATGGCACTGCGCTGCATGCTTGCAGTGAGCATGTCCTCTGCCGGAGTCAGCTGCACCACCTCTGGCTGGCCCCCGCCTGTTGCAGCACGTGCCGCCCTGATGGCTGCAACCTTCTCCTTCACCCTCCTCCTGTCGGTCCCCATCTTCTTTTTACACTCCTGCACAGAGCGCTGGTGGCTGCCGTGCAGGTTGACGGCACGTGCCATCCCCTCCCATGCAGCAGCATGGGCCTGAGGGGTGCCCCGCCATCCACTGAGAAGTGGCTCCTCATCCAGGTAGGCCTCGAACTGTGCCTCCGTCTCAGCCTTCGTAAAGTTGGGCCTCCTCTTCCGCCCACCATCATCCTCCTCACCCAGTCCTTGCTCGGTCATTTCACAGCCTGTATGGGTGAGAGTGGTCACCTGTGACTGTGCAGTACACAGCAATTCTCTGAGGCCATGGTCCAGAACAGCACAATGCATGCAACTCACCTATCAACTGCAGTAACTGAATATGGCCACTGCAGAACAGTGTCGCATATTTATAGTGCAATCCATGCAAATTAGGACTGGAGCAACTTTAATGAGATGCAAATCGTGCCGTCTGCATTTGAATGGCTGATCGGATGATTTGCATATGCGACTGAATATCGCGCTGTTGCACTTTGCGCACTACGGTTGAACCGGCTGAGCCAATGGCTCAGTTCTGTGACTGCGTAGTACACCGCACTGCACATGCCCAGGTAGCTTACGCAGGCGTCTGCCGCGCTGATGACGTGCTGTGTGCGGTAGGCAATTCAGGACACGGCCACCATTGTGCCAGTGGCGCTACAGCAATGGTCACTACATGGCGCTGTGGCACAACTGCACAATAGTCCGCTGTGGCAATGGCACACAGGTGACCAATCGCGCTGGATGCATAGACGTCTGATGGCGCTGTGCGTGGCCTTGCGCCAGAGACCCATGACCCTGTGCCCGACCTTTGCCCCCATGGCGCTGTACGTATGGCATGTCTGCAGCTCTATCGTGCTGTTTGGTAACAGCGCAATAGGGACTGGCGGCGCTATACCAACAGTGCGATAGGGAATAGCGGAGTTGTATTGCGCAACAATTCCACGTGGGGTTGCCGCACTGCGGAGTGCCATATTGCCTACTATACATGCAGGGATGGCACACAGAAGAGCCCCCCAGTGGAGTTCACTTGAACTTGCCAACTTGATGGCCATAGTGGATCCTCACTATGGCCCACTATTTGGGGATGAACCCCTCAACATGGCCAGGACCCATGTGTGGCAGCAGGTGGCCACTGACCTTGAGGAGGCCACTGGCCGGCGGAGGTCCGCAAAGCAGTGCAGACACCGGTACGGGGACCTGCGGAGGAGGGAGCCGGCACTACTGGCACATCTTCAGTCATGTGCCAGGAGGGGCGTGGTGCCTCGGCCAGGTGGGTGAGCCGTCTATGCACCTGTATGGTCCGTATGGGTAACACTGTCTATTGTGTCCAGCACATGGGGAAGGGTTGGTCTATGGTTGGCTGTGGCGGTGTTTACAGGATATGTGATGTATGGGTCTGGCTGGGTGGGTGGGCACACTCATTGGGGCAGGGGGATGTCTGCTTTGGGATTTCACTGATGTGTTTCTCACCTTTTGTTTCCCACAGGCATGGCGGAGCTGAGGAGGGCCAGGGCTGAGGTGCAGCGAGAGGTGGCAGCGGTGGCTGAGCGTGGTGGTGGTAGTGGCGAACCACAACAGCAGCAGCAGCACAATGAGGGTGAGTGCCATGACATCATGAATGCTATTGCATGCTGTGTGGGGGCAGGGCATGGCCACCATCCATGGACAACACTGCCATGCACACGACATGTGACAGTCAGCACTGTCCAGTGGCACTGCATGTCTGGCAGTGCGTCAATGGTGGTCCATGCATGCACTGGGCACATGGCTGTGGCATTGCCTTCCCACCACGTAGCCACGTTACTGTACAGCCTTGGTTGTGCTGTGCTGGACATGGGCGGTGTGTGTGTGCAGGGCACACATGGCTGTTGCTGCCTGGTTGGGCATGTCTTGTGCACGGTCACTGTGGGTGGGTGCAGTCCATCACAGGACCGGGGCACTTGGCTGTATGCCATGCATGATGGGTGGGTTTCAGGGATATGGACAGTCACAGCCATTGACTCTGATCCCTTGTCCTAGGTGTCCGGATCCTGTAGCGCACAGAGCGTTCAGTTCAGCAGCCGATTCAGGTGGCGATGGATTCACTCGCCATCCTGCGGGACCTGCAGCAACATGGTGTTAGACGCAGGAGGAGGCCCCAGGACCAGCACCAGGCAGATGGAGAGCAGGCTGGCAGGCAGTAGCTGCCCATCACCTCCCCCCTTTACCTATCCCTCACACCCTGCCTTCCCTCTCCCAGTTGTTCACCCCTGCCCCTTACCCACCCCACCTTGTACCCGCATTCCCACCCCTGTATTGTATATTTGTACATAGTTATGATTGTTCTTATTGTTATTGTTGTTATATTTGAAATATATATTTTGATATGAATACTGTGGTGGTCTCTGATTTGCAGCTGGCTATAGGTGCTCAGTTGCAGTGGTGTGCATGGCATCTGGGGTGGTATTGTCATGGGTATGTGTGCGTGTGTGTGTGTGCGTGGGGAGGTGTCTCTGGTGTGGGAGTGGCTTTCAGTCGGTATTGCCGTGTGCTGCCACCCACTGCTGGGTGCTCATGGTGGGTCTGGCTTGTATGGTTCTGTGACACACGAGGTTGCAGTGTGAGGGGGAGATGCATGGGGATTCCTGCAGTGATGGTCACTGCCCATGGGTGGTGTCTTGGGGTCACAGTGCAGGGTGTGCTGTGCACAAGGGGCGCTGATGTACACTGGGGTGGTCCGCCCCCTTTGTGTGGCAGTCTCAGCTTGCCAGTGGGTGTGCTGGGGCAACATGGCCCGGCTGTGCTTTGTTGGCTTGTCCCCATAGGCCGGTGGATATTCCATCCCTCCCCCACTTATGCTGTGCTTGGGGTGTGGGGGTGCATTGTTAGTTCTGCAGTGTGTTCCTGTGCCCATCTGTGGCATGGGTGGTGGGCCCTTGCCTACCTCCCTGGTTGTGCAGTTCCATTGCTCTGCTGCTGGGGGGCTCCCTGCTTACACTATGGCGCCTCTGGACTGCTCAGCTGGGCTGCCCTTGTTGCGCTATAGCGCATCATATCTGCTCAGCTTCCCCTTCCTGGTTGTGCTATGGCGCAGGTTGTGCGATATTCAGACGTTGGCTGGTTGCGCAATTTGCCTTGCTTCATGTTTGAATATCGCGTCTATTGCGCATGTGCACAATGGACTTGTGCTTGCTCCTGCTATTGCACACATTTTGGGCGCAGTTTGAATATCCGGCCCATTGTGTTTATGCAGTAAATTTCTAAAGATATGAAAGGTGCTCTGTAAACTTTACTGTAGTTAATATCCGATTTACACCACTGCATGTATGTTTTACAGACTGCATGGTGGAGAGAGTTTCTTCTCATACCCAAATGTGACGTGTTTAATGCACAGTGTACATTGCTGGCTAGGCCAACTTTGTCCTGCTGTTTTTTCTACGGTACATTTCATTAGGAATTTTACTGGACAGCCTGGCACAATTTATAGCATTCAACTGGTAACCATGCAGTGGAACAACCAAGTATAATTTCACTAACTTTAAAACTTGAGGGCACATGTCACCGCACTGATCACAGACACCTATTAGGAAGTTTAGAATCAGAAGTCCCTGATATCATGTGCCCTTGAGTTGCTTCCTAGTAAGAAGAGTGCTTTAGATTAGAAGAGGGATTGGGATTCACAAGAACTGATGCTTCCCGGTATTATTTCAAAAGTTTAAAAAACTAAAAAGCAAACCACAGAGTCCTGGTTTCCCAAACTTCAAACCCAAAGGGACAGTCATTAAGGCAGAACTGAGACTGTAACCAGGACAGCTGTTAATAGAAACAGAGAATATCACTTCTTAGATACATGTTCCAAATGCTTACTAACTTAAACAAAACTAGTATTTTGATTGGAATTTGAGGGCATAATTAACTTTTTATGTGTTTCCATAGTAGTAGGGCCCATATAGAAATATATAGAATTTGTTCCATATCTTTGTATCATCTGAAGGCATACCTTACCTTTTAAACACTAGTCACTCTCCCTTCTCATAGTGAAAACCATGTACTACCATCCACCACCCTCTGTCAATGTCACCTAACCCTCAACCAATTTTCTACACATTTTAGAACATTAGGGCCCACTATCACAGGCTTCCATTACACCATGATGGCCTAACATGTTTCCCTGATCACCCAGTCAAACAAATCACATTTTCTCTGAGATCCTGCCAGTCTGGGAGAAGGGGGTAGACAGACAGAAGGTCAGAGAAGGGGAGATAGGGGAGCTTAACATGTGGCTCAAGGGCTGGTAACAGGATAAAGGACATAACTTTGTAGATAACTGGCAACAGTTTTGGGAGCAAAAGTTCTTTAAACTTGATGGACAGCATCTGACTAAAGAGGAAGGGAGTCAGTATATTGGGGCAGAAGTTTGATGTCTTTGCAGAATATTTAAACTAGCAAATGGGGAGAGGGGTGTAGCACCCGACACATCGAATGGGAAGAACACCTATCCCCCTCAGCTAGTGATCAAACAGGAGTTCAGCATGTTTATAGTTCATTTGCATCACCAGGTAAGGAAAAAAGTCTATCTCCCCATACAACATGCAGGGGAAAAATCAGACCACACCCCACAACTAACGCACTGAAATCTGGCTAATAGAAAATCATGTACACAAATGCCCACAGTCTGGGAAACAAGATCCCAGACCTGCAGGCAACAATGACAAGAGGCTGAACTGGACATAGTAGCCATTAGCGAGACTTGGTTCACCAGTAACCACACTTGGGAGACTTCAGTATCCAGCTTTGGGGGGGGGGGGGAGTGGCCCTTTATGTCAATGAAAATATCAAAGCTACAGAGATTCAGAATACACATAAGGAGCCAGAAGAACTGTGGGTCACCCTGGAAACACGAAACGGGACAGCCATACGAATTAGGGTTGTATACTGGCCTCCAGACCATGGGGAGGACACAGACACATTACTGTCAGAAGATATACAAAACATGACAGCTAATGAAGAGGTTCTGATAATGGGAGACTTCAACATGCCAGATACAGATTAGTCAATACTAGCAGGAACATCTGCCAGAACTAGATACACAGTGGATTCCCTGCAGGGAAGGGCCTCAAAAAACTGGTACAACAACCCACAAGAGACAGGGCTATTCTGGATCCAGTACTGACCAACAGGGAAAGGATCACAGATCTCCAGATAGAAGGTCACCTGGGGGCCAGTGACCATCACATGGTATGGTTCAGTTTGACCACTAGAACTAAATCATCCCATGCCAAGGCAAAAATATGGGCCTTCAGAGGAGCTGACTGTTATAAGATGGCCAACAGAATTAAGCGAGCCCTGGCAAGAAGAAATACAGGTGAGGGGTTACAGGCAAAGTGGGCAAGCATTAAGGGTGCAATACTTGAAGCAACAACCCACTGCATTAGGGAGAAAAGCAAAAGAAGGAATAAACCACTTTGGTTCTTAAATACAGTGGCAGAAAAGATCAGAGCCAAAAGGTTGGCCTTTAGGAAATATAAGGCAACGCAGCGGGACAAAGATAGGGAGGCATACCAAACGTCCCTAAAGGAAGCAGGGAATGTAGTAAGGCAGGCAAAGGCCCAAAGTGAGGAAACACTAGCATGAACAATAAAAGAAGAGGACAAGACTTTCTATAGATACAATGGTGAAAGGAGAAAGTCCAGAGGGGGTATTGCTAAGATCAAAGGAGATAAGGGGTGTGTGGAGGAGGACCAAGGAAAAGTATCTATCCTAAATAGATACTTCTGCTCAGTATTTACTGAGGAGAAAGTAGGGCACTGCCCACAGCTCAGCACCATGGACACGGGGGAGGTATGCACAAGTCCCTTCACAAAAGAAAGGGTCCTACAAGTGCTCACCAAGCTCAGGGTGGACAAGACAATGGGACCTGATGGCATACATCCCAGGGAACTAAAGAAGCTAAGGGTGGAACTAACAGAGCCATTAGCAAAACTGTTTAGTGAGTCTTTGAGTACAGGAGAGGTCCCAGAAGACTGGAGAAGGGCTCATGTGATCCTGCTCCACAAGTGTGGCAGCAGGGAACTACAGACCAGTCAGTCTTACCTCAGTAATGGGCAAGATTATGGAGGCACTCCTTAAGGAAAGGACAGTGCAATATCTGGAATCCATAGCACAGGATCCAAGACAGGACAGGTTTACAACAGAGAGATCCTGTCAAACTAATCTCATAGATTTCTTTGACTGAGTAGCCACAGTGGTGGACTAAGGAGGTGCAGTTGATGTCACCTACCTTGACTTAAGCAAAGCTTTCAATATTGTTCCATACAGAAGATTGATTAATAAGCTGGGGTGGCTCGAGGTGGGTCAGAAGTTGGTCAACTGGGTGGTAAGCTGGTTGGCAGGCAGAAAACAGAGAGTGGTGATAAACGGTATACAGTCAGAAGAGATGCAAGTCACAAGTTGGGTACCTCAGGGATCAGTCCTGGGGCCAGTCCTCTTCAATATATTCATCAGTGACATTGCAGATGGACTGGAAGGTAAGGTTTGCCTGTTTGCAGATGACACCCAAGATCTGCAACAGAGTAGATGATCCAGATGGGATGTGCAGAATTAGAAGAGATCTGGATAAACTGGCAAAATGGTCTGAAGAGTGGCAACTGGGGTTTAATGCAAAGTGCAAGATCATGCACATAGGGAAGAGAAATCCTGAAGCTACCTATAAGTTGGGAGAGGAGTTGCTGGCAATCACAAGGGAAGAAAGAGACTTGGGCATCATCATCACAGATGACCTGAATTCATCCAAGCAGACCACTAAAGCAGTAGGTAAGGCTAGAGGGATCTTGGGGTGTATTAGTAGGGGTACCACAAGTCATAAGAGGGGGTAATAATCCCTCTTTACAAGACACTGGTTAGGCCCCATCTAGAGTACTGCATGTGTCACAGGCCACTATCTGGACAACCCCTTGGTGGTCAGGGTGAGTAAAAAGAAACTTCACTCCTGTCCTGTCCAGCTGGTATTTCTTGACCGACTTCTTATCCAGAGGTGGGACAAAGTATGGTGTTTTCAGGATAGCTAGGATATCCTTTTTGAAAAATGTGTTGATAGGGAGTTTTTAGTTTGCTTATTAACCAAAGACCATACATTTTATTTTATAGTGTATGGGCTACCAACATTGAGTGGTCGCCACTAATCACATTATGTGAAGAATACCCGCTAGCAGGGACAATCTTTTTTTGTAGGCACACTGACATGACATACAGTACATTAGATGGGTTTACTAGGTGTTGATGGCATGCCAGTCGGTGTACAGTTATAATCTCCCTGACTTTAGGTGTTAAGAGTCGCTCCAAATACATTAAATATACATAAATAAATAACTGTTTATGTTGATGTGTATGGTACAAGCTTTATGGTACATCCCTATGTTTTCTTTTTCCTTGTTGCAGTTTACTGTGAAGCTAGCTATTCTATTCATTGTTTTATAACAGGTTTAACCAGCATGGAGCTTTTCTGAGAAGCCCAAATATTGAGTTATAATTATAACCTGAATGTAAACAATTTTTAAGCCAAGGCACATTCTCCAACACCCATGACTTCAGGGGAAAAACTATTTTTTTTCCCACTGGAGTAACGGGTAAATGAGAAAGACATAAAAAAGTTTGTTTTCTGTAAAATTAAGGCCCCAAGTCTCACCACAGAACATCTACAACTCAAAAAATGTGCACAGAAACACAGTCCTTAACTGACAATGGGGGATTGGTTTGTCACAACATTGTTGGTCAGTCCAGACACTTGACCTTGACCCCAACCCCCATTTGGACAGTCATTCTCAACAACCATGACTTAAGGGAATCCCCATGCCCCCTCCCCGAATCAGGGATAGTAAGAATGACCAAAAGTATTTTTTTTTTTTTTTTTAAGAAAAGCCCCAAAACACACCACAGAGCATCTAAAACCATCGGCTCCCAGACCCACGGCTTGTATTGGTCGAGTGTCCAAGTTTTTTGTTCTTGGGAGGTGGCAACCCTAGTCAGGGACTCTGTGGAGGACACACACACACACAGGCAAGCATTTTGTATACAGCTTACATAGGAACTATTTTGTAACACAGAGGGTGCACTCTAATCCTGTGGAACCCACAACTTCACACTAGATAAAATACACTAAAAATACATTATTTTTTATAAAACAAAGCCATAAAGGGCCTGAGGGGAGTCATGGGGAACTAATAGAAACACATATTTGTATAAATAATCACAAGCAAAAATGGAGCAGTTTTCAGTAAAGCTCTGTTGAGGAAAGCTGCATACAGTCATAAAACACTTGCTTCATATACTGTATGTGATTTTCAGAATTGTGCTGCCACTTTGCTTTGGTCCTTCATTCTCAGTCGCTCTCCCTGCTTGGACTCCCTGCACAGTGGCTGTACAGCTACTTTTATGCCTAAAACTCATTTACGTACGCTAATTTGTGATCACTGAGTGGACAATGATCTATCCAGGGGCTCAGCACCACTGAGGGTGCTTATTCTGGGACTAGCTTGTGTGGTATCTGGGTGGTGAGTGAATGTGCTAGAGGGCTAGTGGATGGTGAGTGCCTGCAGTTTCCGGGGTAAAGTGAATGTGCTGGAGGGCTGGTGGATGGTGAGTGCCTGCAGTCTCCAGGGGTAAAGTGAATGTGCTGGAGGGCTGGTGGGTGGTGAGTGCCTGCAGTCTCCAGGGCTAAAGTGAATGTGCTGGAGAGCTGGTGGGTGGTGAGTGCCTGCAGTCTCCAGGGGTAAACTGAATGTGCTGGAGGGCTGGTGGATGGCGAGTGCCTGCAGTCTCCAGGGGTAAAGTGAATGTGCTAGAAGGCTGGTAGGTGGTGAGTGCCTGCAGTCTCCAGGGGTAAAGTGAATGTGCTGGAGGGCTGGTGGGTGGTGAGTGCCTGCAGTCTCCAGGGGTAAAGTGAATGTGCTGGAGGGCTGGTGGGTGGTGAGTGCCTGCAGTCTCCAGGGGTAAAGTGAATGTGCTGGAGGGCTGGTGGATGGTGAGTGCCTGCAGTCTCCAGGGAAGAAGAGTAACAAAAAGGTTAATGGGGTGGTGTTGCCCTGCTGGGAAAGAGTAACAAGAAGGTTAGTGGGGTGGTGTGCCCTGCTGGGAAAGAAGTAAAGTGTATAATCTTACTGCTAATGTATAAGTGTATGTGTTTGCCATTTATTCACAAGGTGTGTTGTGCCATTTGCAGTGGTTGCAGATATTTCTTTTACCTTTTCAGTAAAATGTTACCTTATTTTCCAACAATACAAGTGTCAGTGTCCTTGCTTACAGAGCCAGTGTCTCATGTTCCTGCAGGTCTCCAGGTCAATCCGGTGCAGCATTCTTTACCCTTGGCATCTATTAGCTGAACCAGTTGGGGAGGTAAGGTAGTACTGTACTCAGGCAGTACCCAACTGGAAAAGTGTTGTCAAAGGGGAAGGAATAGAGAATCTTTGATGACACCTACTGCTGAGTAGAATGGTCCCACCTGTGGTCAGAGACTAATGCAGTTGGGGTCCCCACTCACTACACTGAGGAGTTAGTGCCTGGACATATGAGGCAAGCATGTGGCTCTGGGCCCCAGTACTGGCCTGATCCAGTGTCTGACCCAGCTTGCAACGGCCCTGAAGGTGACAAGCTGCCAGAGCCTGCAACAACCATGAAGGTGACAAACTGCTAGTATCCTGTTCTGTTGCCAGAGACCCCAGCCCCACTGGTCCACCAGCCATTACATCTGGGCCCTGTGAAGTGTCTACAAAACTGAGTAACCACAGGGCCTACCCTGACTTGGGAGTGGAGTACAATTCAATCGAATCTTACAATTTTATTTAAAAGTGCATCACCGGCCAACCAGCTGCAATGTACAGGCCTGCCCCTTTTCCTGGGTACCCAGACCAACTATAGGGGGCACTGGTACCAGTGGGGAGGTCGGCTTACTGATTCGACTTATTGCTGAGGGTGGATATTGTTAATGCTGCTGTTTATGGTTTTACCTGTTCATCAAATACTCAAGTTGCCATTTATATTTGCATTTCCATCTCCATCGCCCTTTCTCCGTTTATAAATCTTTTATAGTCAATGTTCAATACTGTCTGTGAGCATGGTATTAGCTGCAGTCTTGGACTGCATATGTGCTGAAATATTACAGTATAAAGTGGTACTCCATGTGTGGGGTGACTGTGAGGGAAGGCGGGTAGGTACAGCATTCAAGGGGGTTGTACCAAACTGGCCCACTGTAGTTTACTCTGGGTGGAGGCATTGCACTATTTATAATTGGGAAAGAATCCCCACATCAAACAACATGAACTCTTGCTGTATTTTGACAATCTGCAGTTAGCCTCAGCACTGGAACTGCCCCAGAGAGGAAAGGGTTAACGCTATGCCAAACCATAGAATGTTGAGCTTGAGCTCGGTTTGCAAACCTCTGTCCCTGGTACACTTCGGTGTAACTGTCAGATTCTTTACTCCGCCCTCCTGTGAAGACGTTCCAGAGAGTTCCTCCTTGCTGCTTCGGTTCGGTATAGTAAATCGTTTGGTAAATCTCATCTGATTTATTTCTTTTTGGTCATCAGATCTCTGTCCACGGTACAGTATAGTGTTTAGTGGTAACTTTTTTGTAGAAAAGAAATTGTTTTGTTTCCTTGGTTTCGTTCCGGTCGGTCTGGTTCAGAACCGACTTGATCCTTGATTGTTGTTTATTTTTCGCTCTGCTGTGGTGTCCAGTATCTTTCAGCCTCAAAAAAACCTGAAGTTGTTATTCCAGTTTTTTTCCATGACCTTTGAGGATGAGGATGAAAAGCCTGACTTTGTGGAGATGATGGATGTCCCAGAGTCAAAGAGACTATCCATTCCCCTTCATAAGCCTTTGGGGAAACAGACTCATACAATTTTACAGGCCCCCACTTCCATACCTCCTGTGGATAAAAAGATGCACAGGAAGTATGTGCTGTCAGGCTCAGGGACAGAATTATTCTATAACCATTGCAGCCATGTTGGGGTAGTGTAGGCTGCAGCTTGTGACAAGGCTAACATACCCTTGGCTTCACACACCCCAGATAAGGATTCTAGTAAAGTGGCTGCCATAGCTAAAACACAGTACTTGGCATCCTTTTTGGGACTCAGGCAGGCCTCTTATATGGCCTATGTGGCTAGGTACCAGAATTCAAGGTGGAATACAATTCTGGAGTTAGCCAAGAATGCCCCTCCCCAGCTAGCCAAGGAGCTGGAGCAGGTGGCTGCAGATGGCATCGAAGCATCTAAAGTTCAGTTCCATGCTGTTGTAGACTTGAATGATGCGTCTTCAAGAGTCATGGCCAGATCTGTCTCCCTAAGAAGGTTCACCTGGCTCAGATATACTAGCCTCTCACAGGATACTCGGGCTAGGCTATGGATTTTCCTGTCACTCAGAACTCTCTGTTTGGGGAGTAAACAGAGGAGTACACGAAGAAAACAGAAGAGTACAGGACCACATACAAGAGTGCAGTGGCCAAGGAAAGGCAGGCCACTCCCCAAAAGCAGCAGTCTAGGGCTTGCAGGGGCAAGCCTTTTCACAGGCCTTTCTACCAGGCTCAGGCTTCCTCTACTTTTCAGCAGAGGGGGTTCTTTAGAAGGAGAAGGGGGATGAGCAGGCCTGTATCCACTTCTCAGGCTAGGATCCCTGCCAAACAGACACCCTGATGTGGCAAACCAGGTCGCCTCCTTAGTTCCAGTGGGGGACAGGCTGGCTTACTTCTTCCAGGAGTGGAAGTCTGTAACAACAGACAAATGGGTCCTGGAGGTGGTAAGCCAAGGACTTGCTCTCAGTTTCAAGAAATTCCCCAAAGTAAGGGCAAGGTCCTTCAAGCCTTCCTCACCACTGGAAACAGCTGCTCTAGAGGCAGAGGTTTCAGCCTTGCTGCTCCTGAGAGTAGTGGAGCATGTGCCTCTAGTACACAGGGACAAAGGATTGTACTTAAGGTACTTCCTTATCCCAAAAAAGGACTAGGGAGTGGCGACCCATCCTAGACCTAAGATATCTGAACAAACATCTTTTAAAACCAAAGTTCAAGACGGTGACTCTGGGAATCATTCTTCCCTCTCTGAGACCAGGAGACTGGCTAGCTTCTCTGGATCTCAAAGATGCCTATTTTCACATCCTTCCACAGAAAGTACCTCAGGTTTGAGTTGCCCTCAGGCCATTATCAGTTCAGAGTAATGCCCTTTGGCCTGACTTCAGCTCCCAGAGTCTTTACAAAGTGCCTACCAGTAGTAGTGGCTTTTCTCAGAAGACAAGGCATATCTGTATTTCCCTATCTGGATGATTGACTCATTGTAGGCCAGTCCTCAGACCAAGTCAAGTCAGTTCTGGCTGTTACCCAAAGGCTTCTGGGTTCTCTAGGATTTATCCTCAATTTTTCCAAGTCAGTGCTGGAACCGGTTCAGCTACTCACCTTCATAGGGGTAGAGCTGGATACCATTCAGGCAAAAGCATTCCTACCTCTTTCAAGGGTGAAGGCTCTCACAGACCTGGCAACCTCATTCAAACCTCGAGTGTCTCGGCCAGCCAGGAATTTTCTTCAGCTTCTAGGCCACATGGCAGCTTCCACTTCAGTGGTCCAGGAAGCCAGGTTCCAAATGAGGGATATTCAGTTTCACCTCAGGTCCTTTTGGTCCCAAAGAAGGGATCCACTCACCAAATTGATTCCAGTGACTCAGACTCTTGCCTAGGCTCTCCAGTGGTGGCTGGACAAGGAAAACCTCAGACAGGGAGTTCCCTTCCTTCCCTCCCCAGGTCCTTTCAGTTGTTCTCACAACAGATGCATCCCTCCTGGGGTGGGGAGCTCTTCTGGGGACCCTCACTGCACAGGGCACTTGGTCTCAGCAGGAGTCTCTTCTCCACAACAATCTCCTGGAACTCAGGGCTGTGCTTCTGGCCCTTCTAGCATTCTCGGCCTCAGTTTAGGGGAAGGTGGTGCAGGTCTGGACAGACACCACTACCATGTGGTGCATAAACACGCAGGGAGGCACTAGATCCATGGCCTTGTGCACAGAAGCCATGAAGATATGGTCGTTGGAGTACTCCCTTCAGACCTTCATGGTAGCAGTGCATCTGCCAGGGAAGGACAATCTGCTAGCAGATGCCCTCAGCAGGATATCTCAGGGTCATCACGAGTGGACCCTGAACATTCAGATCCTGCAGATCATTTTTCAGAGATGAGGCACTCTAGAGACAGATCTTTTTACAGCCCCAATCATCAGCGTCCTCTGTTCTGTTGCAGACCCCCCAATCCTGGGGTCTGTTCCTCAGGATGCTTTCCTGTTGGATTGGACAAACAGGTTTCTTTATGCCTTCCCTCCTTTTCTTCTGCTATTCAGAGTATTGATCAAGATCAGCTCTCAACCCTGCACAGTAATCCGGGTGGCTCCAGACTGGGCCAGGCAACCATGGTACCCTCTGTTGCTGTCATTGGCAGTGACAATTCCTCTTTGTCTTCACAGGAGGCACGACCTCCTATCTTCCTCCTAGGGGGAGGATATGGTATCCCAATATCCAGTATCTCAGACTCAAAGCTTGGCTTTTAAAGAGTTAGAGTATGCACAATTGCACCTTTCACAAGGTGTTTTGGATATTCTGAAGATTTCTAGGAAACCTTCTACCAGGAAAACTTATAACTCTAAGTGGAAGAGGGTTAGCATTTGGTGCTCTCAGAGGGATATACAGTACAGCCAGATTCTGCTGGCATTTCCACAGCACTGGACTACTGATTCCATTTGAACTCTTAGGCATCAGGCCTGCTACTCTTAAGGTTCAACTAGCAGCTGTCTGTTTTTCTTTCAGCAGGGAAGGGATCTTCCCTTGCTTCTCACCCTGTGTCCAGAAAGTTCTTCAAAGGCCTGGTTCATCTCAATCATCCCTTTAGGGAACCAACCCCGGCTTGGGACCTGAATATCTGTATTGCACAGCTTATGCAGCCCCCCCCCCCCCCGAGCCTCTGTCTTCAGCTGAGGTAAAGTACTTGACTTGGAAGACTATATTCCTGATAACCATTACTTCCACCAGGAAGATCAGTGAGTTACAGGCTTTGTCAGTGAAACCTGACTTTATTTCCTTCCGCAGAGATAAGGTGGTCCTCAGGACAAATAGAACTTTTCTCCCTAAAGTGGTGTCATATTTCCATCTTAACCAGTGTATTTGTCTGCCTGTATTTCTCACTGACCACTCTTCCTTCAGGTGAGTGAAGATTGCACAGTCTGAATGTAAAAAGGACACTGAGTTACTATATTGACCATACCAAGGTCCACAGGGGTGGCTGTTCTCAGTTGTTTCACACTTATGGTGAGGTGGGCAAGGGTAAACCTGCCACTAAGAAAACTATTGCCAGATGGATTGTTTCTTGTATCCAGTTCTGTTATACTAAATTGGGCAATGAGCCTCCCTAAGGCCTGAGGGCACACTCTACCAGGGGTACTGCCGCCTCCTTGGCAGCAGCTAGGGATAGCCCCCTCCTGGAAATCTGTAAAGCACCCACCTGGAAAACTGTTCACACATTCGCCAAGCATTATTTTCTGGATACCCAAGCCAGAAGTGATGCTAGGTTTGGCACTGCAGTGCTGCAGAGCCTCTTTCCTAAGTAGGTTCTAATGGAGTCTTGCTGTATTCTGACCTCCCACCCTGCCTCCCCTCTCAGAACCTCTGTGTTTTGGGTTGTGGGTTGGCAGGTGCAGTTTTGCACCCCAGAGGTGTACTTTTTGGATCCCATTCTGCTTAGATTAGGCTCTCTTGTTCTATTACATTGTTTGATTATTATCACTATCTACATAAGGTTTTCTTTTTGGAGTTTTCAACCCGAGTCTTTTGGACCCCATTTGCTACTGCCTTTGGCTTTTAAAAGTTTTTATGAAAACAATTTATATTCTATGAGTTAGTATTAGTGCTCGTAAGAATATGACGGTTACACTGAAGTGTACCAGAGATAGAGGTTTGAAAACTGAGCTCAATGTTCTTTGCGTTGGTATAGAGTTAACCCTTTCCTCTCTGGGGCAGTTCAAGTGCTGAGGCTAACAGCAGATTGTCAGAATACAGCAAGGCTCCATTAGAAGAAACAATATTACTATGGTAATTTTTTTCTTTTCACCTAGAAAAAGAGCAAAGGCCCCTCAGCCTAGTTTGAGCCCACCAGGCAGGGGCAGTAACCGTAAGTTACATGGCTACCTGGTTTCACAATTACAAACCACTAAAATGCACAACCATTTGTTACAAAAATGTTTGTCCCCACCCGCAATTTGATTTTGCTAATGTGATGTCAACTCGATATAATACCTGCTTTTTCAAAAGATTTTGTTCCACAGGAATTCCTTGGTGAATCACCCCAGAATGGGCAAAGGTTAACCACAAGATGCTTAGGATCCACTTAATCAACTGCAGGGTATAGGGTTTTCCACAGGCACCCCCTTCCCTTATTACAATTGTAGCACAATACCTCTACAGACTTTGCACCAGAGCTTATAATAGTCACCAAACGAGGTGCTCAGCCTATCACATAACCACTTGCATCCAATGTACGTAGTTTATACTGTTCAACAGTAGACTGTAGAAGGTTTTAACGTTTGATTGGTGCTACTTACAGCAGATATCCTGGCTGTCTATAAGATATAAGTACATGCCTCATAATCTTGATCAAATAATGGGCAGAAGTTGCATAATTGCCTGTACCTTGTAATTCTCCTGGGTCGTACCTGAAAATAGGCACTTGATTGTCTAGCATGCTTACCCAGTAAACAAAAGCTAAATAAATAAATATGATATGTATAAATGTGGGAGTTTAACCATACATACATGAACATAAAGGAACACTTAACAGCTTAAACAGTAAAAATATAGAGGATTGTGTATGAGCAATCACACACAACAAGGCAGTTGTGATCGAGATGTTTCCGTGGTAACCAGAGACCTCAAGAGCACAGCTCGAGAGGTCTGTACCACAGAAACTTTGAGATCTTTCAACTGCCTTGTCTGTGTATGATTGCTCATACACAATTTTTTATAGTGTATGGGCAACCATAATCAGCATACCATAATCCCCCAAACACATCTTCAAGAAAAAATAAGGCTTACTTCGGCATCGGTAGCAGCACACTTACTTCCGCATCACTGTTGGCCGCTCAATCGTGCATGCACGAACACTTTCAATCTTGTTGTGCTGCACCGGTGATATACTGGGTGCAGCACAACAAGACTGTGATGTATCGAGTGCAGCATAACAACACTGTTCCAGGCATGGATTTCCATGTGGAACAGCGTTCCACCATACACTATAAACGCTTTAAGCAATGATAAGGACACAAGGTTGAGGTGTCAGTGTATCTTTTATTGTTTTATTGATTAACTTAACCAAAAGATTAGCATATTTAAAAAAAAAATACACAAAGATGACTCAAGGGGGTAAGCTGCAACTCACCACACAAATGCAAAGGCAGCTTTGATGGTTACATTTACATTAGTAAGAAGAAGACTACCTGATGTAATAACGAAAATTCAATACTAACACTTTTACATTGGTGGTTCAGTGGTAGAATTCTCTCCTGCCACAGGGGAGGCCTGGGTTCAATTCGCAGCCAATGCAGTTAAATGTTTTAGGAGGCAGTATAGCGCGGTGGTTTAAGGCTCCGAGTTACAGACCTGTGTTTGAATTCCACAGTCCCCACTGTGTGACCCTGTGCAAGTCACTTGACTTCCATGTCCTCCCAGATCGCGCCTTTAAACAAGCTTCAGTTTAGTGTGTGTCTCTCATGGTTAAAAAAGGATACAAAAAAAAAAAACAACATGCTGGCTGTCTCCGTCCAACTTTAGGACACGATATGTTTTGAAATGCTACCCAGTAAAGTTATTCATTTTAAACCCTATGGCAAGTAAGCTATAACTAAAGGTTATATCCGATGTGTGTATGTACCCGGTTATACTTAATAAAAAATAATTTCAACATTTTGTTTTAGAGATATTAAGATATTACAGCCTCCCGCCTCCATTTCCAGGACTCACTAGTTCCGACCACACAGAGGCGTGGTGCTGTTACTGAAAAAAATACAGTTTCCATTCTTGTTGTGGGGTGCTGCGCATCCGATAGAACTTTTATTTTCACTCACAGAACCTACCGATTCACCCTTTTTAGAACTAAAATGAGACAAATTAAAAACGTCAGCGTAATTTCTAGACCACCTCGCTTCAGCAATTTGTGGGACCCACAACATCCATATACGCAAAAACACCGGTTGAGAAAGCAGAGGGCATGATCGGCAAAATGCTATGCCAATCTGAAACTAACATTAAGAGGACCGAGTTCTGTGATTGGTCAGATGCGGCGCGGCGGGCACACCTAATGGTACGTGGCACTGGACGGGTTCCTGATAGTGTGGCTGGGGCCAAGAGTTCCGCTGTAACGTGAGAACGTGATGGACAACTGCTACAGTGCTGTTGCTGCTGCACTTGGAAATCAGTGCTGTCACTGCTGGGCTCTACGTGCGCTGCTGAAACAGTCCATCTGAGGCAGGGGCACCGACTGTTTGTGTTGAGCAGGGCATGGTGAGGGTCGCATTCATACCTGTTGTGGGCGGGGGAGGTACTAGCAGCACTGACGGGAGCTACAGCAGGGCTTGACACTCCCAGTTGGGTGACAGTGGGATATGCGGGGGGATGCATGTGTGCAGTAGGGTTTCTTCCTGGCAGTTGGATATCAAAGGAATTTTTGTGCTCAGGCTGGATTGCTAACATGTATTCTATAAAAAAAACACACATCCCTTGGGTTGAGCAGTGGCAGACACATCATTGTGGTGGCAGAAAAAGCACAAACAGCCAGGTCGAGCCGCTCAGCTGACCCGGCTGCCATGGCTAGCCTTCTGACTGTACTTCTCAGCCTCCAGCCTTGCTAATCGGGGACAAATGACCAAAATCAGGGGCACGTCTTACAAAATGGTAATATTAGCTCAAGAAGCAATGGTCTGGTCTTAGGGTACAAGGCGCCCCTAGGCGAACTTGGCAGTGACACCCATTTTTTTTTTTTATAGTCTTCTCACCCCAACACAAATCATGACATTCTTAATGGTAGATCGCTTTATTTAAGCAATAAGGCACAACAGGGTGTGGATTATTGGGGATTTACCCACACCTTGTGTTGTGAGTCATGAGGGGCAGCTGAGTGACATAACCACATAGGAAGTGGGTAAATCATCCAATAACTCACACCCTGGAGTGCCCTATTGCAATTATAGAATGGACCCATGTGTAAAACCAATTTAAAATGAATTTATGTTTTTAGAAATGTCATTCCTTAGCCGTGGGTCATGCAGGATTTACACACGGTCATGTGACATGTTCTGGCTAATGAGGTTACAGGATTTTCACACACCATGAACATAAGTGAATAGCCAATGAAATCACCAGACTGGCAGTTTAGCACCGGTGTAAATCCACTGATAATCAACGACTGTTGAGTGTACAGTCCAAATCCTAATCATCTGCAGCACAGGAATAAATACAATAAAGGAAAAAAAAAAAAGCAACCTCTTTAAAAGTTGCATTTTATCATAGTAAAAAAATTAACCTTTTTTTAGTGTGTGAAATCCTGATATTTGTGTTAGACAATCTTTTCTGCATAGTTTAATATTATCTGCTGTCATCCAATTAGGTTCTGCCCTATGCTAATATCAAGATAGGTAACTATAACAAGTTATGTAATGTAGATAAAGAATGTGTTGCAGAATTCAATAACTAGAATGATAAAGGACAATGCGCAGTCCGTAGCAACATAGCTAATGGCAAATAAACACATACAAAGTTCATTAGTGTGACCACTTTTATATTATTTTTTAAGACAGCTGTTGGATGTACTGAAAGCAAAGTTTTGTTCATTTAAACAAAATATTGTTGAACACATGTTAGATTGCTATTGTGTCATGTATATTATCAACTGCTTTTTACATGAGCGAATAGAATGTAATAACTGAATCTCTATATAGAAACAATACTGCATCAGCGACACAACACACCCATATCAGTATTAACAACTATACTCATTACAATGCGTGTTTATGTTATTTTAGTCTCTTCAAACATGTACCAAGTAAAGTAATAACCCATAACAGGGTATGTGGTTACTGGGGTTTAATCAACACCCTGGGTGCGTTGTGAGGTACGAGGTCACAGCCTGAATGTCCTCACAGCACCCTGGGTGTTGATTAATCCCCTGTAGCCACACACCCTAGAGAGGGGTATGTGCTTAAAACATGGGCCATAAAAAGTTTGAAAAAAGCACATTATTTAGTTAGCAAAACAGGAAAATTCAGCATGTGAGTTGGCTATCCTGCCACTAAATAAAGTAGTCCCTATGTAAGAAATGGTGAGTTTTGTGTTTTATTTTAAACTGTTTACAGTATTAATATACTGTTGTTCATTATAGCAATGAACGTTGAAATATGTATTATCAAGTCAAACTTAATTGTTTGTTAGAGTGAATTATGTTATCAGTTTGGTCCTGGGAGGCGGGTGGATGTCTCTGTTGCAAATCTAACATTTACTGTCCGCTCCATGCTCCATGGTGGGTGGGAAGTGCTCCCGTTGTGTTGTTTGTGTATATCTCTCTCCACCTCCCGTTCCTCATCAGGATATGAAATTTGTTAAAAAAATAACATGTCCACTTGGGCATGTAAGTATTAAAAATACATGCCCAACAAATTGTTTACATGCCGCCCCATCTATATTACATAATGTCTGTTTCTTTGCCAGATTATTAGCCCCTTCACTGTGCTGCAGGCTGACTTCTTTTGCAGAACTTGCAATTACTGTATTTGCAGCTCATTTTTTTTTCCTGAACAAATGAGTTCATAAATTAGCTTTTATCTGCTCCCTAACTAGATTCCTTCTGGAGGCTGAGTCCCTCTCTCCCTCTGCTGCAGTCTGCCTACATCTTTTGCAGAACTTGCAGTAAGTATCTGAACCTCAACAGTCTTTTTTTTCCCCTCCAGTTGAAATAAGCTCTTAAAAGTAGCTTTTAGTTGCTCCCTCAAGTCTTCCCTTTCCCTTTTTATGGAGGGCTGGTGCCTAGCTGTTCAAGGCACTGCTCACAGTCCTTGCTTCTGTTTGTAGTAAGGAAACTTTTAAGAGTTTTTTTTCCTTTTTTTTTTGTTTGTTTTTATGTCTGAATTCGGGGATAAGAGTCAGGATTATGTAGTCTTGCAATTCAGAATGCTTTCGACTTCCGTCCAAACCAAATGATTTGCAGATTGTCACAAGTGTGCCACAGATCCTCCTGCCTGTTCCTCCTGACTCAACCAGTGAACAAGCAAGAGTGGTGCAGTTTGTAGGGGGAGAAATGGCAGTAAAGAAATAAGGCAGGAGAAGAAAGAAATGGGTGCTTACTGCTTACCATTAGCAACTGATTCTACAACCCACCCTGACCCCTTCCTTCCACATGCTGCTTTGCTTACTGCATTGACTGACCTATCCATCCAAGGGAGGGGCATTACTGTCACTATCATGGTGAAGGAGGATTGTTCCTGTTATGACCCTACTGCAGCCTTCATAGATGCTAATCTCCACATTCGCTCAACTCTTCTGCGTCAGCTGATCAGAGCAGCTATGGTCATGTGATCTGCCACCAAATCAACGCTCCTAGCTATGGTTGCCCCGGCCCCCTAGCAAATAAAAAAAAAATAAAAAAAAAAAGGATGAAAAGTACAAAAAGCAGACATTGTCTGGTACAAGACTATTCCATGATGGGTGGTAGTGCTCCTGTTATGTTTTCTGTCCATATCTGTCTATCTGCCTCTTCACACACCAACTAACTTGCCGAACCTTCTAATACATGCTGTCCTCTCATCTCTCTCTCTCTCTCTCTTTCTCACACACAATTTCTTCAGGGTATAAACATTACCGAAAATCACCCTCTGCCTAACTTCTTCATGTTCAATCTCGATCTGTATTGCACAGGACAGTACCGCTTGCTGGTGGGGGGCTCATTACTGTCCATGTCCATCAAGGGAGCAGATATTGTCAGGAGCGAGACTACTCCATGATGGGTGGGAAGTGCTCCCATTATGTTGTCTGTCCATATCTGTCTACCTGTTGCTCTTCACACAACCAACTAACTTGCCCGAACCTTCTACTACATGCTGTCCTCATCTCTCTCTCTCTTTCTCACACACAATTTCTTCAGAGTATAAACATTGCAGAAAATCACCCTCTGCCTATCTTCTTCATGTTCAATCTCGATTTGTATTGCACAGAACAGTACCACTTGCTGGTGGGGGGCTCATTACTGTCCATGTCTATCAAGGGAGCAGACATGGTCAATGTCAGGAGCAACACTACTCCATGATGGGTGGAAAGTGCACCTGTTATGTTGTCTGTCCATATCTGTCTACCTGCCGCTCTTCACACAACCAACTAACTTGTCCGAACCTTCTACTGCATGCCGTCCTCACCTCTCTCACACATACACAATTTTTTCAGGGTATAAACATTACTGAAAAGCACCCTCTGCCTGTCTTGTTCATTTTTAGTCACCCTCTCTATTGCACAAGACAGTACTGCTTGATTATAAGGCATATAGATCAGATGTATGCATGAAAATGTTCTTAGTGATAAATAATGTGGAAGAGAAATGCAAAGATTACATAAGAAATCCAAGCTGTACTGTTCCCAAATCTGTTCTTCAAAGTTTTCATCTGAGGTGTCAACAACTCTTTAAGCAAAGTGACTTGTACATTTCATCTTGTCTATATTATGTTTATTTCACCAGTTCAAGGAATTGGAAATTGTAAGTTTCAGATGTAGTCAGCTGTCACTTTTTGTAAGTATTTATTCATTTCTGTTTACTGATTAGATGTTCTACCTGGGAGTGCTGGGGTGATGTGTGGATCAACAGTGTCTGAAGGCTAGAACAACTCGGTTCTGTTCCTCCCAATTCAACAACACTGAAACCACACAGAGTATGACAAGAGTTGCAACCAATGAGAAAGCAGCAGGGACTGGCCAAGGCTTCTTCCTCCCTGGTTACTAGTCTAGTAATGTCACAATGTCCTGCATTTTGGATTGTTAGCTGGTGAAAGTCGCTACTCGGGCAGCAAGGATTGTGGTGCATCAAGGTGTTCGGTCTCATTTTCTGTAAAGATGTAGATGGAGGAACAGAAGAGAGTTTTGTACCCCTCCTGTCGTGCAGAGTGCTGTTCCACTCATCACCAGAGTACTGGCAGATCGAAAATCTTCTAATTAGTAAACAGAAAAATAATATTTGAGATAGTGGAAGTGATAGCTACTGCTTCTGAAAACTATTATAAATTACAAGCAGTACAGTACACTAGCTGTTTAATACCTAGCCATGTACTGTAAGATGTCGTTAGACTTTCAGTGGTAATATAAGCACACAAAACATTTCATGCAATTCAATTTAGACTTTTGACAATGTGTGACACAGTTGCCATTGATCTTTCACTAAATCTGTTGATGGAATGATCACCCCCACTTTTACAGCTATGTAACAGTAGTTTGTTATGGTAGTTATGAGATGTCTATATTACAATATTAACCAAGGTGAGAAAACTCTCAGCAAAGACTGCAGTTAGAATCTAATCTTTCGTGCTTTACAAGCTGTAAATTCTTGTATCAATTCTGTGTAGTCTAACTGTGATGCCACCTCTTTATTGATGGAAATCATTGACAGCTCCACTAGCCTTTCCGGACACATTGTACTTCTTAAGTATGTCTGGATCAACTTTAATTTGGAGAAACTGTGTTCTCCTGATGCCACTGTGTCTGGTAAAGTTAACAGCATTCTCTGAGCTACAACTACTTGAGGGAATATCTCAAGCATCCCTCTGCTTTTTATACAATTTAAAATGTCCAGTGCAGAAGACTCAATTTGAACTATATGGCACAGTGTTTTTAATTCTTCAAAAAGTTCAACACCATCGCTATCACGAGTCATTGTGAGTAAGGGCAAGTTTGTAAATCCGACACTGCTTCAACAGCTGTTCGTCATCTAATGTTATTAGATGATTAACTCTGTACAAGAAACCAAATTTCTCAACATGTTCATGGAGTTGTTTGAATATTTCATTTACTGATGACAGTGCAGTATCCACAACAACGTGAAAAAAATTCAACCTCAAATTTTTTCTCTGGATCATTTATGGGCTCATCTTCAGCCTCATAATCGAATTGTCTCTCTTACGTCTTCTAGGAGGTATGTCTTTTTGTACAGGAAAAATGAGCTGCACATCTAACTCTTCTGCCAAGTCTCTGCCTGTTGTTTTGGCATTCACAAAACCAGTGGCCCTGTATTCAACTAAAATGTGTTGGCTTCCTGTAACAAAAGGACTGCTTGATCTGTCTGCATAGATGAGCTTTGCATCTGTTTACTTATTTGCCCAACCTTTACAAGGATGTCATACCAAACCACTAGTGAAATTTGAAACTTTGCACTTCTGATAATATTTGTCAAAGATGAAGCCTTAGAATATGCCTTTGGATCTTTTCTCTTAGTGATGTCAGATAATGTCACTAGTGCATCATAAACGTCACCAACCTGATATCTCACAGCCTTCACACTGTCTACTCTGCAATCCCATCATGTGTCACATAAAGGTTTGACAGATAATCCACTCACATGATCACAGAAAATTTTGTAACGGATTGTAGAAGATGTAAAAATGACATAAATGCACTGCAAATCTCCAAAGAAAGATACAGCATCAACTGATGATTTTGCTGAATCGCCGATGACCAAATTAAAGCTATGGCACCCACATGGTACAAAAAAAAGCCCTTGGATTCAGTTCTAAAATCCTAGCTTGTACACCAGCATTTTTCCCTTTAATATTTGAACCATTGTCGTATCCCTGTCCTCTGCAGTTGTCTAATGAAAGTCCCATATTTGTCAGTTCTGTCAAAAGATATTCAGCCAATGATTCACCTGTTGTTTCACTGACTTGTATGAATGACAAAAAATACTCTCATATCTCTACATTGTCATTTGTCTCAACAATACGGACAGTGGGAGACATTCGTTCTTGACGACTCACGTCAGGTGTACAGTCTAAGATAACAGAATAATATTTTGCTTGTTTGATTTTTCTAAGATTTTATGCCTGACTTTGTTTGAAATTAGCAATATTAACTCATCCTGAATCCTCTTGCCTAAATAGTGATCATGAATTTGTTCAGTAGATATACGACGTAGATGCTCCCGAATGACTGTATCAAATTTTTCAAGAAGCTCAACAAGACCTAGAAAATTTCCATTACTCAGCTGAAAAATATGATCTACAGTTCCCCTAAAGGCCAAGTTGTGTTCTGCTAAGAACTGTGTGATTGCAATCAATCTTTCTAAAACATTTCTCCAGTATATTCTCACTGACTTGATCATCTTCTTATGTTGATTATCAATGGTCGAGCACCATTTCAGTCTTGTTCTGAGTTCCATTCATTTAGCTGCTGATTCTCTATGATTGGCTTAGCGCTCGTGTTCTTTTAGTTTCTGGCCCAGATTTTTCCAATCACTACTACCACTGGTACATAATGCATTTTGATGTGCACAACCAGCTTGCAACAGAAGCAGAAAACTGAATTGTTCATCTTGGAATATATTAACCATGGCCTTCTCACATTTTCACCATTAGTAAGTCTTCTGTTATAAAATATAGTGCTAAATCGATGGTGCTGATTATCATATGGAAAACTGTATTTTAATACCTGGTATGATCCTTGTTCAATTAATATCATACGTGACCGGTCATCAATTTGCTGTGGCCAATTAGCTGGATCTAACCAATCATTTTTATGCTCTACATCTGTAAGAGAACTAGTTCCCTCACACAACATATCGTGCTGCTCTTTATCTGATTCAGAAATATCCATGCTAATTAATGTGTCTTCTAAATTATTTTCTTGTATCATATGCGCAGTACAGCTTTTATCGACTGACAAAGCTGTGGTTGTGAAACTGTCAACATGGCACATATCGAGTTGTAAAACTGTAGTACTGGGATTCAATGTTTCTGTGGGTATGTTACTCCCTCCATGACTCTCCTAATCTTTGTTGCTATCATTACTGCACTGTACATAACTACGGTCTTTTCCATTATCAGTCTCAGTTTGAGACTCTGAGTTAATCCTGGTGGTGAACATACACTGACTTGAATGTGGCTGTACTTCTTCATCACTACCAACATAATCTCCCTGCTGGTTTTCTTCTAAGTACTGACTAGTGGACTTCACAATTCAGTATCTCTCTGAGGTTTTCTTTTTCTATTAGCAGCACCTGACAGCTTCTTAATTGCCATTTTTGATATGTTGCTGTTAATGAAATAAATAAAACTAGTCAGTATTCAAAAGTGGATTTAGGATTATGTATCAGCAGACCAGTAGTATCACAGTCCTATGTATACATTGCAGAATTCGAACCAGGTTAACACCCTAAATAAATTGCCCATTTCAAAGATCAGAGTTGTACATTAGTTAACTGTACAGGATGGGCTGTTATGTTACCCTTTGGAAAAAGAAAAAAAAAAGTTTATGTGCACAACAGCAACTGACAATCACAAATCAAAGCATAGTCTAAACGTCAGCAATGTGTAATATATTATGTGTGGAAATTAAAGAACTGTACACATTATAAGCTTCCAGAGTCCCCACCCCGAAAGACATATCCCCTGATTAAGCTTCTTACTCTGAAACACCCATGTTTTTTCACCAGGGACTTACTGTGCTGGTGAAGAAATGCTTCGATCACTCATCCTTAAAATAAATAGGATGATTTCTTCAGTAGCTGGGCTGCCAGGAAAATTTGATAACCTCACTGACAGGGTTGCCAGTGTGGAGGCAGCAGTGGACTAAATTTCGTCAGCTGCATTAGAAGCTACTAAGGGAGCTGACATGGCCATGGGTGCCATCACAAATATACTATAAGTAAATAAAATGGGCATCTGAGATCCCACCTTGAAACCCTGGAGAATCAGGCAAGGGTAATGAATTTAAGGCTGCTTGGTCTACCAGAACAATATGAGAGGGGCCATTTAGTTGTTATCCTCCACAAATGGCTACAACATCAACTGGGTAAGGAGTCAGCAGTATGTACACAGAAAACCTATAGGATCTCATCACGAGGTAGGACTAATAATCCAGAGGCTCCTAGAACGGTGGTAGCAGTGGTGGACAGAGTCGGCATGACAGATCAACTACTGGCCCTGGCCAGACAACAAAAAAGCCTGATGTGTGAAGGCCAGCTGCTGAGAATGTACCCCGACCTATATTTTTCCACTCAACAACACAGGAAGCAGTTTGATGTCCTTAGCCTGGTGCAAACTAGTTAGCCCAGGGCAAACAGGAGCTATATTCAAAGCTCCCATGCAAATAAGCCTACTTAGGTAATCCGTGGGCAAACAGGTACATTTGCATCTCATTAAGTGCTGCTTAGCATACATAACCATGCAGTTTTCCTGGTGCTATGACATGGAGCACAAAGCTCCCCCTTTTGGTCACAATGAAAGTACAGGCTACATGCTGCAGGCCAAGGCACGCCCACAGCATTCTCTGTTAGTCGGAACAGAAGTACAGGCCGGGAAGCAGCAGGAACTGTGTGCTGCCCAGGCACAGTCACTGCATACAAACCTCACAACCCCATGCCTCCTGAATGTAAAGAAGTGCAAAGTAATGCACCTGGGAAACAAAAACCCAGGGGAAGAGTATACAATGGGGGATGAGATACTGACAACAACAAAAATGGAAAGGGACCTGGAGGTAGTCATATCAGATGATCTAAACGTGGGCCAGCAATGTGAAAAGGCAGTATGGAGGGCTGGGGCGATACTGGGATGCATAGGGAGAGGCATCACCAGTAGAAAACAGGCAGTTGTTGGCCCTCTGTACAGACAGTTGATAAAACCACATTTGGAGTACTGTGTGCAGTTATGGAGACCCCACCTCCGCAAAGACATAGACAGGGTGGACTCTGTCCAGAGGAGGGGCAACCAAAATGGTGCAGGGTTATCACCAGAAGACATATGAAGAAAGACTAAAGGAACTTCAGATGTATAGCCTCGAGGAAAGGAGGAGCAGGGGAGACATGAAAGAAACATTCAAGTATCTCAAGGGAATTAAAGTCCAAGAGGGTAGCATCTTTCAGAAAAAGAGATGTGTAAGAACAAGGGGGCACAATTTGAAGATAGAGGGGGGACGGCTCCGAGGTAATGTGAAGAAGTATTTCTTCACAGAAAGGGTTGTGGATGCACGGAACAGACTTCTTGAGGATGTCGTAGAGTCAAAAACAGTGGGGGAATTCAAGAATGCATGGGACAGACATAAGGCAATTCTAGTGGGGGGGGTAGGCGGAAGTAAGTTGTTGATTAACTATCTGCAGTTTATCAGTTAGGTAGGGAAATGGGCAGACTAAGTGGGCCAAGCGGTCCTTATCTGCTGTCAAATTCTATGTTTCTATGTTTCTAACTCCTCAAGAACCAGGCTTTGGAGGTGAAGAGAGTGTATGTCTGAGTACTGCACTCCCGTCTGAGGAAGGGTCAGCAGAGAGCGAGTCGGAGGCAGGTGAGTGGGCCTGTTGCAGGACATTGAGAGAAGGAGAGGGTACCAAGCTTGCCTGGGCCAGTCCGGAACCACTAGGATCATGGAAGCAGGCTGCTGCCTGAGTTTCAGCAAAACCCCGAATATCAGGGGAAAGGGAGGAAAATGCATATAGGAACCTCCCTGACCAGTCCAGGATCAGGGCATCCAGAGGAAGTGTTCCTGGAACTGGGGGCCTGCAACAGTACTGAGGAAGCTGAAAATTGAGAGGCGAGGCAAACAGATCCACATCTGGTGTGCCCCACTGCCTGAACACTGTGGCTAGTACTTGCTTGTTCAGTGTCCATTCACTCTGACCTTGACGGATGTGGCTTAGAGCATCTGCCAGAGTACTGAGTTTGCCTGGGAGGTGAATAGCTGAGAGGCTGACTCCCAGGGAGAATGCTAGAGACCAGAGCTTCCAAACAGAGTATTCCTGATCTGGTACCACCCTGCTTGTTTATGCAGAACACTGCAGTGGTGCTGTCCATTCGAATTTGAACTGCCTGCCCTTCTATGCTGGGAGCGAAAGCTTTGAGAGCTATGTAAGACTGCTCTGAGTGTCAAATGATTTATGTGCAACTGTGACTCTTACGAAGTCTAGCTGCCACTTACTGAGGCACTGTCTACATGAGCTCCCTAGCCCAACAGGGTGGCATCTGTGGTGATCACCTTTGTGGGAAGAGAAGCCTGAAAGGGAACCCCTGCTTGCAAATTTGCAGGGTCCTTCCACCACAGCACATTTTGGAGGGTCTGCTCCGACACCGGTATTAACTTGGAAAAGTTGTTGCTTCTCTGACACCAGCGAGCTCTGAGGTAGGCTTGCAGGAGTCTCATCCTGTACCTGACCCCTGGGACTACTGCAGTCATAGAGGCCATATGTCCTAGAAGCTTGAGGAAATGTCTGGCTGGTCTTGGCTGTCCCTGGGCAAAAGAATCTGCCACTGAAAGGAAACTCTGAATTCTTTCCTGAGGGAGGAAAGCATATCCCTTCTGAGTGTCCAGCTGGGCCCCTATGAAGGTGGACAGCTGGGTGGGTTCCGGAGGAGATTTCTTGAGATTTACCAGGAAACCCAGAGACTCCAGAGTGCATTCTGTGAGAGAGAGAGATTCCTTGACTTGGCAAGGAGACTTTGCTACTATGAGCCAGTTGTCCAGATAGGGGTAGAAAGCGACATCCAGTCTCCTGAGATGTGCTGCTACCATTGCGAGGCACTTGGCAAAGACTCTTGGGGCCGAGGACAGACCAAAGGGCATTGCAGTAAACTGATAGTGACCCAAAGGAAGTTTGAACCTGAGAAACTTCCTGTGAGATCTCTTCATGGGCATGTGGAAGTAGACGTCCTTTAAGTCAAGGGAGGCTAGCCAGTCGCCCTGCTGGAAGGACTGTATGACCAGTGACAGAGTGACCATTTTGAATTTGGGTTTTTCAGACATTTGTTTAAATATCTGAGATCTAAGATAGGTCGCCACTTCCCAGTCTTCTTTTGTGTCAGAAAATACCTGGAGTAGAGGCCCTTGCCCGTCTCATGGGTGGGGACCCTCTCCACTGCTCGTAAAGCCAGAAGGTTTTGTACCTCCATTTCCAACAGCAGTATCTGTGATGGTGACAGAGGTCTTGACACCTGGGTACGCTTGAGGTCTGGCAGCTGCTTGAACTGTAATGACAGACCCTTCTCCACTATCTCCAGCACCCACTTGTCTGACGTGATGAGGGACCAGTGCTGAAGATAGTGAGAGAGTCTGCCTCCATATGGAAACGGGGAGGTGACCTGGACACTCACATCAGGACTTAGACTGAAAGGCAGACGGCTGGGCAGAGGTGGCTCTTGTTTGGCCCTTTCTGCCCCCGTTTCTGAAAGACCCCCTGTACTGGCTAAAGTCAGATTGGGGATAGGGACTGTAAGGCCTGGGAACAAAACCTCTGCCCCTACCACCCCTGGGACAGGAACACTGAGGGGCGGCGGGCTAAGGCTTGGATTAATGGCTCTGCCAGGAGGCATTGCACTCATTGACCATTTTTCATGTACTCAGTGGTTCTGTAATCAAACAACATATTTTGATCACAGGGAAAATCCATGGCCTTGTTCTGAGTGTCTGTGGTCAGACTGGCTGTTCTAAGCCAGGCGAAGCATCTTAGAGGTATGGCATGGGCCATCGCCCTAGAGGCTGCATCATTATTGTCACCTGCCATGTGGAACTGGTACATAGTAGCTTCCAAGGCAGTTTTTGACCTACCAGCTCCTGCACCACAGAATCTGATCCGTATTGGGGGAAAGCCTGGACAGATTTTCAAAGGGCTTTCTGATATTTGGCTGTGAATGCCATGTAAGAAGAAAGCCTGAGAAGCAGGGAAGCTGCAGCATACATTTTTTTTGCTATAAAGTCCATTTCCTTGGAATCCTTGTCAGGGGAAGAGGGCAACAAGGAGACTCCAGCTTTCTCACAAGCTGCCTGCTGCACTATACTCTCATGGCTAGGGTGTGCTGACAGGAACTCGGTACCATTTTTAGATAATATTTTTTCTCAAGCTGCTTATCAACCCCTAGTACTGAAGTTGGGTGTTGAAGCACCTTCATGGTATTTTTTCTAAATGCATTATAGATAGGAACTGACCAAGGTCTTTGAGGATGAAAGATCCTTCATCTCCCTATAATCTTCGTCTTCATCGACATCCTGGTTGGGCTCCTGCGTAGGGAGGTCCAGGGTATTCAGCATATTTTGTATACATGTAAACATAGAAGAAGGATCCTCGTGATCACCCGGGGGATCCCCAAGGTGAGGGTCCGGGGACTCCTGGGGCTCAAGACCCTCAAAATCCATGTCAGGGGCACCATAAGAACGATCATCATCTGCGTCACCCTCACAGTCTACAGAACAGAGAACTGTGGAAGAGTGCTTGCCAGCCCCAGTAAATTGAGGGCTCATCTTTTGAAGGATCTGAAACAGTTGTCATGCGTTTTCCATATCTTGCACTGATGGAAGAACCTGTGCAGTTTGTAAGTGTTTTGTTTTTTCTGCATGCTTTAAGCTGCCTGTTGTCTCACTATTGGCTTTCCCAGGAACAACAGGAGCATATCTGTCTTGACAGAGTTTCTTTTTAGCCACTTCATCAGAGGCTTGATCAAGCTTCCTTTTTTCATCACTCTTATTTTTCAATTTGTGAGGAACTTCATCTTTGGAAGCTTTATTTTTTGACTGGGATCTGGAGGGTTCCTCACCACCTCTGCTTTTGGTATTAGTACTTTTGAATGGCCCCTCGTCGGAAGCCTTTGATTTATCCTCAGCCATAATTATCAAAGGTTTGTCTGCTAAGTTCACCAATTTAAGCAAAACAAACCAGTTCCGGACCTACAAACTGAGTGCAGGTTTCTGTGAAAATGCCGCCGGCCAATCCTGCCCCAGTTAATAAACTCTATTACCAGTGCCTTTTTTTTTTTGGTTGTAAAACTGGGATCTAGACCAGTGCCATTCTTAATAGAAAGCCAGTAATACTCAGCTGTGCACAGGTGGCTGCTGGACCTTTACGGACAGTCCTGACATAGCTGATACCAAGGTTCAGTAATATAACAAAAAAGGTTTCCTCGTAATTGCCAATCTAGAGAGAAAACCCCCAGGCACTGTTTAAGTTTGAAATCTACTGCAGGTGCCTCGCAGTAAACCCTGAGAGGTCTGAGGTAAAAAAAACAAGGCAACTGTCCCCAATTCAATAGTTCTCACAAGAATTTAGCCAAAAATGAAGGAAACCGTCAAAAATAAATACCCATGATAAAATGAGGCTTTAAACTAAATAGTCGTGGTAAAAATAAAGTCTAAATAGCACCATCGCGCTAAAAATAAAAAATGTGCGCAGTGTTAATGAAAAAGTGAAATTTTTCACTCAGCACACTAAAGGAAATAATTTATGAGGAAAACTTTACCCAGATAAGCACTAGGAGGCTGTCAACAAGGAAAGTTGAGAGACACCTCAGAGGCAATATTGCTCAATCCAGCGGAGAAAGAATTCTGAAGCAGTCAACAGCTCTCACTCAGTTCACACCCCCTCCTGGGTTTTCACTGGCTTGGCCCTACGCTCATTAAATCTCTCTTAAAGGCACATCTCCAGGGCAATTGCACCTAACCAGCTAAGTGCAAAAAAGTTACTGATGCTTCGGACTCCTGGGGTAAGAAAATATATCATCCCTGTTCAACATGTCGTCACCAGAAACAGGAGAAGTACAGCGTGACTGGAGAAGGTCTGATGATGTAGTCCTACTCCACAAAAGTGGAAGCAGAGAGTCAAGGCATTAAACAAAGCTTGTCAACCTGAGCTGGAAGTCATAAGTTGGTAAAGTAATGGAGACAGTTCTGAAGAGAGGGTAGGGGGAAACCTATGAATGAACTGTGCTTGGTTTTCATTGAACGGTCCATGAAAACTGTGCTTATATAGACAACATGAAATGTGAGCCACTTATGCATTTACCACAGTTGTACTTAGTTTGCACACCTGAAAATGAAGTGCATTGCAGAATTGCTTGTTCAGAGGATGCAGTCAATAGTAATTTTACTGCTAAATCTGGGTCTTTGTGCAGTAAAGCTATATGAGGACACCAAATACTGCAGAATTTCAAATCACTTCCAACTAAGCATGCTTTAACAAAGTTACTGAGGAAAACAATATGATTTCAGTTATGGCAATTAGTCTGTTTTGGCTTCTAGAGAACTGTGAGACTCACTTTATCTTTTTAGTGGCAAGTTTTCCTGGATAACAAAATTAATTTAATCCCATTAAATTGTTTTTTACAGCAACTCTGTTGCAGCATACTGCATATGTAGAAGTGAGTTACATTTTAAATTGTCATGCTAATCATGCTGTGTTGCGCCTCTACAAAGACATTGTACTGTAGCATTATCAAGGTGGCTTTAGCTTGCTGCCATCCTTCCATGTTTACCTACTGATTACTCCAAACACCTAATCAGGCATGAAAGCTAACGATGCTGTCTACTCAAGGATAGCACGGACCACAATGCCATACAAATGATTGGCATTCGTTCAGCAATGGCATGCCCTACATTATCCCTCTATACTGCACTCCACAATGTGACTTGCGTGCAGAAGGGTGAAACCAGTAGGGAAGTGGTAGGTATCGCCTGACCACCTTGTCAGGGCCAAAGTAACATTAATTCACATTAGAAAATGGGTTGAAGAAATCCTGGAGCCTGACTGGCTCAGGTCACCAAACAGCTGGTCCGGTATCAGGCAACAGAGACTGGGAAATAGTGAGTCCCCATCTCTGCTGCCTGATTACATTCCAAGTTCTTGGGCAAACAGAATGTTCAATTTGAAACTGGCGCAATGTTGTTCTATCGCCGAGAGGTAACCCAAACCCCCTCCCCCCCAAAAAAAGATCACATCTCCCACAGACCCTGTCAACCATCGCAAAGCCACTACTGTTTTAATTAAAGATTTTTCTCAAAAAAATACTTTCTTTTCTGTGCCCACTATACTGTCAGTACAGATTCAGTACCCCCACTACAAACTGCTCTGAAATCCGAACTCTCACAGTGAAGCGTGACAGGTAAAAGTCGCTCTCTTCCTGCTTGTCAACACAAAAAAGTAAAACCTCTATTTTGTACCAGCAGTCTTCACTCAACATCTACACCAAACACCACGCTGGCTGTCCCTGTCTTGCCCCGACTCCACTCCCATAACTCCGTGACACCCCGGCTTCACTCCTGTAACTCCGTGTCACCCCGGCTCCACTCACATAACTCCGTGTCACCCCGGCTTCACTCCCTTAACTCCGGCTCAACTCCTATAACTCTGTATCACCCCGGCTGAACTCCCGCTCCTCAAAACAGTACCAGATCTTTTTGCCCTTTTTTTTAAATATTTCTTTCAAAGAAAATGAAGTCCTGCTAAATTTATTACCTCTTCACACTCACAGTCTCCCAGATCACCCGATCGTGCGCCAGTTTCCCAGACTACAGGTTTTAAACTGCAGTCTCATACACAAGAAACGAAGCAAAAAAAAAAAAACAGAATGCAAGTAAACTGCGGGGGGGGGGGCAAGGTGATGGTTCTGGAGCCAAGGAGGTACACGCTGTACACAGCAATAGGAAACAATACATCTGTAAAAGACTACGTTGCCTTCTACTGGTATGTAATGGCAAGGATACCAGTAGATGCAGCACAGGCTACAGAAAACAAATATAAATAAAGAATGCTTAATGATAGTCCTTTTTCTTGCCTTTCGCCAGTGTGTGTGTGTGTGTTGGGGGGGCGGACTTTCAAAAAACATCAGAAAGAAAACTATGAGAGAAAAAAAAGCTCTTGAACACAGTACTGTAGTGTCCTCTAAATATCATTCTAATGCAGGTGGAGGAAATATTTTATTACAAAACTAACTTTAAACTAATTTTTCATTAACATTTTTTTAGTAAACTTATTTTTTTTATGATACCTATTTTCTAAACACAATAATACCCTCCAGGGTGGGCGGTATTGTGCTATACCGGACCTTCCAGGGGCTATAAGGCCCTCCGCCTGCGGCGTCGGGCATCATTACACCCCTGGGCGGTCCAGTATAGCACAATGCCACCCACCTTGTTGGGCATTATTACTTACTTACTCAGCGGCTGAACTACAAGAATCCATATTTCAATAATACCATCAAGAGATACAGTGTCTGTAGTCCAAGGTTGGCACATGAAATACAGAAAGAAAAATGTACAGTGTTGTGATTAATGAAACAGACAGGCAAGATATAATCTTCTGAAATCTAACCACCGTTGTTGAAACTCACATATTTAACGTTTGAATTGTTGTCTACATAATTTTCAGTCACAGACACCTAAAGTATGACTGCAGTGTCTTTTGCATTAAGCCAGTTGTTGTGTTGATGCACAATTTCCGATTTACATGAAACATACTAACATACTAAAATGGCAGCAGAATAGGTCTAACGGTCTTTCGCGTCTGCTCATTTGGTCAGCCCCCACACTGGGAGCTGACCTTGCTGCCCCCCTCGCCTTCTCTGGCTTCTCCCTTCCCAGTTCTGGATATTCTCGCTACATTGGATTTTTCTTCCAGAACCCTTCCCCTGTACCTGTCCCACCCCCTCTTGAACCCCTCCACCAGCCCCCTGGGCAGCGTATTTCATGGCTCCACCACCCTCTCAGTGAAGCAGCACCTCCTCCTTTCTCCCCTGAATCTTCCCCCCTCCAGCTTCCACCCATGCCCTCTAGTTGCCCCCTCCTCCTTCCTTCGAAGCACCCTGACTGCTCCTCCCCAATTTATCCCCTTCATGTACCTGAAGACCTCTATCATGTCCTCCCGATCCCTTCTCTCTTCCAATGTGTATATATTTAGCTTTTCGAGCCTCTCCCCATAGGTCCTGTCCCCCAAGCCCCAAATCATTTTGGTTGCCCTCCTCTGGACCCTTTCAGGGTTTAATGTCCCTCTTTAAGTGGCCTCCAAAACTGCACGAGTACTCGAGGCGGCCTCACCAAGCAGTTATACAGAGGAGTATCACGTCCCTCCTTCTGAGGTGATCCCTAGCGATGCATCCCAGCATCCTGTTGGCCTTGGCTGCTGCCCTCCTACAAGTCTCAGAGTTGTTCATCTTGACATCCACCACCACCCCCAGATCCCTCTCAGCCATTGAGACTTGTAGCATTTCTCCCCCCAGGGTGTACACTTGGCCTGGGTTTCTGGTTCCCAGGTGCTTACCTTGCATTTCCCTGCATTGAACCTCAGCTTCCACTTTCTAGACCATCTTTCCAGAGCCTCCAGGTCCCCATGTAGGGCCACCTCCCCTCCTCCCCCATCCACCACCGCCCCCCAGTTTGAGTCATCCCATAAAGAGACTCATCTCACTCCTGATACCTGTCCTTATGTCAGAGACGCAGGTTGAACAGGAGGGGCCAAGGACTGATCCTGTGGGACCCCGCCAATGACCCCTCCTTGGGGATGACTATCCTAACCTCGACCCTCTGGGTCCGGTCCTGGAGCCAACTGCCTATCCATCTGATCATCTGGTTCCCAACCCCCATTTCTCCCAGCTTATCCAACAGGCCCTTGTGAGGAACAGAGTCAAATGCCTTGCTGAAGTCTAGAAAGAGGATATCCATTGGTCTACCCAGGTCCAAGGCACTCGTCACCCAGTAATAGAACTCCACAAGGTTTGTCTGACACGATTTCCCCGGGATGAATCCATGCTGCCTATCATCCAGGCACCCTGGTTTTTCCAGGTCCCCCCCAGCCTCTCCTTGACAATGCCCTCCATCACCTTGCCCACCACCGATGTCAGGCTGACAGGCCTGTAGTTCCCTGCCACCTCCCTTGATCCCCCTCTTGTGGATAGGCATTATATGCGCCACCTTCCAGTCCTGGGGCACCCACCCTGTCCTCAGAGAGATGGTGAAAAGCTCTGCCAGGGGTTTCACCAGGACATCCGGAAGTTCCTTCAGCACTCTGGGATGTAATTTATCTGGCCCCGGTGCTTTCTCCGTCTTAAGGGACCTGAGGGCTTCCCTCATTCTCTCTGCTGTGATTTCCACTTCCGCTACCTCTTCTCCCTGCTTAGCCTTTCCCCTTCCTGCCAGTGATGCCTCCCCCTCTCCCCAGACCTGCCGATCGGTAAGGGTTCCCCCCTCCTCAGTATCACTGTCTCCTCCATGTATGATGCAGCACCCCATTTCCTTAGTGAAACTGAGTGGAAGTACTCATTTAGTACCTCAGCCTGCTCCCCGGGTCTTGTGCCCATCTCTCCCTGTTTTAATCCTGCTAATCTGCCCCTTCACCCTTCGTTTTCCCCAATGTATCTAAAGAACCCCTTGTTCCCTCTCCTAATTTCCCTGGCCAGGTTCTGCTCCTTCCTTGCCTTAGCTGCCCTCACCACTCTAGTGGCCCTTCTAGCCATCAGCTTGTACTCCCCTCGATCCCATTCACTCCTTGAGCACTTGAATTACCTAAAGGCTGCCTTCTTTCCCCGCACCACCTCCTGGACCTCCCTGGTCCACCAGCAGGGTTTTTGGGCCCTACCGCATTTTCGTCTTACTCTTGCACAGGTGCTGGTAGCATCCTCCACCCCCTCTCCTGATGATTTCCTACCTACTGTCAGCGTCCATGTCTGACCCAATCACATCCAAATGCTCCTTAAGGATCCTTCCCATTTCCTTAAAATCCGCCCCCCTGAAGTCAGTTACCTCCGTCTTTGTGCAGCCTTCTACCCCTCCTAGGTCCAGGCAGAACCAGACCGTGGCATGGTCACTCCCCGCCAACGGGTCCCTTACCTCCAGGCGCCCAATCTGGTCACTGTCTGCCAGGACCACATCCAGTACCTGCGCCTCCCTGGTCGGTTCCCCCACCTGCTGAGTTAGGAATGCGTCTTGAAAGACATCAAACAACCTCTGTTCCCTGGCCACTGAAGATGTCATAGTCTCCCAGTCTGTTCCTGGCATGTTTAAGTCCCCCAACACCACCACCCTTCCCATGCCCAATCTGCAGTGTCTCCCAACATCTGCCACCAGACTCTCCTCCAGCTCCTCCACCAGCGCAGGGGGTCTATACACCACTCCTATTTTTACTCTCTTGCCCCCCCCCCCCCGTTATCAAGGTAACCCAAATCGCCTCCACGGTTCCCTCCGCCTCCTCTACTCCCCTGATGCCAGTGCAGTTTTTGACTATCATTGCTACCCCTCCTCCCCTTCCCTCCCCCCGTCCTTCCTGAACATAGTGTAACCCTCCAGGTTCAGGTCCCAGTCATGTCCTGTGGTGGCCCAGGTCTCAGTGACCGCTGCCACATCCACTGCTCCCTCAGTTAGCATCGCCTGGAGCTCAGGCATTTTATTGCCCAAGCTCCTGGCATTTAGCAGGATTACCTTCCACCCTTTCCCTATCCTTCCATTTCCCCTGCTCATGTTCCCACAGGGATTCCTTTTTCCCCTGGTCTGCACTTTACCAGTCGGCCTTTTCCCGCATTCCTCCAGCTCCCCAGGGGGGTGGAGACAGAGTCCCTCCTTTATTGGACCCCCTCGACAGCCTTTTCTCCCATCCCTCCCCCTTCACAAGTTTAAACCCCACTTTTCACCAATGAACCCCTCTATTTTCAACTTAACGATTGCCCTCCCCTCCAAATTGAGTTGGAGCCTATCTCTAGCATACAGCTCCTTATCCTCCCAGGTCTCCCCCCAATCCCCCATCAACCCATACCCTCTGGCCTCACACCACTCCCTGAGCCACTGGTTTATCTCCCTAATCTTCCTTTTGTGTTCCCCACTAGCCCTTGGCACCGGCAGGATTTCTGAGAAGGAAACTGTGCATCCTATGTCATGACAGACCCTGGCAAGCTCCCTAAACTTTGCCTGTATCTCTAGCTCGCTATTTCCCTCAATGTCATTTGTACCCAGGTGGACCAGTATGTCCGGGGAACCCCCACAATCCTTTGCCAGCTGATATATCTCGTGCTTGGCCCTGTGTATCGTTAGTCCAGGGAAGCATTTTGTTCTAACTGGCCAAGCTTCTCCCTCCCTATCCCATTTGATACCCCTGATCATAGAATCCCCCAACAGGAGCACTCTGACCATTCCTTTTCCTCCATTCCTCCCCCCCCTTCCATGTCCCTCATCCTTTCTACTGGCCTCTCCACCCAGCTGGCTCCTTGTTCCTCCCCCTATCTGGGTGCCACATGCCGTCCCTCCTTATCTACCCTGGCCACCCCCTTCCCTCCGATCCTATGCCTCTCCTCCTCCCGAGTATCCTTCTGTACCTTGCTAACTCCCCCCTCACTGCTCGTGACTGGTCCTTCTCCCCCATCCTCTGAACTAGCCTGGCTCGTCCTCCCTTCCTTCCTGTCTCCGTTTAGTCCCTCCTTGCTTGTCGTGCTCCCCTGGCCTAAACCCTCAGCTCCCTTTACTGTATCCTACTTGTACTTCTGGTCTTTCTCCTTGCCCTTTCTTCCCAACTGGTCCTTGTCCTTGCACTTTCCTCCCTCTTCACCCTGCCCCTCCTGCTCTGATCAACTGCTCCCCATTTTCTTGCATTCCAGGTTCCCCCGTTCCTCCTGCTAATCAGCCCCGCCTCCTGCCCCCACTCTGTTTTCATCTCTAACCACCCCTGTCATGGCTACATCACCCCCCTCATCCTCAAGCAGAAGAGAATTAAAGCGGTTACTGAGCGTAAGGTATGATCCACCTTCCTGCCTTGCTTCCTTCTGTCCAGCCCCAGCCATCTGCCTACTTCCCTGAGAATGTTGTCCCTCTGGCCCCCCCTTTGTGATGGTCTCCAACATTATCATTCTGTGCTGGCACCGTGACATATCCAGACAAATAAATGACTTTCACTGAACCAGTTACTTCTTCCTATGTATCAGTGTTGTGTGGTGATGACGATGTTGATGAGACTTGCTGGCAGCAGGATGAGGATGCAATTACAGTTCAAGCAATCTGAAGAAAAAATCAGTCACTAATATGTTTTGGTGTTCTGCTATACTATGTGGTCACATTGAAGCTTTTTGATTTGGGGAGAAGAAGGAAACAAAGCTATACACTTCCACAGGGGGCGATTAAAAGAACAAAAAGAGGAATTCTTGGCAGAATACCACATTCAGAATTTTGGTATCCCACATGCAACACTGCTGTTGGAAAGAGAGTGTAACGTGACAGAGTAAGTTGAGCAAACTCCGCACTCAGCGCAGTAAGGCGGCGGGACAGGGTGAAGACCATAAATGACAAACTCATACCGTATGGCAAGACGGATGTCATGATCATTTGGTTACTGACTCCGAGGTTCCACCATAGATTGTACTACGCCCATGTATATGGAGAATGAGCAAGGTGGATGAGTAACCGGACAATCCTTGCATAGGGTCACCCTATGGAAGAATTGTCAGATGAGTCATCCACCTTGCACACTCCCCATCAGGTAGTACAATCTCTGGTAAATGCAGTGTCAACCAACAAATGACCTAGCAAAGAACTCCAGTTAGCCATAAGGTTGGTGGGCATTGGTAGTCACTAGGTCTTCACCCCACTGACTCACACCTCACTGATCTGACTGCTACGCCTCAGGTGCTTCATCACCTGCACACTCTCCTCGGCAACAGTGTTGCACACACTTCTTCATTTCCACACTGCCAGGAGACCCCTGCTGCTTTTGTACTGTCTTCTACTGTTGCAGACCTTCTTACCTTTCACTTCTTTGTCACTGGTCCCTCTCTCAAGCAGGGTCCAGTTTAGGCTGTTACTTTAGACAGAAAATAAAGATAAAAAAAAAAATTGTCTGTCTCTTTTATTGGGGGAAGGAGAGTGTTATCAGTCATATTTGTTGGGACCAGACTCAGTGACACGTTCATTTATAAATTCTAGAAGACTGACACACATGACGCAACAGCACAGGTAATATAGGAACCAGCTTTTGCCACTGAATAGCAAGAAGCGCAAGATAATTTATGTTATTACTATTTAACATTAGCTTGCTTGTACATACTTTACTTATTATCACCTACTTAACAGCAGGCAGTGACTTTTTGACACAAATGGGCATGGAACAGTCCATTTGCCAAGATAAGGTCATAATCTGATTGACTGTATTACAAACAAACAGAGACAGTGCCTTTCAATGCTTTTGTATTGTTTTCTTTGTGTGGACAACATTCTGTGCAGTTCCTTTCATGGACCCAAGATTGTGGAGTTTTGACTATGTCACGTCATGGTTTCAGAACTGAAGGGCACTATACTGACAAGTTCATGCTCACAGTTCTGAAACTATGACATTACATAGTCAAAACTCTAAAATATTGGTTCCATAAAAGGAACTGCACAGAATGTTGTGCATGCAATAAAAACAATACAAAACGCAACTGACAGCTTCAGCTTTTATTCAGGCACAGTTAAAGGTTCCAACTAGCTGCCTGCCCCAGCCCATTTGATCCTGTACCGGATCAGTAGCTCGCTGCTCAAGTTTGGCATAAAAATTCCACGTATACCAGTGCTCTTTAAATAGGGATCCTTTAGAGGTATGAATATAATTTATAAAATAAAGACATTTCAAACAGCTCTTCATGAGTAATCAGTTCCTATGCCCTTTAATCCGGTCTGCAGTGAAACTGCCTTGGTCTTGCAGGTTCTCGCCACCGCAGAAATGCTCTTATTCCCCATGCCACCACCAGACTGCAAGATGCACATGTGGAGAAAGTCACGATTATGTGTTGCGCACAGTGCCAACATATAGATGGACGCCGGCACTGCATACAAGGGACAAACAACAATCAGATATTTCATACAGAGCACCAGGGTTCAAATTCTGGCATGAAATCTGGAGGTACCCAAAACGTACTGGAATAATGCTAAATTATAGCCCTGCCTCCATAGTGGGGAAAATAATGGAGACCATTCTAAAGGAAAGGGTGGTGTGCCCTACTTTCAGAAAAATGATCTCCAGGATGATAGGCAGCATCATGGGTTTCACAAGGTGAGGTCTTGTTGTCAAGCCTACATGAATGACAACTACGAGTGGGAATATAGGCCAATGGTCAAAGGTCATACTGTGGAGGTACTGTACCTGCAGTCCAGGAAGGCATCCATTCCTCTCCAAAGACATGAGGATCACCAATTGCAAGATATGTTCTGTAATGATAAAATGAATCAAATTAGCACATCCTGCATGCAACTGTACTATCCATTTCTCAGTGGCTTCAATCACAACAATCTCCTTTTCCTACCCTCCAAAAATGACATTTTAATTTGAGCCCCTCTAATGTGTGCAGGCAACACTTAATCACCCTGTGGCCCCCCGCCAATGCACACACACAGTAACTTATACTTAAGTGGGGGAAATGCACTGAAGATGCCTAGAAAGAGGACATCTATTGGCCTGCCCTGGTCCAGTGCCTCTATCACTCATTCATAGAACTCCACAAGGTTAGACTGATACAATCTGCCCTGGACAAAGCCAAGCTCTTGGTCATCCAAACACCACCATGGCAACAGGTACTCCTCCAACCTTTCCTTCAAGATGGCCTCCCTCCATTGTCTTTCCCACCACAGACGTCAGGCTCACAGAACTGTAGTTCCCCAGCTCCTCACGTTTACCATCTTTGTGGATAGGAATGATGTGGATCATGTGGGCCACCCATCTGTCCTAAATTCTGAGTTAAAAGGATCTGCCAGGGGCGCAGCAAGGACCTCCACCATCTCCTTTAGCACCCTGGGATGGATACCATCCAGACCTGGTGCCTTCTCCATTTTCAGGGCCTTGAGGGCATCCTTCAGTCTACAAACAGAATTTCTGCATCCGTTACACGGTTACGGGGAAGACATATTAGGCAAACTGCCAAAATGAGTAGAAAAGGGGTCTGGTCATGGTAAATTTGAAGCACCGAATCCCCATAATCAATGCTGGGAGGATCCTTTTCACGATAATGTAACAGCATATGGGGGCATGATTTGTTATGATACAGTGTCTCCAGTTTAGGGATGGCACAGACTTTTTAAGAGAGGTCAAGGTGATGGTCCAGCCAAATTGACTGGCATTGAAATGTGGCAGTGGGTCTACCTCCAACTGTAGCCATCCAGGGTCCTGAAGACTAGGGAACTGCAGTCTGGCCAGTCATTTCCTGGTGCCAAAGGTTGTGGGAACCATTTTTTGGCATTCAGTGTAAACTGGACAGCATAGAACTAGAGCTATCAGTTGTCAAAATCATTCTGAAATACTGCTATCAACTCAGGAGCAAGCTGGAAACTATACTTAAGGAAAAATAAAGCAAAGGCTAAAATAGTAGTAAAAAGTAACCCACCCTCTCCCAACAACACAGTACTCCATGCAAGCCTCTTCCCCTCCAAAAAGAAGCAAATATCCTTTTCCTCACAACTCACATAGCACCCCATCCCACCCACCTCCCCAAGTAACACATAAGTGCACCATTCCTCTTAACCAGCATAGCACCTTATGTCACCCTTTTTCCTCCAAGAAACAAGCATCCCTTCCCCATAGCAGCCACCCTACAACCACCCTTCTCCTACCCACAGTAAAAGCTAAGAAATCCCCCTTCCCTCAAGCCACATTGCTACCCACCTCCTCACTCCAGTGCACTGATTAAAAAAAGAACTAAGCTGTCTGATGGCTACCAGCACAGCCCTTCTCACACCACTTTGGGCAGCTGTTGTCTGAACACATAAAACAAAGACCATTGACTGTCTTGCCCTTTGCAGCAGCATTAGGGCTGCATCTAGTGATACCAGGGACCAGGGTTTGGGGGTTTGGGACCAAGGAGAGGTCGTCGGAGGGGGTTGTCGAGCGTCCCATAGCAGGATGCTTTCCTCCTCTGGGACAGGAGGGTTCCATCCTCTACCTCAATGCTGCCACCTAAGAGACCACAGGTGGTAGTGCAGGAGGAGGACCAACAGAAGGTGTGAACGTTACAGTCAACATCACAGGATACTCCTTGGGTGAATGCCCCATAACAACATGCCACGCGACATACTAGAAATGGAGGAGCAGAGAAAATGGCCCAGCCACCACAACAATGAACCTCAATATATTCAACCATCACAGCCCTGCCTCTGCACCACCTGACAACACCAGAAGCTCAGGGGGCCGGCGGGGGTAAATACCCGTACTGTGTCCCCGCCTGGTGGGTAAACCAAGGCTAAATGAAGGATCGACACCCATCAGGCAAGAGGGTGCAGGGGTCAGGTAGGCATTGGGTGCTGCTGAAGAAATCAAAGACTGGAAAACGAAAATGGCACAAACAGAAAGGTGAAAAAAAAAATACTGCTTTACATTTTTTTTGTTAATAAAAGAGATGGTAACTGGAGGGCTGTGCTGGCTGCCATCTGACTTTTACTGATTTTTTTAACTCAGTGGCACACACGTGGTGGGGAAGGGGGCGGGAGTTGGGGACAATGTGGGTCGGGGGTCAACCTTTATGGCGGACTTAAGGACGGTACTGGCCAACAGCTTATGAGACCCTCTCTTGGAAGCCAATAATTACATGGCCTCGGACCCTGCTAAAGTCAACCCTGGCCATACAGCAGTGTTATCTGCACGCATATCAAGAAGACACCGCATATGGAAAAAAAGATAACACAGTCATTCAAAACCACTAAGAATAGGACATGGCCCAGTACGAATCCCTGGGGACACCTTACGTGATTAGAAGAGGTGAACTGAAACTCCTACAAAACAATGGGTGGTACACTATCTGCCAAATGATACACTCAAAGATGTAGATCCTCAGATACTTCTGACCTGGCAGCCCAAGTACAGAACCCCAGCTGATTGTACAGCACAAATCATATTTTTAACCAAACACTTTACCAGCAATAAAAAAAAAAAAAAAAAACACTTCCAGGGCTCTCACCATCTATATTGTGTATTGCAGGGTGTCACACACCTGATGTTGAATGTTACCTGCAATAACTGCATAGTAACTGGGTTCTTCACGAACCAGACTTTTTTTTTGTTACAATTTTCCCAGGATAGCCCAGTTGAAATGCAACATCTCGTTTCCTGTGGGATCCTGTTCTTACCTATCTCTGTTGCTGAGTGCCCTGTAGAATTAAGAGGTAAAGTGACTTGCCCAAGGTCACACAGTGAGCATTGGCTCTAACAGGATCTGAACCTGAACTCATCCAGTTTCCAAGCTGGTGCCCTAACCACTAGACCACACTGCCTCTATCTGTCATCTTGTAACTGCGTATCTTTGATTGGAGGGTGGTCATATAGTTCAAGTAATGTGTTATCTGTGGTAACTGTGCACACATTATGGGGGTTATAAAAGGTGTGCATATATTAGGGGATCATAAATCAGGAGTTGGGTGTTATCTGTAGTAACTGTGTATATAGGGATGGGATACTAAGGTCAGTTGTCATCTGTAGTAACTGTATATGTAATGAGTGTTCAAACATCGGGCATTGTGCATTACCTGTAATGACTGTATGTAGAGAGGGGTCATATATCAGGGGTCGGGCTGGGCATTACCTGTAGTAGCAGTGTTTGCAGGGAGGGGGTCACATACCAAGGGAGTTGGGCATTATCAGTTATAACTGTATGTAGAGAGAGGTCATATAACAGGAATCGGGTCTTATTTGTAGGAATTGTGTATGAGTGGGGAGAGTTATATACTTAGGGTGGATGTTATCTGTGCTAACTGAAAGTCTACTCAGCCTTTTTTTGAGTGGCGTCCTTAGCCAAACAGGTGATGAGTGCCGAACTGTTTGGATGTTCAGTCTGTCATGTTTATTTAGTGCACCACCAACCTAGTGCAATGTTTTTCAATTGTATTAGAAAATATCTGCAGTCTGCAGATTTTGTTATTAAATTCCTTCATGGTGCAATTTCTCCCTTACCTTTAACATAGGTCCTGTTATCTGGAAAACCTATCTACAAATGGAGGGAAAAGGTCAAATAATAATCTAAAATTATAGACCAATTTCGGCTATCCCAGGGCTACTCAACATTTTAGAGAAACTACTGTACTGTTTATCACCCATTAGTACTACTAGACCCCCCTTCCTGACCTAGCTGCAGCATCTAGGCACCATAGAGAGGCAGACAGGCAGGTTAGCCCCTCTAAGTTTACACAGGTGACTAACAGGAGCCTCTGAGCCTGAGGTGACTAACAGGACAAGTGGTCAATTAAGAGATGGAGGCAAAAACTGGCATGGATATGGATGTGGCCAACAACAACACAATACACACAATGCAGCACGCTCTTCAGAAATTGAATGAATAAATAAAAAAGTAAAATTAAAAACCCACCCACCTATTCACTCGCCTTCACTTTTCTACAAAGACAGTCCAGTCTCCTCATCGACGCTGGTCCTCCTCCTCCTCTCCACTCGTGGCAGTCATGGTACATGCAGTGCTGGACTTGGGTCGTGGATGGTGGACTAGTGCTGCTGTCGTGTCGACTGTCACGGCGCCACGCCACCTTACCCCCCCCCAAAAAAAAATCCACAACCCACACTGGCTGCGGCTGCGGCTGCTGCTGCTGGCCTGGGTCTGCCTTCCACTGCTTATTATGCCCAACTCTGATGACTGGTCTGGTCTGGCCTGGGCCCTGCTGGCCTATCAATTTAATAACCCCATCCCATCGATCGACTGCTCACCGCTGTACTTTGAGCTGCAATCAGGCAGGGGAGGGGGGCAAGTTGGGGCACTTTTTTTTAATTTAACGGTTGATTGTATGACTCGGGTCTCGGATCCTTCTCGATCGAGACTCAAGAGTCAGTCGGATCAACGAGAGCCAGGAGGAAGCCTGCCAAATGCCCAGACGACGTGCAGCGCTGTGTGAGACGGATGAGTCGACGCGGTCAGCACAGGACAGGAGAGACTAAAGGATTCCGCGTGTCAGCTTGCGTCACGCACAACAGGCAAGCAGAAGCCCAACAGTTGGCTGACTGAGTTTCCAGCACCAGTGGCAGGCAGCGTGTGACTGGATTGCGCGCTGCAGTAGGAAGGGGCTACTGGGCTAGCCTGCACATCATTGGGTCCTCAAATTCACTGTCTGACTTGAGGTCCTTACTTAACTTCTGCCGCCCACTGCGGCTGCCTGGCTTGGTGCTGCCTAGTAAACGTTTAGGTGACGGTGGTGACTGACCAGTGTAGTACCAAATTCTGTTTCCCCATCAGAATTTGCTTCCCGGAAGCATAATCTGATAGCAGAGTAATGTCAGATTATGCTTCCCCATAAAATGTTGCTACACAGATGATAAATAAGTACAATGATGTTAAACACACTGTCAGTTGTTGCAGTCATGAATTTTGAACTGTAAACTGCTTATACCACACACTGAACAATATAATACATAATTTAAAAGTGAATATGCAAAAAATATGTAAATGAACTACATGTCATAAAGAAAAAATGCTGTCATAGTGGGACTGCAAATGACAAAGAATATTTTATTTTTTAAATTTTGGTGACCAGGTAGACCCACTGAGCCCCGAAAGTCCCTTTTTCAGGGGCGACCCGGGATAACAATACAAGATAAAATACAGTGGAGAAAAACTTTTGATTACATAGGTTGTTCAAGCATAAGGTGGTTACAGACAGTGGTTACAGACATGGTTATTATCATGACACAGTTTTGACTTGGTACTACTTGGCATAGTGATATACATGAGGTAGCATTGGTCCCTAGGTGTCCAGATACTAGAGGGAGGTACATGGTCGGCTCACCTTTGGGGAGGTTTGATGCAGAAAAAGGGGATACCTTAAGAGTCGTGGCAGTGGCATGCACTTGTGGCCAGTATATGGGACTTGAGCCTGGTGCAGAAGTTCGTGAGTGAGGAGGCGTCCTGGACCGGCGGGGGGGCGGGGAGCTTGTTCCATAGGCTGTGGGCATGGCAAGAAAAGGATCTGCCGCCAGCATTGGTCCTTACTCTGGGGACTTCTAGTAGTGTTCGTTCTGATGTCCTTAAATTCCTAGGGTTGTGTTTAATGGCTAAGGATCGAGCTATGCTTGGTGGAGTGGGGAGGTTTGAGTAGCTTGTAGACCTGGACAAGCAATGGGCATTGGAGGCGAACAGCCAATGTGGGCCACCGGAGCTGGGCCAGAGGGTCACAGTAGTGATGTCGCGGGTGGTCTTGGGTAGCGAACTGAGCTATTTTGTTGTATACGATTTGCATCATGGATACCTCTTGCTTTGCCATGCCCTGTATAATCAGGGCCGCATAGGTCAGGTTAAGGAGCAGGACACTTGTCGCAATGGAGAGCCTGGCCTTAGGGATGAGCTGGTCCCTGAGTCGGTACAAGGTACCAAGTTTGCGATGTAGGGTCCTGGTGACCTGGTTCACGTGGTCCTTGTAGGTGATAGACTGATCCAGAGTTAGGCCTAAGTATTTTAGGGAGGGAACTACATTAATGCTTTTGCCAGACAGTGTGGTTAGTTGGAGGGATGAGGACCTGTCAAGTCCCAGTGATCTTGGCCCAAATAGCATTGCCTTGGTTTTGTCTGCATTAAGTACCATTCTGTTCTCACACAGCCATGTCTCTAGGGATGTGAGGTCCTTTTGGAGGAGCAGACCAAGAGCGGCCACATCGCCCAAGGGTCGGTAGATGACAGTGTCGTCAGCGTACTGTACAACCGAGCTCTCCCCGCAGTAGGTACTTAATTTGTTGGTAAATAGGGTTCAATACTAGGCCCCCTCCTATTCTCCCTGGGGTACTCCCTGTTTTAGAGGTAGTGGCTCTGACATGGCCCCCTTCCATGTGACCCTCTGTGTCCGGCCTGATAAATAACTCCCAAACCACTTGAGGGCATGGGGGTCTAGGCCCACATTGTGCAGCTTCTGTAGCAGAAGACTGTGGTTGACAAGGTCAAACGCCTTGGACAGGTCTATAAAGACTGCATCTGTGGGTATCCCTTTGTCCACTGCCCTGAGCACTTTGTCCGAGAAGTTAATGAGGGTAGTGTCAGTACCGTGGTTTGGTCCGAATCCATGTTGAGAGGGAGCAAGGAGCTGATGAGCTTCCAAGTACTCCCGGAGTTGGTTGTAGATTAGACTTTCTTGCAACTTGGCAAGTGTGCAGGGAAGGGAGATCAGCCTATAGTTGGTTATTCCCCCCCCACCCCCCGAGTCCACCTTTATGGATAGGGACTACATTGGCATGTTTCCACTGGTCAGGGACCACTCCTTCCCTCAGTGATCTGTTAAGGAGCATGGTTAAGGGCCTGGATAAGGAGGTGGCTCCACCCTTGAGTAGTCGAGGGTTGATCCCATCTGGTCCCCCTGATCCTTTAGGTTTCAGCATCTTTAGGAGGGTTAGGACCTCAGTGCGCTTTGCCAGTCTCAGGTGGAAAGAGGGTCATTTAAAGTGTGTTGCTTCAGCTGAGCTTGGGGCCAAAGTCAGGGAAGAGTGGCCGGTCTTGTAGGCCTCCAGATCTGTGAAGTGGTTGTTAAGGGCAGCCGATATTATAGAAGAGTCAGTAGTGAGCGGACCGTTGATCTCCATGGGGCTGGATTCAGTCTTTTTGCTGCCCTTGATCAGGTCATTGACATAATTCCAGAATTGCTTAGGGTTGCCTAAGCTAGTTTTCTGGAGGTGTGTGATGTACTCTCTTTTAGCAAGTTTAATGGCTCTCTCGGCTTTGTTTCTTAGGGCTTTGTATTCCACAAGATCTGCCAGGAGGGTGGAGAGCCTGAACTTCTTCCAGGCTTTGTCCCGAGTAGTCATTAGAGCTTTGAGAGATGGAGAGATCCACTTGTAACAGCTGCCTTTCGTCCTCAGACTCTTCATAGGAGCGGAGAGGTTGGCAGCTGTACTTAGTAAGTCCTGAAAGTATTCCAAGGCCTCATCCAGAGTTGGGAGGAGTGTTATAGGGCTCCAGTCCCTGCTACTTAGGTAGTGACTGAATTGTACTTCCGAGAATTTGGTGTAGTCTCAGGCAGTAAGGATTCTTGGCTGGACCTTGGGTGCTCTGTTCTTCCATATACAGAATATCGGGGAATGGTCACTCAAGGAGTCTGCCATTGTGTCCGCACTCTGGATGTTTGCAGGGTCTGACACCAGAGCCCAGTCCAGGGTGGTGTGATTCCGTTTTGTAATTCAGTCGGGTCGGTTCAGAGATGACCTGCATCAGACCTGCTTCATGGGTCAGAGACGTCGAGGCATGGCCTGGGTCCTGGGCCAAGTTAAGGTTGAAGTTGCCCAAAATAAGTAGCTCCGTAGCTACCTCTTGGGCCAGTGCATTTGTGATGGCTTCGAGTGATTGGAGGGCAGACTTTGGTGGGTGGTAGACACAACCTATTGTTAGTTGCTTGGTGTGTCCTAGGGTTATGCGGATCAATATACCTTCACCCTCAGCAGGGAGACTTCCCTGCAGGGTTAGAGGTGACACGGTGAGGTCAGCCTTTGTACAGATTAGCACCCCACCCCCTTTTTGGATTCCCTGTCCTTGCGGTAGGTGCTATAGCCCAGTGCTTGTATCTCGTGATCAAGGATGTGGGCTTTTAACCAGGTTTCAGAGATGGCTAGGACATCAGGCTTGTAGAGGTCCAGCCAGGCTTGGACTTCATGTATTTTAGGTCTGAGGCTACATACATTCATTTGTGCTATCTTCAGACCCTTGGCAGACACCCAGCGAGGGTCTTTTATACCTAATTAAGAAGGATAATAATTGTATTTGGCTCACATATGAAAATTAGATTTTTATTTTATTTAGCTTTTGTTAACCGGGTAAGTGCACTAGCCATAAAATGACTATTTTCAGGCACGACCCGGGAGAGTACAGACATGCTGAAACTTAACAGGATAACAATTTATAAGTGCTTTACATACAATGAGTTAAAAAGGATACAATATATTTGAACATACAAAGTAAACGCTTTATATACAATGAGTTAAAGTGGATACAATATATCAGAGACATACAGAGTAGACCATTCATAAGTTCATAGGTAACTATCTATGCAATGAATAGAGAGGACCTTGGACAATAAATTTTCAGGTGGCACATCATATGAACAGAAACAAGGTACACAAAAACAAAACAGGTAATACAAAAGGAAGAAATAAGCATTGAGAGCAGGGGGTGTCAGTAAGGAAAAGGTCGGTAAGTGAGGAAGAGGGGAGCAAGCCATGAAATTAGATTATACGAGTGTATGTAAGTGTCTGCACATAAATCACACTGTGCTAACCGCTTTGGTATACTGTAACCATCAGGGTGTGCCACCCTCAATGAAACATCACCCAACAACATGAGAAACAAATTATCTCCCCTTTCATCATAGCAAATTCATTATTAACACTTTATTTTAATTAATTTTCAGTTTTACTGTTTATTGGGCACCCCATACCCTCAAAATACCACAGGTAGCACAATCTGACAGCTATTCACACCCGTCAGATCTTGCCACCCTAGGTCTAAATAAACCCAGGACACCAGAATGACAAAGGAGAAGTCCACATATCAATGACCAAGCTGTATTTCAACTTTCCTTTGATTAATGTTCAGTTTTGCTGTGTATTGGGCACCCCATACCCTCAAAATACCCCCAGGCAGCAAAATCTGACAGCTATTCGTACCTGTCAAATTTTGCTGCCCTCAGTCTAAATAAACCCAGGACACCAGAATGACAAAGGAAGAGTCCATATATCAATGCCCAAGCTGTATTTCAACTTTCTTTAGCTTCATTTTCAGTTTTGACTGTCTACTGGGCACCCCATCCCTCAAAATACCCCCACGTAGCAAAATCTGACAGCTATTCGCACCTGTCAGATTTTGCTACCCTCAGTCTAAATACACCCTGGACACCAGAATGACAAAGGAGAAGTCCATGTATCAATGCCTAAGCTTTTATTTCAACTTTCCTTTGATTGATGTTCAGTGTTACTGTATATTGGGCACCCCATCCCTCAAAATACATCCAGGTAGCAAAATCTGACAGCTATTTGCACCTGTCAGATTTTGCTACACTCAGTCTAAATAAACCCAGAACACCAGAATGACAAAGGAGAAGTCCACATATCAATGCCCAAGCTGTATTTCAACGTTCCTTTGATTAATTTTCAGTTGTGTTGTGTATTGGGCACTCCTTTCCCTCAAAATACTCCACAGGTAACAACATCTGACAGCTATTCACACCTGTCAGATTTTGCTACCCTCAGTCTACATAAACCCAGGACACCACAATGACAAAGGTGGAGTCCATATATCTATGCCCAAGCTGCATTTCAACTTTCCTTAGATTGATGTTCAGTTTTACTGTATATTGGGCACCCCAGCCCTCAACATACCCCCAGGTAGCAAAATCTGACAGCTATTGGTACCTGTCAGATTTTGCTACACTCAGTCTGAATTAACCCTGGACACCAGAATGACAAAGGAGAAGTCCATATATCAATGCCTAAGCTGTATTTTAACTTTCCTATGATTGATGTTCAGTTTTGCTGTATATTGGGCACCCCATCCCCTCAAAATACCCCAGGTAGTAAAATCTGACAACTATTTGCACCCGTCAGATTTTGCTACCCTGAATCTAAATAACCCCAGGACACCAGAATGACAAAGGAGAAATCCATATATCAATGCCCAAGCTGTATTTCAATTTTCCTTTGATTAATTTTCAGTTTTGCTATGTATTGGGTACCCCATTTCCTCAAAATACTGCCAGGTAGCAAAATCTGACAGCTAGTTGCAACTGTCAGATTTTTCTACCCTCAGTCAAAGTATCACCCAGAACAAAAGAATGAGAAAGCAGAAGCCCTTATATCATTGCCCCAACTTTATTTACGTTACTTTTCTTTTCAGTTTTCCATACACGACGAGGTGCACCATTTCCTCAAAATAACTCATGTAGCAATGTCTGACAGGTATTCGCATCTGTCAGATTTTGCTACCCTCCTTCAAAGTATCAGAGAGGGCTGAGATATTTAAAGGGGTTGTGCCTGGCACAATTCCAGAAATGTGCCCTGGGGCAATATTCAAAAGGTGGAATTGCACCGTGCAATTCCCAATGTGGCATGGCACAGACAATGTATGCAGCACATCTCCAGGGGCATACCACACATATGCAGCACATCCCGATATTCAGCCTAGGATGTGCGCGCATCTGCTGGCACAACCCAGAGATGTGCAGCATACCTAGGCTCACAGTTGAGCCCGTAAAAAATGTCTGAAGTGCCAGCCACCTGCAGGCAGGCCACTGTAGGGCAGTGTGCAACACAGCAGGCACCAGCCATGGGTGGCAACTCCCCCAACATCATGCACAAGCACACACAATAGTTCCTGGTATTCTAGTGGTACCCCCTCCCAATCCCATAACCCCAATCGCCAAAATGTATTTAATTTCCATGGTGGTCCAGTGGTACTCACCTCCTCATTACGATCCAATGACTGCCAACACGTATTTATTTAATTACTCTGCTTGTCTAGTGGTGCCCCACTCCCCATCATGACACAATGATCACTGAAATTTAATTACTAAATTTCCCTGGTATTCTAGTAGGACCCCCCTCCTCCGAATCCCCAATCGCTGTGAAGACTGACATTTCAACTCCCTGGCAGTCTACTGTTATCCCCCCCCACCCACACAGGACCCCCACCCCACCAGCTCCCCCGGTCTTCGGTGGCAGCATACCACCTGGATACCTCTACGCGTTGCCTGCTGAATGGCAGTTTACAGTATGTGCTGCAAGCTTATTGGTCCACACTGTGGATCACTGAGCTGGTAGTGCATACTGTAATAGTCATTCACATCTTTGTGAATGAAGTCATTCATTCATAAAGTTGTGAATGACTACTGCAGTATGCACTGCCGGTCCGCAGTGTGGACCAATGAGCTTGTAGCAAATACTGTAAGCTGTCATCTGGTGGCAGCCGCGGAGGTATGCGGGTGGGTATGCTGCCCGCCAAAGACTGGGGGGAAGCTGGGGTGGCTGGGGTAATCATATTTGATTAAGTGATAAGGTACTGCCTCACCCTGCCCCAGAGCCTACTCCCCAGCCTCATATCAAGTCCCCATGTTGTTGTACACCTTCTTTTCTGAAAAGCTACTCTCCTTTACCTTGTTTATACCCCTGAGGTACTTGAATGTCTCTATCATATCCCCCCTTCTCTCTCCTCTCCTCCAGGGAATACATACTGCGGTCTTCTAGTCTTTTCTCTATGACTTTTGGTGCAGTCCTTGAACCATTTCTGTTGCCCTTCTCGGGACTTCTTCCATTTTGTCCACATCCTTCCGGAGATGTGACCTCTAGAATGGGACACAGTACTCCAGATGGTTTCTCACTAGTGATCTGTACAGTGTCATAACCACCTCCTTTCTCCTGCTGGTGATACCTCTCCCTATGCACCATAGCATCCCACTGGCTTTCCCCAAAGCCTTCTCTCATTGTTTGGTTACCTTTAGATCAATAGATATGATTACCCCCAGGTCCTTTTCTCTTTTTTGTTTGTTGTGGGATGCTGACAGGGAGCACCGGTCCCCCCTTCGGAGGGACTCATCCTCTGACCAGATAGTCATGTCATCACAGATCCTGGATTTAGAAAGAACCACTCTACTGTCACTTCCCTCCTACGACTCTCCGACACAGTCCTCTCGGGGATGGACAAAGGTTTCATTACTGCAGCCATCTTTGTCAACCTAGCCAAAGCTTTCAACATGGTCTCCCACCCCCTGCTGCTATCCTGTCTCTCTGAAGCCGGTCTATCCATGCCTGCCACCAGCTGGTTCAGAGCCTACCTGGAAGGGAGAACTCAATCTGTAAAAATTGCTGGTTCCACCTCTGCCCCACTCCCTATAGCTACTGGTGTCCCCCAAGGCTCAGTACTTGGCCCTATCCTCTTTTCCATCCTCCTAAATAACCTGCCTCTTGCCTGCTCAACTACTTCAATTCACATGTATGCAGATGACACCATCCTCTTTTCCTCTGGCCATACCCCGGAGGAGGTTACTACCAGTCTCCAGGCTGATTTCAACAAAGTTCAGCACTGGTTTAGCTCCCACCAATTCTCCCTTAATGCCAAGAAGACAGTCTCCATGACCTTCGGCACTAGGCAGAGACTATCCAGGCTTACTACTCCCCTGAACTTCCACACCATTGACGGGACCATCCTTGAGGACGTGTCAACTTTCAGGTACCTTGGCATCTGCCTTGACCGACAACTATCCTTCTCGGCTCATGTGGATGCTATCCTGAAAAAAATGCGCCCTAAGCTCGGCGCTTTCTACAGAAACCACAGTTGCCTCCCCCTGCCGGCGAGACACGAAACTGTGCAGAAAATATTACCTACGTTCGACTACTGTGATATAGTCTACAATGCTGCTCCTAAGTCGACTCTATTCAGACTGGACCCCTTCTTCAACGCTTTCTGCTGCTTCGCCCTCAATGCCCCCCCTCACACCCACCACTGCAAGCTTTACCATGTGCCGACGTTCCCCTCCCTTGACAGCTGGCGCCTACTACACTGTGCTAAATTTGCTTCAAACCTCTGGCTCGGGTCCCTTCCACCCAACCTCACCTCCTCCCTGTCTCCAACCCCAACCCCCTCTCATGCCCTTAGATCTACTGACTTTCAGCTGTTAGTAATCCCTCACTGCCGGACCACTGCTGGCCAATCGGCCTTCTCCTACCACCTCCCAAGGCTCTGGAACGACCTGATGGCACAAATACGTCACTCCTCCTCTAGGTATTCCATCTCCTCTGTCCTGACAAACTACTGCACTGTAAACTGCCAGTGTTGCTGACCTCCCCCCCTCCTCTTGTCTTACCTTCTCCCTCCCTCCCCCCACTGCCCTATCCTAGATCCTATGCAGCCTGACCAGCAGCATTAGCTATGGCTACAAATGCTGGCATATATTCCCAACCTCCTTACCCCCTACTGCACTTCTAGCCTTGACACTCTGTCTACCACGCTACCGTAGCTAGTAGCTGACATGTATGGAGATATATTTTACACCCCATGTCATTATAATTCCTTGTATAAGCTCTCCCTTACTCCATGTAACAATGTGGATAACTCCTTGTTGCAATGTTTCCTGTGTTGCTCCTACTTCATGTTTCCGTGGTGTTATACCTATGTACCGTCATGTAATTTCATTTGTGTAATTTTGATTCCATGTACAAATGTATACAGTTGCTCTCCTCTGTAACCCCCGGTCGCACCGTGAGATGAGCATCTTTTTGCTCAGTGTGCCTTTCCTGGTGAAACATTTCAATAAATAAATAAATAAAAAACTCCCGATGTTACCGTTTTGGCCCCTAACCCACATCTGTGCAATGGGTGGAGCAGCTGGCTCCACCTCCGCAGAGGCAGCCTAATGCCCTGGACATGGGCCCTCCCTGTTTTTAGCAGCGCTTGTGTGCTGACACCCAGCCACTGCTAGGTGTCAGTTTATAGCACACTGCATGGTCCCCCCTCCCCCGAGGAAGGAGAGCCATCTATGGACACTCAATCCTTCCTTGCCCCACCGACGCCCATGCAACCCGAGTTCCATTCCTGAACTCAGGTCACCGGCAAGGCATGAGGTGTGGTATCCAGTGCCTTATCCTTCAGTGCCACCGGGTCCAGGTCCCCATCTTGTTTGGTGGCCTTTAATACCTCCTCCCATCTTGTACTCCTTCCTTGAATTTTTGTGCCCCAAATGCATCATTTTGCACTTCTTTGCATTGAATCTTAGCTGCCACACTCTCAACCACTCCTCAAGCATGTTTAGGTTCCTTCTCATCCACCCCGGGAGTACTGACCCTGTTGCAGATCTTAATTTTATCTGCAAAGAAGCATACCATCCTTTTCAGCCCTCTGCAACGTTGTTTATGAAGACATTAAAGAGTACTGGCCCCAGCACCGATTCCTGTGGCACCCCGCTGGTCACCCTCCTCTCCTTGGCTGGATCGCCATTCACCACCACACTCTATGTCCTGTCACTCAACCAGTTTCTAACCCAGTTTACCACCTTGGGGCCCACTCCCAGGCTGCCCAGCTTATTTACCAACCTGTTATGTGGGGCAGTGTAGAAGGCCTTGCTGAAATCTAGGAAGGCCATGTGGCAAGATAGGCCTATTACCACTTTATTTAATGTTCCTATTTCCTGGGTTGTGAGGCTCTCCAGAGTTAAGATGCTGTCCCTTTAAAAGGCCAAGAAAAAGTTGACAGGTTTATGTATCCTAGGGGTCATAACCCTTGGATCGAATAAACACTTAACCTTCCAGTAACAGGAAAAGGACAGTGGGGAGGCAGCTTAAAGTCACGAATTGAAAACAGAAAAGGTTAAGTCTAAAACAGATGTTTCAGGAGTTAAACATGAAACCACAGTGACACCTGCAGGATGAGGCAAAACTGTTGCACCCCAGTTCTCTGCATGGCCAGAGTGGAGAAGGGAGGGGCTGAACATGATTTCTCTGAATCGAGGCATGCTGGTGGAGGCTTCCCCTGAGAGAGGACTGGAACGTTCTCAGAGAGAAAAGAATCTTGCCACTTGCTGGTTAAACAATCGGGGGGGAGGGGGGAATGTTTTTTTTTTAAAAAGCATATGAATAAGGCTTGACAGATCTCTGTGAAAGACTGCTATAAATATGGAAAATGACTTTTCATCTGAAAACAGTTTTCTGACTTTTGAATCAGAAATCTTAAACAAAGACTTGTCACCAAGAAAACATCTGGATTTTCTAGAAGATCTTCAGAGAACTGACTTTGATCACAAACTTGCTACAAATCTGTTGCTTAATGAACTTTCTACTACAGAGAGAGAAATTACTCTGAAAAAGAATACTTGATATTTTCTGGATGCTAAATCTCAGAACAAGATATAGTTTTAGGAATAACAGTATACAGTGTTTTCTGTAGAACCATCCAATATTTATTTTCATATTCTCTGCATTCCAAAATCTTCCAAATCGCAGAAGTTACCGTGTTGTTTTTCTTTAAGTAAACTTTCATTATTTCTTATCAACTCTGCCTGGGGTCTGGTTGTGTGACCTAAGATTTTAAATAAAAGGGTTTTGTAAGGACTATAGGCCTTGGTAATGAAGACAGCGACCACTCGACTATCCTACACACCAAATAGGCAAGAAGCTGCCAGTGGCAGCGGTGGGATTCTAGCCACAGAAACTAGTACAAGAGCCAAGGGGACTGAAGACTACAGTTTCCACCCTTCCACCGGGAAAAGGAAGGTTGGTGGTGCTTTCTGAACCACACAAGTGCTCGTGAGTTCCATAAAAAGAGGGACATCCCTGCAAACAGGAGATCCTGCCGTGCCCATGGGGCACGGCTCATGACAGGCCATATCCACTGCCCCTCCCTGATCTACCTCCATGGTCACCCAGTCAAAGAAAACTATCAGATTTGTTTGACAAGACCTTCCCGCTATGAATCTATGCTGCCTCGGATACTGTGCTGGATTTAAGAAATATCACAGTCCTTTTCTTCAGCAGTGATTCCATTAATTTCCCCACCACTGAGGTCAGGCTGACTGAACAGGGAACTAGCTGGCAATTACAGGCCACACTTTTGTGGAGAGGGGCTACATTCGTCCTCCTCCAGTCCCCTGGAACCACTCCTGTCTCTATCAATTTGTTGAATTAGGCTGTCAGTGGTGCTGCCAGCATCTCTCTAAGTTCTTATAATACTCTGGGATGTATCCCTTCCGGACCCATAGCCTCGTCTCCTTTCAGATTCTTGCGTTCCTTTAGGACTCTTTCATATGTAAACGGGCTGGTGTCCACCTCTCTCCCATTGGTGTTCCTATCACTCAACAGTGGCCTTCTCCTCCCCCTTCTTCTGTGAATACTGAACAAAAATATTTGTTCAGGCTTGTTACTTTTTCTAGGTCCTTCTCCACACACCCCTTTTAACCTCACAAACCCAGCCCTGGTTATTTTTCTTTCACTAATGGACCTGAAAAAGGTCTTGTCTCCTTTCTTAATTGCCTGGGCTATATTTTCCTCTGTTTGTGCCTTTGTGCTCCTGACTGCTTTCTCTGCCTCCCTCTGCTTTTCCAGAAACAGTTCCTTGTCCTCCCCCTCTGTATTTCCTTGTACCTCCTGAAAGCTAACCTTTTCTCTATTACTGTCCTGGTCACATCCTTTGAGAATCATAGTGTTTTTTTTCTTTCCCTTTGCTTTGCTTAGTTGCCCAAGACAAAGGCTTGTTGCCTCTGCTATGGCTGCCTTAAGCAAAGAAAGGCACATTTTATTTATATAGCACTCTATCTAGGGACTCAGAGCAATTAACAAAAGATAATAATAAAACACAATAAAATCCCAAGAAATGAATTAATCAAAGAAGATTAAAAACCTTTTCAAATATATAAGTTTTAAATGACGCTTTAAAAGCCTCCACTGTGCTAGCTACCTTAATGTTTGGTGGGAGAGAATTCCAGAGGAATGGTGCAGCCACCCGAAAGGCCCTATCTTTTTAAGTGGGAGGATGGTGCAACTAATAAGCCAGCATTCTGCACTAACTGCAGTCAACACATCAGAAGTCGACTAGTAACAAAGGCATGAATAACTGTAGCCAGGTCAGTAGAAGTCAAAAATGGACAGATCCTGGCAATATTCTTGAGATGGAGAAAACCTGTTTTTCAAAGTGAAGCTGATTGACAAGAATAACACCAAGATCCTTAACCACATTTAACAGTGACAGGGGATGACCAACTACTAGGGTGGGCAGTCTCCCGTCATCAAAAATATCCCCATGACTAGGCTAAATCACATAACCTCTATCTTGGTGGGGTTGAGACATAGCTAGTTAGCACACATACAGTCGTTTATCTTGGCTAAACACCAACTCAGTGTGTCTAGGGTGGTAAGGTCATCAGGGGCACAGGACAGGTAGAACTGGGTCTCGTCTGCATAGCATGCATTCTTGAATATCATCACTGTTTTGCCCCCACCACCTCCATTGGAAGACTGTTCAGGAATCTGTCACTCTTTCTGTGAAAAAGTACTTTTTGATATCTCATCTGAATCTAACCCCCTCCAGCTTCTGATCATGCCCCTTTGTACTTGAGCACCTTTCTCCTGAAAAATGCTTCCCTCCTATACCTCGTTTACCCCAGTGAGATATTTGAAGGTCTCTATCATATTCCCCTTCTTTTTCAAGAAGTATTTATGTCCTCAAATCTCTCCTCATAGGGCTTTTAATACACACCCTGCACAATTTTAGTTGCCCTCCTCTGGACTGCCTCTGTCTTTCTAGAGAAGTGGTTTCCAGAATTGGACAAAGTAGTCTAGGTCGGGTCTTACCAGTGATCTTTACACAGAAAACACCACCTCCCTCTTTCTTCTGGTGACAGACCTCCCTATGGGTTCCACGTCATAACAGCGATCACAAAAGAGCGATCGCTATTATGGTGAGTGGATATCACCAAAAAGCACATCGGTGATATACACATTAAAGCAAAACGACATCTGGATTGTAAAAAAGTGTTTGTGGGGGTGGGTCTACATCCCCTGCACCCCGCTGAATTAATATTATCAACTCCAGGAGGATGCATGTTGGGGAAGGGTCAAAAATCCAGATGTCGGAATAAATTATGTGCCGCAGCTTGTAGCTACAGCAAAATGTGGACACTCACCAGTCCTGAACCCACGTACCTGCTGTACCCGTTATCCACCCACACCACGCCACATGGCTAGCTCAGTGGTAGCAGGTACAGAAATCCCTCCAAACCCCTTTCTTGCCCCTCCCCATGGTTGCGTTCCCATCCCGGGGATATTGTGCATGGTAGTCCCTAATAACAGCACCCAAAATGAATAGCTGTTTTTGCAGTCTCTCATTTTGGTTCACTGTTATTAGGTGATACCTCCCCATGCACCCCAGTATCCCTCTTGCCCCCCAACTGCCTTGTCGAGCTGCCTAGCCACCAATAAACAATCAAGTATGATTACACTCAATTTCTTTCCTGGGTTTCTGTGCCCCAAGTACATTACTTTGTACTGTTTTGGATTGAAACCCAGCTGCCTTACCCTTGAACAATCCTTGAGTTCTCTCAGGTCTTTGCTCATCCCTTCCACCCTAGCCCCCCAAAATGTCCACCCTATTGCAGATTTTTGTGTCACCTGCAGAGAGGCAGAGCTTCCATTCCTGCTCCTCTTCAATATGACTTATAGGTACTCCACTGGTCATCCTTTCCTCAGAGTGAATTCCCATTTTCTACCAACCTCTGCAGCTTATCCCTAACCAATTTCTTAACCAGGTTCCCACCTTTAGACCAACTACCTAAGCTACCTAACTTGCTTACTAGCCTTTGATGTGGAACTGTGTCAAAATCCTTACTGATATCTAGGTAAGCCACATCCACCACTCAGCCCTGATCTAATTAGTCACCCAGTCAAAGAAATGTATCAGATTCATTTGAAGTCCACCATGAATCCATGCTATGTCGAGTCTTGTAATCCACTGAATTCAAGATAGTCCAAAATCCTTTCCTTCAGCAGTGACTCCATTAAGTTTTCCACTGCCTGTGTCAGGCTGACTGGCCTAAAATTACCAGCCTCTTCCCTGCTATTAATTTTGTGATGTGAGACTACATCTGCCCTCTTCCTGTCCTCCAGAACCACTCCTGTTTCCAAAGAGCTGCTAAATAGGACTGTCAAATGGCAGCAGTACACCTTGTACTCCCTCAGTACCCTTGGTTGCACCCATCTGGTCCCATTGCCACTTTCAGATTAGTCAGCCCCTTAGGACACTCTCCTCTAAAATGGACCAATGTCCACCTCCCTGTCTCCAATGCTCCTGTTACGTTTTGTGGCTATCCCTTCTTCTTCCTATGACACTGTTCCTCACCCTTTTTAATGTTTTGATCCCTCCCCTGGTCTTCCTACTTTTGTTTACATACCTAAAAATGTATTTCCATTAATTATGTTTGCATGTGCACATGCTAAAAACGTGTGGCAGCTTGCTGTAGTAGAGTTGTGAAGGTGCGGCAATGTTCGAGGCCAATGTCAGCAGTCCATCATGGGGCAGGTTTCTGGCGCCAATAGAGGAGCATGCTGTCAATGACAGCACTATTGCAGCATGCCACGAACTTGAAAGAAATTCCTCTGCAATCAAGGAGCACCCCGTCATTGAAGAATCAGCTGTTTTTGCTGCTGGGCTGGTCCCGGATTCCAGCAATGAATCACAGCTTGTCTTGTCTGTTGTCCCATTTCAATAAACATGGTGGCAGGAGCCGCCGTCTGCCTCTCACAGTCCCCATGAAAGCCGACGGGTGTGCCCCGTCCCCCTGTCAGCATCCCCACACCAGTTCATCTGCCAACAGGGAAGCACAATCCCTGTCTGCATAATATTGCCCTCATTTGTTTTAAATAAACATGGTGGCTGTCACAGTCCCATGAAAGCCAACAGCGGTGCCCCTTCCAGGTCATTTGCCGACAGGGAGCCCAATCTCTGGTCGGCAGCGCAATCTCCGCCCATTTGTTAGTGTGCCAAAGTGCACCCAACTCTTCTGCCTAAACACAAACACTTCATATGTGCTGATGAGGTGCCCAACCTCACAGGTACAGCCCCCAAAACATACACCAGGTGGCATGCTGGGAGCCCACCCCAGCATGCCAAATCACTCAAAAAAAGAAACCATCCCACTTTTTTTTTTTTTTAAACTACCTGTAAAATGGAAAACTGTCCCTTTGCTGTCGGTGCCCGCTCCCCAACCCGCACCCACCCTCTCACGCACCTCACCTCCCCTCACCCCATACTTGCCTCCAGAGCCCAGTGCGATGATCTTCGATGGTCTTGGAAACGTCTGCACTCTTCAAAGATGACCGCAAACCTGAAGAAATGCCAGTAAGCTATATAATGGCATTGAGAGGTTCAAGTCAGGTGAATATCTCAGCCATTTTTGCGAATTTTGGCACCAAATTTTCAACATGGGGTTCTTGGGACCCCGTCTCATGAATTCAGTGACTGTCATCTGGTTATTCGGTCCAGAAAGGTGATTTTGCTGTTACTGCGCGGAATTACCTTTCAGGACTGAGTAATGAAACGACAATGTCACTGTTCATGAGGTGGGCTCCCAAAAAGTCTATGTTGTAAATTTGGTGAAAAAAATTACCGTGTTATGAGCATGCATTGCTCAGTTTCCATGCACACTCGTAACTTTGCAAATTTGTAATATTTTCACTCCAGAGTTTCAATATTGTCAATTTTGCACACCCCCTTATGAACAGTACAGCTGTCACTTTTCACATCCTGTCTGAAATGTGTTTTCGCACATCTGGCACACAATGGGATGGTCACTGTGGGAAATTAACATTCAGGACAGAGTAAGAAAATCATAGTGACACCGTTCATGAGCAGAGGTCACAAAATGTTTATTTTGAAAATTTAGTAAAATAATTCCACTAAATGACTGTATTTTACGAGTGTGCATTGAGCAGTTTCCATGTACGCTTGTGAGTGCGAGCATTTTTACTATTTTCACTTCAGATTTGCAACATTGCCATCTCTTCACATCTCGCTATGAATGGCAAAGTTGTCATTTTTCACATCCTGCTCGAACTGTGCTTTCACACATCTGGCGCAGAATGGCGCAGTTGCTGTGGGAAATCAATGTTTGGGACAGATTAACAAAATCACAGTGCCACTGTTCATGAGCAGAGGACCCAAATGCTTTCATGAGCTGGGGGTCACAAAAAGGCCATGTTGAAAATCTGTAGTTCAAATACCAACAGACACCTGAGGCATTAGGGTTTCTAACTATAATGTCCCACCCTGTACAAACTGATAGGCGTCAGGCGTATGCTTTTGGATTGCCTGCCGTAATGCTCATGTCATTCCACCTCCCAACCCCCACCCTGAAGCCAGTGACAGGCATCGAGGTGTGCCTTGGACTCTTTAGCTCCAGAGTTCACCCCATTCTCCTATACTGCACACATTTCAGTGTATGTCCTTATGAAATGGGGTGATTGTGAAGCCGAACACCCCAAGGCACACCTCAACACTTATCGGTGTCTGCAGGATAGGGTGAGGTGAAATCCCGTAAGCGTTATGGGTGATGACCCAAAGGCACACCCCAATGCCTGTCCATCTCTGCAGGGTGGAGGTGAAGTTGGCGTGAGTTCAATACTTCACTGCCATTACTATTCTGCATCCAACTTCTGCACGTCCAATGCTAATATCAACAAGCAAACATTCAGCATTGATAAATGCTTGTTACTTTCTGAGCTATTCCCTTTTCATTGTGTACCTTGGTGCTCCTTACTGTTCTCCCTCCTTCACTCTGTGTCCCACTGATACACCTATCTATCATTCTCCCTCTGCGCCTCCTTATACTTTCCGAATGCTACCCTTTTAGTTTTTATCTTTCCGATTACCTCTTTCAAGAACCATTGTGGTCTCTTTTTCCTCTTGCTCACTTTCCTGATGCAAAGGTTTTTTGCCTTCCTTAGCTGTGCCCACTGTTTCTCAACCCAACCCCACCCTGGTCACCCTCCCCACCAGGTAATCCCTGAGGCATTAATCCATCTTTTTAAAATCTGCCCTCCTGAAGTTCAGGAACCTCACCCTAGTACGGTTCAGTTCCACAGCCATCCTTACATTGAACCACACTGTTTGGTGATCACTGTTCCCCAGGTGGCCTCCTACCTTGATGTCTGCAACATGGTCTCTGTTATGGACTACCAGGTCCAGTACTGCTCCATCACAAGTGGGATCGCGGACTACTTGCCTGAGGAATACCCCCTGCAGGGAGTCCAGGATGACCCTTCTTCTAGATCAAGCTGGGGAGTTCCATCTACTGTAGCCCAGGTGCCATATGCCACTGAGCTATCCCCACCTTCTACAGTGACAACGGGAGGTTAATTCCCAGAAATATTAATAGTGTGGTGTCTCCACCTAGAGTAAGGTATTAGTGAGCCAGGTATCTGCCAGGTACAGCCCTCTGGGGTACTATACCTTCCCAATCAACCACTCCGCACACAATATCCCCAATAACCTTGATCCACCATAAACCATAAATCTCAGCAATAGGCAATTGCAATGAACGTCACTGACACAGCAGTTTCAACAAACTCGCAGCTTTATTTGGGGGCAAGGATCAGGGAAAGGATACCGGGACAAAGGATGGCTATGAAAGCAAGAAAGGTTAGTAAAATAGGTAGCAACTATAAACATTCTGGGCTCGCAGGCCAAACCCACCCCCACTACTACTAGTGCTCACAAACAGTCCTTCTGTGCGCCCACTAGGTGCAGGCCTGATCAATGCAGCAAGCCCACAAGTTGGCCGGTGGTTGGGGCCCTGAAATATTGCAAAGACTTAGTTCAAGAAAACAACACAAATTCCCCTTATTCCTTTCCAGTAACTAGGTCCTGGGTACTCAATGTTTGTTCATCTCAAGAACCTGGAGTATGGAGCTCCTTGTTCAGTACAGCACAGGGCAGAAGAAAGGCTGGCCATAGTCCCTTAGGCAGGATGGACTTACTTGAAGATACTACAAATGGTCTTTAGGGAATGGGAATGGTACTCCCTCCAATACTGCCACTAATTTACACAAGGAAACACCTTTAAAGCCTGCCCAGAGATCCTGGTTGAACACGGTCTTCAACAGTGACTTTTTCAGATTTCTTCAACTAAGACATTTCTACAAGTCCCTCTAAATCAGGGCACATGCCTTGGATACCAACCCCAAACTCACTTCATTCATTACCCTCATTTATATGGGGTACTCAGAGCATATGATTTTCTACCTATAACGAGCTCTGGTAAACTCCAGCATAGACTCGATCCAAGACATATGGCTGCATTGACAGATGAGTTAGACATGCAGATATCGGAGGAGTGTTGGCAAAAAGCCTGTCAGAAGGCATCCAGAGTGACGAACTACTGTCAGTGAAGAGAATGTGCGTGGAAACAATCCAATATTTTCTGACCCCGGTAATCACTTGTAAATATCTCCTACAAAGGACATGTCTTGATGGAAGGGATGTGGGGAGTGGAGGGCCCATTATGGCCATGTCATGTGGGGCTGTCTGGTCCTTTTCCCCTTCTTCTAGGCTTTATAGGAGGAACTAAGAGAACTATGCAGGAGACCGTTCACCCTACTTTTCTCTTTTCACTACCTCTCCCTGCCTGTTTCTTTTTTTCTTTTCTTTTGCTATACACCAGCTATGAGTTCCTTCCCCCACCTGCTCCTTCCCCTTCTCTCCCTCCTTGTCCTTCCTCTCTTGTTCTCTCTCCCAGGCCCCTGCCACCCCCACACGTACCCACTATCTACTTAATCAATACCAGCAGTAGCTAGGACGGCTCCACTTCTCACCAGTCCCCATGGGCCTTCACTTGAAATACCTGGCTGCTTCTAACACCACTAAGATTGGTCTGAAGCCAGCCTATCCCTACTGTGCCACATTGCATATCATTGGGACTGTCATATGGACTCTACCTGCTGCCCATACGCTAAAAGGAAACACAAATTATCACTATTGAACCTGCGCCTCTGTTCAATGAAGCTCCTCCTACTTCTCCTACTGATCTCGGGCAACGTCCATCCGAACCCTGGTCCGGGCTGTTCAAGCCTTCTGAAAAAGGCAGGAGCCCTCACCATCGTAACCATTAACATCTGCAGCCTGTTACCAAAGCTGACACCAAAGGTTCCTGATCTGGCAATTACCTTACAGGGCTACAATGTTTTCAGACTGGACCGTGTCTCTAAAAGGGGAGGGGGTTGTGCCATCTACATTAAGGGTAATCTCCTGGGGCACCTTGTTCCAACCCCCGTTCCTGCTTCATCGGCCCAGCTTCTACCCATAAAAATTCTTCTAGGTCCCAATCAAAAAGCCCTCACCATCATCTTTGTATATATTCCACCTCGAGATCAAGATCTTGGCATCAAAGAAGTTCTTAACTTCGTCAACTCCCAACCTCCTGGCTCTGAACACATTCTGCTTGGTGATTTCAATATAAACTGACTCGCATCTGATGTCTACACTCATAAGGATGTCCTTGCAGCTGCCAGCCTCTCACAACTGGTCACACCAACTCAGATAAATTACAAAACTGGCACCAGTACCCTGCTTGACTGGGTTCTCACCAATCACCCTACCAGGATCTCTCATACCTCCGTTCTCCCAGAATCTCAGTGACCACTCCCTGGTTATATGTGAATGGTCTAATAAATTTCTAAAGCCACCCCCTATAATCATTACCAGCAGAGCCCTTCCCCCGTGGTCAATTTACCCATCTCAAACAGCACCTATCCTTGCAAGACTGGCTGCCCATCTACAAAGCAACGGATGTCAACCTTGCTCTCGGCTACTTCATCACCACCTTAAATAAGGTCTGTGACCTCTTCGCTCCTTCAAAAAAATGGAAAACAAAAGCCCTCTGTAACCCTTGGATAACTGTGGAGCTCCTTTCCCAGCTGAAATCTAGGGACCACCTGTGGGCAGTGGCTAAAGCCACAGGCAAACAATCTGACATCCAAAAATACAAACATGCCTGTAATGCCTGCACAAAATCCATTTGTCTCACGAAAAGCTCATATTATAAGGACGTCCTCACCAACACCTGGGGAAACAGCTTAATCTGGTTCACGGTCAGTTGGCATTCATCTGTATCCCCCTCCCCCGGGTCGTGCCTGAAAATAGGCAGGATTTGTCTAGTGCACTTACCCGGTCAACAAAAGCTAAATAAATAAATAAATAAATGGCCATGCTTTCTGGGACAATATCAAGGACATTACTGGGAAACAATCAAAGTCCCCTCCGGCCATGTTAATTGTTGAAGGATCCACTACCCTTGATCCCATGGTCATTGCAAATTCCTTTAACATGGCTTTTACTGACCTCAGTACTAAGGTTACCACCTACTCGGTTTTTGACCGAATGATTCGGTTTTCTAGTTCCAGATTCGGTCCTCCTGTTTTCACCATTACAAATTCGGTTTTTATGGTGGGTCAAGCAGCACCTGTTAGATTCCCCACTAACTGTTTCATTTTCTTCTCATCTGACTGTAAGCAAGTGTCTGACATTTCAGTGCGATTGCTTGCTTGCACTGCATGCTAATCAGGAAGTGCCTTCAAGTGCAGAGCACTTAAAGAGCCAAATGTGTCCCTGGCTGCTCAGTTGTCCCCTCTAACTTCACACCAGCAAATTGGAAGATTATTCATGGGAAGGGTAAACAATACCACCTTAATTAACACCTTAATTTTTCTGAAACCAGACAGGCACCACATTAGGGTAGCTTCCTGTCCAGTATGGACTATACAATGTGTTTCAGAAACTTTACCTGCTAATGTAGTTTTATTAAGAGGTAGTACCTTTTCAGTCATTTTTGAATGCTCAAATGCTTGTAAAATAGATTCTGTTAAATCCTTCATCATTTTACTTGCATGGTCAGAATACAAACAAATTCTGATGTCATGCAGACATTTGTTTGAATACCAGTCAGTCTGAAAGGTGTAAGTAGGGCTATTAAGACCATTAGCAGCAAATCAAACTAATCCTTTCAGGCTGCATTGTGAGTATGGTCTTTGACTGCTGTGATAAAGAATACTTTATACCTTTAATAAATGTTCACCATTTTTTCTTTAAGGGTCTCTGTCCTATATTTTAATATTTGTTACCCCTTTTGTTGTTAAAGAAATAATTTAATATTTTATTTTATTTCTAGCAATACTATGCCTCTCCCTCCTCAGTAGTTATTGTTGCCAATTCTCATACTACTTGGATATTCCAGGAAGACCAATCCAGGCCTTTCAGATGAACAGCACAGAATAATGTGGCTAATGTCATGCTAAACTACAGAAATGAGAAAAGGAAGAGAGAGAGCAGTAGCTGATGAAATGACAGGAACACAATCTAGATTTGATGGCACTGCAAATTTAGGCAATTTATCAACATTTGTATTATACAATGGCAAATGCTGTTTCTTTAATGTTTTTTAACTATTTTCTAACTACCTGAGGTCTCTACACTTCCAAAGACGATGTCATTCTGTAAACAATTTATCGCAGTGTTTTAGCTAAGCGGCGACAGGACAAATTGCTGCAGTTTTGATTGAAGTGAAAGCGACCGGATTAGCACGATATAAGGTTGGCTGGCACTTCTTCCAGTGGGTACACTGGAGGATTTATCACGGTGGTAATCGTGCCAGCCAACCAATCAGGATGCAGGATTTGGGACATTGGATTTACCACATTGTATAATTGTAATTACATCTAGTCCACCATTACTTGTGTAGTTTATTTATTAAAGATTTTTACCAGAAAAGGCCACCTGATCCAAACTAGCCAGTTGTCAGAGGTGTCCTTGTAGTCACTTGATCTGTCAGCTAAGCTGTGTACACAGGATGAAAAGTCCCTCTCTAACCCACCAAATGTTAACATACACTGAAATTTTACATTTTTAAATCAAATAAACCAAAAATAATCATGATGTAATTTAAAGAAGTTGTACGCAATGTTATATTAGCAGCAATTCTGAATAAATCAAGTGACTCAGAGTCCAAGCGATGCCCTCATTAGTCTTAAAAGGGGCGGGGTTAGGGGTGGAGTTTGGGGGTGTGGTTTAGTATTCGGTTTTCATCTCATCCAAAAGTGGCAACCCTACTCAGTACTGTTCTACCACCTGATTTCTTCCCAGTCAGTCACACCCTCTCTAACACACCCTGCACTCTGTCAAACCACCCTCATTTCTACTTCAGGGAGATTAAGATGAATGAAGCTCGCCGCCACATCGCCTCAGCCATCTCCACTTCCAGAATCAGCAGTGACACCCTGGACCTTAAGCTGCTATCACTTACACTTGACAAAGTCCTCAGTCCCCTAACTAAAATTCTTAACCACTCTCTCCACACCAGTACATTCCCTGAAATATGGAAAACTGCCACTGTGACCCTGGTCCACAAAACTGGGGATAAGACCTGCCACTCTAACTACTGCCCGATCTCCATATTGCCACCACTATCCAAGGACCTAGAGCGTATTGTTGCGGACCAGCTCACTGATTATTTGGACAAATATAATATTCTGTGCATGACAACACGGTTTAGAAAAGAGCATAGTACCACCACTGCCCAGCTTGAATTTATCGGTCCAGTGCATAGTTCCTTTGATAAAGGACTTCTTACAGGGGCTGTCTTCATCGACCTCTCGAAGGTATATGACACGGTCCATCATCGGCTGCTGTATGACCAACTACTCCTTGCTGGCCTCACACCGGACTCAGCCCGCTGGTTCAGAAGCTACCTTGACAACCGCACTCAAAGAGTAAACATTGCCAATACTATCTCGGACACCATGCCTGTCTGCTCCAGAGTACCTCAGGGGTCCATACTGGGCTCTCTCCTTTTCAGCCTCTTTTTAAACTCCCTACCACAATCCTGCTCAGAACAAATCATCCCGTATGCGGATTATGCTGTTGTCTTTTCTACGTACAAGGAACTTTCATCACTACAACACAGCCTCCAACTCGGATTCAGTGCCGTTGAAACATGGTTCTCCAATCATAAACTAGTCCTCAATCACAAGAAAACCAAGTCATTGCTATTCTGCAGTTCACATAACCGTTACAAGCAACACCCCCTTGCCATCTCCACCAAGCAGGGTCTGTCCTCAAACAAGTTTACTCACTCAAATACCTAGAGATTCTGCTTGACCCCAATCTCTCCTATACGGCTCACATTGACAGCGTGGCTAAAGCTGCCAGCACATGCCTTGGATTACTCTACAAGCACAGGCAGCACCTCACCCCAGAGGCCCTGAAGATTGCCGTCCAGAGCTCTGTGATGTCAATTATTGATTATGGCCTCATTATATATGGTTCCACCATGACGTCCGCTCTCCGACGTATAACAACGGCACTTAACAAAGCATGCCGACTCACAACTGGTGCTCACCGCCTCACCCACACCTGTGCCTTTATGAACAACCGGATGGCTCCAACTCCAACCGTGACAGCATCTCACATGTGCTATGGTGGGGAAAATCAACCTTGGCCTCACATCCCCCGGTGTTACTGCCTTGTTACATCAAAACCCCAACAGACAGAACACCAGGAGCTCGACAACCCAGATTCTACAAGTTCCTCGCTGTCAACCTACGCAGGGCCAACGCTCATTCACCTATAGGGCTCCTCTATGGATGAATGATCTCAGCCACACCATCTTCTCTGCCTCAACACTAGGTCTGTTCAAAACAAGGCTCCAGGCCCATCTCATTGCCTCTAGCTCCTGTGACTGCCTCTCCTAGATGATGACCTACACAGCTTTAATCCTAACTTATATACTGCTTAACCCCAGGCCCCCCAGTCCCCCGCCCCCAGCTCCTGAGGCGCCACTTCAAATCTCAGGTCTTCATACCACCTCATTAGTCTCTCCTTGCCCCATTACAGCACTTATCCTCCCCCACTCTGCCCCCTTTATCTCTTCTATCACTCCTTCCCATTTATTTTTCAACAAATGCCTCCGGCTACATCTTCATCCTCCCCCTCTCCTCTCATCCTTGTTTCTCTGCCACCCCTGGGCGCCTGACTCTACCCATTCCTTGTGGGTATATGTGTCCTAGCTGTGTTCACCATCTTACTATAGCTGCCTCCATTAACTACTTACACTTCTCCTCCTCCTCTACACCTTACTCTTCCTATAATTGACCCCTTTCAATAGCACTGTTGTACATGAATTGTTTACTGTTATTTCACTGTTGCTTCCTTGTTGTTTGTTATTTCTGACGTGGAACCTTTGTAAAAAGAGCCTTGGCTCAAAGATACTTGTAATCCTAGAATAAATAAATAAATAAATAATGGCAGAAGGGTTCTTATTACTACAGTACCTCAGGGAATTCTGAGACTCAAATGCTAGATATTTATTAGGCATCCTACTAACGGCTGCCAAAAAAGTATGATTCATTCCACAAACTCTACCCTGATTGCCTGATGCAAGGCTAATATGATTTCAATGTGCCTACTCAACTTGGAATAGTGTAATGCTTGTGTAACGTAGATAATCTTTGGCTGTTCACCTCTCTATCTGTGGGATATATGACCCTGTATGGGGTATAAAGGCAAGGAACCCTACAGGAGGGTTCCACCCCTACAGGTGCCATGGCAATAATTACCTTGGCTAAAGGTACCTTAGGAAGGAGCCCACAGAAGACAGAGATGTGCCACTGGAGGAGAAGGGGTGGACGGAGGGGCAACAAAAGAAATGATCAAGGCATGAGTGAGGAGGAATGGCCATTATATGGCCGCACAAGGGTGTGGTTAGGTGCGCCACCCCATTGAACTACAGGTATAAACTTCCAAATCCATGTGCCTACACAACTTCGTATAGTGTTATGCTTGTGTAACATAGATAATCTTAGGCTGTTCGCCTCTCTAGCTGTGGGATATACCACTCTGTAGGGGTACAAAGGCAAGGAACCCTAGAGGAGGATTCCACCCCAGAGGTGTCACGGGAGTGATTCCCTTGGCTAAAGGTACCTTAGGAAGGAGGCCAAAAAGATTATCAAGCAGCACTTATGGGGAGCTGAAAGTTTGTTGGAATTGAAGACCTATATGTAGGTCAGCTGGAGGTATTGTCAGGGACTTGAATAGAGTAGGCAGGAGACAAGGAGGAATAGTAACCCGCTCATAGGTTTAAATGTAAGGCACGGAGGCATTGCTTCCTAAGGAGAGAGGGAACAGCTATGAGGGAGAGAGGGGATAATTACGGGGATGCCACCCGACTCCTTCCAACAGTGGAAACCTAATTTAGTGACCTACAGAAGATTAATACACCTATTTAGGTATTATGACCATTGGTACGGAGGACAGGAAAAAACCCTTTGAGGAGGAAACCTCTGGGGATCCAAGGCCTGGGTCACCTTCCCTTCAGGCTGCTGGACAATTTTGTTTAGTGATGGCTCTGCTACTGCAATTTAGTAGACAAATACAGGGGACAGTCTAATTTGGGGAACACTCTCACTCAGTCCTTCTTATGGGAATGCCGTGTAGGGCTGCGAGTGAACTCTGCAACACCAGGGTACTCAATGCCAACTTCTAAGGTGGGACGAGGAGGAGAGTAATGACCACCGAGGCGCTCATCCGGCCTACTGAGCTAAGAACAAACTGGGTGAACCAGAGGTGGTTGTGGAGAGAACAGTTTAAAGAGTACCTCCAAACCCACTCAGGCAGCTAAAGGGTCCCTTCCTTTGAGAGCCCCACCCCTCCCCACTGGACTCCTAAATGCTACATCAAGAGGTGCCATCGGTACGGTTGATGACAGACGGTCCACCCGGAATGAGAACACTCCCCAACTATGGGTCGGGTGAGAAGGACCCCGCCCCAAGCTTCGCATGCTCGAGATGCAGACTTTGGGGTGCAGAGGGAGACCGTCAGTCACAGGGCTAGCCCTGAGTCCTGGATGTAATGGATTCGGTCAGCATGTTTCCAAAATGAGGAAAGAATGTAGTCATAATGTAGCATGGGACCCGTACGTGGGTCAAACTTGGCTGATCGGTGATGTGGAGAAACCTGTGCGTAGGTCAGACTGAGTAATGTGGACCCTCATGTGGGTCTAGTTAAGGTAGAGAGCATTTGTCAACCACAGAAATGCATGCCAACAGAGTCCATAAGAAAGCCAAATTAGGAGTGAATTAAATTGAATCTTATGAGTGAGAGAACGGCAAAGCTGGGCAAAGCCTGAGGCCAACAGTGAGGTAGGAAGAGATTAGGTAGGAGAAGGCTGTAAGGCCAGTATGACAAAAGGTAAAGTTTGAAATGAATAGACTTGATATGCTGATTGCATGAATGCCATGAAGGCTGGTATAGTGAGGGTTAGGTGCCAGTGGCTGACGGGTAGGGAAGATTGACTGAAACAGTGAACGCCATGAAGGCTATATGGAGTAGCACAAGAAGGCTGTGCCATGAAGGCTATATGGAGTAGCATGAGAAGGCTGTGCGAACCAATGACTGATTGAATATATATGATAATCATAAAGCTGCTCCTGTTGCTTGGAACCATGATGCCTGCTGCAACATTGCAGTCCCCCACCGTTGGCAAAACAAAGAAGCCACAAACGAGGCACTGGGACACCAAACAGCTAATTAAACCAGTAAAATAAATTAATTAGTAACTAGCAATTGGGGTTGGGCTGACAACTGTACCAGGGCTGACATGCCGGCTAGGTTGTGAGATATGGAGTAACTAGGTGGCCCTATAAATACAAACAGACCAGCTGAGTGGTGGAGTATTGTACAATACAGAGCAGGTAATAATATACATAATGAATACCCATGGTAGAGGGGAAACCCCAAAAGAGCACAGGGTTGAAGCAGCACAGACATGAGAGCACAGCAAAGTTTCGGCGCAGGCACACAGCAGAGCGCCGACAGCAGCACTCGTGAGCAGGAAGGACACACCAGAAGCACACACCCAAGCCACGATGTGGACACCAACAGCCAAGAGACAAGGAAGGAGGAAAGACACAGGAATGAGTCGGGAAGGCCCACTAGGGCAAAGAGAGCAACAGAGCACTGCCAAGGTACAGAGATGGGACAGGACGAGGCAGCCATGGGGAGTGTTAGCTGACACTAGAAAAAGAGGAAGCAGAAAGGGATGAAAACATGGCAGAAATGGGAAGGAGCAGGGGGGTGGGAGAGCAAATGCAGCAGTGGGGCAAGCGGCACAGGGGTAAGGAGGCACTAATGGCAACAGAACTAACAGGGGACAGAGGGGGCAAAACACAAGGAAATGGAACCGGCAGCCAGAAGTGCTGCAGAAAGTTAGGATGCAGCACAAGAGGCAGGAGAAACAGGGAAGGAAGGAGAGGCAGTGCCTCTGGCTATAACAAAAGAAATGACTGCGGGAGAAGTGAGGAGGTGCGGCCCTTATATGGCCGAGCATAGGCGTGGTTAGTTGTGCTGCCCCACTGAACTACAGGCATAGCCTTCCAAAATTCATTATCTCAACAACAGATTGGAGTGTTACATTTCATGGTTGACTGGGTGGACCCTACACATGATGGGTAAGAACAGGGAGTTTGCCCCTTAAACCCACTGTCTAATGAAGCTGGATGACCCCAGGGCCTATTATAACACTCCCCTATTTGGGAGTCACTGAATAGCTAACCTAAATGTGCTCCCACCCCATGCTTCTCTGTACTCCTCCCACAAATAATTTTGAGCTCCTAAATAATAGCTCCTTCCTCCCTGCACCCTCAGTAATGAGAGATGGGGGGGGGGGCAGTGCCTGGCTCCATGATGCCTCTCCTTGCTTCAGTCAGGGGTCAGTAGATTGTATACTGCACTAAGGGGGTCCCATATTCAAAAGTCCCACACTGCATTACGTAAGTGCCTGTGCCACACAACTGAGATGCACCAGCACAAAAATGGAAATTACGTACTTACCGTAATTATTGATCTTCCTGGACAGTCTCCATCACTCATTCACACTAGTGGGACAGCGCCGGAGGTGCTAGGACCAAGCGGGAGCCTAAAGTTTTCTGAAGGGTTGGCGCCGAGAGAGGACCATGCATACGTGGCACCGCTAGACCAGCTCACGCCTGTGTAGGCTATCTCGGCACCAACCCTTGAAACCGCCTCAGTACCTTTTTGACCGAGGAGGTGCAGCGTAACTAATGAGAATACCACATCCTGAGTTTCTGGGCCTGAGAGGGCCCAGATGGCCTTTACAAGAAAGGTCAAAGAATAATGTCCTCACAGTCTGAACCATAGGACCAGGAAGACCAGGAAAGAAAACGATTGAACCCAGGTGATGGTGGGTGGGCATGTGAATGAGTGATGGAGACTGTCCAAGAAGATCAATAATTATGGTAAGTATGTAATTTCCATATCTTTCTGGACTAAGTCTCCATCACTCATTCACATTAGTGGGAGAGTACCGAGCTAAAACCAACAACCCTGAGTAGGGTGGTAAGAGATACGGTAAACTCAGAAAGAACAGCCAAGGACTGTCCTGCTAATGAAAAGAGCTGTCTTGTAAGAGCATCTAGAACATCGTGCCTACAAGATAAGCGCTCGAGTTGTAACTCACCACTTTGCAGACGACTGCAATGGGCACAAAATGAAAGTCTGCCAAGAAGCCGCAACCACTCTAGGAGAGCGGCAAGAACCTGGCCTCATAGTTTTGGCCTAGGACCAAAATTAATAGTGTCAAAGACATGTACTAATGTAACGTAAAGGGACCTCAGTAACTGAAAGAGTCGGAGGTAAAGTCTACTGGTTCAGGTTAGATCGGAAAGTGCAGATGGAAACCCCCAATATCAAGCATGGCTGACCTGTAAACAACAGGTCCAAGAGCACTTGAACCCCGTACTTGGTGAGCAAGGGGGTCCAGGTGGGGTTAGCCCATCAAGGAGAATGATCTCCACTTAGCCACAGGAATCTTCCTGATGGAAGGCCAAGCACGACTTAGAAGCCTCTCGTGGTGGTCTAGTGGAACCAGATCCTACCCACTGCATATTCTAGAAGGAATCACCCTGCCCCTGTGTGTACAACTGTAGCAGCAGTCTCTGAACTCAGGGAAGAAAGGAAAAAGTGTACAGGAAGACGTGTCCACTGTGGAAAACAACATTCCGACAGAAAAAAACGGGCTTGATTTCTGAGGCGAATAGAGGCAGATGTGCGTCGAGGAGGGACACAGCAGGACCAAGTTAGGGCTAACCCATTTGTTGAAGTGACTGAAAAAGGCAGTGACTCAACGCAGTGAAGCACTACCGACTCTGGCTTCGCTGAAGGAAGTAGGAAAGGATTCTAGTTTGTTTGCTGAAAAACAAACATCACAACTCCATCCCGCACTTGAAGAGGATAGCTTCGTGAGCGACTGGCATGGATCAGTGTGCAGGAACTGAAGGTGTGAATATTTGAGAAGCTACCTCAGAAAATGGACCTACTTGACCTTCTGTCAAGAGGGAGAAAATCGCCTGTTAAATTAAGCAAGCAAGGAAGTAGGAATCCGAGTTCCGACTCGGTGGAGAGTCGCTTGTGCTGCTGCAAGGCTCTGCTCAAGAGAAGAAAGCCTGATAAAAAGAAAGGGGAATTAACAGACTGGGCAGTTTCTGAATGAGAGTAATCTCTTTTAGAGAAAGAGATGACCCATACCGCCGCCAGATCAGACTCCCCCTAGGGGAAGAAGAAATCAGGTACTCTTTACCGTACTCCGGAGATGAGCGCCTCAGGGGCTGAGGCGGAACCTGACCAGATCCAAAAAAGGGGGGTATTGGGTAATTTAGGCTAGGCCCTGTGCTGTGATAAAAATTATATATATATATTTTTTTTTAATTTTTAGTCCAAGCCTAACAAGGTTTTCAGGCTGCTATTTGCAAGGATTGTCTTGATACAAAAAGACAAAGATGTTCTCTATCTGAGTGCAGAAGGAGCCTGAGCGTCCATACTGAAATCATGACCGGACTAACAATCACAGCTGGAGAGATGTTAACCACCTGTGCTGAAGAAGCCACCGAAGAGGCAATATCACAAGAGGGCTACATACCCCTATCAAAGGAGCAGAAGAGTCAGAGCGGCTCCCGACCATTGAATTAGAATGTTCCACAGAGTGTAACTGTCTTGACGATTGAAAAAGTCCAGAAGCAGAAGTGTATGGTCCACGGACGCAGTGTGAAATACTATAGTGGACTCCATTACTGAGGAACTACTGAAAAGATTTTCCATCACGGACTCTGATGAAAGAGAGGACGTGCCCTTCGGTATATAAAATGAGTCATCTGCTGTATTACTGACCAGAAGGACAGGGAAAGACCCATCTAGATGCACTTCTACCCCAGGAGGACCTCCAAGAGAGGTCTTGGTCAGAGTCACTAGAGACTCCGACATCAGGAAGGATGTCGAGGAGCTTGGTACCACATGGGGAGCAGAGAAAGTGCTGAGCAGAATGAGATTCCACTGGCAGAGCAGTACAGCAGAGTACCATCAGCAGAAAACCGCTGGATGACACAAGATCCAGCATAGACCACCACTCAGTAAGATGTGTGGAAAAAATAATCCGCAGAGCAGGCGTTCATTCTGCGATAAACATCCCACCACAAGTTCTGTGGAAAAGAAGTCTGAAAGGAAAAATGTGTCACTAATTCTGCCATACAGCATCGACTAGCACCCATGTGGAACCAGCACCACTCGTGGCAGGGGAGGGCACCAAGCAGTGCCTATGCCAACCTGGGCGATACCCGAGGGGAGCCACGGCAGTATCCGCAGGCATCCCCGGCACCCATGTAGCAATGGCACCCGAGGGCACCCCGACACCCATGGCAAGAATGGCATCCGAGGGCACCCATGGGCACCTGCAGTGCCACCCCTGGTATCGATGGCACCAGTGGCAGCCACGGGCACTCACGGCGCCACTCACAGGTGCTCACAGCACCACTCATGGCATCCCAGGCACCCATGGCACCTGCAGGTGCCACCCGCGGGTGCCCGGCGCCGCACGCAGGTGCACGGCACCATTCGCGGGTGCATGACGCCATTCACGTATGCACTGCGCCACCCGTGGGTGCACGGCACCACCTAGACACCCGTGCCACCACTGACGGCGCCGACAATCAGTGCCAGCAACAAGAGCACCCACGGCACTGCACAGAGTGATGACACCAACCCACGGTGCCGAGTTAGGCACGGCACTGACCAAAGGCACCAAGGCACGGCGCCGACCAAGGCTCCGAGGCTCGGAGCTGATGAAGGCACCAAGCCATGGCTCCCATGCACGGCACTGACCAAGGCACCAAGCCACGGCACCAACCACAGCACCGAGGCACGGCGCCGACCAAGGCACCGAGCCACAGCGCCGACCAAGGTACGGCGTTGACCAAGGCACCAAGCCACGGCACCAAAGGAAAACGCCAATGGAAATCCTGAGAAGGGGAGAAGGAAAAAGGTGGTGCCCGTGCCGGCCCCTGCATGGAAAAGGGGAGAGGAGGGTAGGCACGAGGGGTCAACACGATGGCAAAGGCACAAAGAGGGCACCTCACCATTCATGATCCAATCGACCCGGCTCCAGTCCAATGGCTCTGAGGCCCGGAGGTCCCGAAATGAGGAACAGAGCCAGGAAAAACTGGAAAGTCAAACACCCTGCTCCACAGGAGCGGCCCAGAGGTGAAACTGCCCACCGGAGATCCAACGAGGACAGAGATGGAGCTCGGAGTTGAGAATGCAGCCGTTAGGAGCGGGGCCAAGATGTACCCATGAAAGTCGGTTCAGGCCCATCACCCCTCCCGACGAACTCTCCTTGTGCAGACATACCAACGGGCAACCTCGGACGGCACCAATTCTTCTTCCCCCAACGAGGAAGAGGAGCTCGAGGTTAAGCAGAGCCGGATCCCCAGAACCGCTAGATTTGTGCTTCAGAGGACTGTCCCCGAGCACAGGACTATCCGTAGTCAGACCCCGTTAATTAAGGGTGGCAGACCGGACACAGCCCCTCTGCCATAAAAATTTTCAAACAAAGTCCTCCTACCATCACCGCTACCTTCTAAGGACGACTCCATTGATGGCAGGAAAGAATTTCTTCTTCTTCATAATCTTCTTCTTGTTCATAAAATAAGCAATTACTACTTAAAACATTAAAAGCTGCTGTCGTATAGAAGAAAACTTCGACTCTGGCAGATGAGCGACGTCGACATCCAAGTGCACTCGATGGCGAGAGAAAAGGAACTGAAGCAGTTGGAGGGTCGAAACCGAGACAGCCTACACAGGCGCGAGCTAGTCTCACGGTGCCACGCATGTGTGGTCCTCTCTCGGCACCGACCCTTCAGAAAACTTTAAGCTCCCACTTGGTCCTAGCGCCTCCGGCGCTATCCCACTAGTGTGAATGAGTGATGGAGACAGTCCAGGAAGATTAATGGTATATTCAGAAGATATGCCATACACATTGTGATTGCACATTTCCAACTGAATATCCTAAACATGCAAGATCAGGCAACTGAAGATGTGCAGCACATCACAGGCCGGGGAACAGCGTACCACAGGCAGGGACACATTGAAATGCGCTGGAACAGATGAAATGGGCATGGCGTAGCTATGCAATCTTTAGCCAGGATATTCAAATGGCCTCACTGTGCATTCTTAGCCCAATCCAACACGTGCAGCTCATTACTAGAATATATTCAGGCCATTTGCATACCCAAGATGTGCACAGTTCCAGCTTTGCAGGGCTGCTCCACCACTCCACAAAGATGAACAGGAGCTACTGCAGCCTAGCAGACATTTGTAATGGAATGTTTGTGTGTGTGGTGGGGGGAGGGGACCGAATTGGCCTTAGTACAATTACCCATGGCCATATATAGTATCAGACTGGGGTACAGGGGCGCCCCTCAACAGTGGCTGCAGGGGCCCACCTGGACAAGAAACAGGGGAGGGCACAGGGTGACAAACTGTGAGCAGTATACCACAGGGCTGTGATACCCAAGCTACGTTTGCAACTTACAGCCACCTGAAGTGCCCTACATACCCCCTTATGATGAGAACATGGTGAGAAATGCAAGGATTACCAGTGTCCAGAGGAGGACCGGGTACCCAAGTATATGGGTCCCACCTGGACCAGTCCAGGTACCCTGGTGTGCCAGTCCAACACTTTCCATGTATTTGTCCATGGTGGCCACACGTTCAGCACCAGAGGGGTTGGGTGTCTGTCAGGCATGCCCATGACATCCACAGGCTGTGGTTGTGCCACCCCTGCCCCATCCACTGTTGTGTTCTGTCCACCACAAGAACACCATACCAACCCACTGCAGTGCCCGTGGTGGTGTCACATGGCATGGCAGGCATCGATGACATGTCTGTAGCTCCCTGTTGTGTGGGCCTGGCACAGGTAGAGTGTGTACACCTATGGTGTACTGCCATGGATGTGTGCCACAGGTCTGTCCCTGGCCTGTGTCATGCTTCCACTAGTACCTCCAGGCTACCTGGGCACCAATGCCACAAACCTCACCATGGGCGCATCCCAACACCGTGTGGCACCTTGCAGGCCACATGGGTGCAGGACATGGCCCCTCGTACGTGTGCAGCATTGTGGCTGTCTGCTCTGCTGGTGTGCTGGAGGGGGGCTCCTGACAGCACTAGCATGTGGCAGCTGGATGTCGAAGTCCTGGGTGTGGTGTGGAGGTGGTTCTCTGGGCAGTATCGGTTGAGTCACGCCACCTGTGGCTCTGGGTTCTTCTCTCCCAGCATGACTGCTGCATGTGAGTGCCTGAAGCATGTTCTGGTGCACCTCTGAGGGCTGTCTCACGATGGCCTGCCTGCAGTCCCATGGCCTGCCTGTGTGTGGCTGGCAGATTTAGGCCATCCTTTTGTCTGCCTAACTTTGCGAAGCACACTTCGGAGATGTGTGGCAGATGCGTTGCACATTTTAGCTGAATATATGGATGCACAGCATATTCAGGTACCCGCCCCTTTTTTTGCATGCATACATTATTTCTGTGCAATGTCACATTTGAAAATGCAGGATGCATTTACTCTTTTGAATACTGCACTTCTGCGTATTTTCCGAGATGTGCTGCACATCTCCTTTGAATATGTGGACCAGGAAGAGTTGGGTGAAACATGCTAATCCATATTGTATACTTCAACCCTTCATAAATTCTAGCTGTGATTATCACACACTTGACCACCCTCAGTTGTTAGCATCAAACTTTATTTCTGTACTGTTGTGGATCATGTAGATTGCGTAAAATGTGTTAATAAAAAGTATATTAACAAAAAAAAGTCAGAAGTTCAGTGGTATATAAATTAATGAGAGAGGGAGAGGGGGGGAGGGGGGAAGTTCACTGGCATATAAATTGATGAGAGAGGGAGACAGAGAGAGAGACAGTGCGAGAGAGAGAGAGAGAGAGAGAGAGAGAGAGAGAGAGAGAGGACAGGACAGGGAGAGGGAAGAGGACAGAGAGAGGGAGAGGACAAGGACAGGGACATGGCCTGGCTAGGAATGGGATCAGAGCCATGCAGGAGGAGTTTGTGGAGTTGGGAAGGGGCCTTAGACAAGTAGCACACATGGTAACCTTCTTGAAGGTGCTACCTGTCTATGGCATGGGTGGGGCTAGGGTGCACTGTACCATAATATTTAATCAATGGTACTTACGCAACTGGATGAGATAATATGAGATGATGCTTGTATAACTTGATTTATCTTGTGGCTTTCTGCCTCTATCCGTGGGATATACCACCCTGTAGGGGTACAACGCAAGGAATCCTAGAGGAGGGTTCCACTCCTACAGGTGCTGGGAATGAATGTGTCGACTAAAGGTAGGTTAGGAAGAAGCCCACGGGTAAGAGAGATGAGCCACTGGAGGAGGGGTTGATTGTGGGCAACGAAAAAGAATCCTGGCGAGGCCCAGGATGCTGTGACCTTTTAAGCGCGAAGGGGGAGTGACGCTGTAGCTCCACCCATTGAACCTTGGACTTAAAGCCCTCCCATTCAATGTGCTTACGCAACTGGATGAGATAATATAAGATAATGCTTGTATAACTTGATTTACTTTGTGGCTTTCCACCTCTCTATCCGTGGGAAATACCACCCTGTAGGGGTACGACACAAGGAACCATAGAGGGGGGCTCCCCCCCTACAGGTGCCAGGAATGAATACATTGGCTAAAGGTAGGTTAGGAAGAAGACCAAAAACAATACCCAAAGATGTTGAGCTCGAAGAGGCGAGGATGATGAATGAATTCTGAGAGAAGGGGCTGACTTCCTAAGGAGAGAGGGGAAAGCCGGGCCACCATTCGCCTCCATCCAACAGCGGAACCTAACAAACTAACTAACCAAAGAAAGCACCAACTCTAACTAATATTATTACCATTGGCATGGAGGAGAGGAAAAAGACCCTTTGAGGAGGAAACCTCTGGGGATCCAAGGCCTAGGTCGCCTTCCCTCCAGGCTGACGACGTTTGATTTGAGGACATTTGTCGGTAAAGAGAATCGTTCATTAATGAGGGATATGCGTAGGGAGAATGATGACGGAATAGGGAAAACTCCAAAGAAGCACAGATTTAAAGAAAGAACATGAGGCAGCAGGGACCCGAGAAGGGTATGCTCGAGTATTCGATGGGAAGTAGTAAATCCATGTAGAAGTCAGAGGAGCAAGGGGTATCCAGATGTGCTCACTAGGAGATTCCAGATGTGCTGATGAGAAGACCGAGGATAATGCAGACTGGCTAGATTGAGCGATGCGAGTGAGCAGACACTGAGGTTGAAGAGGCATGCTTGATTTTGCAATGTGAACGATTATTAGACCCTGAGGTTGTAGTCAAAGAGGTAACAGGATTCCATAATAGGAATGTTCAAGTAAGTGATATAAATAGATAAATCTTGAGGTAAGGCAGAATGAATGATGATTGGAGTTATGAACTCGATACGTGCGGCAGGATGGATACGTTCGGCAGGATGGCCGCGGGTTGATAAGGTAGCATAGGAGTCATCATAGGTAAGCCCAAAAATAAATATCGATAGCATGCCGCGAGTGGAGTAAATCCTGGGTGGCCGGTAAGGAACTGGAAGAGGAGGAGACAGGAATGAACTTGAAAAGGAACTTGTACGAAGGAAGTAGGCTCCTCGAAAAGGAGATAGATTCCAAGGCTAAGAATCCTGGAAGGCCGGTACAGAATTGAAACAGGAGGAGACAGGAATGAACTTGAAAATGAACTGGTACAAAGGCAGTATGAGGAAGCAGGCTCCTCGAAAGGAGGCAGACTTCGAGGCCCATAAGGCATGTCTGGAACTAGAGACAATTCAGGGTGAGCGATTGAGGAGCAAAATGAGGACGATGTGGGAGGAGGGCAAAAGCAGACAATGTAAGATGAGGTGTGAACTAAGAGTGGAGTGAAGCTATGATGGCAGGTACTAGAAAACGCACTAGGACAAGGAAGGTAAATGTAGGAAACAGAGGAGGTGCGAAGATGGATTGAAGCTGTGGGAGCTGGTTAGGAAACAGATGAGGTACAATGATGGATTGAAGCCATAGAGGCTAGTACAGGAAAGCGAGGTATGAAAGGACAAAGGATGGTAGGTAAGTCAATGGGTTAGCACAGAGCTCAGACGATAAGGGATGAGAACTGCAGCAGAGCGAGCTGGAAGGGGTGGCATGCAGGACAGATTAGATGGAAGGCCAGATGGAGTCAGCTATAGAAGGCCCAATGATGTGAATGGCAGAGCAAGCGAATACATAAACCGTGGCATGATGAGATATAAAAGCCATGACTGGAGTGAATCCTTGACCGCTGATGAGAGATGGAATCAGGAGCCAGATACATGTGGCAAGACGGCATATGAGTAAGGATAGATATGCCCAAAAGAAATATCGATAGCAAGCCAGACTAAATCATCCGAGGCTGATGGCGCAATATGGATAAAACCCAAAAGTCGAGAGCAGCCAAAGAGAAATGGTGGAAATGACCAAGTAGGCAAGCAAGTGGATATCGCAGACTGAGCAGCGAACCACAAGAGCAGGGTGGGGGATGTGGATATGGAATCTTCGTAAAAATTGTGCCATTTAGAGGCTAGAAGAGGTCATGACAACAGAAACAACATGTGGGAGTACAAGAGCCAGTGGCAGTCCAGGAGTAGCAAACTGAGGAATGGCATTTGAAAAGCACAAACAAATGGGAACAAGGCAGGTTCCATGGAATCCCCCAAAGCAGGAAAACATAACGATGCTGGAGGAGTGCATACCCTTCCCCCACAAAGAGAGGTAAAGAGATGAGAAAATCAAGCAGAACCATACCGCACAACTGCTAAGAATTTTGCATCGCATTATGCCTGTCCACACTCAAATGTACCTGTGCACCACATAGGTATGCCGCTGTTAGTCAGAACCTGAGAGCTACATCTGGACACACCAACTAAATGGGCTCACTAACTGAAGACATTTTTTTTTTCTCTCTCTCTCGTTAAATAAGAAAGTGCTACACGTTCGGACTCTTCCCTATGATACTGGAATGCCGGTGCTACAATTTGTAATGCTAATGGAATGTGAGGTATGAGCAGAATGCAGGGAGGAAATGGGAGTCCCGTGTAAACTAGGATATCAGACACAGCAAATATGAGTAAACCTGAGACAGACATAAAAACTGTGACTAACAATTACCAGAGATACACGTCCTCCTTCTATTATTCACAGTGAGCTATAATGTGGAAGGGAGCCATGCTACCTGGGTTACCTGCATCCTTTCCCTCTATAATAACAGGCTGAGGTGCTTAGTCCACAGCAGTCGGGAGCCCTACAGTGCAGGGGCAGGCAGAACTGAAGCACTGAGACAGAGCCGAACCTACGGCTGACTGATAAGCGAGTGAGAGAAGGAGTCGGGAGGCACAATAAAACGGCAAATTACGCCAGCTCATAGGAAGAAGGAGCAGAGAGGATCAATTGGAGGAGCTGGAAAAGCGAGCGGGATGAAGAGGCACCCCAAGAGGAGGGGGGGCTGCCTTGGAGAGAGCTGCCGGGAAGAGCCAGAAACCAAGTGGGAGAAGGAGCGAGGAAGACAGGGGCCATGCAGGGACCCACAGCGAGACTGGGAAAGAACGACCGAGCGAGGCAGTGAGGTACAGGGTGGAGGGAGGCGACAGCCAGCAGGAGGGAAGCCATGAAAGAGCAGCAGGACAGAACGAGGAGGGAAAACAGGAAAAAATGAACCAGCGGCCAGAGACAGCCACTGTAATAAAAACCAAATGTGCAGCGCAGATAGAGACTAACTGGCAGCCGGAGGCAGCTGCTGGAATGTGGGGAAGGCAGAAATCTGGAGAGAGGGGTTGGAGAGCAGTGCCTCCAGCAGCCAAAAAAAAAGAATCCTGGCGAGGCCCAGGATGTTGTGACCTTTTAAGCTCGATGGGGAAGTGACGTTGTTGCTCCACCCACCGAACCTCGGGCTTAAAGCCCTCCCATTGAAAAACTGGTGCAGAGCTCAGGGTTTTGGCTTCATTTGGGACTGGGGGTCCACCTGGAGGGATACAGGCCTATACTGGCATGATGGTCTATGTCTGCCAAGGAGGGGAACCAAGATCCTAGGTGATTGTTTTAAATGTTTCATTGGCAAGCATGTAAATTGATCAAGGGGGGAGGGTGACAGAGAAAAAGCAGGGATACTGAATGAATACTTCTGCTCAGTATTCACAAAAGAGAAGGAGAGGGAGGTACCTAATGCAATCAATAGAAGCATTCTAGATAGTGGGGTCGGCACCAGTTCATTCATAGAGGAACGGGTTCTGAAAGAACTCCAAAAACTGAAGACGGACAAAGCAATGGGCCCTGACGGGATTCACCCCAGAAGTCTAAAAGAATTAAGGGGAGAACTAGTGACACCACTGACTACCCTTTTTAACAAATCATGGGAGGATGGTGTGGTACCTAAGGACTGGAGGAGGGTAGATGCGATTCCCCTTCACAAAAGTGGGAGCAAAGTAGAGGCAAGAAACTACAGACCTGTTAGTTTGACCTCAGTGGTAGGGAAAATGATGGAATCACTTGTGAAAGAAAGAACTGTTGAGTACCCAGAGACCAGCGGGGCACAGGACCCAAGGCAGCATGGATTCACAGTGAGAAGGTTATGTCAGATGAATCTAATAGAGTTATTTAACTGGGTGACCAAAGTAGTAGACCAGGGAGGAGCTGTGGACATGGCCTACCTAGACTTTAGCAAGGCATTTGACATAGTCCCACACAAACAATTAATAAACAAATTAGTCGGCCTGGGAGTAGGTCCCAAGGTGGTAGTTTGGGTAAACAATTGGCTGGACAACAGGACACAGAGGGCAATAGTAAACTGAGGCCACTGCGAAGAAAGGGGGTTACTAGTGAGGTACTGCAGGGTTCAGAACTGGGTTTGGTCATTTTTAGTGTCTTTATAAGTGACATTGCAGACGGACTGGAAGGAAAAGCGTGCCTCTTTGCAGACAGCACAAAGATCTGCAACACAATTGATACACAAGATGGGGTGGAAAGAATGATAAGGGACTTGGCAAGGTTGGAGGAATGGTCAAATGTATGGCAGCTTAAATTCAATGCTAAGAAGTGCAAAGTAATGCACCTGGGAAACAAAAACCCAGGGAAGAGTACACAATGGTGGGGGGGAGGTACTAACAACAAAAATGAAACTGGACCCAGGGATAGTCATATCAAATGACCCAAAGGTAAGCAAGCACTGTGAGAAGGCAGTAAGGAGGGCTGGGGGATACTGGGATGTATAGGAAGAGGCATCACCAGCAGAAAACAGGAAGTTCTTATCCCTCTGTAGAAAGTTGGTGAGACCCCATCTGGAGTACTGTGTGCAGTTCTGGAGATCTTATCTCCACAAGGACATAGACAGGATGGAGGCAGTCCAGAGGAGGGCAACTAAAATGGTGCAGGGTCTGCACCAGAAATGATATGACGAGAGACTAAAGAAGCTTAATATGTATACCATTGAGGAAAGCAGGGAGAGGGAGGACATGATAGAAACTTTCAAGTACCTCAAGGGAATCAACAAAGTCCAAGAGGGTAGCATCTTTCAGAAAAAGAGATGTGCAAGAATAAGGTGGCACAATTTGAAAATAGAGGGTGAATGGCTCAAGGGCAACGTGAGCAAGTATTTTTCATGGAGAGGGTGGTGGATGCATGGAACAGTCTGCCTGAGGAGGTCGTAGGATCAAAAAGAGTGGGGGTATTCAGAAATGCATTGGACAGGCATAAGGTAATTCTGGTGGGGGTAAGAAGTAGGTTGTTGGTTAACTAGGATCTGTAGCTTAACTGATTGGTAGGGAAATGGGCACACTGGGTGGGCCAAGCGGTCCTTATCTGCCATCAAAGTCTATGTTCTATGATGTTATGTTTATGACTGGTAGGGAGAAAGTGTTACAGCACCCAAGTGCTGTGTCAACTGCAGAGGAAGGGAGCTAGACATTTTCATGGCTGCATAGTGAGAGTTATGCCGACGTATTGCGAACAGAGGAGGAGAGGGAGCAGGATCTTGAAGTATGTCACCGGGTTCAACAGACATTACCTTCTACCTGTGCAAGTGGAATCACAGCATAGCATTTTTTTTTGCCAGGAGAGATGCACTAAGCTGGAAGTTTGTTTACAGGTGCGACCTGGGAGCACAAGGAAATTAAGTGACTTGCTCAGGGTCACACAGTATGCAAGTGGGGGCTGTGGGATTCAAACCCAGGTCTCCAAGTATACAGTTCAGAGCCTTACACCACTGCACTATACTGCCTCCGTAAATGCCAATACATAAGGGAAAGGGGAAATTGTTTAACCAGGAAGGGCACACTAAGCTGGAGCTTTTTTCCAGGTGCAACGTGGGAGCACAAGGAAGTTAAGTGACTTGCTCAGAGTCACACACTACGCAAGCAGGGGATGATGGCATTCAAACCCAGGTCTCCAGGTTTGCAGCTCAGTGTCCTTAACCACTATGCTTTACTGCCTCCAAACTGCCACCACATAAGATCACAGTGCTTCCTCTCTTTCTTTCTCTGACCCTCCTCGCCCTCCCTGGCACTTTTTCTTCCCTCTGTAGCTCTACTACCAACCTTCTATACTCAGTTCTGTTCTCCATGCCCCCCCAACTCCATTCCCCATGCTTTCTCCACCTCCATTCCGATGCAGCACCTCCTGACTCAGTTCCCTTTGCTGGTTCCAAACTGTAAGGGACCACAGGGCACGTAAGGTGGCCACTGCTGCCAGTAAACGAGAGTGTGAAGCCAGACAGAGCAAGCGGTTCAGCCTGTTGCCTCCATTCAAACTCCCCCACATTCACCTTGCTGGTCCTGGATTGCAACAGCGCCCTCTGCATGTGAAGTGGGCATTGCTGCCAGTGAGAGACAGTGATAAAGCAAAGCTGGGCAGAGTGAGCAATGTGGCCTGTTGCTAAAGATCCCTTAGGACACTGTGGTAAAAACAAGCAAGAATTGGGCTAAAGATACCTCCAAGTTGTTCCTGCAAAATGTGAGTGTTCGTTTTTCAGCAGCGTATGCTCAGGGCCCCTGGAGTCAATACTAATGAGCACTTGCTTAATTTAAACCATCCTGAGAGGATAGAACAGTGCTATTTGCCCAATTATCGTTGTGACATGGTACTTTAGACCTAATAATAAACATCAGGGAAGAAGAGGGATGGGGCAACAGTGTCCTATTTTCCAAATAATCCACCAAATCCCATACATTCCACTCACCTCCCTGATGGCTTCCCTAGTGTAACCACACAGTCTTGCCTCTGCTATATATCCAACCCACCTCCCAAATCTCTTCCCTGAACTGGCCTCACAGTCCGACCACTACCATACATCCCCACCACCACCATGAGAACTTCCCTTTTGTGCCCACACATTGCCACCTCACCATACATCCCCCCACACTTTCCCAATCTTTTACCAATGTGCCCTCATTGCTTCACCACTACCATAGCCCACCCAACTCCTCGATCACTTCCCTAATGTTTCAGCACAGTCCCCATCTATCCCGCCCACCTCCCCAATTGCTTCCCTGGTGTGCCTGCAGTCCTACCCCTGCCATATATCCCATCCACATCCCTGATCCCTTACCTGGTGTGCTTGCGGAGTCCCACTCCTTCCATATATCATACCACCCTCCTCAATCACTTCAACTGTACACTCATACAGTCCCACCCCAACATATATTCCCCCACATCCCAATCACTTAAACGCTGTGCTAGCACAGTCCCACCCCAGTCATATATCCTGCCCACCTTCTCTGATCGCTTCGCCAGTCTGCCCGCACAATTCCACACCTGACATATATCCCACCCACATTTCATATCACTTCCCCATTGTACCCACATGGTCCCAGCCCAGCTATATATGCTGCCCTTCTTCCCAGTTGCCTCTGCGCTGTGCCCACACAGTCCAACCTCTGCCATACATCCCACCTCCTCGATCTCTTCTTTGATGTGTCCACACAGTCCTATCCCTGCCATATACCCATCCTACCCACCCCACCCACCTCACTGATCGCTTCTCTGCTGTGCCCACACAGTAGCACCCCTGCCATATATCATTCCCACCTCCTCAATCTCTTCTCTGATGCACCCTCATGGCTCCACCCCTGCCATATAACCCACCAACCTCCCTGATCTCTTCCTCAGTCTGCCTGCACAATCCCACATCAGCCATGTATCCCACCTATCTCCCCAATCACTTTCCTGGTGTGCCAGCAGTCTCACTCCTGCCATATTTCCCACCCACCTCTCCTATCATTTACCCCCATGTGCTCACACAGCCCTAGACCTGCCATAATCCTGCCAAACTCCGCAATGTGCCTGCATAATCCCATCTCAGCCATACATCTCCCCGATCACTACCTTGCTGTGATCACACAGTACTAACCCTACAACACACTTCCCCCACCTCCCCAATCTCTTCTCCAATGTGCCGGCGCAGCTCTACCCCTGCTATGTATCACCAATCACTTCTGTGGTGTGCATGCAGTCTCACCATTATCATATGTCCTACCCACATTGCTGGTCGTTTCCCTGGTGTGCCAGCACAGTCCACCTTTGCCATATATCTCGCCCACCTCACCAACTGCTTCTGCAGTCTACCTGCACTGTCTCACCTGTCATGTACCCTACCCACCTCCCTGATCGCTTCCTTGGTGTGCCTGCATAATCCCACCCCTGACATATGTCCTGCCCACTTCCTTGATCGCATCCTTGCTGCGCTAGTACAGTGCCATCCCTGCCATATATCCAACCCATCTCCCTGGTCGCTTCCTTAATGTGCCAGTACGGTATCACCTGTTACATATTCTGCCCACCTTCCGACTGCTTCAATGGTGTGTCACCACAGTCCCACCCCTGCCACCTACACCATCCACTGCCCTGATCACTTCCACGGCTGCCTGCACAGTCCCACTCATCATATATACTTACCCCCTCCACAATCACTTCCTTGGTCTGGCCACAGTCCCACCCCTGCCACATATACCATCCACTGTCCTGATCACTTCCACAGCTGCCTGCAGTCCCACTCATCATATATACTTACCCCCTCCACAATCACTTCCTTGGTCTGGCCACAGTCTCACCCCTGTCACATATACCATCCACTGCCCTGATCACTTCCACTGCTGCCTGCACAGTCCCACTCACCATATATACTTACCCCTCCACAATCACTTCCTTGGTCTGTCTGCATAGTCCCACCCCTGCCAAATATGCCTCCTACCTCTAGATTGCTTCTGCAGTGTACAGACTCACTTCTGCGACCCAGCCCACTCATGTCACCTATCGCTAGCCAGATGTGCTAGCATTCTCACCCCTGTCATATCCCCCCACTCTTTGATTGCTTCCACAGTTTGCCCTCAGAGACCCATCACTGCCATATATGCTGCCCACCTCCCTGACTGCTTCCTCAATCTGCCCAAACAGTCCCACCCTTGACAAATATGAAACCCACCTCTGGACTGCTTCCGCCACTGTACTCACACACAGACCCAAATCTACCACTCTCCCCAACCTCCTCCTCGATCACTCTCAGGGTGTGCCTGCACAGTCCAGCCCCTGCCCTATATCCTGCTCACCTCCCCAATCACTTCTTCAGTCTGCCCACACAATCCCACTGCTGCCATATAGCCTGCCTGCATCCTGCATTCCCATCACTCTCAGGGTGTGCCTGCACAGTCCAGCCCCTGCCCTATATCCTGCTCACCTCCCCAATCACTTCTTCAGTCTGCCCACACAATCCCACTGCTGCCATATAGCCTGCCTGCATCCTGCATTCCCATCACTCTCAGGGTGTGCCTGCACAGTCCAACCTTTGCAATATATCCAGCCCACCTCCCCAATCGCTTTGCCAGACTGCCCACACTGTCACTCCCCTTCCATGTATCCTACTCACCTCTTCAATGTTCCACCCCGCCATACATCCCATCAAGCTCCCTGATCACTTCTCTGGTGTGCCACTAAGTCCAACACCTGTCTTATATCCCCGCAATTGCTATAAGGTGCTGTGGTGAGGTGGGTTTCGCAGGGTGCCGGGGGCTTAACAGAGGTGAGAAGGATCAGGGTGGTTCGGAGTAGAAGGTGCCCTGGGAGTAAACGCGACCTTGAGAGAGAGGCCCGAAGTGTCTGGTCTCCATTCCCAAGGTTCCTATTGGACCATGTGGACAGGTAGCTAAAGGGCCTACAGCCTTCACTGATCCCCTCTGGGCGGTGTTATGCAATGCCAGATCCACGAGAAACAAGACTGCAATCACAGCAGACTTGATTTCCTTGGTCAACCTGGCATGCACCTTGGAGACCTGGCTGGGAGACAATGCAGGTCAAGTGTAGAAGGCATCAGTCCCAGTCAGCTACTCTATGGTGCACTGCTCAAGAGGGGTTCACAGTGGCGGGGGAGTAGACACCTGTTTTAGATCCAGCTTGAATTTCTGTGTACAGCCAGTGGGTTCTACCTTGTTGTTAGAATGTGTAGCAGTGTATGGGGGTCCAGGTGCAGGTTTCTCCTGGTTTCATGTCCTCCGGGATCAGATGGAGAATTTCTGCAGGAGGTGGCAAACGTCATCGCCAACAGGGTGTCGGAGTTGCCCAGATGGCTTATTCTGAGCGACTTCAATGCTTGGGTCAATGATGAATCTTTGCAGCTTGGATCTGACTCCCTTCAGCTGATGACATCGCTGAGCCTTGCACAGGCAGTTGCCTCTGCAACCCGCTATCATGGCCACACCTTGGACTTGATATTCTCACTGGGTCTCACTGACCTCAAAACCGACAATGTTGTTTGATCTGATCATTGTATGACGAAGTTCTCATCTGGAGCTTCCACCGATGGTCCTTCCCCTGTTGAGATGATCAGCTATCACCCATTAAGGGGATTTTCCCCAGAGGGACTGATGGAGGGAGTTGATTTTTCCAGTGTTAGTGCTGTTATTGCAGGCGACTTGGGCGAGTTGGTAGCAGCCTATAATAGGGCTGTCGCCAAGGCACTTGATGCCATTGCTCGTCTGTATACGACTCAGGTCCACTCGTCTGAGACCCCCATGGTATGATGGGGCTCTCAACGCGATGAAAACCATGGGTCAAAGGTTGAAGTATTGCTGGCGTAGGACTCAGCTAGAGGAGGACAGAATGACTTTGAGGAATTACTATGCTGATTACCAAAGGGTAATCAACCATAAGAAGGCAGAATTCCTGCCTGGGAGATTGCTGCATGGAAAAACAGACCAGTTCAGCTCGTTTGGACTGTGGACAGGCTTCTTCTTCCTGTCTGTCTACAGCTGAAAAGAGCTTTTCAGTAGCATTTTGCAAAGAGTTTGCTCTGTTTTTTCTCGGACAGGGTATCCTCTATTCGGGCTGTGATCTCGCCACTCGGGCTGGATCAGACCCGCAGGATGGGGTCTGAGTGGAGCAAGGGGACTCCTATTGTCTGGGAAGAGTTTCAGCCAGTGGAAGTGGCTGAGGTCTCCAAGGTGATTTCCAAGCTGTGGCCCACTTGTTGTGAACCGAACCCTGGCCCAGTGTGTCCCCTAGTGGGCTGCATTGAGGTTATCAGTCTAGCATTCACCAGGATAGTCGCGTTTTTCACTTTCGGAGGGGGTTCTCCCCACGATGCCTTGAAAGAAGTGCTGGTGAGGGGGTTCCTCCCCACGATGCCTTGAAGAAGGTGCTGGTGAAGCCCCTTCTGAAGAAACAATCTTTCAACCCCGCGCCGTCCTGGCGAATTATAAATCAATCTCCAACCTCCCACTCTTAATGAAAACTGTTGAGAAGATAGTGGCTCTGCAACTCAAGGAACATATGGAGACCCGTGACATCTATGAGCCATTCCAGTCCGGGTTTAGGACGATACACAACACAGAAATGGCACTAGTCAGGGTGCATAATGATCTCATCATGGTAAGAGATTGAGGGAAATGATCAATTCTCATTCTCCTTGATCTGTCATCAGCATCAGATACTGTGGACCACATTGTGTTGTTGGATCACCTTAAGAGAGTTCTGTGGACTCACCGGTACTGTCATCAACTGGTTTGAGTGCTTTCTCTCAGGTACAAGGCAGAGGGTAGTGATGGGGAATTTCTCCTCCTCCCTGATGCCTCTGACCTGTGGAATTCCTCCAGGTTCGATCCTTTACCAATGTTGATCTCAATATACAAGCTACCTCTGGGGAGGATCATCAAACAATACAGCCTGGGTTTTCATTGCTATGCAGGTGATACCCAGCTGTGCATGTCTTTTTGGCACTGAAGTGCCGAATAAATACCTTGCCAAGATCCAGGACTGGATGAACTCTAATTGGCTGAGACTGAACCTGGACGAGACTGAGGTATTAGTAATTGAGACAGGTTGCGGGTGAGATGGGGACACCTCCAGGATGACAAGTTTGGTCCTGGGGCCAGTGCCATTGATGGCATCCTCTAGGATGAGGAATCTGGGCGTGATCCTCGACAAGCTGATATTTGAAACTCAGGTGTTGGATGTCGACAAAAGTGGGGTTTTTTTTTTACCATCTCAAGGAACATATGGAGACCTGTGACATCTATGAGCCATTCCAGCCTGGGTTTAGGGTGATGCACAACACAGAGATGGCACTAGTTCAGGTGTATAATGATCTCATCATGGATCTCATCAAAAGAAGTGGCAGGGAAGGTTAGGGAGAAAAACAGAGCATTCAAGAAGTACAAAGAAACACAGAAGGAGCAGGACAGAGAATTGTATCAGTTAAAGCAAAAGGAAGCAGGAAAGGCAGTCAGAACAGCAAAGGCCCAAACCGAGCAAAAATTTGCCAACTCAGTTAAGAAGGGGGATAAAACCTTTTATAGGTACATCAGGGAGCAAAGAAAGACCAAGGGAGGATAGTGAGGCTTAATAAAGGGGGTGGGGGTGGGCAGACGGTGAATGAGAAAAGGCAGAGATACTAAACAGATACTTCTGCTCAGTATTCACAAATGAAGAGGGGGAGATACCTAAACCAAACAATAGAAACACGCTGGATACGGGGGTTGATACTAGCCCTTTCATAGAAGAAAGGGTTCTGAAGGAACTCTTAAAACTGAAGGTGGACAAAGCAGTGGGGCCTGATGGGATTCATCCCAGAATTCTAAAAGAACTAAGGGTAGAACTAGTGACACCACTGACTACCCTCTTTAATAAATCATGGGAGGATGGGGTGGTACTTGAAGACTGGAGGAGGGCAGATGTGATTCCACTTCACAAAAGTGGGAGCGGGGCAGAAGCAGGAAACTATAGACCTGTTAGTTTAACCTCAGTGATTTGGAAAATGATGGAAGCACTTCTGAAGGAAAGAATTGTTGAGTACCTAGAGGCCAGAGGAGCCCAGGACCCAAGGCAGCATGGATTCACTGCGGGAAGGACATGTCAGACGAATCTAATAGATTTCTTTGACTGGGTGACCAAAGTAGTAGATCAGGGAGGGGCTGTGGACATGGCCTACCTAGACTTTAGCAAGGCATTTGACACAGTCCCACACAAAAGATTAATATACAAGTTGGCCAGCCTGGGAGTGGGTCCCAAGATGGCAGCCTGGATAAAAAATTGGCTGGAGAACAGGACACAGAGGATAATAGTAAACTGAGTCCACTCTGAAGAAAGGGAGTTACTAGTGGGGTATCGCAGGGTTCAGTATTAGGACTGGTCTTCTTTAATGTCTTCCTAAGCGACATTGCAGAGGGACTGGAAGGAAAAGTATAACTCTTTGCAGACGACACAAAGATCTGCAACAGAGTTGATACACAAGGTGGGGCGGAAAGGATGAGAAGGGACTTGACAAGGTTGGAGAAATGGTTAAATGTATGGCAGCTTAGATTCAATGCTAAGAAGTGCAAAGTGATGCACCTGGGAAACAGAAACCCAGGGGAAGAGTACACAATGGGGGGTGAGATACTAACAACAAGAAAAATCGAAAGGGACCTGGGGGTAGTCATATCAGATGACCTAAAGGTGAGCAGGCAATGTGAGAGGGCAGTAAGTAGGGCTGGTGGAATACTGGGATGCATAGGGAGAGGCATCATCAGTAGAAAACAGGAAGATGTTATCCCTCTGTACAGTCAGCTGGTGAGACGCCATCTGGAGTACTGCATGCAGTTCTGGAGATCCAATCTCCACAAAGACATAGACAGGATGGAGGCAGTCCAGAGGAGGGCAACCAAAATGATGCAGGGTCTGCTCCAGAAGACATATCAAAAGAGACTTAAGGATCTTAATATGTATAGCCTCGAGGAGAGGAGGAAGAGGGAGGATATGAAAGAAACTTTCAAATACCTCAAGGGAATCAACAAAGTCCAAAAGGGTAGCATCTTTCAGAAAAAGAGGTGTGCAAGAACAAGGGGGCACAATTTGAAGCTGGGGGGGATGGCTCAAAGGTAATGTGAGGAAGTATTTTTTCACGGAGAGGGTTGTGGATGTGTGGAACAGCCTTCCTGAGGAGGTTGTGGAGTCAAAAACAGTGGTGGAATTCAAGAATACATGGGACAGACATAAGGCAATTCTAGGGGGTGGCGGTTGGAAGAAGCAGGCGGTTGGTTAGCTAGGATCTGCAGCTTATCCATTAGGTAGGGAAATGGGCAGACTGGGTGGACCAAGCGGTCCTTATCTGCCATCAAATTCTATGTTTCTATCAGAGGAACATCGCCCGGACTGACCCCTAATTCCACCAAAAGACCTATCATCACTGGTACATGCCTTTGTGACCTCTAGACTCAACTACTGCAATGTTTTGTATCTCGGGGTCAGTGGAGGGGAACCTCCGCTGGCTGCAGCTAGTGCAGAATGCAACAGCCAGGCTGATGACAGGACCACCTAGGTCCTGTCATGTGAACTTGGTACTGTGGGGTCTGCACTGGCTGCTGGTCAAGTGGTGGGTTCTCTTCAAGGTGGGCTTGCTCACCTAGGCCCTATATGGACTGTGTCCTGGCTATCTGTCAGACCTCCTTACTCTAGCTGCCCAGGCTCGCTCCGTTCGATCCTCTACCCAGGGCCTACTGTCGCTTCTGAGGACTGGGCTGAAAACTTTGGGTGATCAATCATTTGGGGTGGCCAGCCCAGCCCTCTGGAACTTGCTGCCACAATCTTTGAGGGAGGCCCCTACGGTGGAAGCATTTAAGGGTGGTCTAAAGACTCAGGTGTTTAATCTAGCCTATCTTGCATATATTTTTTTAGTGTATATAACGGTTTATATTGTTGCTGAATATTTACAATGAAATGTTTTAATAACCCTGTATAAATATGTTTTCACTGTACAGCGCCCAGAGCCTCTGGGATTGGGTGCCTAATTAAATGAAGATTTCTTACTACATTACTTTTTTACCCATATCCCTGATCACTTCCCTGATTTGTCCGAAAAAATTCACCCTGCCACATATCCCACCATTCTCCAAAATCACTTCTCTATTGTTCCCACACAGTCCTACCCTGCCGTATATCCCCCACCTCCCTGATCACTTCTACAATTTGCTCACGCTGTCCCACCCGTCAGACATCCATCCCATCCACTTCCTTGATCACTTCAGCATTGTGCCTGCATGGCTTCATCTCTGCCACACATGACACCCACCTCCTCCATCTGCCCCCACTGTCCTACCCCTGCCATATATCCCGCCTATCTTGGCAACTGCTTCGAAGGTGTGCCAGCAAAGTCACACCCCTACTGAATATCCCATCCATTTCCCCAATCACTTTAACGGTATGCACACAGTCACCACCCTATCATAAATAAGCCACCTCCTTGTTTGCTTCCACAGTGTGCCTGCAAAATTCCACCCACCTCCCTGATCACTTACCTAGTGTGCTAGCACAGTGCCACCCAGCCATATACACCGCCAAACTCAGAAAATCACTTCCCTGGTGGTCAGCACAGTTCCACCCCTATCATATATCCAACTCACTTCCCTGGTCTGCCCACACAATCCGGTCCCTGCCATATTGTATATTCCACCCACCTCCCCAATTACTTCACATCTGCCCGTACAGTCTCACCCCTTCCGTATGTTCTGCCCATTTCCACGATCACTTCCCTGGTGTGCCTGCACAGTCCCGCCCCAGCAATGGATCATGCCTTTCTCCCCGAACCCTTTTCTGGTATGCCTGGGTGTGCCTACACAGTCCCACCCCTTCCATTTTTCCCGTCCACCTCTCCAGTCACTTCATCAGTGTGCCAACACAGTGCTGGCCTTGCAATATATTCCCCCCACAATCCCATCACTTCCTCAGTCTACCTGCACTGTCCTACCCATGCTATGTCTCCTACTCTCCTCTCAGAACAGTTCCCTGGTGTGCCTGCATAGTCCCACCTCTATCATACATCCTCCCCCTCTCTGATTGCTTTTTTGGTATGCCAGTAAAGTCTCCACCCTGCCATATATCTTGCTCATCTCCCTAATCAGTTCCCCAGTTAGTCCACACAATTCAGACCATGCAATATATCCCACCCTCTTCCCCAATTGCATCCCTGCTGTTCCGGCACAGTCTGACCCATGCCATATATCCCGCACCTCCCGGATTTCTTCTCGGATGTGCCCCCACTGTCCCACCCCTGCCATATATTCATTCCATACACCTTCCTAACTGGTTCAACACTGTGCTGCATGACTCCACCCCTGCTGTACATCCCACCCAACCTCTCCTGCTCTGCCAGCACAGTGCCACTTCAGCTATATATCCCACTCACCTCCCCGACCATTTCAACCATGTGCCAGCAAAGTCTCACTCCTGCTGAATATCCCTCCCACTACCCCTATTACTGTAACAGTGTACACAGTCCCACCTCTGCAACATTTCTCCTACCTCCCCATTTGCTTCCACAGTGTGCCATCGTAATCTCTCCCACCTCCTAGATCACTTCTCTGGTGTGCCAGCACAACCCCACCCAAACCATACCACAGATCTCCACAATCTGTTGTGCTTGCTGTGCCAGCTCAGTTCAACTCTTGCCATACATTCCACCCACCTCCCTGATCACTTCCTTAGTCTGCCCGCACAATCCCACACTTCCAATGAAATATAAAGAAGCCACTCAAGGGTTCATTCAATGAGTCAGGTCAGCTAAACCCCAAAACATGAGATCAATACCAATGCGCTTACTCAATGAACTCTGACCCAGATACTGAAAAATAAAACTTTGTATGCACTCAAAAACTATCAGCTGGTAGAAAAATTCAGACAATGTCTCTATACAAGCAATATGTAAGAGGGACCAAAAAAAAATGTGGAGTAGCTAGCAGCCTAAATCACATTCCCAACTCCCCATCACTTCCTCTGTATAACGGCAGCCCCACTACACAGGAAGGTCAAATTCACACAGGTATTCTAATTAGTGCCAGTGAAATGTAAGGGGTTAGCAATACTGGCTGACTGCTGAAAGTAACACGATCAGTTTCAGCTGTCAGATGATCATTGTGCCTGTAATAAATAAATATGCACAGGCAAGAAAATCAACGTTTGAAACAAAGACCTACACACAATAGTGGCATCCTAAAAGAGGCACACTCACACAGCCTCTCTCAAAATGACGAGGGTCCACTCTCATATCCATGGAGCAGGATTCGTAACCAATCCTTTTTTGGTGATGTCTTGGGGTCAGTAACTAGAGCCAGAGACTGCTTTTTTCAGAATAACAAAGGCATATCTCTCAACTGTCCCTCATTGTGAGAGACATCCTTTATTCTACCCCATGGAAGTGCTCGGTCTCTCACAAGCTCCTACATCTGGAAGGTGTTGCCCATAGAAACATAGATTTTGACAGCAGATAAGGACCGCTTGGCCCACCTAGTCTGCCCGTTTCCCTACTTACAGGATAAGCCACAGATCCTAGTTAACCAACAACCTATTTCTTTCTACCCCCCCCCCACAAGAATGGCCTTAATTTTTGTCCCATGCATTCTTGAATTCTCCCCAGTTTTAGACACCACAACCGCCTCAGGAAGGCTGTTCCATGCATCCACTACCCTCTCTGTGAAAAAATACTTTCTCACATTGCCCTGAACCCTCCATCTTTAAATTGTGCCCTTGTTCTTGCACATGTCTTTTTCTGAAAGATGCTACCCTCTTGTACTTTGTTGATTCCACTGAGGTACTTAAAAGTTTCTATCATGTCCCCCTCCCTCCTTTCCTCAAGGGTATACATGTTAAGCTCCTCTAGTCTCTCCTCGTATGGCTTCTCTTGCAGACCCTGCACCATTTTAGTTGCCCTCCTCTGGACTGCCTCTATCCTGTCTATTTTCTTACGGAGATGGGGTCTCCCGAACTGGATGCATTACTCCAGATGGGGTCTCACCAACTGTCTGTACAGGGGATAACAACTTCCTGTTTTCTGCTGGGGATACCTCTCCCTATGCATCCCAGGATACCCCCAGCCCTCCCTACCGCCTTCTCACATTGCTTGATAACCTTAAGGTCATCTGATATGATAACCCCAGGTCCCTTTCCTTTTTTGTTGTTGTTACTACCTCCCCCCCATTGTGTAATCTTCCCCTGGGTTTTTGTTTCCCAGGTGCATTATTTTGAACTTCTTTGCATTGAATCCTAGCTGCCATACTTCCTACCATTCCTCCAACCTTGCCAAGCCCCTTCTCATCCTTTCCACGCCTCCTTGTGTATCATGGAGAATGACGAGGGTCCACTCTCATATCCATGGATCATGATTCGTAACTCATCCTTTTTTGGTGATGTCTTGGGGTCAGTAACTAGAGCCAGAATAACAAAGGCATACCTCTTAACTGTCCCTCATTATGAGAGGCATCCCTTATTTTACCCCACGGAAGTGCTCTGTCTCTCACAAGCTCCTACATCTGGAAGATGTTGCCCATAGAAACATAGATTTTGACAGCAGATAAGGACCGCTTGGCCCACCTAGTCTGCCCATTTCCCTACCTACAGGATAAGCCGCAGATCCTAGTTAACCAACAGCCTATTTCTTCCTACACCCCCACAAGAATGGCCTTATGTCTTTCCCATGCATTCTTGAATTCTCCCACAGTTTTAGACATCACAACCGCCCGCACAATCCCACACTTCCAATGATATATAAAGAAGCCACTCAAGAGTTCATTCACTGAGTCAGGTCAGCTAAACCCAAAAACATGAGATCAATACCAAAATGCTTACTCAATGAACTCAGACCCAGATACTGAAAAATAAAACTTTGTATGCTCTCAAAAGCTATCAGCTGGTAGAAAAATCCAGACACGCTGGCTTCCACCTTTTGATAATGTTTGTTTGGTTTTGTATTATTTGTACTGAATTCCAAAAATAAAGTTATTTGCAAGAAAAATCCAGACAATGTCTCTATACAAGCAATATGTAAGAGGGACCAAAAAAAAATGTGGAGTAGCTAGCAGCCTAAATCACATTCCCAACTCCCCATCACTTCCTCAGTATGCCGGCAGCCCCACTACACAGGAAGGTCAAATTCACACAGGTATTCTAATTAGTGCCAGTGAAATGTAAGGGGTTAGCAATACTAGCTGACTGCTGAAAGTAACACGATCAGTTTCAGCTGTCAGATGATCATTGTGCCTGTAATAAATAAATATGCACAGGCAAGAAAATCAACGTTTGAAACAAAAGACCTACACACAATAGTGGCATCCTAAAAGAGGTGCACTCACACAGCCTTTCTCACAATGACGAGGGTCCACTCTCATATCCATGGATCATGATTCGTAACTAATCCTTGTTTGGTGATGTCTTGGGGTCAGTAACTAGAGCCAGAGACTGCTTTTTTCCAGAATAACAAAAGCATATCTCTCAACTGTCCCTCATTATGAGAGACATCCTTTATTATACAATGGGCATTAAAATCAGACACAAATCCTGTAATTTCATTGGTTACCTGGCACTCCTCTCCCGTTGTAAAAGCTACAATCACCCCACGGCAAAAGGTGCCAGTCGCCAGTAAGCCGCATCAAGGGCCCCCCTGAAATCAGTGCGACCATTATGAACTTAAACCCGGCAAAAACACAGACAGTCGCAGGGCAAAACCTCCACAAAGCCACGATGTTGACGTCTGAGTAAACAACGTGAAAAATACCACAAGTTTCAAAAAATGTAATTCAGCCATGAATTCAACATAAAAAAAAAACTCTAGTCACAGGAATTTTTGTGCCCCCGGCTTTTGAAAAAAAAAAACAAAAACAAAAAAAAACTGCTCTTTCCCCAGGCGCTCTCTTTCTGTTTCACGTTCAGAAACCTGCTTTTACAGTGTGTCAGCCACACTGTAGAAAACATCCCACAACAAAATTACCTCGCTTCGTTTTTTGCTCCCTTTTAATATGCACTACAGCTTACATGACTGGTCTCACACCCGTGGTTTCCTCAAGTCTCAGTTTTCCCCAAACTGTAACCAGTAAGGGTTAACTCCTCGCCTGCTTGCTGACACCACTGCATATGCGCATACCTACCAACAAAGCACTATTTTACCAAGTGTAACAACCAATCTAATAAAAACTAATAAAACATTTAAACCAGCTTTTTTTGTTGTTAATTTTTCACACACAAAATATACATATGTCCATTGTATAATCGCAATATGCCACTCGAGAATGTTGGTGATGCCAAGATGCATGCCCTGGGTGTTTTGGCCACTAGGCTGCACCTCGTGGCCAAACACCCCAGGGCGTGGGTAAATCCTGCCATCACCAACACCCTCTCATGGTATATTGCTTAATTCTACCCCACGGAAGTGCTCTGTCTCTCACAAGCAGGGCTACAGCTATGAATTTTGGGGCCCAGGACAAGTCAATCGAAATTGGCCCGTTTCCCAAACCAGCTAATGCCAAGGGTAATGCCAGCTCCTCAGGTGGGCCCCCCGGACAACTTCCCCACTTGCCTCCCCATTACTGCGGCCCTGCTCACAAGCTCCTACACCTGTAAGGTTTTGCCCACACAGAGGAGATACTGTAAACTCAAAAAACTGTAGTAAAGCAACATTTCATAACATTTTCTGATACTACAAATTACACCTTGGTCAAGTAAAAGCAAGGGTTTCCATGGTGATTTGACTTTAATCTTTAAGTTTGATGATGTGTGTCGAATTTTGAAGTTCAGTGTCCCATTCTGTCCCTCGTTTGGAGTGCATCTCCCTCAAGTGATAACAGTGACAAAAACAGGCTGTGAGGCAAAGACAAGGGTTCATTCCGTCCTGAACTTTTATATTTTTTTCTAAGTTCTGATTTAGTGTGCTTGGTCAGTGACTAAATTCAGACCCCCCTCCCCAATAAATTCTATCAGCCAGAGACTCCATTCTCAGAATCCCGTGCGTCAATTTCAACGTAAACACACAGGACCACAACTATTCTATTTTATGACATGTTTGTGGTCGTCAGATAAAGTAAATAAGCAGCCCCATTAATAAGAAACGTGGATACCCACACCTGGTGACCGATTAGAGAGCTTGACACGCGGAGAGTACTGTAAACTCAGCGCGCAAAAAGCTGGAAAACTTTCCTACCTTCTGAGCTTGCAACTGCGCATGCGTATTCACAATACGCAAACGCAGACGACGAGGGTAGCAGAATTGGGTACTACACTGGAACGCCGGATTCTACACAGTGTGAGACAGGGAGAGGCCGGAGACCCAACGAGGGCCTCCCCCCACCAAAAAAAAAACAAACAACGGATTTGTTGACTTCAAATCGGAGCTGTCAAACTTTGCTAAGAAAAAACTGACATTTTTTTACCGTAGTGTGACACTGGCGCCCCCTGCTACATGGCGCCCTCCTATTTCGCCTATCCTTAAAGCTGCACTGTCAGAGTTAGTCCCGGATTTTTAATGGCATTGTGTCTTTTAGCAAGTGTCCTTTTCAAAACGTGCTTCCCACCGCTTACATTTATCCCTTTTGTTCCGTTTCTAAATGTCGTTTGTTATTCCCCTCGGTCCGCCAGTATACCCTAGTTCTGTTGCTCCAGCCCACACGTCCATGCGTCATACTCTCCCGTAATGATTGTGTAGTCCCAGGCACATAAAGTCCGTTCTCACTTGTGCTCGAGCATTTCCATCTCTTTTAGCTGTGCCGGTGTGGAAGCAGTCACGACTCTCCTTTAATTCCTGCCGAGATGCTTTAAGAGGTGAGTTCCCGTCGATGAAGCCATCGCACTGTTAACAGTCTAAACCTTTTTCAGCTGTTCCCTCCCTAACCTCCTTCCTATCGTTAACTTCTGAAGCATGTTACAGTGTGAAAACTGGTTTCAAAAACCATGTTCTGAATGAGAAGTAGACTAGCATCAGTGTCTGGTATTCAGATGCTTTCTCTTCAGTGACAGAAATTCCCTATGTTTTTTGAGGGAGTGAGGGGTCGGAAATTTCTGAGACAAAGTCAGGGACATCCCTGAAAATCGGAGCAGTTGCGATATATGCTTCTGATGGTCCGACAGGTGTTCAGCATTGGCATGTATTTAATTCACGGTAATCAGTGGTGAATTCTTGGAGCAGCCTGAGCCTAGAACTGCCACTACCAGGCAGAGCGTATGTGTGGCATGGAAGCTTCTGGGTATTTTACAAATGACAGAGTGGGAGCTTGGCTCTGAAATGTACAGTAGGCAATGTGGTGGTGATTCTGGGGACTTTGGATGCAGCACAGCTCAGTTCTGTTCTTTGTGCTGTGTTGCAGCAGTTGGCAGCTTGGGAGATGCTATGAGAGAGGCACAGCCTGAGGTTTTGGAGTCACACTGGTGCTGGAGTTGTCCTGCTGCCCTACTGTGATGTTGGAATGAGATGAGGCTCCGCAATGGAACTGTGGCCACAGCTTTACTGTTAATCACCTGTTTCCTGACTCTGTCTTGGTACACCGCATGGCAAAATGGAAAAGGTAAGGCTGAGGACAAGGAAGAAGGGAGATGTGCTCCAAATTTTTCATGATACTACTGTAGCTGCGTCTGGTACTTTTTTTTTTTTTTTTTTTAAGAAGGTTTTTTTGATTTGGTAATGTGGTACCAGATGACTGACATATAAGAAAGAACTCTGTACTGTCATTCAGATAATGGGGTGACCTGAATAGCTTCTTATGGAAAGAAGACTGACAGTAGACTATATTCTGGGACATTACCTTCAGCTTTAACACCACTTGCCGAATTTAATTTATGCAAAATAAGGTGTTTTTAATGGTGAAGGTAATGTTTGAATACAGGTTCTATAGTGTATGGTGGAATGCGGTTGTGTATAGAAATCCGTACACTGCAAAAAGTTGTTCTGCTGCAGTAGCGACGTCTTCACTAATGCAGAAGGACTTTTCATTCTGCGTTAGTGAGGACTTCGTAATACAAGGTGCTACAGCAGATGTTGTGATTCGTTCCTTGCCGTGTGAGAGGGGCATGCGAGTGTGCTGGGCAGCGGCAGTTGTGAGTCGAGGGCATCGGCAGAACCAAGTAAAAATATGGAAAAGGGAGTGTCTTTTTTTCATTTTTCAGGCACAGTACACTATATAGAACAGTGTATGTTTACCCATACACTACTCAGCTATTCTTTCACCTCGTAGATACAATGCCGACTTGGAGACCTCAAGAGCATCAGTCGGCATTGTATCCACTCAGTGGAAGAATAGCCTTGTAGTGTATGGGTAACCACACGCTATCCTATATATATATATATATATATATATATATATATATATATATATATACAGCTTACATCCAATTTTGTATCTTGGCTGTTAAATCCTTGTGACCCCCCACCCCACCTGCGCTAGTACTTCTGTCTTTAGGCTGGAGAATTATTCAAGTTGACTTGCAATTCCTTTTTGAGGGTGGGGGCATTGTAAAATTTTTATGTATGCAGTAACCCACAACAGGGCATGTGTTTCTGGAGAATTAATACACACCTCAGCAGCTGAATTAGAAGGCACAAGGCCAAAGGCCGAGTGACCTGCAGTGCACCTGGGACCTGCTGGAGGGGATTATTGCACTTATAAAATTGATTTTTTTTTTTTAAATGGAAAAGATTTTATTTTCCTTTAGTTCGATTGTTGCTACAGCAGGTAGAATGGGTGAGTTTGGTAACAAAGGCTGTGTACCTTTAAATGAAATGGGAACTGCATTTATTTTGGGGAAAAACATAAGTATTCACTGGTGGATATTTTTGTGTTTAAAAAGTAGAAAACATGTATTTTAATGGAAAAATGTTTTATTTTCATTTTGTTAAGTTGTTGGCTAGGTAGATTTGGGAAGGTTAGTTATGAACTGTGTAGCTGTGTTTTAACCAGTGTCGTTTTTTTATTTGGTCAGTGTTTTAATACACATTTAATAAGGGATAATGTTGTTACTTTTTACAGTTTATTTATCCAGGATAGCCCAGCTGAGATGCACCATATGATTTTTAGTGGGATCCTGCATCTACTCATTTTTGTTGCTGTGTGGACTGGAGCACTGAGAGGTGAAGTGGCAGGCCTAGGGTCACACACACACACACACAGTATTTGACTGTAGCAGCACTCCTGAAATCTCCCACATCCCAAGCCATTGCTCTAGCCACTGGACACCCCCAAAGCAATTGACTGTTGCATTGTTTAACAAAGACAACTGGAACAGCAACATCCCTGTACTTTACTGGGCTGACCACAAGGGAAGAATGTGCCAGAAGGGTTGTTTGTTGCTATGTTTGGGTTCAGATATTATTCTGTAAATGGACACCATCATCAGTGTAGAGGGGCTGACCTAGAATTTAGAGTTTCTTTCTCTAAGAGGATATGATAGGGGATGGAGCCTCCTAGTTTTCGGCGTTCATTATTTTGGCAGTGCTGTACATACAGTACATTTAATACATGTTAGTTGTGCAGTCTGAGCCTTTTCCTTTGATCAAGGGACACAATGGTACTGTCAGGGCTAGAACAGTGCATCGAGTATCATCGGTGTCATTCATTAAGTTTTGGCTGGAAGGAATATTCTCATTTTAACATCTTAGGCATAGTAACTAATGTGGTATATACACTAGGAATATATGTCACATTACTGTACACAGTAACCCTAAAAGTAAAAACTAGAATTTTGAAATGGTATTGTCCTCGTAAAGTGTGAGGTCATGATGATGAAATTAATCTTGCTAGCAGTACAGTTGCAATAACCACTGATATCACTGTGACTAAAACTGTTTAAAGCCACTATGGCTACTTGTGAAAAAAGTGAGCCCACCAGTATGGTTGTAACAGTTCTGTGTTGGGCTAGCAGTGCGCTAGTTGTGCTTGAGGTGGTTCTGCAGTTCTGCTGTCAAGGCCTAAAAAGTTTACTGGTTTAAATGTGTGCTGCTGTAAGAAGTGTTAAACATGTTTTACTTTTGTTCTGGTCATAGTATCAGAAGGGCTGCTAAATGTAGAGATCTCCCTCCATTCAATTTATGGGATGTTAAGCAGTTTTGGTATCCTAAGGATGCATGAAACCATCAATGTTTCTGCATACTGTACATGGAAGATCTGGTCCTTATACCTACAAACAAGTAATTGTCATTTTCAATTATTACTTTTTTTTTTTTGTGGTGCTGGTACCTTTTACCCCTTCCTATAACCCCTTTTCCGGTCTTCGTACCCTAAGCTTTGGAGTTGCTGTGGTCACACTTTTTCCTCTGGCCAGGAAAGTTGGTGAGCAGAGGATAGCAGGGGCAGAGCAGTGTTGCTCCTAAGTGAACTAGTAAATGCTGCACAAATACAGGGCAGCCCACATCCTGCCTCTCAGGAGCCGAACACTTTAGGTCTACAGTGTGAGGCTCCTCGAGTCTTTGCTGTTGCAGTGTCATTGCACTGACCGTATAGCAATTTCAGTTTTTCACAGCAAGTTGAGAGGCTTCTTCATCCAGTGCTTGGAGTGGAAAGCTCAACCCCAAACTGTAAGATGGTCCCATTCTTAAGGTTTTAATACCACTTGCATACAAAATACAGTGCACTGAATTTGGTGTAGCATCCATCATACTGAATTTATTGCAGAACACTTCACAAGTTCAAGAAAAAAAATAGCATGATGGGCAGAGCCTTGGATGATCTAACAATGAAAGGTGCAGAACACCATGAGCCAGCCAAGGTGCTTTTAGGATGGGAGATGAAAGCAGAGGAAAATAGATAATACAGGCATATCTAGAGCATCGGTTGGTTGAAAATAACAAACCAAGACAGTTTTGTTAAATCATGCTGAAATGCATGTATTGGTTTTCTTATGTAAAACTGTCTTTCTAGGTCTTGGCTCTGTAGTCAGACTTGTGTCACTTGTCCAAAGAGAGCTAAGTTTCCAGGAGTGAACAACTGCTGCTTTGGGGAATTACCTGGCCCTGTCTTTGGAAAGAAAAAAAATACTAGGTTGAACATATTTAGTTTTCAGTGAAATGAAAAATAACTTGTACCTACTCTAACCATTAATATGGAAAAAGAAGAAGTTTAAGCATCTGATTATCAATTTCCATGCATTTATGCTTCTTGTTTGGACAAGAGCAACGTAGCTGGAAAACCTGCATTGTCTGCTTGTGCCTTATCTGGTCTGTGCATTTTGTTTCGTGTTTTTTTTTGTTTTTTTTTTGTTTGTTTGTTTGTTTTTTTGTATTTACATAAGACAGGCTTTAGTTTTCAGTGTCTTGTAAGTTTCTCTCCTGTATGTGGACAAATATAAAATGGGGGAGGGCTGGATCTGAAATAATACTAGGTGGTTTAATTGGTTATAGCGTTGGTTGGTGCAGAGTGATCTGTAATTAGTCCATGAACGACAGAGCATGTAACGTACAAACCTTGCTGGCTGGGGTGGCTGTGTTTATCTGGTTGAGTGGGGAAATATAAAAGGAAAATCCTATTCATTCCAAATCTTCACTCAGAGCTACCCTACCTTGTTTTCCTCAAATGTGGAACAATATTTGCACACTTGAAGTAATTTTTCTCACAAGTGCGGTAGTGCGTGATAAATTGGGATTCTGCAGTTCAGCATTTTTTTTTACTGCAAATGCATACTGAGACTAAAATGTTTTTGGGACCCCAGGTATGTCTTTTTTTTTTTCCCTTTTCCAGGGAATCCCAGACCTTCAAAATGAAAACCGAGTACACGTGCGTCAATGTCTGGGTAGTGGGGTAGTGATGCCAGCTGGCATGTGGTCGCCCATGCCAGCTAAGGTATCTCCACCACCAGGAGTCACGCTTCGAGCCACGCGCCACTCCACTCTGCCCAGGAGGAGAGGGTCCACAGTGTTGCCCTCTCTGACGGCCTCTACTCATGTTGTCTTGAGCTTAGGGTATGAACCCAGGATATTCCAGAAACCCAGGTTGATGGTCGTAGGCATGTCAAGTGGTTACCCTCAGCACCACAGCGAGAGAGAGGTGGCAAGATTTTATTTTAAATCTGTTTTTAATGTCCCTTGCATTTTGTTTTATTGAAACATCAATATCATTGTTATTTTGAGTGAATGCTGCTCCTTAGTGGATACAAGTTTTGTTTGTTTAGCTGGTAGATTACACCAGGGAAATAAATGCTTATTTACAAGTATGACTCGTGAGAGTGCATAGATAACGAACACTCAAATACATAAACAGTAGGAGCCAGCACACCTGGTTAGCGTGAGCAATGCAACATGAAAAACAGTGCATATAATAATTATGTATAGCAGAGGGTTTGCATCTGTCACAGGAGCACAATGCAGAAGACTTGGGGGAGAGTTAGCCTGGATAGGGTTCCCATCTATCAGGTCTTTTACCTGGCAATCTGGACCGTTTTTAGGATCCCAATCCAGATTCTGGTTTTATTCGGAGGCAGTCAGGTTTTTGAGCCATTTTGAGTGCACATACACAGTATTCTTAAATCGGAGTTTGCCATATATCATTCATTGTTTCAGCTGCATGTCCAGGTTAAAAACAAAGTTCTGTTGTCAGTATAGGCCTTTCTTTGTAAAAGCAGTCAACCTGGGAGGTGTAAACTATGGCCATTAAGACCATTAGCAGTTACTCAACCTAATTTTTTCGACTCTGCAGCAAAGCTAAGCAAAACGTCTGATTCTGCCCAGTTTGTAACAGTAAAAAATTCAGTTATCTTCCACTTTCATTTGCTGGTAAACTTTTCCATATTTGCCAAAATTTAAGCATTTTTAAATTATTTTTTTTTCTCAAGAAAAAGGTAGCGTCAATTCTTTTGTTTTTGAAATAGCATTGGGGACATGAAAATGAACTGGATCCAGAAAAAAAAAAAGTACATTTTATAGAAAACAATATATTATGTATAGAGAATAAATGTTAGGGAGATGTACTAAATGAAGATATAATGCCATTGAGGGGGCTAATTAGCCAGTAATCCACAAACCCAAAGGGTGAGTGGCATTATTGAGCTAATTGGCCCTCAAGATGATATTATATTTTCATACACTACACTTTCTTAGCATTTGTTATTTATAATAAGAACATAAGTAGCCAGCAGAAGGAGACCACCTGGTCTATCATATCTGCTCGATATGTACTGGGGTTTTGTATTAGGATTGTTACTAGCGTTTGTTTTAGGTTGCATTTGTGATCATTTCTGGATCTGCCTTGATGCCATTTGGCTGCTCTGGTGTTCCGTAATGCAGGGCCTTTCTATATAAGGAGATGTGGCTAGGCCTGTTGGTCTCTTAGAGTGTTTTTATGAGGAGCCAGAATGGCATGTGGCTGGGTCTGCATGGTGTTTCTTGTGGCAGTTTGTCAGTCTGATGTGGCGGTTCAGTAGTTTGGAGCGGCGGTTCAGTTGTGTGGAGCGGCGCATGGCATTGTGGAGTGGTGGTCCTTAGAGGTGGCTCGGCTTGCTGGAGCATGCTGGAGGCAGCAGTAAGACCATGAAGGGGCATGGGTGAGTAGGGAGAGGTACTGTCGAGGAAGAAGTGTGGTCAGAAAGGGGGATTTTTTGAGAGAGGGCTGGGGCTGTGGTGGGTCTTTGTTTTTATTTTTGGGAGGAGTTAGAGTACAGTTGCAGGACTTAAGCCATGTATGGAGGTAATGAAAGTCCTATATTATGGTGCTGAAGTCATATGTCGTTTGACGGCCAGTTTTGTTGATCTTACTAAAGCCTTTGACACTGTCTCCTACTCCCTTGTTCTTTTCAAGCTCTCCCAAGCAGGGCTGTCAAGCGAGGCCACCAGTTGGTTTCACTCATGCTTGTCAGGCAGATCCCAGTTCATCAGAATTCATAATACCATCTCTGACTCCCTCCCTGTTACCTCGGGTGTACTCCAAGGCTCTGTCCTTGGCCCGCTTCTGTTCTCCATCTTCCTAAATGACCTGCCCTCTGTCAGGCACATATCCATTCACATTTATGCAGATGATACAGTGCTATCCTGTACACATCCGGCCCCTCGACCTCTGATGTAGCAACCAGACACCAGCTGGACGTTGATGCAGTTCAGCACTGGTTCCGCTCAAATCAGCTCTTTCTCAACGCTAAGAAAAATATCTCCATGACCTTCGGCATGAGGCAGAGACTTTCTAGGCTCCCCTCCTCCCTCTCCTTCCACACCCTCGATGGGACTACTCTAGAAGCTTGCACCTCTTGCAAATATGTCAGGATCTGGCTGGGCCAGCACCTTGATTTCTCCACACACATCGATGCCATCCATGAAAAGCTCCACCCCAGGCTGGGTGCTTTGTACCGTAACTGTGGATGCATCCCTCTGCCGGCTTACCGGGAAATTGTACTAAAGATGATCCTCCCTATCTTCGACTATGGTGATGCAGTCTACAGTGCCACTCCTAAGTCCACCCTAACCAGACTGGACCCCCCTTTCCACTCCTTCTGTCATTTCACCCTTGTTTGTCCTCCAATCACTCATCATTTTGTCTTATACAGGAACCAAAACCTCCCCTCCCTGCAGGACTGGCGACTCTCACACTGTGCCAGTATCACGGCCAAATATTGGACACTGTCCCTCCCTCCTTATCTTGCCTCCACCTTCTCAGCCCATACCAATCCGGGTTATACACTTAGGAAAAGTGACTCGCATCTTCTATCTGTTCCACTCATTACCACCCCGGCTGGCCAGTCAGCTTTCTCATATTGCATGCCTAAACTTTGGAACTCACTCCCCCCAGATATCCGGCACACCTCCCCCAGCCAGCACCTCAACTCTCTTCTCAAACCTCACTTCTCTCCCACACTGTGCCAGTATCATGGCCAAATATTGGACACTGTCCCTCCCTTCTTATCTTGCCTCCACCCTCTCAGCCCATACCAATCCCCGATCGCATTCCACACCCTGGAAGGGTCGCACCTCCTTCAGATACCTCGGCGTCTGGCTTGACCAGCATCTCAATTTCTCCGCACATCGACTCCCTACTCAAAAGCTGCACATGGCGCCAGGTGCACTTACCCGGCATCGTGACAACATCCCTCTACCTGCCAGGAAGACAATAGTACAGAAAATGATCCTCCCTGTCCTCGACTATGGGGACGTTGTCTACTGCGCCGGCCCCAAGTCCACACTAGCCAGACTCGACCCTCTCTTCCATTCTTTCTGTTGTTTCGCCCTGAACTGTCCCTACACCACACCCCACTGTGCCCTATACCAATCTATGCACCTTACCTCTCTAGACATTCGCAGATAGACCCACTGCGTCAAGATCCCAGCCAAGTTTTGGTCCCAGCGGCTCCCCTCCTACCTCACCGATGCCCTATCCAACCCCCCGTACCCAAGCTTACTCTCTCAAAAACAATGACTCCCGGACTCTTGCTGTCCCACACCGGTCTACAACCACTGGCCAGGCAGCTTTCAGCTACCGCCTTCCTTTATTGTGGAACACCCTCCTGGCTTCCGTTTGTCACTTTTCCTCCCTCTCGCAACTCAGCTCCTTGCTCCAAGTTCACTTTGCCGTACTTGCGCATGTGTCTTGGTGTTTTCCAGTCTCTGTGTAGAATGTCTGAGTTTATCTTCACTTAGTAACACATTACTGTGACCAACTTGTTAGAGACCAACTTGTTGGAGGTGTACCCTGTGTACTTATTGCATCATGCTGTATCAACTGTGGCCCCTACTATCTCTCTCGACCCACTATTGTCTAGCAAACAGACTTAATGTTAGTGTTACCCCTAGTATGTAATATCAATTGTTTTTATACTGTCTTCAGCTGTTATCCACCCCCCCCGAACGCATCTGGAATCGAGCAGTAGTCTGCTCAGCATGCCTTCCTGGTAAAACGTTTAAATTAATAAATCTGCACTTGCTCCAATGTTAGTCCTTAACTATTGATTTCTGGATAGCTAGCAATTTAGGGTTGTTTTAATCCTATGCAATGTTTCCTCTCCCCATTGTCATATGTCGTAAGCCTCAACTGTAATCTTTACCACATTGTTATAGCCTAATGAAGTGTTCACTCTGTATGCTGTACTGCACTTCCATCTTGTATAGTTGCCTTGTAAAATTGCCAGAAGTATTTTTTATGTTTGTACTCCCTTTACCCTACCCCCAGGGCAATCTGGAATCGAGCAGTAGTCTGCTCAGCATGCCTCCCTGGTAAAACCTTTAAATAAATAAAATATGTGTTGGTCAGCCATCATATATGACTGTAACAACCATGATACATGATTTTAATTGGTGTGATATATGGATGGACTTTTCAATGGGACTTGAGTCCCATCCATGTATTGTATTCTTGCATTGTTTACAGTATTTCCCTTGCCGCCTCCCCCACCGATCAGATCTGTAAATAAGATTTCCTTTATCTCTGTATGCATACCTGGTAAAACAATTTTAATAAATAAATTAAGAAGAACCTGGAGAAGCAAATTTAACTGGTACAGTGTGTTAACATTTTTGTTAAACTGCTGCTTCAAGTGTTGTCTTTTGCTGCTCCATTAAAGTCTTCATTGACTTAACAAATGACTTTGGATATGGAGTAATGCACCATCGGTCATGAACAGGGGTGAGGCTAGGGGGTGGAGTTTAGGGTGTGGTTTAGTATCCAGTTTTTGCCTCATCCAAAGGTGTCAACCCTAAACCCAAATTAACATTATAATTAACATAGATAAGTTGAACCACCAGGGGGAGAGTTTAACTGGCTGAACATAGAAGTCAGATCCGTATTGTTTGGCTGTTTCACGTGCAAGCTATTTTTGATTCTCAAATGTCCTCACTGGTCCTGCTTACCTGATAAGTTCTCTACAGCTGCTCATTTGTTTGGGCTGTTTGCCTGCTGGTGGTGGTGAACTGAACTGTAAATTACAAATTGTAATTTGTTTATACTTGGTGGTGCCATGCGGATTATAGTTTTTACTGCTGTAATATTGTTAAGCTAATTTATGTACTTTTGCTGCTATATTGTCTTCCCATATACCCCTTCCCCCAGTAGGCCTCTGGAAATGACCTAGTGTGGCTCAGTAGGCCTTCCCTGGTAAAATTCTTTCAATAAATATATAAATCATGAAATTGTGCTTTGGGCTGCTTGAAACTTAGCAGCCTGCATGTGACATGACACTGGAATGTACATCTGTTTATGAAACTGTTGAAACAGAAGTTGATAAAAATGAGCCATCTCAGTGATGTGGTGGTGGTGCGCCTGCTTACTATGTGTGAGATCTAGGTTTGATTCTGGCCTTAGGAATGGATACCCTTTCTCAGGCTGGTGGAGCTTGAGTAATGTCTTGCAAGTAACATGCTCGAAAAATTCCATGGGGGGGGGTACTAAGACTGATTGCTGGGAACTAGGGAGCACTCCTGGCAGCTGATTTTAGAGCAATTATTGACATTGCAGGGTAGAGATTCACACATGTCAGGATGCATTGTAGCTCCTTTCACGGCGGGAAGGGAGTAGGGATATGGGGATGGTGAGAAGAATGAAAGCATCATGGGCCAACTCCCCTTCCATACTGCAGTTCACAGATCCTGAGTCACTGCCTTGGGGAGGCTTTAGCTGAGACATACTTCTTGTATCAGGCCCAGGCTAGAGAGGTGAATGTGAAATGGAATTTGGAAACTACGAAAAAGGAAAAAAAAAAAAAAAAGTTGATAAAAATATATGCCATACAGTCTGATTATATTGCTGTTAGACTTGGATTTTGCTGTTGAAGATTGTTCAAGGATTTTTTTCTACCTTATAAAGCAGGTTTGTGCGCGCTCTAATTCAATTGTTTAACCAGGAGTGACACACTAAGCTGAAAGCTTGTTTACAGATGCGACCTGGGAGCACAGGGAAGTTAAGTGACTTACTCAGGGTCACACAGTATGCAAGTGGGGGCTGTGGGATTCAAACCCAGGTCTCCAGATTTGCAGCTCAGAGCCTTAAAGCACTGCGCTATACTGCCTCCACTTCATTTTTCCAGGTTTCATAAAAATGTCCAGTTGTGCAATAGAAGCCTGCTAGCTCAGTAATTATGTGGGTGTAAGGCTAAGACTGCCATACTCTGTGTGTGTGTGTGTGTGTGTGTGTGTGTGTGTGTGTGTGTGTGTGTGTGCGCGCGTGCGCACGCCAGGAGACTTGCCAAAATAAACAGAAAATTGGATTGCTTACTTAAAGGAAAAACAGTGGATTTGTTTGAAACTTATTGATAATAATTCCTGTATCCCTTGTTAATCAAATCGCAAATTAATAACAATTTTAAATTTACTCCCATGCTTTATGGGAGGGGAGTCATAAGGCTAGGTGAGAGGGGTAGGGTGATAGAGGAGAACGGGCAAAAGACCATCATCTGCAGTGATTATGTTTACTCAGTTTTCACTATAGAGGATGGTGGGCCCTTGCCAAAGTGGCATCAGGGTGGCCACTAAGAGGGTCTGGGAGATGAGGCAGCCAACAATTATAAGTGAAAGGGTCCAGAAAGGGCTGACAGCCCTAAAGATAGATAAGGCCCCGGGACCATAAGGGTTGAATCTGAGGTTGCTTGGGGAACTGGCACCAGAACTGGCCACACCCCCGACAGGTCTATTCAGTGGCTCACTGGGAATTGGAGGGCAGCGGATGTGATTCCACTCCATAAGAGGGGAGACAAGGAACAAGCTGGAAACTACAGACCTGTCTGTCTGTTGTAGGGAAGCTGATGGAGTCACTGGTAAAAGAAGACCTCTAGAACTGTTTGGAGAACAATGGGCTCCATGATAGTAAACAACATGGATTTGCGGCAGGGAGGTCTTGTCAGAGTAACCTAATTGTTTTCTTTGATTGGGTGTTGAGGGGATTGGATAGGGGCCATGCTGTGGATTTGCTCTACTTCTACTTTAGCAATGCTTTTAACTTCATGCCTTGTAGATACTAACATACTAACATACTAAAATGCCAGCAGAATAGGCCTAACGGTCTTTCGTGTCTGCTCGTTTGGTAAGCCCCCACCCTGGGAGCTGACCTCGCTGCTCCCGTCGCCTTTTCTGGCTTCTCCCTTCCCAGTTCTGGATATTCTCGCTGCATTGGATTTTGCTTCCAGAACCCTTCCCCTGTATCTGTCCCACCCCCTCTTGAACCCTTCCACCGTCTCTGCCTCCACCAGCCCCCTAGGCAGCACATTCCATGGCTCCACCACCCTGTCAGTGAAGTAGCACCTCCTCTTTTCTCCCCCTGAATATTCCCCCCTCCAGCTTCCACCCACCCATGCTGAAAAAGATGGAGGATCCGGATGTAGCTAAGGTTATAGTAAACTGGGTAAGTTACTGGCTAAAGGGGGGAGGGAGGCAGCAGAGGGTTGTGATCAACTGGGTCAAATTAGAAAAATGAGAGGTCACAAGCAGGGTACCACAAGGGTCTGTCCTGGGTCCGGTCCTCTTTAATATATTCATCAGCAACATTGGTGAGGGAATCCAGGGTAGATCGTCTCTTTGTGGATGACAGTAAGCTCTCTGTGACTGTGTGTAGCAACTCGGGACTCGGGTGGGGGGAGGGATGCATAGGGACTTACAAAAGCTAGAGGGGTGTTGTAAGGTTTGGCAGCTGAAATTCAACACTGTGAAGTGCAAGGTAATGCACTAGGGGAACAGCATTCTCAGGACAGAGTACTGGATGAGTGGAGTGTGGCTTAGCACTATGGCTGAGGAACAGGAACTTGGAATTATCATCAGTGACTGACTCCTTCAAACAATCAAGACAGTGCTACAAGGCATATAGCAAAGATAGTAGGATGCTGGGTTGTATTGGGAGGGGTACTGATAGCAGAAGGGAATATGTGCTGCTTCCCCTATATAGATCTTTAGTGAGGCCACACCTGGAGTACTGCACCTAGTTCTAGATTCCTCACCTCATAAAAGATAGGGATAAGCTGGAGACGGAACAGCGCAGGGTGATGAAAATGATTCAGGGCCAACCGAGTAGGTCCTATGAGGAGCACCTCATGACACTGAACATGTATTTGCTGGACATCCGAAGGGAGAGGAGAGAGATGATAGAGACTGTCAGGTTCCTAAAAGGAATTAACAAAGTGAACTACAGGAGACTATTTAGCTTGAATACTGTAACTCATAGTCCAACAGGTGGGAGGGTGAGGGACATGAGGTGCTATTATGTTTTAGTAAGGGTGGTGGAGCCGTGGAACAGTTTACCAGCCGAAGCGGTAGGTCCAAAAAAACGTTGGTGGTTTCAAGCATGGTTGGAACAGAATGAAGGATAAAGTAGTTGCTCAGGGTGGCAGAAACCTGGTGGAGAATTGGGGTGGGGAGGGCTAGGACTCTGGAGGGACAGTAGGTCCCAGGTATAACTAGGTAACTCGGGCAGCCTGGATGGACCATCAGTCTTTTCTGCCGTCATTGTTTTTATGTTTTTCCCACGACAGCTGCGTGTCTGCAGTGCCATGTTCTGGCTTTGTTTAGGGGTTGGCATCTCCATGTGATCAGAGCGTGCTGTGCATTGTATGCTGGTATGCACTTGTGCACAATGGGCTTGTGAAAAAAAACGTAAACAGAGATATGGTAATGGCAGCACATTGTAGCAAGCTCTCTGAATGAACACACTGTGGTTTGAAGTAAGGAACTGGAAAAGTAAGGAATTGCTTTACATTTTACTTCAGCAACAGGAAGTCTGGCTGGGGTAAAACGATCACTTTACTTATTATAAATGATGCCTCTGGACGCTGTGGGAGTTTAATGTGCTTTGTGAGATTTGGCATACTTGGCCCACAGTATCAGCATGGCTCCCACAGCGTCCTGTTTGCATATCCTGAGCTGAATGCAAGCGGGGCTGCAACTGGGTGTGGCACAGTACAGTGTAAAACAGCTTTCAATAAATAATTTGATTGCACAGTTCAGCATCAGTAGAAATGCTACACTAACAATGTCTTTTTTTTTCGACTTTTTATTTGTCTTTTTGCCAGATATTTAGAGAGTCATCTCATATATTTGAGTAGGCATTATGTTATCACAGCATCAATAGCTTTTTGTTTTAGGATATAGACGTAAAGCATAAATGTTTATCTTTACAGGTTCTTTCAACATTTTCTTTTCATCTGATCTGGGGCCAGATTAAACTATATGCAGTCTGGGTAAAGGAGAGTGCAATTAAGCAATCCATCCCAATTTACAGTATTTTAATATCAAAAACTTCCCCTCTATTATCCTAAGGATGGAATTGTGGCTGGGCTGGCTGGGTCTCTTATTGCATATGTTTTATTTAACCATTCTAGTTCTCTTCCATGTCCTCTGATTCATCTCTCTGGTCTTCCCTAGGGTACAATATCTGGCCAGGTTTGGCCTATCTGGTGGAAGCATGGGGTCCATTTATTCATTATACTTGGGACATTGTTCTGTAATTTGGCAGTCATATGTTGTTTTATATATGGTGTTCTCCCATTCAACTCTGGTGGGAGTATTTGGTCTGAGCCAGAGTCGGGTCATGATGTTTTTAGCTGCTCCCAATAAAATATTAAGTAAGTTTGCTGGGCTTGTCTATTCTGCTTTGGATAGTGTAAAAGGAGGACCATTTCAGGAGTTAAGGTTTTCAGACTGAAGAATAAATCTGTTACTTGTTTGCCCACCCCTTTCCAGAAAGGAGACAGACGGGTCAGAACCATAGAATGTGGGTGTGTGTGTGGCCATCAGACATCCACAGTTCTTCCAGAATGAGGCACCCATCGTGATAGAATATTTAGCTGTGATTTGAGGAGTGTGGAAGTAGCGAATGGAAATTTTCCATGCAAACTCCCTCCAGGTATATGATCTAGTGGTTCTGTGTTGCCTTCTCCAGATTTGTGTCCAGTCTTCTGGTGTCAATTCAATCAATAGTTCTGATTCCCATACCACATTGTAGCTTGCATTTCAATCGAAGGTATCTCTTATATTATTTTGTAGAATTTGGAAATTAAGTACAGGTATTCTGGATTGTTTTGGATGTGGGAAATGAATGTACCTAATTCCGGATCTGGTCGATTCGATATGTTGAGTCCTAGCTCAGCTTCTAAGTAGTGTCTAATCTGGGGATAGCGAAAGAAGTCTTGTTGGGGTAGTAGGAATTCCATTTGTAGTTGAATAAAATATTTCAAAACACCTTTATGATATAATTGATATGTATTTCTTACGCCTAATTCAAGCCGGTTGTGGAATCTTTTATGTCTGTGTGAGCTGGGACAAATTTTGGGTCTTTCACTGGGATGCTCATCCACTTAGATAAGTACCTCTGTTTTCCAGGCGAGCCAGAAACTGCACTCAACTTTTAGCATGGATTTGGTGAAAACTGCACTTCTGCTTGTTGGGGTGGGGGATTTGTGGGTGCAATAGCAAATATATAGCTTAGGGGTGTGTCTGATAATTGCCTCTCCAATTTCAACTTCAGCCATACTGGTTCCTGTGTTTGGGGCAGAAGCCATTTTGTTACATGGGTAAGCAATGTTGCTATCCAATATTTATACAAATTTGGTAGAGCCAACCCTCCTTCTCCTTGGGTAATTGTAACTCGCTCAGGAATATATAGGGTATTTTCTCCTTCCATAGGTAGATTCAGATTGCTCTGTCCCATCTTTTAAGATCTTTCGAGGTGGGGGAAGGGGAATATTTTGCATGAGGTACAGGAATTTTGGAAGAGTATTCATCTGGATAAATTGTATCCTAGTTAAAGTTGTAAATGGTAGAGGGGACCATATTTTAAGATTGTCTTGAACTTGTGTAAACAATGATTGATAATTTAAGTTGTATAGAGTGGAGAAATTTGAGGGGATCATTATCCCTAAAATATGTTCTATGCGGCTTATGCCATTGGTACCTATATTTAACTATGAGTTTTTGGGCGGGTATTGTACTGCTAGCACTTATGTTTTCTCCCAGTTAATTCTGTAACCTGTCAGCCGGACAATCTCTAGGAGAAGGTCAGGCAAAGTCTGTAGAGACTCCTCTGGTCTCGTGACATATAACAAGAAGTCATTTGCATAGTACGCTAATTTATGTTGAGTCTCCTCTGTTTTGTATCCATATAGATGCTTGGTTTGCCTTAGCAGCTGGGCTGTAGGTTCCACAAACAAAGCAAATAGGTAAGGGGATAGGGGACACCCCTGTCGGGTACCTCTATACGGTTGAAAACGAGATGAGTGAGAACTGTTCACTTTCATTATTGCTTCCGGGGATGTATACATACCCTTGATAGTATCTAAAAATTCTTGAGTGAATGCAAATTTTATCAGGGTGGCTAGTGAGAAGTCCCATGATACCATGTCAGAAGCTTTTCTGTCATCTAAACTTAATAATGATAGGGGTGTTTTAGAGGTTTGTGCGTGGTTCGTGAGATATAATGTGCGTTTAATATTATCCATGGTTTGCCGGGATTTAATAAATCCCGACTGGTCAGGGTGGATTATTGTTGGTAGGATGTCATCTTATCTATGTGCTAATATACTGGTGAATATTTTATAATCTTGGTTAAGTATCAATATGGGACAGTGTGAGTGACATAGCTGTGGGAGGCTTTGAGGTTTTAATATTGTTGAAATAGTAGCTTGTCTCCATGAGGTCAGGCATGTGGTACTGTTATGACTGTCTTGCATATCTTGTAGGAGGGGTTGTTTTGTAAGTTTCCATGTTCCTTTATAATATTCTGCCCCATAGCCATCTGGGCCAGGACTCTTTTTCCATTTTTTTTTTTTTTAATCGTGTTGTATAATTCTTGGGCTGTGATAGGGGCTATTATTTTCTCTCTCTGGGAGGGGGAAAACATTGGGAGGTTTATCTGGGATAGGAAGGTGGATATTTTTTGGGGGTCTATTCTTTCCGAGTCGGAGTATAACTTCTGATAGTATTTTTTGAAGGTTTCTAAGATATTTTGGCTAGTATAATGGAATTGGCCTGTGAATGGATCCTTAATTTTTGAGATAGTGGTCTGTTGGGTCTGTTTTTGTGGCTTACATGCAAGTATTTTGGAGGCTCTAGAGCCCCCTTCTTAAAATCTTTGGCATAGCCACATGAGGGCCTGCTCAGTCCAAGCCGTCAGGGGGCATTATATTTCTGCTGGGGTGTAAGTCACGCGATCTGAGACTGTTGTGTCTCCTGGCATATATGCTTCTTGGAGGGATTTAAGTTGCTGCTGTAAAGTATTCAGCTGTGATTCATATTGTTTCTTTTTACATGCTGCAAAGGAAATGATGTGGCCCGAAGAACCGCCTTTATGGTATCCCACGTAAATTGTGGAGAAACCTCAGAGGATTCATTGTCCCGAATGATTACTGGGATTTTTCCTCAAGCAGATCTTTGAACAAGCAGAACTGTTGGTCCTGGAATAGTGAGGGATTGAATCTCCAAACGATTTTGCTTTCTCGGGTAATTTTTAATTCTAGACTAATAGGTGCATGGTCAGAGATACATATATATTCAGTATATCTGCTTTGTGAATTAGATTCTTATGTTCCCTATTAATACACAGGTAATCAAGTCTAGAATAGTGTTGGTGCACATACGAATAAGATGTAAACTTCCATTGGGCTGGATGTATCAGACGCCATGTGTCGATAAGCCCTATCTCTTTTAACAGATGTCTAAGATGTTTTTGTACAGTTGTCTGTGGAGCAGGGTGGGCTGCTGAAGTGTCAAGTGATGGATTTTGTTGATAGTTGAAGTCTCCGCCAACTATTAGGGACCGAGTCCCTTTCCAGTGAGTTAGTATATTGTCTAGAAGGCGTTGTACTGAAGTCAAATCCGTATTGGGTAGGATGTATAAACTACAGAGTGTTGAAGTATATTCCTGGATTGTTCCAACTGCCGGGGCTAATCTTCCCTCTTTATCAACGTACTAGTCAGTGATCTGGAATTGTGAGGTTTTAGTTACCAAAATGACCGTACCTCGTTTTTCTCCCATTTTGATATGAGGATTCAACTATTTGGGAAAAGCCAAACTTGAGCAACTTTGAATGTTCTATTGAGGACATGTGTGTTTCCTGTAATAAGAAAATGCCAGGCTTTTGTTTCTTTAACACCCGAATGGTCCTATACCTTTTTATAGGCCTGGCCAGCCCATTCACATTATGCAAGACCATTTTAAAAGGGATCGCCATTGTTAATGCCATATATACGTTTATAGTTCCCTGGCTCATATTTCATATACGACAAAGTACCCTCAGAATATACCCTAATTTTGAAATGCACACTGTAGCCGTCTTGAAATAACATGCTGTTATCAGATTGACACTCCCATGTCTGTTTAAAACAGATAATTGCATAAAAATAATCATGGCCAACTGGGCATTGAACAGTATGATGAGAAAAAAGCTATATACAATAAATTTGTCCTTATAGCTGATGTAACTTACAAGGTCGTGCCCTCCTTGGGTTTGAACCATGACAGCAATTTTAGCCATCAGTTTAGGGTTAGCCTCTCCAATAGAGGGTTTCCCTTGGGGATACTCTTGCCCCTATAATGTGGCGGGACCGTGTGGGTAATCTGGGTGGGGAAAAATAAAAATATTTAAAACGTAAACAAGTAGGATCTGGTATGGTGATGTGGGAAGGGAAAGAAGGTGCTTCCCCATCATCGTCTGTTTGTTTGTCCTGCCCCGTATCACACATTATTAATCATGTGGAGGGGAAAGGGAGTGGAGAGATAGTGAGTAGATCTAAGGTGGTTCAGAGCAAAGCCCTACTCCCCCTCTCTCCTTTGTATGAGGGTATTATTATGGCTCTATTAAGTCAGCCTTTTTTTCTTGAAAACGAAATGACTTTTCTCATTGGTCTATTTATGAAAAGAAGCAATCACATTCACTGCCAAACCCCCATAATAACTTCTGGTTTCCATTGCAATGTTATGTACATCGGTTATGTAGCAGGTGTCTTCTCCCCATAAGGGTAGGCAGCGGCCCACTAGCAGCCCCCAGGCCTCCCCCTGCCTCCAGAGTAGTGGCAGGGAGAGGATGACAGCGATCATAGCATGTTTCCTCATGTTAGATCTTGGATCACCAGTAGATTTCCCATCTCCCAGGTGTGGCCCCCAAAGGAGAGGCAAGAGCCCCCTGGCACAGCATTATATCTAAGAGTGGAAGGAGCCCTAATCGGGCCCCCCAGGCCGTCAGTCTCCCGCTGTCATGTACTAGAACCCTGGAGGAGCAATAGGCAGCGAAAATGGAACTCTCAAGTTAAAGGAATATTTATTCTGCGAGATCTGGCCCTACTGAGTTGTAGCAGGTAGTCTCCCCCCCCTTTAATCATCTTATTTTAGGAAGACTCTTACCCTGACAGCCAGTTTACTGGCCGCCCATGCATGTCTGTCTATTGCAACATCAATAGAGGAGGTCTGGACATACCTGCCTATCCCGCCATATCTTGACTGAGAGGATTTACAACTTTCCTGCTGCTCCTGAGGTCTGTACCACTCGTTTCGTGTTAGGGGGACCGTCTGCCCATTAAGGACCCCCAGGGCCTCCCCCAGACTTGTCCAGGTTACTTCATTGACATTTGTCTAATTAGATTAGTTATGCCAGGCACTCCACCCTCCCCGAGAGAGCCCCCACCTAGAATGCCAGACTCCCTGCAACCCAAGTTTCCATCTCAGCCACCAATCCCCCCCCCCCCCAAGGGAGCAGGCAGAGTCGACCCAGGACCAATATTTAGAGCCGCCTACCTTGAATTCTGCCCATATTGTCCTGTCTTTCAAGATTCCTGATGAGCAGATTGGGCCAAGAGGTGCTTAATCACCTCCAGTGTTGCCAGAGGGCTTTGCTGTCCTAGCGTTGTGATCTACTGTGGGACCCTTGATGGCCGGCCCCTCCTGTCGCCTTTTGTAGGTGATGGTAAGGAAAATCCTCTCAGTTTTAGGTCCTGCTGAGCTTCCACTGCCGATTCATATGTTTTTTGTCCATCTGGGTATTGAACTACGAGTTTGCTTGGGTACGACATGCAAAATTTTAGTTGTGCTGTCTGAGTAAAGGGAAGAGTAGGATGTAGGATCTTCTCTGCATTGTAGCAGGCGCATGGTCTCGTCTATGAAGATCCTAGAAGTGCCTTGAAAAACTTTTCCCTGAGCCCAGGCTTTTATGAGTACAACTTCTTTGGTTTGGTATTGTAAAAATCGGTTGATTATAAAGCGTGGTCTGGCAGTAGCTTTGCATGGGCTTTGGGCCTAGGGCACGATGCATGTGTTCAGTCTCAAAATTAAAATCTGTCTACAGCGTCAGGACTGTAAGTAATACATTCTCTACAAATCCCTTAATGTCTGAGCCTTTACTGTTCTCGGCAGTTCCATAGATCCGGATGTTTTGGCGTTGCCCGGTTTTCAGCATCCTCCTCCTCCTCTCGACGGTCAAGTGGCAGAGCTGGGTGATTTGAGCCATGGTTTCCTGAAGCTGCTGTACTGTGTCCCCTTGCTCTTGGGCAGTTTGCTGTAGCCTGGTAACTCTGCTGCTGGTGTCTGCAAGCTCCTGTTGTACTTTCTCTTGGATCTGTTTAAAGTTGAGAAACTCTGTTTTAAAGTCATGTAGCTCAGTTAGAATTTTATCTATTTTCTGTTCCATTTTGAGGTTTCTCCTTTTACATTTGGGTTTAGAGGTTTTGATGGACGATTGGGTGGGTGACTGCAAGGGATTGATAGAGGCCTCTGAATCCGAGTGATCGGTCAGTTCTGAGTCGTGAGCTAAGATTTGAAATGGATTGCCCCTCTTCTAGGTTTTCTGGTAGCCATGCAGGTTTGTATGCCTTTTTGTATTTAGTTCTGGATTGTAGAAGTGGCTCTTTACCGATAATAGGGTGCGGGGTGGAGCGGAGCTTACAAACCAAGTCGCCATCTTATCGGGAGCTGCACCGGAAGTCCACACTAATTATGTCTTTATGTTCTTAAGTGTTATCTGTTGTTTTCCCCATTATGTCTTGTATGGTCATATTGGGTCGGGTTATGCAGTGGATGGTTCAGACGGCATATGGTGCTACCGGTAAGAGTGTTAAAACCAACATACCAGTCATTGCTAGTGCACAGCAAACTGGATGTATACATGTTTCACAGACTTGGAAGGATTAAATAGTGTTACCCATTTCAGCCCTCAATACAATTTTCCACAAACCAGGAATAAAGAAACCAGATTAAACGCAAGTTACTTTTGTATAATTGTTTAAAAAAAAAAAAAAAAAAAATTATTTTCATGGAGCGATGACGTTGCAGACCACAAAACAGCAATCCACTGTTTTTACATACTAACATACTAAAATGCCAGCAGAATAGGCCTAATGGTCTTTCGTGTCTGCTCGTTTGGTCAGCCCCCACCCTGGGTGCTGACCTTGCTGTCCCCCACGCCTTCTCTGGCTTCTCCCTTTCCAGTTCCGGATATTCTTGCTGCATTGGATTTTACTTCCTGAACCCTTCCCCTGTACCTGTCACACCCCCTCTTGAACCCCTCCACTGTCTCTGCTTCCACCAGCCCCTAGGTAGTGCATTCCATGGCTCTACCACCCTCTCAGTGAGTAGCACCTCCTCCTTTCTCCCTGATCTTCCCCTCCAGCTTCCACCCATGCCCTCTAGTGGCCCCCTCCTCCTTCCTTGAAGCACCCTCACTGTTCCTCCCTATTTACCCTCTTCATGTACTCAGAGACCTCTATCATGTCCCCCGGTCTCTTCTCTCTTCCAAAGTGTACATATTTAGCTCTTGAGCCTCTCCTCATAGGTCCTGTCCCCCAAGCCCCAAATCATTTTGGTTGCCCTCCTCTGGACCCTCTCCAGGAGTTAATGTCCCTCTTTAAGTCACGGCCTCCAAAACTGCACGAGTACTCAGGTGCGGCCTCACCAAGCAGTTATACAGAGGGAGTATCACTTCCCTCCTTCTGGAGGTGATCCCCCTAGCGATGCATCCCAGCATCCTGTTGGCCTTGGCTGCTGCCCTCCTACAAGTCTCAGAGTTGTTCATCTTGACATCCACCACCACCCCCAGGTCCCTCTCAGCCATTGAGACTTGTAGTATTTCCCCCAGGGTGTACACTTGGCCTGGGTTTCTGGCCCCCAGGTGGAGTACCTTGCATTTCCCTGCATTAACCTCAGCTTCCACTTTCTAGACCATCTTTCCAGAGCCTCCAGGTCCCCCTGCAGGGCCACCCTCCCCTCCTCCCCATCCACCACCACCCCAGTTTGAGTCATCTGCAAAGAGACTCATCTCCTCCTGATTCCTGTCCTTATATGTCAGATCGTAGGCGTTGAACAGAAGGGGCCCAGGACTCAGTCCTGTGGGACCCCACTAATGACCCTCCTTGGGAAGAGACTATCCACCAACTCGACCCTCTGGGTCGGTCCTGGAGCCAATTGCCTATCCATCGGATCATCTGGTTTCCCACCCCATTTCTCCTAGTTTATCCAACAGGCCCACATGAGGAACAGAGTCAAATGCCTTGCTGAAGTCTAGAAGAGGGCGTCCACTGGTCTACCCAGGTCCAAGGCACTTGTCACCCAGTCATAGAACTCCACCAGGTTTGTCTGACATGATTTCCCGGGATGAATCCATGCTGTCTATCGTCCAGGCACCTGACTTATCCAGGTCCCCCCTAGCCTCTCCCTTGACAATGCCCTCCATCACCTTGCCCACCACTGATGTCAGGCTGACAGGCCTGTAGTTCTCTGCCACCTCCCTTGATCCCCCCTTGTGGATGGGCACTACATCGCCACCTTCCAGTCTTGGGGCACCCACCCTGTCCTCAGAGATGGTGAAAGCTCTGCCAGGGGTTTGCCAGGACATCTGCAGTTCCTTCAGCACTCTAGGATGTAATTTATCCGGCCCGGTGCTTTCTCCATCTTAAGGGCTGAGGCTCCCTCACTCTCTCTGCTGTGATTTCCACTTCCAGTACCTCTTCTCCTGCTTAGCCCTCCCCACCTGCCAGTGATGCCCCCCCGACCTGCCCGATTGGTAAGGGCCCCCTCCTCATTATCTCTGTCTCCTCCCATGTATGATGCAGCATCCCCATTTTCCCTGGTGAAAACTGAGGTGAAGTACTCATTTAGTACCTCAGCCCCTGCTCCTCTGGGTCTTGTGCCCATCTCTTCCCTGATTTAATCCTGCTAATCTGCCCCTTCACCCTTCGTCTTTCTCCAATGTATCTAAAGAACCCTTTTCCTCTCCTAATTCCCTGGCCAGGTTCTACTCCTTCCTTGCCTTAGCCACCTCACCACTCTAGTGGCCCTTCTAGCCATCAGCTCATACTCCCTCGATCCCTTTCACTCCTTGAGACACTTGAATTTCTTAGGCTGCTTTCTTTCGCACCACCTCCTGGACCTCCTGGTCCACCAACAGGGTTTTGGGCCCTACGCATTTCGTCTTACTCTTGCACAGGTGCTGGTAGCATCCTGCACCCTCTCCTGATGATTTCCCACCTACTATCAGCGTCCATGTCTGACCCAATCCCATCCAAATGCTCTTAAGGATCCTTCCCATTTCCTTAAAATCCACCCCCTGAAGTTGGTTACTTCCATCTTTGTGCAGCCTTCTACCCTCCTAGGTCCAAGCAGAACCAGACCGTGGCATGGTCACTCCCGTCAATGGGTCCCTTACCTCCAGGCCCCAATCTGGTCACTGTCTGCCAGGACCACATCCAGTACCCATGCCTCCTGGTGGGTTCCCTCACCTGCTGAGTTAGGCAGCGTCTTGAAAGACATCCAACAACCTCTGTTCCTGGTCACAGAGGATGTCATAGTCTCCCAGTCTGTTCCTGGCATGTTTAAGTCCCTAACACCACCACCTTTCCTCTGCCCAGTCTGCAGTGTCTCCTAACATCTGCCACCAGACTGTCCTCCAGCTCCTCCGCCAGGGCAGGGGTCTATACACCACTCCTATTTTACTCTCTTGCCCCTTGTTATCAAGGTGACAAATACGCCTCCACGGTTCCCTCCGCCTCCTCTACTCCCCTATACCAATGCAGTTTTTTACTATCATTGCTACCCCTTCTCCCTTCCCTCCCCTGTCCTTCCTGAACATAATGTAACCCTCCAGGTTCAGGTCCCAGTCATGTCTTGCAGTGGCCCAAGTCTCAGTGACCGCTGCCACATCCACTGCTCCCTCAGTTAACATCGCCTGGAGCTCAGGCATTTTATTGCCCAAGCTCCTGGCATTTAGCAGGACTACCTTCCACCCTTTCCCTATAGTTCCATTTCCCCTGCTCGTGTTCCTTGGGATTCTGTTTTCTCCTGGTCTGCACTTTGCCAGTCGGTCTTTTCCTGCAATCCTCCTGGTCCCCAGGGGGGTGGAGACAGAGTCCCTCCTTTATCGGCATCCCCTTGACTGCCTTTTCTCCCATCCCACCCCCCTTCACAAGTTTAAACCCCACTTTTCACCAATGAACTCCTCTATTTTCAACTTAAGGATTCCCTTCCCCTCCAAATTGAGATGTAGTCTATCTCTAGCATACAGCTCCTTATCCTCCCAGGATGGCCATCATTTCAGATTCATTACGTAAACAATACTGAGCTGTTATTTAAAAAGTTATAATTTCCTTCATTTAAAAGAAAGCTTTTCTAAATTGATCAAACAGGAGTTGAATAAATTATTAATGATTTGTTTCTCATTTTTCTTTTGTAGCGAACAGAAGGTGTTTAAAGAGCTACTGACATCTGGAAAACAGGAGAGGTTTAGACACAATTTGGGCTGTATTTCATTTATTTTTAGTATCGCAATTCCTTTCATTCTTTATTTCTTGAAACATGTACCCTAAAACAAGATCATTATCCTTTGGATTTCATCTGATCCTGTAGCTTGTCTACACCCAACATCAGAATCCTTTGTGACACCACTGTGTGTTGCTGTGGAAATGACTATGTCACAAGCGGAGAATAAGGACATCTCTTACGAACACCATGCTGCTTTTAGGCTCATTCCTCTATTAATATTGAGTGAAGAGTAAAGAATGTAGAAAATATATGTGATATGAGGTGATTGTATTTAAGTACAAACACTTTCTCTGAATCATCAATAGTTTAAGGATGCCTAAACAAGTGAATTGGCTACGGAGGAATAATCCAAATGTAAATTTGTGGGGCAGTGCAGAAGAATGCTGCTGAAATATGTATTTACTTATCACCTCTCATGCCACGCTGGCGACCCAGGCTCAGGAACGAGCCTGGGTTGTCGGGGGTCAGCTGGGAGGAGGGCAGGAGCTGGATTGAGCAGCTGTGAGGCAGCTCTCCTCTCTTGGGGAGGGCTCCTTGCCACTCCTGCTGCACGGCTGCCCTCGGGTGGAGGTCTGTGGGCAGTGCAGGACAGTGATCGGCATGAAGTGGGGCATTTGGGACAAGAAGCGTGCATGTGCCACCACGCTGTAACCAAGGGCTGCAACTGCAACAGGGAGGGAAAAACAGAGCTTGCAGGCTCCATGATGGTCCCCGGTGATGGGGACGTCAGCCTCAGATGGATGTGAGTCCCCACCCGAGGGAACCGACCCAACACATTGATTTGTCCCACCCTGCACTCACAAGGCTGGTGACCCGGGTTCAGGAATGAGCCCTTGGTTGTTGGTGGGCTGGCCTGAGGAGGCTTGAGTGTTCCAAGGACAGCTCTTCTCCTTCAGGGAGGGGAGACAGTATATACTGCTGCATGCTGGGCACCTTGTGGAGGCTGGGTGGTAGAGCAGTAGATGGCGCACATTGGGGGAGGACTCCGACTCAGACACAGATAGCTCATTCATCATTGCATGTGAATAGTCGTGGGGGGGGGACGAAAGAAATCCCCCTTTAACTGGAAGGACGACGATTACATTCTCGCAGGGCACACATTCCTGACTGTGACACCCACCCACCACGCAGTGATTTTGGGCAGTTGGTGGGGTGAGTTCAGGGGAAGGTAAATGACAGGGTTGGGGGCATCAGAAGGAGGGGGTGATGGGGTACATCGAGAGTAGGAACTATAGAGTAATAAAAAAAAAGTTTTTGTCAAATAAGAAGACTATTCGCCAGTTCATATATGTAAATAAAATTTGCCTGTGAAACTGGCGGAGCTATTGGGTCGTATGAACTGTGTAGAAATTCTTGGCAAAAAAAATTAGTTGGTGTTAGCTTAAATACTGCCTTTAAATTAAGACCACATACTGTATGCACCCTAAGTATTTCTCTTTCGTCTTCGCTATTTTTGTACAGCATATTCACAAATTATACTAATTTCCTTTACTCAGCAGACTAAATGATGATCTGAGCTAGAAATTACTGTATCTGTCATTGCTAGAGAATATATTATCAAGGGACGTCATCTGTATCTCCTAAGCGCTTATACTATTCAGTTTTAATGGATATTATAAATCATATCATCCTTTTTCTTTTTTTTTTAGTCTACGCAGTTAGGATTATGCTGTTCTGACATTGCAGTGTCTTTTATTTTCTAATTTCTTGTTTCTTGAGATTCAGTAATGAACACAGTACAATTCTGAAGTTCATGGTAGGCATAGCCTCAACAAAATTATACATGAACAGATTATATGAAGTTGAAATATTAGAGTACATAGTCATAAACAGTCCATGGAACTGCATATATGCACATATCAGTGATAAAAAGGAGCGTAAGGTTTGTTTTTGGTTTTTTTTTTATTAAAAACATCTTTTCCATATTTCTTGTTACGTACTGAACCATTTGCTCCTGCCTGCTGCTGTACATCATGAGGTGCTGATTCAACCAGTCTGCAAAAATGATTTATTTGTGCAGAACAAAGCTAGGAGAGAAAAAGTAACAAAAGAGATTCAAAAACAAAAGAGTGACAAGAGGAAAGAAAAAAGGAGCAAGAAAAGCTGGGCAGACGAAAGACAGAAGGTGCACCAGAAATACAGAGATATAACACAGAAACGGAGAATTTGTCAGTAGATAAGGACTGCATGGCCCACCCAGCAGAGCTTGACAAATGCCATAGCCAGACGTACGGGACAAGCATTCTGTCATGTACTGCTTGTCCCCACGGACTACCAAAAATTCAATTACCTGTGTGCTTTTTTTGATGCCTGTCCTGAGCTCAAGATGGCGAGGCACTGCCTCCTTTTTTTCCCATCGACCGGCACCAGTCACCTGATGGCCCCAGTTGCAGTCATGTGGTGGAAGCTTGCCCTGTGCACAACCTCTCTAAACTGTTACAGGTGCCGGGCAGGCAGTTGAGTCAGGCACTCCTCAGACTCCAATCTAGAAAGCACACGCAGTGGCAGCAAGTGGCGATCGCGATTAGCAGCACTCAGCCAGACTGACAGGCTAGCCAGCATAAAGAAGCTGGTAGACAGCCTGTCAGTCTTGGCTACTGGGTAATGCATCTCTTGGGGCTGAGCTGGCAGTGTCAGTAGCCAGGCGCATGTTGGAAGAAGTGCCATTTCGCTATTGACACTTCCAGAGGAGAGGCATTTCTCTCTGCACCTCAACTCTGTGCTGTGGTGGACAAATTTGGTGGCTCACACTTGGGGGGGGGGGGGATAATTGATTTTCCATTCCATATACAGTATATTACAGCCTACTGTTACTACGACTATAATTGCTACTACTTTGTTAGGAAAAAGGCATAGATTCAGTATGAGCTGAAGACTGGGGGAGGGGACGGAGAGATCCTCGTGGGTGAGGGCAGAGGAGAACAGAAAGAAAGGCTCTTGTCTTGGGGTCAGTGTTTGGATTAAAAAAATTGGCAATTTATTTTTTGGGGAAGCACACTGAAATCAGGGCTGTGACTGTGTGTTGTAATAGATCACTGTGTAGAATTACTACTGGCTGGCTGGGGAGGTGTAGGGAACTCAAAAGAACAGTAACCTGTAAACCTCTTACCTAACTTTGTTCTGTTATTAACATAAAAATAACAAGCATTTGTCAATGCCGAATGTTTGCTTGCTGATATTAATATTGGATGTGCAGGAGTTAGACAGATGCAGAATAGGAGTGCCAGTGAAGTATTGAACCCATGCCAATCCCCACCCTGCAGAGATGGACAGGCATTGGGGTGTGCCTGTGGGTCACTGGCCATAATGTTCACGGCATTTCATCTCACTCTATCCTGTAGACACTGACAAGTGTCCACTAGGGTGGTGAGGGTGGCTGAGGCAAGGAAGGAGCAGAACCTGGCCAGGGGAGTTAGGAGAGGGAACAAGGGGTTCTTTAGATACATTGGGGAAAAACGAAGGGTGAAGGGGCAGATTAGCAGGATTAAAATGGGAGAGGTGGGCACAAGACCCGGGGGAGCAGACTGAGGTACTAAATGAGTACCTCACCTCAGTTTTCACCAAGGAAAATGGGGTGCTGCATCATACATGGGAGGAGACAGTGATACTGAGGAAGGGGGACCCTTACCGATCGGCAAGTCTGAGGAGGGGAGGCATCACTGGCAGGAGGGAAGGCTAAGCAAGAGAGAAGAGGTAGCGGAAGTGGAAATCACAGCAGAGAGAGTGAGGGAAGCCCTTGGGTCCCTTAAGATGGAGAAAGCACCGGGGCTGGATAAATTACATCCCAGAGTGCTGAAGGAACTTGCGGATGTCCTGGCGAAACCCCTGGCGGAGCTTTTCAGCATCTCTCTGAGGACAGGGTGGGTGCCCCAGGACTGGAAGGTGGCGCATATAGTGCCTATCCACAATGGGGGATCAAGGGAGGTGGCAGAGAACTACAGGTCTGTCAGCCTGACATCGGTGGTGGGCAAGGTGATGGAGGGCATTGTCAAGGAGAGGCTAGGGGGAGACCTGGAAAAGTCAGGGTGCCTGGACGATAGACAGCATGGATTCGTCCTGGGGAAATCGTGTCAGACAAACCTTGTGGAGTTCTATGACTGGGTGATGAGTGCCTTGGACTTGGGTAGGCCAGTGGACGTCCTCTTTCTAGACTTCAGCAAGGCATTTGACTCTGTTCCTCACATGGGCCTGTTGGATAAGCTGGGAGAAATGGGGGTGGGGAACCAGATGATCAGATGGATAGGCAATTGGCTCCAGGACCGGACCCAGAGGGTCATAGTTGGCGGGATAGTCTCATTCCCAAGGAGGGTCATTAGTGGGTTCCCACAGGGATCAGTCCTTGGGCCCCTTCTGTTCAACGCCTATGTCTCTGACATAAGGACAGGTATCAGGAGTGAGATGAGTCTCTTTGCGGATGACTCAAAACTGGGCGGTGAGTGGATGGGAGGAGGGAGGGTGGCCCTACAGAGGGACCTGGAGGCTCTGGAAAGATGGTCTAGAAAGTGGAAGCTGAGGTTCAATGCAGGAAATGCAAGGTACTGCACCTGGGGACGAAACCCGGTCAAGTGTGCACCCTGGGGGCAAATGCTACAAGTCTCGATGGCTGAGGAGGACCTGGAGGTGGTGGTGGATGTCAAGATGAACAACTCGGGAGACTTGTGGGAGGACAGCAGCCAAGGCCAACAGGATGCTGGGATGCATCGCTAGGATCACCTCAGAAGGAGGAAGTGATACTCCTCTGTATAACTCTTGGGGTGAGGCCGCAGTTTTGGAGGCCACATTAAAGCGGGACATTAAACTCCTGGAGAGGGTCCAGAGGAGGGCAACCAAAATGATTTGGGGCTTGGGGGACAGGACCTATGAGGAGAGGCTCAAAGAGCTAAATATGTGCACATTGGAAGAGAGGAGGGACCGGGGGGACATGATAGAGGTTTTCAGGTACATGAAGGGGGTAAATAGGGGAGGAACAGTGAGGGTGCTTCAAAGGAAGGAGGAGGGGGCCACTGAGGCATGGGTGGAAGCTGGAGGAGGAAGATTCAGGGAAGAAAGGAGGAGGTGCTACTTCACTGAGAGGGTGGTGGAGCCATGGAATGTGCTGCCTAGGGGCTGGTAGAGGGTTCAAGCGGGGTGGGAGGGTACAGGAAGGGTTCTGGAAGCAAAATCCAATGCAGTGAGAATATCCGGAACTGGGAAAGGAGAAGCCAGAGAAGGCGAGGGGGGCAGCAAGGTCAGCTCCCAGGGTGGGGGCTGACCAAACGAGCAGACGCGAAAGACCGTTGGGCCTATTCTGCTGGCATTTTAGTATGTTAGTATGTGCCTTGGGGTTTTCGGCTTCACAGTCACCCCATTTCATAATGACATACACTGAAATGGGTGCAGTACAGGAGAATGGGGTGAAGTCTGGAGCTGAAGAGTGCAAGGCACACCTCGATGCCTGTCGCTGGCTTCATGGTGGGGGTGGGATGGCATGAGCATTACAGCCAGCAATCCAAAGTCACACCTCTGATGCCTGTCAGTCTGTACAGGGTGGGACATTATGGTTAGAAACCCTAACTCCCAAGGCATGTGTTGGTATTTGCACTACAAATTTTCAGCATGGCTTTTTTGTGACCCTCACCTCATGAAAACATTTGGGACCTCTCCTTATGAACAGTGGCACTGTGATTTTGTTAATATGTCCCAAACTTCGAGCTTCCACAGCAACCGTGCCATTCTGCGCCAGATGTGCGAAAACATAGATCAGGCAGGATGAGAAGAATGACAACTGTACCATTCATAGGGAGGTGTGAAGAGATGGCAATGTTGAAAATCTGTAGTGAAAATATTAAAAATGCTCTAAGTTCCAAGCGTACATGGAAACTGCGCAACACATGCTTGTACCGCAGACATTTAGTAGAATTATTTCACCAAATTTTCATTGTCACTATGATTTTCTTAATCTGTCCTAAACATTAATTTCCCACAGCGACCGCGCCATTGTGCACCAGATGTGCAAATGCATATTTCAGGCAGGATATGAAAAATGACAGCTGTACTGTTCATAAGGAAGTATGGCAAAATACCAGTGTTTAAGATCTAGAGTGAAAATATTACAAATTTGCGACATTACGAGGGTGCGTGGAAACTGCGCAACACACGCTTATAACAGTCATTTTGTGGACTTTTGTCACCAAATTTTCAACATAGGCATTTTAGGACCTCTACTCATAAACAGTGTCACTGTGATTTTCTTAATCTGTCCCAAACTCTGATTTTCCACAGGCGATCATGCCATTCTGTGCCAGGAGTGCGAAAACACATTTCGGCCAGGATGTGAAAAATGACAGCTGTACTGTTCATAAGGAATTGTAGAAAAGTGGCAGTGTTGAAAACCTGGAGTGAAAATATTGACAAATTTGCAAAGTTATGGGCATGTGTAAAAACTACGCAACACAAGCTCACAACGCAATAATTTTTTGGAATTTTTTCACCAAATTTGCAACATAGGCTTTTTGAGAGCCCACCTCATGAACAGTGACACTGTCGTTTTGTTAATCAGTCCGGAAAGGTGATTCCGTGCAGTGACTGCATAATCGCCTTTCAGGACCGAATAACGAGATGATAGTGACTGAATTCATGAGGTGGGGTCCCAAGAACCCCATGTTGAAAAGTTGGTGCCAAAATTCAAAAAAATGGGCAAGATATGCACCAAAGTTGAAAAGAAACCCATTTATGCCATTATACAGCTTATCGTGGGACACTTTTGGCACGCTGGGGTGGGCTCCCACGTGTCACCTGGCTGGGTGTTTGTTGGGGAAGTGGGTACTAGAGCCGATGGGGATTGGGCACCCCCGTTGGCCATACAGCGTGGTGGGGAGTGGAGCACATGAGCCGAGGGGGATTGGGCACACCCCTCGGCACATGGGGGGGGTGCATCATGCCGATGAGAATTGGGCTACCCTGTCGGCAGATGAACTGGGATGGAGGGGCATGCCGGCCAGTAGGATTGGGAACCCCAAGTCAGCTTTCTTGGGATTCTAGGTGGGCAGCGTGAGCCTTGTCTCACATGTTATAGGAAATGTTACACCAGGCAGGCACCGCCCTGCAATGACGGGTCGCCCTCATTGCAGTGGCGGCAGATCTGCTGTTGGTGGCAAGCTGGCTGAACTAGTGTCGGCAGCAGCATGCCACTGCATTGGGGAAAGCGGGCCAAGTCTCAGAAGGCACTGGGGGCATTGGCCCCCCACAGCGTCACACCTCCAAAACCCTGCTTCTCTCCTAAGCTGTCACTAAATGTTTCTTGCGCATGCATGCAAGCAAACACTCAAAACAGTTATTGAAGTAAAATAAGGATAATTCCTGACTTTTCCTATCTGAATTGGGTCTGGGGAAATGTTTGTGTGGTCCTGCGGAGAGCAGAGAATATTATTAACTAAGAACAGCAGAAACAAAGAAAAACAAAGGAATTTTCTTTAATTAATAATAAGAAATCCTATAAATAAACAATCCTAACCCTAGCTACAAGACCAAATCAGCTCTGCCTGTGAGACAGGGTAGAGGAACTTGGGGAGCAACTGAGTACTTGAAATAGGCTATTCAAAAAGTGAAAAAGCATTTTTTGCGATACAGAAAACAAAATAAACCTAACCCTAGCTACGTTGGTGGAGGGGTGTGTGTGTGTGTGGGTGTGTGTGTGTGTCTGTGAGAATGTGAGACCAAACCTGATCTGCCTCCTAGACAGAGTAGAGGAACTTGGGGAACAGCTGAGGACATGAAATAAACTATTCAAACTAAGTGAAAGAGCATTTTCTGAGCTACAGAAAAAAATAAACCAATCCTAGCTGTTGGTGGAGGTGTGTGTGTTTGTGGCTGTGGCCATGAGACTGAACCTGCTCTGAGACAGGGTAGAGGAACTTGGGGAACAACTGAGGACTTGAACTATTCAAAGTGAAAAAGCATTTCTGAGATACAAAAATAAATAACCCTAATAACCTGTTTAACCAACAGCTTAATCTGGTTCAGTTTCAGTTGCTTACTATCTGTATCCCCCGTCGCCCGAAGGACTCCTAAGCCCAGTGGGCTTACCGGGTCAACAAAATTCAATAAATAAATAAATAAATATCTTAGCTATATAGGTGGTGGTGGAGTGTGTGTGGCTATGAGACCAAACCTGCTCTGCCTGTGATACAGGGTAGAGGAACTTGGGGAACAACTGAGTACTTGAAATAAACTATTTAAAAAGTGAAAAGCATTTTTTGAGATACAGGAAAAATAAACCTAACCGTAGCTACATTGGTGGAGGTGTGTGTGTGTGTGTGTGTGTGTGTGTGTGTGGCACCAAACCTGCTCCGAGACAAGGTAGAGTAACTTGAGGAACAACTGAGGACTTGAAATGAACTATTCAATAAGTGAAGAGCATTTTCTGAGATACAGAGAAAAATAAATATTATAAACCTATCCTGGAGGTAGAAGACTTGGTTTGCTGGCCAAGGCACCTAGCTTCACCTGAGCTCTTTCCTTCTAAGACTGCTTGAAAGGCAGAGTAGAGAAACTTACCAGAGCAAGGGAGAAGGATTAAGACTTAGTTTGGCTAAGCAGATTTACTGTGTGGTGGTGTTTTGATTTTTTACTCACAGGGATTGCTACTGTTTGTTGCTAACATTTCATTGCTTTATTTTTCTCTGATTCAAATTGTTGTTGCTGGTATACCTTCTTCTGCATTATTACAAGGTGTGCCTACAGGTGTGTGCTAACAGATTACTGCTGTAATCTTCTGATTCAATTGTCTTTTAGCAAGGTATATCTTCTGTTACTGCTTTATTTTCTCTGGAGCAAAGTGTTTCTTACAGGGTATATCTTCTCTGAAATTATTACAGGTGGTGCTTTACAGGTTTTACAGTTTTATCTAACATTAGGATAAGCTTTCAGGGTTACTGCATTTGTTATTGACTGATTGTTTCTGCTCTTACCTCCTTGTTCTTTCGTCAGTGGTTCTTCTTTTAGGCAGGGAAGGGCCCAGCCACCCACCCCATCCCAACCACCCCACGCTTCACTCCTTTTATAGGGTACCACAGTTGTGACATTTCCTGTGGCAGAGCAGGAAGGAGGCGGATCAGTGGGGCCTCCACAAAGTGATCTCATTTACAGGGCACTAGTAATTTAACTTGTTATAACAAGTTAAACAAAGCACAATTAAACCATTACTTGCATTTTTTCCTTTTTTCCTTCTAATTACTCTGACTAGGTTACAAACCCAGCAACTTATTTGGAATGGATTTAGTTAACTGCAGGTACTGTGGAACAGTTTTCAGAAGGACAGTCTTACAGAATTTAGACACTGTCCTACATGCTGGGCCTTTGGAGATCTTAGGTCTCAGCTCGGGCAGCATGGGCAGAGATTGCCGCCTCAAATTTCATATTGAAGAGGAAATACATTATAAGAACCACCGCCATTTCCCCAGCATCCAACAGAAAAACCTCGACAGCAGAGGGTAGTTGGTCCAGGAGGTTGGCAGGTGGTTAGGAGAGAAAATCAGGTGCCCCATCACCTCTGCTCTCCAACACATTACCTCCAAAACCATATAAACACTACAAACAGGTATCTGCCTCTATCTCTGAAATCAAATAAAGAGGCAGAAGACACTGCAAAGCAGGACACTGCGCACGGGAGCTAACACAACAATACTCACCCAAATCAGGAACCAAAACTAAACAAGCTCAAGGAAATCCAAAAACTCTGATCATAGGAGACTCCATGATTCGGGAGTTGATACCCATCTCCAACCAGGGTGATGGTCAGATGTCTCCCAGTGTACATCAGCATGGAGAGACACTGACTGCATTACTAAATTGTTCACAAAGCAGGAAAACATTGATGTCCTGGTACACATAAGGGACTAATGATCTCGCCAGCCGTTCAGTTGTGGAGACCAAGGAACACCTGACTAAGCTGGGTGACAAACTATAATCTGTTTCGTCCGACATCTCCTTCTCTGAGATCCTGCCAGTCTGGGAGAAGGAGCAGATGGAGCGGAAGGTCAGAAGAAGGGGAGATAGGGAGCTAAACACGTGGCTCAAGGACTGGTGCCAGAGAAAAGGACACAGATTTGTAGGGAACTGGCAACAGTTCTGGGAGCAAAGTTCTTTAAATTTGATGGACTGCATCTGACTAAGAGGAGTCAGTGCATTGAGCTGAAAGTTTGGCGTCTTTGCAGAACATTAAACTAGCAAATGGAGAGGGTGCAGCACCCCATGGCGTCGAATGGGAAGAACACCCCTCCCCTCAGCTAGTGGTCAAACAGGAATTCAGCATGTTTGCCGTTCATTTGCATCACCAGGTAAGAAAAAGGTTTGTCTCCCATACGATGCACAGGGGTAATGCCAAACTTCACCCAACAACTAACACACCAAAATCTGTCAGCGGAAAATCATGTACACAAATGCTCACAGCCTGGGAAATAAGATCCCAGACCTGCAGGCAATAATGTCAGAGGCTAAATTGGACATAGTAGCAATTAGTGAGCGTGGTTTACCAGTAACCACACTTGGGAGACTTCAGTACCTGGCTATGTATTGTTCAGAAGAGACCGAGGTGCAAAAGGGGTGGAGTGGCCCTGTATGTCAATGAAAATATCAAAGCTACAGAAATTCAGAATACACATAAGGAGCCAGAAGAACTGTGGGTCACCCTGTAAACAGGAAATGGGACAGCCATAAGAACTGGGGTTGTCTACAGGCCCCCAGACCAGAGGAGGACATAGACACATTACTGTTAGAAGATATACAAAACATGACAGCTAAAGGGAGGTTCTGATAATGGAGACTTCAACATGCCAGATATAGATTGGTCAATACCATGCAGGAACATCTGCCAGAACTAGACTCATAGTGGATTCCCTGCAGGAGGGCCTCAAACAACTGGTACAGCAACCCACAAGAGACAGGGCTATCCTAGATCTAGTACTGACTAACAAAGAAGGGATCACAGATCTCCAGGTAGAAGGTCACCTGGGGCCAGTGACCATCACATGGTATGGTTCAATTTGGCTACTACATCTAAATCATCCCATTCCAAGGCAAAATATGGGACTTCAGAGGAGCTGACTTTGATAAGATGGCCAACAGAGTTAAGCTAGCCCTGGCAAAAAGAAACACAGGTGAGGAGGTACAGAGGCAGTGGGCAAGCATGGGATACAATACTTGAAGCAACATCCCATTGTGTTAGACAGAAAGGAAGTGCAAAGAAGAAGGAAACCACTTTGGTTCTCAAATACAGTAGCAGAAAAGGTCAGAGCCAAAAGCTGGCCTTCAGGAAATATAAAGGAACACAGCGGGATGAAGATAGGAGGCATACCAAACTGCCCTAAGGGAAGCAGGTAAGGCAGTAAGGCAGGCAAAGTCCCAAACTGAGGAAACACTAGTACGAACAGTAAAAGAAGGTGACAAGACTTTCTATAGATACATTAGTGAAAGGAGAAAGTCCAGAGGGGTGCTAAGCTTAATGGAGAAAAGGGAGCATGTGAGGAGGAGGACCCTGTAAAGGCATCTATCCTAAATAGATACTTTTGCTCAGTATTTACTGAAGAGAAGGTAGGGCAGGGCCCACAGCTCAGCATCATGGACACGGGGAGGGAGGTGAGCACTACTCCCTTCACAAAAGAAAGGTCCTACAAGAGCTTGCTAAGCTCAGGGTGGATAAGGCAATGGGACCTGATGGCATACATCCCAGGGTACTTAAGAGAGCTAAAGGAGGAACTAGCAGAGCCATTAGCAGAATTGTTTAGTGAGTCTCTGAGCACAGGAGGTCCCAGAAGACTGGAGAAGGGCTCATGTGATCCCGCTCCACAAGAGTGGTAGCAGGGAGGAGGCGGGGAACTACAGACCAGTCAGTCTTACCTCAGTAGTGGGCAAGATTATGGAGGCACTCCTTAAGGAAGGATAGTGCAACACCTGGAATCCATAGGGCACAGGATCCAAGACAGCATGGGTTTACAAAGGAAGGTCCTGTCAAACTAATCTCATAGATTTCTTTGACTGGGTAACCAGAGTGGTGGACCAAGGGGACAGTTGATGTCGCCTACCTTGACTTCAGCAAAGCTTTTGACACTGTTCCACATAGAAGATTGATAAATAAGCTAGGTAGCCTCAGGGTGGGTCAGAAGTTGGTCAACTGGGTGGCAAACTGGTTGACTGGCAGAAAACAGAAAGTGGTGGTAAATGGTATACAGTCAGAAGAGATGCAAGTCACAAGTGGGTACCTCAGGGATCAGTCCTGGGGCCAGTCCTATTCAACATCTTCATTAGTGACTTTGCAGATGGACTAGAGGTAAGGCTTGTCTGTTTGCAGATGACACCAAGATCTGCAACAGAGTAGATGATCCAGATGGGGTGGGCAGAATGAGAAGAGATCTGGATAAACTAGCAAAATGGTCAGAAGAGTGGCAACTGGGATTTAATGCAAAGTGCAAAATCATGCACATAGGGAAGAAAACCCTGAAGCCACTTATAGGCTGGGAGGAGTTGCTAGCAGTCACAAAGGAAGAAAGAGACTTGGGCATCATCATCACTGATGACCTAAAATCATCAAGCAGACCTCTAAAGCAGTAGGTAAGGCTAGGGGGTGTTAGGGTGTATGTAGTAGGGGTATCACAGTCGTAAGAGGGAGGTAATAATCCCTCTGTACAAGACATTGGTTAGGCCCCATCTGGAGTACTGTGTGCAGTATTGGAGGCCACACCTTCACAAGGACATTAACCAAATTGAGGCAGTCAGAAGGGCAGCAAAATGGTGCAGGGACTGCATCAGAAGACATATGAGGACAGATTAATGGAGCTCAATATGTATACCCTTGAGCAAAGGAGGGAGAGAGGTGATATGATCGAGACATTTAAACACCTTAAGGGCATAAACAAGGTAAAGAGTCTAACATGTTTAAATATAAGAAAAATAGCAGGACAAGAGGACACAGCATGAGATTAGAGGAGGCCGATTAAGGGAAATGTGAGGAAATTATTTTTCACAGAAAGGGTGGTAGATGCATGGAATAGCTTACCACAAGAAGTGGTGGCTATGAATACAGTGCAGGGCTTCAAACAGGCATGGGATAGGCATAAGGGAACAATACAAATGACTATGAATAGATAGGTCACTGACAGAGCAAAGGCCGATGGCACATTTATAAGGTAGAAAAAGAAATGGGCAGACTGGATGGGCCTTGCGGTCCTTATCTGCCATCAACTTCTATGTTTCTATCCGTGTGTGTGTGTGCGTGCGTGTTTGGGGCACTGTGGCTGTGAGACCGAACTTGCTCTGAGTGTGTAGAGGAACTTGGGGAAACAATGGAGGACTTAATAGAAATAACCTAGCTACTTTGGTAGAAGGAGGAAAAGCAAAAACACTTGTATTGTCTCTTTACTTACTACCGGTCTAGCAGTGCTACATTACTGCAGCTGCCTCCTATGCTATTAATACTACCAAGTACACACCCACAGTAGTACATCTCCAGAATCCTACTACTACCCCCAACTGTTTGTCCTGCCCTCTTTAAGTGTTGTAAGCATAACCACAACAGGTTAATTAGCCAAAAAATTGCACACACACACACACACACACACACACACACACACACACAACGAACATCATAAAACAGAATTTTATTGTGTACAATTGTAGCCCAGACACCATGTACCAGTGGGCTACTACACCTACTTGTTGACCCTCTAACAGGTTAAGGGGCCTGGGTCCTGCTACAATGGTGTTCGGGGGTCCTATCTCAAAAATAATAAAAACAGCATGGTGCCTACACCCAGAGAGAATTAGAAGTGAGTGAGGTGATTGGCTGGCACAGCCCCCTGGGATACTGCACCTACGCACCTCCTCTGTCAGTCACCCCACACACTGGATGCCCAACAATTCAGTACCATCTTAAACCATGAACAGTAATGCTTTGACAGACCCAGAGAATTCCTGCACACACACAATTTCAAACTGTAAACCACAGCTTTATTTGGGGTAAGGACTAGGGAAGGGGTACCGGGACACAGGATGGCTGTGGATAGAAAACTGGTTAGTGAAACAGGCAATAGTAAACAATGGGGCCCACAGACCAAACCCACTCCCACTAGTACCATTGTTTCCCAGATGTTCTTGGGAGTACCCACTAGGTGCAGGCCTGGTACGGTGCCATGGATTGGCCAGCTGTTGGGGCCCTGTAAATATTTGAAAAGGACTTGGTTTTAAGAAAGACAATACAAATCCCCTTTGTTTTTTCTTTCCAGGAACATGGTCCTGGGTACTCATGGTTTGTTGGCCGTTAAAACCATGGAGGAAGGAGCTCCTTGCTCAGTGCAGCACAGGGCAGAAGAAAGGCCATCCTTGGTCCCTTGGGCAGGATGGACTTGCTCGAAGATCCTGCAGCTGGTCACCTTGATTGTAGTTCTGGCTGCTTGTCACTTTCAACTGCTTCTGGTCCATTGCAGAGCTCTGTGGCAGGACAGCACCATCCACAGAAGGCCCAGACCCAGGAGTGGTCCCACAGCCCAGCTCCCCGATGGGTTGTAGGTGCCCTAGCACCCCAACAAGTGCTGGTAATTTCCTGAGACAGTGAGTTCCACTTTGAAGGGGTTAGTGTGTTTCATCCCTGGTTCTAGGTGAAAATTCCCGAATGGTGGGGGTCCTCCTGAAGCCCTGTACTGAGCGCTCAGCACAGATAGTTCACAGGCAGCATTTCCAATAAAGTCCAGTGCCAATTTAAGTGGGTGCTAGTCTTGGTTCTAAGAAGTGCAGGTGCAGTCCAACAGGAGAATCCAAGACTAATCAACCCCTGTACACCAGTCTACACATTCCAACTAAACAATGTCCACAACAACCTTTTCTTCGGCTGTAGCAGGGGCACAGCTCTCAGCCACTTCAGCCAGTTCATGTAGGACATGTACTGCACCTGGCTAGCAGCTCGATGACCAGAGACGCTTTGCCTCTTCAGAATCACAATTGCAGTTCCACACAAGCAAACAAAACTCATTAGCAACTGTAGCCTCCAGATGGTTCACACAGTCCTCTCATCCATTTTAACCAGCTAGTGCAGGGTGTCTGCAGCATCTGCTTTCTCCCAGCAATATTAGAAACATAGAATCTGATGGCAGATAAGGACTGCTTGGCAAACCTAGTCTGCCCATTTCCCTACCTATTGGATAAGCTGCAGATCCTAATTAACCAACAGCCTACTTCCTCCTACCTCCCCACTATAATTGCATTATGTTTGTCCCATGCATTCTTGAATTCCCCCACTGTGTTTGACCTCACAACCTCCTCAGGAAGGCTATTCCATGCGTCCACCTCCCTCTCTGTGAAAAAAATACTTCCTCACGTTGCCCCTGAGCCGTCCCCCTCTGTCTTCAAACTGTGCTCCCTTGTTCTTGCACATCTCTTTTTCTGAAAGATGCTACCCTCGTGGACTTTGTTGATTCCCTTGGAGTACTTGAAAGTTTCTATCATGTCCCTCCTCTCCCTCCTTTCCTCAAGGGAATACATACTAAGCTTGTTTAGTTTCTCTGTTCGTATGGTTTCTGTTGCAGACCCTATACCATTTTAGTTGCCCTTCTCTGGACTGCTTCGATCTTGTCTGTATCCTTGAGGAGATGGGATCTCCAGAACTGCATGCAGTACTCCAGATGGGGTCTCGCCAACTGTCTGTTCAGAGGGATAACAACTTCCTGTTTTCTACTGGGTTTGCCTCTCCGTATACAACCCAGTATCCACCCAGCCATCCTTACTGCCTTCTCACATTGCCTGCCTACCTTCAGGTCATCTGATATTACTACCTCCGGGTCCCTTTCCATTTTTGTTGTTGTTAGCACCCCCCATTGTGTACTTTTCCCTTGGGTTTTTGTCCCAGACTCCCAGGTGCAATACTTTGCACTTCTTTGCATTGAATCCTAGCTGCCATACTTCCAACCATTCCTCCAACCTTGCCACATCCCTTTTCATCCTTTCCACCCCCCTTGTGTATCAACCCTGTTGCAGATCTTTGTGTCATCTGCAAAGAGGCATACTTTTCCTTCCAGTCCCCCTGCAGTGTCACTTATAAAGACATTAAAGAGGACCGGCCACAATACTGAACCCTGTGGGACCCCGCTAGTAACCCCCTTTCTTTGGAGTGGACTCAGTTTACTATTACCCGCTGTGTTCTTTTGTCCAGAAATTTTTTTACCTAGGCTACCACCCTGGGACCCACTCCCAGGCTGACTAACTTATTTATTAATCTTTTATGTGGAACTGTGACAAATGCCTTGCTAAAGACTAGGTAGGCCATATCCACAGCCCCTCCCTGGTCTGCTACTTTGGTCACCCAGTCAAAGAAATCTATTAGATTCGTCTAACATGTCCTTCTTGTTCTGAATCCATGCTGCCCTTGGGTCCTGTGCCCTGCTGGCCTCTAGGTACTCAACAGATCTTTTTTTTTTCAGAAGTGATTCCATCATTTTCCCTGCTACTGAGGTCAAACTAACAGGTCTGTAGTTTTCTGCCTCTGCCTTGCTCCCACTTTTGTGTAGTGGAATCACATCTGCCTTCCTCCAGTGCTTGAGTACCACACCATCATCCCATGATTTGTTAAAAAGGGTAGTCAGTGGTGTCACTAGTTCTCCCCTTAGTTCTTTTAGAATCAGTTAGAATTTAGGGAGGCAGTATAACGCAGTGGTTTAAGGCTCTGAGCTGCAAATCTGGTGACATCCAGCAGACTAGACCCGAGTTTGAATCCCACAGCTTCCACTTGCATACTGTGTGACTCTGAGTAAGTCACTTAACTTCCCTGTGCTCCCAGGTCGCACCTGTAAAAAAGCTTTCAGCTTAGTGTGCTACTCCTGGTTAAACAACTAAAAAAAAAAAAAAAAAAAGAATAATGGGATGAATCCCATCAGACCTCATTGCCTTGTCAACCTTGGGCTTAGGAGTTCTTTCAGGACTCTTTCTTCTGTGAATGAACTGGTATTGGCCCCCCCATCCAGTGCTTCTGTTGTTTTGTTTAGGTACGTCCCCCTCCTCTTCTTTTGTGAATAATGAACAAAAGTATTCGTTCAGTATCTCTGCCTTTTCTAACCCCAGTAATGTTCAGGATATTCCTAACTTTATGCGGTAAGCCTGGAGAGTTGGACTGCCTGAAGAGATGGAACACAAGCAAATTAGTAGAATTCTTTGCACGTGAGCATCTTTCAAAAGCTGCCTCTACCAACTGTAGTGTTCTAACCTCTTTAGATTTTTCTCTTCGCCTGAAAGTCTGGTTGCTTGGAGTGGTCGTCTCACTCTTTTGCGTGAAAGAAGATTCAAAACCTTAAACAGCGTAAGTATATTTCATTTTTTTTTTTTTTTTTTTTTTTTACTGCCTCGACTAATTATTAGTATAAATTGTGTTTATTGTTTAAATTGCTTATTTTTTCCAGTTCCTCGCAGTTCAGGATAACCGTGAGGGAACCGGGTTAGTTATTTACTTCATTGGGGTTCTCTGAATAAAGAACCTTGTTTTTGTGTGTAAATCACTGTTTTTGTAACCACTTTTGTCGGTTACAGAACACTGAACAGTTCATTTATCATCTCCTCGGTACAGTTCCTCTGGTTCTACCGACCCCCCAAAAAAGTAACCGCATTTACTCTTTTTTTTTTTCTTTCAGTGGTTAGTTTTTTCTCTCTTTGGGCATTACCATGTCAGAGAAACCTAAAAGAAAACCGGAGAACCTGGTTTTAAGAATTGTTTAAAATGTGGAGATGTGTTTGCTAAGGCAGACAAACACACCTTATGTGTAGCTTGTCTGGGGTTCGAACATCTGGACTAGGACTATCAAATATGTAAAACTCCCAGACAAAACCATGGAAAAATGCCTTGAAAGGCTAAATAAAAGAATTCCTAGGGGTTCCTACAGCTCTGACCAGCTGACATCCCAATCTGCTGTGGCTGAACCCACAAGTCTGCTTACCCCTGCCCCTGAGATGGGCGAAAAAGGGGCAAAATGAGGTAAAGAACCGGCTGACTTCCTGGTTCCCTCAAAGACATTGAAGAAAACTAAACATGCAGAACCCTCTCCTGCTAAACCAGGGACTTCTGCACAAGTGCCTGTTCTGCCCTCGGCTCAAGAGATAGCCCAGGCTTTTAAAATTATCCAGGCACTGCAAAATATTGTTCCAAGCAGCCTGCCCCTCCCCAGGGTCCCCAGGCTAGCAGTGGTGTGTTGCCCCCTTCACAGGAGGAGCAATATTTTGAGAAGGATGATGATCCCTTTGAAGAGAGTGAACCAATTCCCCCAGGGGTGTCCCCTGAGCAGGATTTTGGTTCTCCCCCGAGGGTGTCGGAGGATTACTCCTCACAGCTCACATTTGTGAGGAGAATGGCAGATGCTCTTGACATTGCTACCACAGAGCAGATTGAGGATGAGGAAGAAATTGAATGTTTAAATTTGATGGGCTTAACACCCACAAAAGCTCTCCTCTTGCCAGTCTATACATTTTTTAAGAAGACACCCTGAAACTTCTACAGACCCCTAATTCTGTTCCTCCTATTGATAGGAGAATAGATAAAAAATATCAGTTGGCCAGGATGGGAGCTTATTTCCTTTTCTTCCATCCAGATCATCAAGGGGTCATACAGCAGGCAGCCTGTGACAAAGCCAGAGTCCCCATGTCCTCCCACCCTCTGGACAAGAACTCAAGAAAAATAGATAGCATGGCCAAAAATAGGCTATTTATCAGCTTCTTTGGCCATGAGACAGGCTACTTTTCAAGCTTATGCTGCCCCGTATCAAAAATCCCTGTGGCAGTCGGTACTGGACATGTCCATGAAAGCCCCCTCACCCTTGTCTGAAGACTTGGCTGAAACTGCCAGGTTTGGGCTGGAGGCGGCGAAGTACCAGTTCCAGATGGCTGCTGATTCAAACGACACTGCAGCCAGATGTATGGCTAACACTGTGGCACAGAGAAGGTTTGCTTGGCTCAGAGCCACTAACCTTACTCAGGATACTGAATCCAAGGCCCTGGATTTTCCTTTGGAAGGAAACACTCTTTTTGGAGAATCCACGCTTGCATACATGAAAAAAGTGGATGAGTATAAGGCAACCTATAGCAGCAACTCTGCTAAGGAGCATGCTTCTCCATCCACTAGACCCTATGGAAGGGGGTAGAGGAAGGTCTTTTATGACCAGACCCTTTTTCCAGCCAGTAGCTGTGCCCCAGTACCAGCAGTATCCACAGCAGGGATACTCTAGGGGTAGAAGGGGCTCCAGGAGGGACTCTCAGACCCAGCCTCAGCCTCAATCAAAATAAAACCCCTGAGGCTCAGGCCACCTCCTCCCTGCCTATCGGAGGCCGACTCTTCCACTTCCTCCAGGCTTGGCTAAGCATCACCACAGACAAGTGGGTTCTGGAGGTAGTGGGTCAGGGTCTGTCTCTGGACTTCACATCTTTTCCTCCACAAAAGACCAGGGTTTACTGCTCTCCTTCTCTAGCAGAAAGGACACTACAAGAAGCAGAGGTTCAGGAATTGTTACAGTTCAGAGTAGTGGAATCAGTTCCTACCACCCTGAGAGGAAGGGGTTTTTACTCCAGATACTTCCTAACAACAAAGAAAAGTGGGGAGTGGCGGCCAATATTGGATCTCAGAGCTTTGAATAAGCATCTGAAAAAAACAAAGTTCAAAATGGTAACTTTGGCTCGGATATTGCCAACAATCCAAAAAGGGAACCGGCTGGCATCACTGGACTTGAAAGATGCCTATTTCCACATCCCCATAAAGGAATCATACAGAAAATATCTCAGATTCAGGCTCCCTTTGGGTCACTATCAGTTTTCAACTCTCCCTTTCGGTCTCTCCTCAGCACCAAGGATAGTCACGAAATGCCTGGTTGCTGTAGTGGCATATCTCCGAAGACATGGAGTGACTGTCTTCCCATACCTAGACGATTGGTTGGTGGTGGGACAATCACCAGGCCAATTAAGAAATTCCCTAAGAATCACCCAACACCTTTTATAGTCCCTGGGTTTTATAATAAACCAAAAGAAATCAGTTCTAACTCCTGCTCAAACTTTGCAGTTCATAGGAGCAGAAATCAACACACTTCAGGGCAGAGCCTTTTTACCCTTAGACGGAGTGCAAATTCCTTCACTCTGAACAAGCCAAAAACAGTAAGGCAGTTACTAGCCCATGTGGCTGAATCCACAGGCACAGTGCAAGGATCCAGGTTTCATATGAGAGACATCCAGTTTTGCCTCAGCACTCCCTGGAATTAGAAAAGAGACCCCCTTTCAAAGCTTATACCAGTGACAAGGGCACTATTAAAGGCCCTCTTGTGGAAGGAAGAATCCAGTTTGAGGCAAGGAGTTCCTTTTCAGAGAGAACACCCCTCTCTGGTACTCACAACAGATGCATCTCTTTTGGGCTGGGGTGCCATTTAGGAAAGCACATGACTCAAGGCACGTGGTCAGCAGCAGAGTCCCTTCAGCACATAAACTTACTGGAGCTCAGAGCAGTGCTCCTAGCTCTAAAGGCTTTCTCTTCACTGATATTGGGCAGGGTGGTACAGGTCAGAACAGACAATATCACCACAATTTATTACATAAACAAGCAGGGAGGCACCAGATCGGGCCTCCTTTGCACAGAGGCCATGAAAATTAGGTCTCTGGCATACTGTCTGAAGATGTCCTTGCAGGCAATCCCATTTGCCAGGAAAGGACAATACCTTGGCAGATGCACTAAGCTGCATCAACCAGGCCCATCACAAATGGTCTCTAAACAAGCAGGTGGTACAAGTTATTTTCAGAAGGTGGGGTACTCCAGAGATAGACTTGTTCACATCCCACCAGAACCACCAGCTACATTAGTATTGCTGCAGACCACCAGCACAGGGCACAGTTCCTCTGGACGCCCTGGCGCTGGATTGGACAGGCAGGTACCTGTATGCCTTCTCCCCTTTCCCTTTGGTTTTCAGGGTGCTACTGAAGCTAAAATCCCTCTCGGCATCTCTGATCTTGATAGCTCCAGATTGGCCCAGGCAGCCATGGTACTCTCTTCTGCCCTCCATGTCTGTCAGCAAACCAGTACAATTGCCTCTCAGACACAATCTCCTGACCTCCAATCAGGGAACATTGTTGTACCTGAATCTCAAGTCCCTTCATCTCAAGGCATGGCTCTTGAGGAATTAGAGTATGCAGACTTAAATATTTCAGAAGCTGCCTTAAATATTTTAAAGGGTTATAGAAAACCCTCTACACAGAAAACTTGTTCTTCCAAATTGAAGAGATTCTCTCTCTGGTGTTGCAGTATGAACCTTCTACTACATAAGGCTGGAGTTTCAGTTGTCTTAGACTATCTCACTCATTTGCATTCAAAAGGTTTGCAACCCAGTTCACTTAAGGTTCATTTAGCAGAAGTATCTGCCTACCTTTCTGCAGGGACAAAGGTGTCAGTAGCATCAGACAAACTTTTCAAAAGATTTTTTAAGGGATTGCTGCATTTGCACCCACCTCACAGGGCACCAGTACCTGCTTGGGATCGTGTAATAATCCCTCTTTACAAGACACTGGTTAGGCCCCATGTGGAGTACTGCATGCAGTATTGGAGGCCACACCTTCACAAGGACATTAACCAAATTGAGGCAGTCAGGAAGGGCAACCAAAATGGTGCAGGGACTGCATCAGAAGACATATGAGGACAGATTAACAGAGCTCAATATATATACCCTTGAGCAAAGGAGGAGAGGTGATATGATCGAGGGCATTCAAACACCTTAAGGGCATTAACAAGGTGAAAAGAGTCTAACATATTTAAATATAAGAAAATAGCAGGACAAGAGGACACAGCATGAGATTAGAGGTCCGATTAAGGGGAATGTGAAATTCTTTTCACAGAAAGGGTGGTGAATGCATGGAATGGCTTACCTCAAGAAGTGGTGGCTATGAATACAGTGCAGGGCTTCAAACAGGCATGGGATAGGCATAAAGGAGCAATACAAATGAGTATGAATAGATAGGCCACTGACAGAGCAAAGGCCAATGGCACATTTATAAGGTGGAACAAGAAATGGGCAGACTGGATGGGCCTTGCGGTCCTTATCTGCCGTCAACTTCTATGTTTCTATGAATGTGTGTATAGCCAAGCTCATGGGCCCTCCTTCTGAGCCCATGGCTACTGCCCACTTGAAATACCTTACTTGGAAAACAGTCTTTCTAGTAGCTATTATTTCTGCAAGGAGAATTAGCAAGCTCCGGGCTCTCTGCATTGATCAAGACTATATCTATCTCATTCCACAGAGATAAGGTAGTCCTCAGAACAAACAGACAGTTTCTTCCTAAAGTGGTTTCAGACTTTCATCTGAACCAGTCAGTCACTCTACCTGTCTTTCACAGACCATACCAGTTCTGGTGAAAGAAGGCTCCACAGTTTGGATGTGAAAAGGGCCATCAGTTATTACATGACATCATCTAAATATCACATGAGGGATAGAAAACAACTCTTCCTTACATATGGGGATCTAGGAAAGGGTAAACCAGCCTCAGTGGATAGTCCAGTGTATTCAGTTCTGCTACACTAAAGCAGGTAAAGAGCTCCCAATTGGATTGAAGGTGCATTCTACAAGAGGAACCGCTGCTACCCTTGCAGCTGCCAGGGAGGTCCCCTTAGTGGATATTTGCAAAGCAGCTACCTGGAAAACGGTACATGCCTTTACAAAGCATTACAGCGTGGACATTCTATCCAGGAGTGATGCTGGGTTTGGCACATCAGTCCTGCAGAGACTGTTTCCCAAATGAAGTTTTGTGCCCACCTCCAGTGGTACTGCTTGGTAGTCTGCATAAAGTTATGAATATACTGAGCATTACTGGGGTTAGAAGAAAAAATTACTTGCCGTAGTAATCTTATTTCTTCCCAGTGACCCTCCGTTATTCATAACTTCCCTCCCTTCCTCCCCTTCCAGAACTTAGCCTCTGTACTCCACATGCTGGTGCCACCAAGCCATGTTGTTTTGTTACATACTCTCTGTTTTTAATCATTTTTAAACAAGGGGTTTTCAATGTGTTCTCATTTTGGAGTTTTCTTTGATATGGTTTTGTCAAATGTTATCATTTTCCTCCCTTTGGAGTTTTTTTTTATAAGTTCTATGCTTTAATTAGGGACAATCCCTCTTTTATAAAAAAATAAAGTTACATTAGTTTCCTAATGCCCAACTTCCAGGCTTCTCACAAGTCTGAGGAGATTAGAACACTATAGTTGGTAGAGACAGTATTTGAAAGATGCTCACGTGCAAAGAATTCTACTCATTTGCCTGTGTTCCATCTCTCGGGCAGTCCAACCCTCCATGCTTACTGCATAAAGTTATGAATATCTGAACATCACTGGGAAGAAACAAGATTACTGTGGTAAGTAATTTTTCTTCAGTGTCACCCTCTGCCCACCCACCTCCCTTTATTAAGCCTCACTCTCTCTCTCTTTTGGTCTTCCTTGGCTCACTAATGTACCTATAAAGGTTTTATCTCCCTTCTTAACTGAGTTGGCTGTCTTTTTTTCCTTTTTGGGGCCTTTGCTATTCTGACTGCCTTCCCCGCTTCCACCTGCTTTAACTGATAGAGTTCTTTGTCCTGCTTCTTCTTTGATTCCTTATACTTTCTGAATGCTGTCTTTTTCTCTCTAACCTACCTTGCCAGCTCGTTTGAGAACCATAGTGGTTTTTCCTTTTGTTTTGTTTATTTGCTTCACACAAAGGCTTGTTGCCTCTGTGATAGCAGTTTTGGTTTTTCCCCATTGTTCCTGCACCCCTCCTTCCTGCATTTTTGCTAGTGCATTCCTTAGGCACGCTCCCATTCTGCCAAAGTCAGCCTTCCGAAAGTCCAATACCTTTGCTTTTGTATAGCTTGACTCTGTGGCTCTGTTTATTATGAATCACACTGTCTGGTGGTTGCTTGTTCCTAGATGGCTACCCACTTCTAAATCTGACATCCTCTCGACGTCCCCTTTTGAGAGTACCAGGTCTAAGACTGCTCCCTCCTGAGTGGGTTCCAACACTAGCTGCCTGAGGCATGCCCCCTGTAAGGCATTGAGAATGACTCTGCTCTTGGATGTGGCTGCAGCAAATGTGCTGCAGTGAACATCTGGCATATTCAGGTCCCTGATCAACAATATCTCCCCTTTTTCTGCCATTCTAAGGATGTCTCTGTGGTACTTCTCCCTGAAGGCACCAGGTCTCTTTGTGCGGGGTAGTATCTACAGGTCTGCTGGGGCAGATGTTTTTCCCCATGTTATCCACAGATCTATGGGTCCCACGGTGTAGATGCTATATACCTTTGGAGTTATACGGGTGTCCTGAAGATATACAGCTTTAATTAGGAGATATACAATTTCAGTTTGTGAGGTATACAGCGTAATACATGAATCAAGCAGAAGTTAGGTTCTGTCTCGCTCAGGACCCAAAGGCAAGTTACGACTCTAGTTTTTCAAAAACTAAGGATATTGACTTGGTTTGTACAGGGCCCTTTGGAATTGTAATCTGGATTGTGCTTCGGCATTTAATTTGGAGGAAATCATGGTGGTGGTGCATTGGGGTGGGGAAGATGGGATTGAAAAAATACCTAACATTGGATTTCCCTACTTTTGGTGTTTCAAAAACCCTGAATGATGCATTAACATGCTTTTTTGCCATGAATGTATCGATGAAACCTCTTTCATACTGAAAAGGCCATATGTAAGTGCTACATACTGACTAAATTGCACACTATGTACCCACCCAGTTAACTGATACCACCTCCTTAACTTACAGTACAAACACTGTAATTAAACATTAACACTAGTGAGCTAGTACAAAACACTATTGCAACCTTATTAACACATATAACGGCTACCTTGTTAATACATGTAGCAGCCAGCTTAAATATCTCAAAGACTGTCACAAATAAAGCCCCCCACTCCAGAAAGGAAGCACAAAGTCTACCTAAAACATTTTTAGCCTAAACCCCCTGTAACTACCCGATACCTCCCTCCAGCTTCACTCACCAAAAACCATACCCCTCGGTGCTCCAGCTCTCTTACAGGCAAGCCTTCCATACTGTTAGTGCCTCCTTCGTAATGATGTTTCGGACCTCATGATTCTGCTGGCTACTCCACATCGCTCACACTATTCACACAGTATTCAAAAAAGAATCTAAGTAAAGGCAATCTTAAGGCACTAAGCTTTCCTAGAGTGGAACACAGAAAATTATTGGAAGAACAGAAATAGGCTTTTCACTTGAAAATCTGGTTGCAAGTAGAATTAGCAGTCCAAACCAAAAATATGAAATAGTTTTGTCATTTAGTAGCTTATGGTTTACAGATGGAAAGTGCAGACACAATGGAGTTCCCCTTTTGAGCCATCTTGTGTTAAACATTTCAGATAAGTTTTTGATGCAGCACTGTACAACAGTACCTTGGGAAGTACATCAGCAGTGGCCCTAGCTTTAGAGACCACACCATCCTGGTGCTGTGTTCTGCCCTTAGCTGTAAGCTTTTTAATTCAGAAATGAAAGAAAAAGGAAAAAACAACCCCCTGGGCTGACCTGCTGCCTGCTAAAGTTTTTCACACCTTCGTTGCTAATTAGGGATCAATCTTGACAGCTTTATTTGCAGCAGTTAATATGACATTAAAGCTTCCTCCAAATTGGGAGACCAGCTTGATGTAGTCACTGTTTACAAAAAGGCTGTAAATATGGCCCTTTATTTATATTATTGGCCTATTTCTTTGCTTAGTATCCCTCAGAGCATTTACACCAGATACCTGCGAACTCTCCTGGAAGAGTGGGAAAAGTATATGAACTTTTTTCCTGAACAACAGGCAGGATTTAGGGCTCAAAGGTCAACCATAGACCACATAGCAAGGTTGTCCTATAGCAAGGTTGTCCTATTTAATTGATTAAATACAGCTATACAAATAATAGGTGTTCTTATAATGCTTTTCGTAATCTAAAACTGGTGTTTGACTCTTGGCAGTGAGATCTTCTGGAATAGCCTTGAATAGGCCAGGATTGAACCTAGGATGTTATTCTTAGAGAGTTACTGATGCCTCAAGGAAAACTCTGAAAAATGTAATAATTTGGTACAATTCAGCTTACACTCCCTATGTAGTCTGTATTTCTGTTTCCATTATTTATTATGAAGTCAGTTTGCATAACTGTATGATCTTTATGCTGCAGAGTTTCCTTATAGTTCTTGTGCCTCTGTAGCTTACTACCTACTTCACATCATAGTCCTCTGTTGTGACATCGCAGTCTGTTGCCATGAGAGAAACTGTGATGTCACAGGCAGTGCATTATGACCTCAGGTAGGGAGAAAGCAACAGGAATAGATGAACTGTTCTGGAGCAAAGACCCTGTTTTCATGCAAATGACTTCAGTAATAATGGGGAGGAGGAATACAGAACTAATGTGAAATACAAGCTGAACTGTGTCTAAATATTGTATTTTGTTAAAGTTCTCCTGAAAGTGTCAGCTGCTCTTTAATTTGCAATATGACAGAACGAACATCAAAGGCAGAACTGGAAGGGATGGCCAGCTTTCAAGATCTCTTATGGTTGGCAAGGGAGTCAAACAAGGTTGCTAGCTAGCACCCTTTTTGTTTACTTTCTATTTAAATAAGCTTACTGATGTTTCATTGTACAACGGTTGTTTGTCCCCTAAAATCGGCTCTGAAGAAGTATCTATTTTAATGTAGCTGGATGATACAGTTCTGATGTCTTTCATGGCCCTTTGGATTGCAAAGGAGTTTAAATATATTTAACAAATTGGTATTAGATCAGAAGCTCAGAACTACCATTGGAAAAACTAAACATTATGGTCTGTGGAGCCAATAAAAAAAGTAGATAACTCACGGCACCTAAATGGTCAGCGCCTACAAGTTGCTAATGGCTATAAATATCTTGGTGTTTGGTTCTCCAGCTCAGGGTCCTGCTTAGTGTACTTAGAAACTTGTAGCAGAGTACGAAAATAGTCGGGTTCAGTTGTTTCACATCTCAGTAGGGGCAAATAATATTCTGCAGTTAAATCGGTTTATGATGCCGAAGTCAGGAATTCCATCTTCTATGGTGTAGAAATGTGAGATTCTTTTTTTTACAGTTAATCTTTTTATTGGCATATTTCATTTCGTACAGCAACACAGGAACATAAATATTTATATGGCATTGTGGACAGTAGATTATTCATGAACATTTTGTTCGTACAGTGTCCTAAGTTGCTATAAGGAGCTTCTACAGTGTGCAGCAAACTAAGACTGAACATGCCCTTTTCCATGCTAATACCGTAACTTGTGCAGGCAGGAATGCTCCACAGGTGAACCACCACTGTGCCCCTGCTAAAAGTACAGCAGGAAAAGGAAGAGACTAGGCACCAGTGTGAACTGCCACAAAAACGTTTATTAATCAAAACATATTCGTGCTCGCAGACAGGCTCAAGCTAACCAGGCTGAAGCTAAAGCAAACAACAGTAGCATACAAGTGTAGGAATCCCCTAACCGTTTTCACCAAGAGCCTCGTCAGAGAGGGTGTATCTGCTAACTGCAAGTGTTCCTTTTAAATATAAAAATCCCTTAAGGTGATAGTACACTATTAGTGCAATTTAAAATTATGTAGGAAATTATTCATTATTTTATCACATAGAAAAACATACAAAGTAAGCAGAAAGCACGCTATATTTAAGTTAATTGCAAACTACAACTAAATGGACTATTGTGGAGATAGCAGAAAATTAATGAAGAGAAATGTGAAGTTCCAAGGGGTCTTCAGAACTTTTCTCCATCTTAATTTTAGTAAGATTTCTGCACATCCAGGTAAGTCAAAGTGTAGATGTGGGGGTTCTAAAAAAATACTGATAGGAAACAAAAAGAGAGACTGCTATGAGAGAGTGTTTTTCTGTATGATAAAATAATGGATAATTTTGTGTGTAATTTTAAATTGCACTAATGGTATAGTACCATCTTAAAGGATTTAAAGGGACTCTTAAAGTTGCCAGGCACCCCCTCCCTCGTCGAAGCCTTGGCGAAAACAGTTAGGACATTCTTTCCCTCGTATGCTGTTGATGTTTTCTATAGCTTGAGCCTGTATGGGAGTACAAATATGTTTTTATTAATAAATATTTTTGTGACAGTTCACACTGGTGCCCAGCCTTTTCTGTAATACCGTTAACTTAACTAGTTAAAACAAATGAACCAGAGGGGAACTATTTTTTTGCAGTGTGCATGAGATTTTTAGTCATCAGTGAAAATCTAGTAAATGTGGCTTGTCTCTCTTCTTTATCCTATACATGTCGTAGGGGCCAGGAATTAGAGCTAAGGTAGACAACTTCTGTAGTATCTTTTAAAGGAGAACTGCCCTGAACCTATAAGTACTTTTTCCCTGTAGAAGTTGATGTTAAGTACTAGTTCAAATTGTTTTCTGTTTAGTCTCTACAGGCTTTTTAGTTACCCTAGTAGGTGTTTATGATTTGCACACAGCTGAGAAGTGTCAATTTAGAACTGCATGGTGTAGTTTATGTCCCTTGCTCAGCTCTTCCATTGCTGGAACAAAGTCTCTGAGGAAGGACTTGATTGGTTTGAAAGCTTAGACATTGTTTTCTTTTTGTAACATCTACGTTGGCCCATTAAAAGTTATCAAACCATTTGCTACTGGATCTGTTCTTACAAGGACCAGAGGTCCTTTGCCTACCATGCCCCGCTATGGATGAACTCACTGCACCATGACATCACTTCAGCATCCACCTTGGGCTCCTTCAAGGTTAGACTTAAGCAACAGCTAGTTGCTGATGCCAATTGTGACTGCTTCCAATAACCTTCCTTCTTGTGACCAGCACTTATTCTAACCTTATGCATAACTGTTCTCAGCATGTAAAGAACCGTTCTAAGTTGCTAATCATTCTCCTTTCACATTTCCTCTTGATCCCTTCCACTGTTTCCCCTCACCCCTCTATGGCTTCCCCCCATCCCCTCTCCCCCGTTATATCTCCTAAACTCTCTTGCTCACTTTAAAATGCTTTGTCCCATATCTTCTCACCTCTGATGAGGCCCCTGGGCTGATTCCTTCCCTTACCTTGTTGATTATTAGATATTAGGCTGAGTCTGTTCTCATTTTCCTGTAAAGGGTCATTTCATAAGACCCCACCCCCTCTAATATGACCCTTTGAATTCCTGGTTTTAATCAAATATGCACCACGGCATACATTGTACAATGCCACTTGTATTGGTTATACACTCTTGTAATGTCTTGTATAGTTCCTTGTTTTGTTTGTTCTCCGTCTCCTACTTTTCCAATATGTAATTGTTCATCTGACATGGAGCCTATGAAATGAGCTTGTTCTCAAAGGTGTTATCCGAAATTTCAGTAAATAAATAAATACAGAAATAGATTAGTTGCTGTATTTAATTTATGTCATGGCTGGAACAATGCATTCATATTCTACTGTAGAACTCTGTGGTTGGAGTGGGACATAAACTACATCATAAAATTCTAAAATGACACTTGACACCAGACTATCAATCAGAATCAACCACTAAGGGCACTAGTAGGCAAGTATAGATGGAATAATAACAGAATTTGAACAAGTTTCTAAAAAACTGATTCTACAGTACTGGAAAAACTTACCTTGAAGATCAACGCAGTTCTCCTTTAAGGGTATCAGTTGCTAGGTGAGACAGCCAGTTTGGCTACCTGTGCAGTGTTCCCATTCATGCATAAATGTACGTGAATCAAGTAAAAAATATGAAATTCACGCACATCTATGTGTGATGAGGGTACACTGCACGTAAAGAATCCGGCCGGTGTAACTTTTGTAAATGCAGCCTCCTGTGAGCTCCTTTATGTGCATTCTGTACTTTTTAGAAAGGGCTCCTTGTATAACCTTTTTTCCTCCTCATATTGAGCTGCCTTTCGATTGGTCCATACCCACCTTTCACCCTATCACGTTCAAGCAGTGGGCGTGCACAGCCATGGACTGCACTGTGTGGGTGGTGGCGAGTGGAATCGCGGGCTTCATGTGCAAGAGGAAAGCTACCTGTGACCTGCAGTTCGTGAAAACAGAAAAAGCTTGACTCCGAGACACAGCATGGATCCTGGCTGTAGAAGAGACGCACCCAATATTTTGATTACTGAAGGATATCTGCAATCCTTCATTATTAGATGAGATATGTGTGTCTAGCATTGAATTTGAGCCTGAATTGTGATTCTTTCCTTCCGTGTCTTCCCCCCCCGCCAGCCTAGTCCATCATCACAGTTCAGTCCCTTCTGCCCCAAGATCAACCATCGCCCTATCACCAGCTCGATTCAGTCATGGTTTCCACAAAGGCACCACAGTGCTGAGTGACCCCCGCGTCGTGACCAACTGCCATTCATCCAGTAGCTGCCCATCAGTGCACTGGATACTTTTGTTGAAGGCAAAACTTAAGAAGACTATAAAACCTGGATCGAGCGTGGATTTAATTTGAGCCTGAATTTGATGTTCTCCTTGACATGTCCCTCTGTCCCAGCCCAGCCTAGTCTGACAACCTTGCAGTTCAGTCTTTCGATCCCCGAGATCAACAGTCACCCGATCAACTCCAGATTTAAAAATGTTTTTTTATAATGTAGGCCTGCCCTGATCCAAACAATGCAGTTTTATCTATGGTAGGGTTGTGTCATCTGACACGCAACAGCTCTTATTTTTAAGGGGTCACATGTGTCATTGGTGAAAAGCAGTTTGGCAGTTTTGGGTTATAAAAAGATAAATGACTTGCATGAGCAGTTTTGCCTCACAGAATGTTAGAGAATATAACATCTTTGAATGATCTGAGCATTCAAGGACAGCTGGGGGGGCATAATGGCTCCCAGGCTTGGGCATGAGACTGACAAGCTTGAGGAGGTATACCTATTCCCCTAACAGAATTGATGTTTGGATGTATGTTTGCTTTGCTATCATATGTCTCCCCTTTTTAGCCATTTGGTACCTATTATCCTGTGATGCCCCTTCCCCCTTGGCTAAGGAACACTGATTTGGACCCTTGCATAATAATCTACAGATTGGATTGATACACATCATTTATTTCTGATGCTGGATGTACTGTTCTGCTTTCTTCTTCTGACATTTACTGAGCATGTGACTTTAGCACAAAGCTTGTGTCACAATATTTGCATAAAAGCCCTTTTTCTCTTTGCACAGGGTTTATGGACTTTATGAGATGTGGTCCATCTTAAAATACTGCATAATGTATTTGTTCATGTCTAACTATACATGGATTCCAGAATTTGGTGATTGAATTGTTTATATATCATAAGCCGAGTGTATTTTTTATTTAGTTTGTCTTGACTGGGTAAGTTCACTAGACAAACCCTGCCTATTTTCAGGCATGACCTGGGGGAGGGGGATACAGATGAATGCCAACTGACCTTGAATCAGATTAAGCTGTTGGTGGTATTTATGGTGAATGAGGGAAATTTGGCCAGGACACCAGGGAAATCGTCGGAACTCCTGCTCGATTCAGGTACTGTTTCCTTTTCTCCACTACTCTCTGCAGACTTGGGTCCTACCTCTAATTCCTCTACTGTTGTTCCTAAGGTATCCTCTCCAAAGGGGGACTTAGGGGGTGACTTAAACATTTCTGTTAAGGCTGATATACCTGCTCCAGTGCAGCTGTAGGCTCGTACCTGTGCTAGCCTCTTGCATAAGCAGGTCGATTTGGCAAAGCGGCGTTATGCTGTTCATCTTCGATTTACAGGACCTATTGATGATACCCTGAGTAGGTTTTATGTGGGGAAAGTCCTCTTAAAGCAACAAATGTTTTTTTCTCCTACTGAAGTTCATGCGCTCATTCATTTATCTGGGGAACAGTCTTTTGACATCAGTTTTCGTTCTTCTGGTATTTTGGACAGGTTTTGATTAGAGTGTGCAACAATGAAAACAAACCCTTTATGAGAACATTTTCAAGCCATACCCCTCACTAAGCAGAACTTTAAGGTTATTACTGTCCTTTTAAAGTAACGAGGAAGTCAATATCACAGACATTTTGTACTGGTTGGAGAAATGCTGTAAAATTCAGGGTAATCCTGACCCAATCATTGATGTTGAGGGATTTTGGACTGGGGGGTGGAGGGTGAAGGATAATTTGCATCAGGATGACTCTAGTTTGCAACATTTAGCAAATTGTTTTTACATTGGCCGTGACAAGGGGTTTATTTTCTATCCTGGTCAACCTCGTCACTGTTATAAATGTGGCTCTCCTAGGCATTTGAGTCGCACCTGTGAGGTTGTTAAATGTGCTCAGTGTGGGGAATTTGGACACTCTGTTTCATTGTCGTGGCCCCCTGAAGTGCAGTCTTTGTGAAGATGGTCATTTATTCACTGATTGTCCCTGGGCCTCTCATAATACTTCCAACAATAATTATGCCATACAAGATTACTATATTAATTCTGCTCTGAAACAGGCCACCAAACCGCCGTCTGCTTCTCGGCCCCCCGCACAGCTACCCTTTTCAGGTCCTGCAGTTCTGGTGTCGGTTCCGTCCACCTTTGCTCCTCTAGTCCCACAGGTTCCTTCGACTCAATCTAATCTTTTGCCTATTGACCCTGTCCTTGAGTCCCTCCCTGGTGATTCTTCCCAGGTTATGCCCCCTCCTCTTCAAGTACCTGATTCTTTTCAAGTAGTTGGGAGACATCTGAGTACCAGACGCAAAGGTGGGGAAGTATCACAGCTTCCTCCTGACTCTCTTCCTGTGCAAAATAAATGTTATGGTCTTCCCCTTGAGGACGGTGATTTGGGCTCTGAGTCTGATTCTGCCTCCTTCCATTCTTCCCAGATTGATGGAGGTTCTGAGGGTGAACTTCCACAGGACGATCAGACTTCCAAGCCCCAAACTTGGAGACTGGGTTCCAGAGCTAGGGTAAAGAAGAAACGGTGATAAGCATGCCCTTCTTCTGTTTCATTATATAATGTTGCCGTAGCTTCTTTAAATGCTAACAGCATTAAATCTGAGAAGAAGAAGGCTGTAACATATGGCCGATTGTCCTCTGTCCCTTTGGATATCTTTTTTTTTTTTTTTTTACAAGATACCCAATTGCATTCCTCAGAGGATGTGGCTTCTACTAGATTAGCATGGCTCCGTGGGGCTTTCTTTTGGTCTCTGGGTGAAGATGAGTGTAGTGGTGTTGGGATTCGTTTGAATAACCCTGCTATTTCAGTTGTCCGTCAAGTAGATATAGTCCCTGGAAGGGCCTTTCAGTTAGATGTTTTGTTACATTCTGCAGCTTTCCGCTGTATCAATGTTTATGCACCCCCAAACCAAAAAGGCATGGATTGACTTATTCCAGGCCATCCAGCCTTCTTTATTTACCTCAAGTTATGTCCTTTTGGGTGATGATTTTAATTGTAGTCGGTATAAAACTGATAGAGGGTCTAAGACCTCTAAAGTTTTTGTGATGTTTCCAGCTTAAATACTCTTCTCACCAGTAGTAGCCTGATAGATGTTTTTGATAGACCTGGGTGTATTCCTCCGAAAACTTATTTTAGAGGGGTTCTCTCCACTAGAATATATTTTTGGTTTGTTTCCCAAATGTTGGATATTATTCATTCTATTACTATTCCAGTGCCCTCCTCCAATCATGTTCTACTAAGTCTCACAGTTTCCAACTTTGAAAAAATGGGGAAGGGACCAGGGTACTGGAGGATGAATCTCACACTATTAAATACCCCTATGGTGTATGATGGCTTTCAGGGGCTTTTACGAGCCAGAAAGTCTGTTTGTTTTTTATATGACAATATTCAACTTTGGTGGGAAGACACCAAGGCTGACATCCAGTCTTATTTTAAAAAAAATAGGGCAGTGTATTGGTAGTCACAAAATGGACCAGTATCTTTTGTATAAACAAGAATTGCACAATCTTTTTTCACAGCAAGCAAATTCTAAATTGGATTTCTCTGCACAAATTTATTTAACTAAACAAAAAATGTCTGAGATCCAATATGATAGATACAAACCATTATTGGTTGAACAGAGGTTTGGGACTCAGGGGTCCCAAGCTTTCTCTAATCCCTTCCAGTTTGGCCTTTCCCAACATCATAAGAAAATAATACCCTTTCTTACTATGGGAACAGGGTATAGTGCTCACTAACCATTCTGATATTTGGACAGAATTACACAGGCACTTCTCTTCTATATTTCAGGCTCCTATTGGTGTCGATGATGGTATTGATTTATGGTTGGAGAATTGCGAGTTGCCTTGTTTATCTCCACCTGTGTCAGCTTCTTTGCTTCAACCTGTTACTGCTTTGGAGCTTCAAGGGGTTATTAACACCATGAGAATGGGTTCTGCTCCTGGTTCGGATGGTATTCCTTATGAACTCAACAAACACATTTCGAATATCTTGCTTTCAGAATTGGTTTTATTGTTTAATACTATGTGGAATACTGAACAACTATCACCCAGTATGTGGGAAGGCCTTGTTATTTTATTGTATAAAACAGGTGATAGGTTCCTTTTATCTAACTGGAGACCGATTTCGCTGCTGAATGCTGATTATAAGATTCTTTCTAAATTGTTGGCTAACAGATTAGGGCTGGCGGCTGGCGAATTGATACATTCATCCCAAACTTGTAGCATTCCTGGTAGATCTATTTTTGATAATTTGATTTTGCTTTGTGAAATATGGAGCAGGGGTCAGTCTGGTGAACTTATGGGGTATCCTTTTTGAATTGGATCAAAGCAAAGCCTTTGCTGAGGTTCTCCATGAATATCTTTGAAATGTCTCCAGCATTGGTATCCCCCTCAATTCATCTGTTGGTTGAAATTGGTTTATAAGAATGCCATTATTAGACCTTACTGTAATGGCTGGATTGGTAATCTATTAAGGTGCAAAGAGGTTTACAGCAGGGCTGTCCCCTTAGCCCCTTATTATATTTTTTCCCCTAGATCCCTTTTAATTCATAGATTAAACCAAGATGTTATGATTACGGGCCTATCCTTTTCTAGCCTGGATCCTGAAATTGATCCACCACTTACGCAGATGATTTATGTCTTCTGTTAGCAGACATTACCTCCTGCACTGCTGCTGGACACATTTTATCTTTGTTTTCTAAATACTCGGCTGCCCAGCTAAATTTTCATAAAAGCAAATGTTTGCTAATTGAACTGCATCTTTGATCAGCCGGAATCATTGGAGTTCCTGTATGCTGTGAACCCTGCAATATTCTTGAGTGTTTTTGGGAAGGGAGACATGGCCTTTTAAATTGTCAGACCAAACTTCAGCAGGCACAGGTCAAGGTTGATGTCTGGAATAAAATGGAGAATGTCCAAAGCAAAGAGAATATATATGATTAAAGCATATTTGCTTTCCTTTTTCTTCATATTAGTATTGTTTACCCTTACCATTACAGCTCGAAACCAAAATGTATGGGTTATTTTTTTCATGCATCTGGGGTAGTAGGCTTAATCCAGTTAAGAGAGGTGTTTTATTTTTGGATAAAAAGCACGGGGTCCTTCGCATGGTCCATCCGATACTTTTTTCTTTTCCATGTTTGCTTTTAAGAACCTAAGTCCAGTCCTACTGACTAAAGACAAATTATGGATCCCTTGGGTCATGGATAGTCTTAGCCCCATTTTTCAGTTTTGGCCTTTACATGGTGTAATTCATAAACAACGTTTTCTGGTGTCTCTTTTTCAGGTGTTTTTTCTCCCTGTTTCAGTAAGATTAAACTTTGGTCTTTGTCCAGGGATCATTTTCTTTCTTTGACTAGAAAACAGCTTTATCAGTTGATTTTTGAATGAATTTTTTTTGGAACCTTCCCCTTTTTCTGATTATTCTACTTCAGACAGAACCCAAATCGGCAACATGCTGGTTTGCCCTTGTATACCCCCTCATATGTGAGATGTTTTGTGGTTATCTGCCCTGGGCAAATTGAACGGTAAGGGTAACCTGAAGCACAAAGGTTTAAAAGATAGATTCTGCCCTCGACTTTCCTGTTCCACTGTAATAGAAATGGTGCATCATTTATATTTTAATTACCCATTTATTCTGTTCTTTTGGGTATTGGTTGGTCAACATTGGAGTTCTCCCTTTACAGACATCAACTTTGATATTTTATGTTTGGGTATTTTGCCTTCTCCATGGCTGTTTTACGTACACTCCTACTATTTGGACTATTTTGGCATGTTTCAAATATTTATTTGGAATGTCAGATGCCATCTATCCATTCAACAAATTACTCTTAGGAATCACATCTATTCCATATGATTGAATCTGTCATACTGATGATGAAGTCCTCTGAACAAAAACTTTTATCTCCACATTTTTCAGACTTTGTGGGGTGCCGTTGATTGGCTTCCCTGATTTGACGTCCTTTGTTTCGTGATTTTTGTCATGTTTCATCTCAGTTATTGTGTGTAATCTTTTTGCAGTTGCAGTTTTCCCCCCTATAGAGATGTAGTCATTGTCTACTTCTTTTTTACATCATAAATTTTCTTTTTTTTCCCCAGTCAGTACTCACCTTAGTGATGGAACAGAATCACCTGTACAGAAGGGTATCCATGGATTCAGTAAATTGGATATGATATCGCGACAGAGACTCTGTGTTGCCTTGTCTTCCAGAGCCTGTACTTGAATCTACAATACTTGCTTTTTCCTTTTAGGGATTTCATTGTCCTTTTAGGCATTTTTGTTTTATGATTTAATTTTCCTTTTGTGTGATGCTTACCACTGTTTTTTTCCTCTTTAAAGCCATTGGGATTAGCCTTTGGATTTTATTTATTTTTCTTTCAGATTACATCTGTATATAATATTTATTTTTTCAAGTATCAACATTACCCTATTGAGTTTTGGGAATATACTCCTGCTATTTTATGTTGAATGTTCAGCTTTCTATACTTGTATGATTATAATACTTTTGTGTTTTGTTTTTTTTATGATTTGTTTCTTCTTTTGTGTGAATTTCCATTGTTGTATTTTAATTTGCTTTTGAAGCTTCCAATAAAAATTTCACTACTCTTTTAGTGGGGATGGGGGGGCTTTTTCTGTATTCAGATTTGGTTCGGTTATTGATTTTTTTTTCAGACAATGTATGACTTTAATACTGATCTGATTTTCTTATGATTTGTATTTTCCTTTTGTGTGAGTTCACACTGATTGTATTTGTTTGATTTTGGAAGTTTATAATAAAAAAATTCTCCTACTCTTTTCGATAAGTGCCATGGGATCTTTTAACATCCACCTGAACTACCACCAATCGAGGCAGATGTGACCGCGGTTTAACATCTCATCTGAAAGACGGCACTTTAGAAGTGCAGCACCCCTCTCATGCTGCACTGCAGTGTCAGTACTGGGACAGTAACCCAAGTGCCAGATGTGGGAACTGAACCCACAGCCCTCTGGTCTCCCGGCCTCAGAGGCGAGTGCGCTACCTACTGAGCCACTGACATTTGATTGTATACAGCTATTCATTCTTTTGGGTGAGCCAATAGACTATTTTGATAAATAAATTATTCAAAGGTGACTTCTTTTAAATGATTATGTACAACTACTAGTAAATATGAAATTTGACAGACATAATAAAGTAAGAAAGTTCAAGGAGCAGCTGTTTTAAACAAAAGTGTCTTTGACCTGCTTATGTTGTTCAAACACCTTTTAAATGGTGCATACCTCCTGACATTTTTTGAAAGGGTACAGTGTACCTTCCAAAGTCATTTTGCACCCCTGAACATTTTTGACAAAGGGTGCATTGCACCATCTGTTACGAGACTGTGGTGGGAACCCTGTACCTGTATCAAACTGGTTACTAACTCTTGGTGTGTTGGTACTTCAGTGATGTCATCTGCAGAGAAGCAGCCTTTTGCCTGCATGCTGAGGAGGGCAAGCCATCTGTGGCCTACGGTGGATATATATGGTGCTTCTTGGGGTAGGTCGAAAAACAAGAAGCTTGCATGAGGTACTAGACTATACAAGACTCTTTTTTTTTTTTTTTTTGGAACTTTTTATTTATTTTTCATTTTTTTTCTTCATTTTATACAGGTCTTGTAATCAGTATATATTTAAAATTACAGAATGTCTCATGCATATCATATATGTTATACATTATTTCAACATTCTTTTTTTTTTTACTTACAGGATGTTAACTTCTCATCTCAATTATTGTAGTCCATTTGTGACGGCTGAGAGAATAGACGTCTTTAACTCTCTTTTTGCTTACAAGAAGCTTGTAACACTTTGCGGTCTGTCTGAATGAATGAATGAATGAGCTAACATTCAACCTTAACTCATAATAAAAACAATTAATTAAAACTGAGTTTTATGGAGTCTTGTGTCTTATTAAAACCCAATACATTAGATCTGGGCCAGTACATGGATATATCACCATTAGAAAGAGGCCCCCCTCTCCCATTCTGCATCTGGAAAACTGAGTACCTGGTGCTTATCAGAATATTACAGGGAGGCATTACCATGGGAGTAGATGTGTTTAAGTACTGGTGTACCTTCCCTGGATTCTACAAAGTCATAGAAGGGCAGCCACTGGGAATTAAATTTATCAGTGGTCTTAGGCGAGCCGTAGCTCCCTCCAGTTCTTTAATCCTCGCCACATTTGCCCTCCACATACTGAGCTGGGGGAGCTGTGGCTTCAACCAGTGTTGGGTGATTGCTTTCGATGCTGCAGGTATTAATATATAAAATAAGTACCTCTGACTGTTATTGTGGCTCTCTTTCAGGGGGAGTCCCAATAACAGGTGTACCCCTGAAATATCTCCTTCTAGTTGAAATATCTGCTGTAGTGCCAAACCAACTTCTCTCCAGTTCTTTAATTCTATAGATGGGGACAGTCCCAAAATATATGAGTGTGTGTTCCCACTGCTCCACAGCCCTCCAGCACTTATCCATGGGATAGGTCGAATAATGTGCAGATATCACCGGAAATGAAAAATCAGATTACCTTCACATGTGATCTCACCACACTGGTGATCTAGTAGTCCTGCTAGTCCCTCCCATATTTTGCTCCCTCCCCTCCAACAAAGTAATCCCCATCTCCTCCTGCCACTTTAGTTCTATGCTTTGGATCCCTACCGTCCTGACTCCTCTTGTAGTGTTTATAGATATATGAAATGAAGCCCCTAGGATCGTTTGATCTGCTCTTCTGGTATGTCATATTGAGAGGTTGTTAGGGGGTTCCTCCAAGGCCTCCACCCCCATAGTACTGATTTATGTAGTGTCGACATTGTAAATATTTTATTTTATCCTTTTACCCTGGCCACCAGACTGCTTACCTCTTCACGCATCAGGCATCCTCCTGAGGTATCCAGCTGCTGTTCCCAGGACTCCCCGGCTCCATATTCAGGTCCGCGGCATACCCTCGCAGTGGGGAGGTGGAGAGCCCCCCCACACTCTTCCACCCAGACCAGGATCCAGTAGAGCCGTGCACCCTCGGCGCTGAGCAAGTCCCTCATGGAGATGCCCATATCATGCCGCTGCGACTGGTGCCCGTTGTTTCCTTGTTCTGCCCCGTGACGTCAGTGGCGTGTAATGACGCCAAGGGACAGGGGCACGCACACTACCACACGCACTCCTTCCCGGAGTCGGACACAGCTTGTCCCCCCCCATGTCTGCCAATGACCTGCAGTTGCCCCCAGCCACTGCTAGAGGCCACTAGGATACCGAGGCATTGCACCGCCCCCCACCCCAGAGAAGGAGAGCAGTCCTACTGACGCTCAATCCTTCTCCTCCCCTACCAGCTCCCGATGACCCAGGCTTGCTTCTGGACCTGGGTCGTTGGCATGGTGCAAGGTGTGGCGTCCAGCGCCTCAACCCTCAGTGCTACCGGGCGGTGACATTATAAATATTTGAAAAATCTTGCGTTGGGAGTTGGAATTCCTGTTGTAAGGCAGTAAGGCTTTTGATTATGTCCACCTTGTATAAATTGTAAGGTGACACAGACTCTTTATTCTTCACTACAACAGCACTGGTCAGTACTCCGTGGAAATTGGGGGTAAGTGTGACAGGGTATGTGTCAGACTGGTCTGGCTATCCCCCAAACCTGCCGGACTTTAATCCAGACTGAGATGGTGTGCCTTGTCCACTGATTTCTGATTTGCCTAAGGTCGGAGTTTGGAGGCTACCCAGGGAAGTAGTTTAGTGGAATTCTGGGGTGAGCATGTTTTTCCATAAGGTACCAGCCTCCCTCACAATCCGTAGAAATCATTTTTAGAATTGGTGTTACTTGGGCTGCCTGGTGATAATTATAAAGATCTGGTACCCCCAGGCCACCCATATCCTTTGCTGCAGTCAGCAAGGTCCACCATTTTCTGGGCCTCCTCCTTGTCCATATAAATTTACTAAGTTTCTATTTGAGCTCCTTCCAATCCCTCTTCAAAAAGGGCAACGGCAAGTTGGCAAACAGAAAGGTATCTAGGTAGTACATTCATTCTGATGGAATCTATTCGATATATAAATGAAAGGGATAAAGTTGCCCACCTATTTAAATCCATATAGATTTGATTCTTGAGGTATCCGTAGTTCAGTTGGTATAGCTTTGCTAGGTTAGTTGTAATTTGGATGCCTAGGTACCTAAGCTTGCCCCTTGCCCATGCAAATGATAGGTTTAGGCCCTTCTCCCCTTGTCTCTGCCCCTTATGAGTAACATCTCTGCTTTCCTTTGTTAATCTTAAAGCCAGAGAGTGTGCCAAAGTGTGCAATAAATTAACCAGTGGTGGTAGGGGTTGTTTGGGAATATTCAGATAAACCAGGGTATCGTCTGCATACAGGGAGACTTTGTTGGTAACATCTCCTACCTAGATTCCCTCAATGGCAGAGTTTTCCCAGATAGCTTGGGCTAATGGTTCGATACTAAGGGTGAACAAGAGGGGGAAAGGGGCATCCTGTCTCATACCTCTTTATCTCAAATGGTTCTGAAATAGTGTCATTGACCCGAACTCTTGCCGTCGAGTTTTGATAAGCCATTGTTACCCATTTGAAAACGTCTCCCCCCAGCCCCATGTGCCCCAACACTCCTTTCATATATGTCCAATTAAGGCAGTCAAATGCCTTTTCAGTGTCCAAGAATAATGCTATCTTGGATTTGGCAGAGCTCTCCTGGTTTAGTATGATGTTCAGCAACCTCCTAATGTTATCTGAGAGGTGCCTATGGTGTATGAAGCCCATCTGATCGGGGTGTATCAGACGCTCTATACAAGTTTGTAATCTATTAGCCAATATTTTTATTAATAATTTGAAGTCCTGATTTAGTAATGATAGGTCTGTATGATTCACAGAACTCTTCAGGTTTTCCGGATTTGGGCAACACTGTAATTAGGGCTTCGGTCCATGACTGGGGGAAGCTTATTCTCTTCCCTAGCCCCATCCATTACCGCCACCAGCTTCAGAATTAGTATTTATTTAAACGTTTTATAAAATTCGGCAGGGAAGCCATCGGAGCCTGGCGACTTGCCCGCTGACAGTTGTGTCATTACTTTGGATATCTCTTGCTCCTTAATTGGGGCAGAGAGCATTTCCTGGGCCTCTAAAGGGAGTTTGGGTAGGTTTAACTTTTCCAAAAAGGTCTTTGTGCCCCGCTCCACGTCTGGGGGTAATTTATCCTCCGAATACAGCTCCTTGTAATACTGCATGAATTGTGAGGCTATCTCCTGAGGCTTACCCCATTTTCGAGGGTTGTACTTATTTTGGATAGTTAAAATATGCCCATTTACCTGAGCCTTTTTAAGCCGTATGGCCAATAATTTATCATACGGGGTCCCCCCTCTGAATATTTTTGATTGGAAAATCTCAGTAGACCCTCTGCAATGCTAGTTTCCAGCTTACGTAACTCTGCTCTGGTATTGTTCAGTTCTTTCCCAATCTTGGAGCTAGATGTCTTTTTATGTTTAGCTTCCAACTCGGCTATTTTATTTTTAAGGTCGGTTAATTGTTTGTTTGTAGCCCTGTTTTTCCCACATGCAAAGCTTATTATATGCCCTCTTGTTACTGCTTTTGTCATATCCCACCATATCATGGGTGAACAGTCTGTCATGCGGGAGTCAGTGGTCAGGTTCTGGATAGCCTTAGTAATGTGTCTAACAAAGTTCTTATCGTTGAGCAAAGAGACATTGAATCTCAAGATGTCTTTTTCCTTCCTGACCCGACAACTTAATAGATATTGGTGCATGGTCCGAAAGGGTAGTCTGATGAATATCTGAGGTTGTACAGACATGAAGATCTGGTTTAGAGGTAAAAAACATATCTATGTGAGAATTTGATTTTTGGGCTGCTGAATAGTAAGTATAGTCCTGATACCCTCTATGCTGCTCTCTCCATATGTCCACCAGCCTCCATTCCCCAACAAGTGCCCTAAGTTTCCTGGTGGCTACCTTAGCTGTCTCCGCCTGGCTAGATGACCTATCTCTGGCTGGGCACATGACTGCTTTGAAGTCCCCTCCTAAACTGAGCTGTCCTGTCAGGTCTGCTATTTTCAGGAAGACTTCCTGGAAAAACTTCTCCGCTCCAACACTGGGGGCATAGACAGTGACCAAGTGTATTTTCTGCTCATGTAGCGTACCTGTTATCCTAACATACCTACCCTCCGTCTCCTGAACATGAAAGGGACCCTTTTTCTTAATAAGAATGGCGACCCCTGCCTTCTTTCCTGTGTCATGTGATGCCGCCTCCACTTGGCTCACCCACATATGCCTAAGCTTCATATGCTCAGAGTGGGTGAGATGCGTTTTTTGTAGGAGGGCGACATCGTACCCCAGGTGCCGCAGTTCCAAAAGCCTTGTCCGTTTGACTGGCGAGTTTACCCCTAAACATTATATGAGATAATATTTAAATAAGCCATCCTGCCATTTGCCTATAAACTTTCTGAGCTTTGTTGAATTTAAAAATCTGCCTCTTCGACCCTTGTATTATTTTTTTGTACCCTTCTTCCTTATCATTTTGACCCCAATCTAGTCCTGGGACTCCAAGTCTCATGAAAAAATAAACAAAACATTTCTAAACCAACAACATAAAAAGCTTCTTGTCACAAACTCGTGACTGAAAGAACAGTGTAACTTCAAGAACATGAACTTATTGTAATAGCTTCCTAGGCTAGTCCCACCACCCAAGGTGGTTAAGGGTTATCCTATGCAGCCTCCTCTGTGATCTTGAATGAGGAGATCATGGCTTGTCACACCCCAGTTAGTGTGTCTAACTCGCGCTGTTTATGTCACCAGATACCACTTCACCCTTGAGCCCTCCTTCATGATCTTAAGGAATTGTGTCCCCCAATCTGGTTAGGATCAGTATAGTGGATAGGTCCCCACTGGAAAAAGGAAAAAGTTGTTTTCTCCTGCATTGCCCGTCTGTCATTGCAGAGTGACTGCCCAAAGAGTCTCAGTAGGTCACAAAGGCTCCCTGCCCCTCAGATCTCAGTGAGAGACCCGAAAAACCCAGAGCCCCGAGCCATCTTTATCACACTGTTTCCGAGATCTCCATAGACAGAGTCCCTTTTAGAAACCGGACCCCTTCCCCTTTTCAGTTTACCACTCCCTTTAGAACTGCCCCCACCCTCTACATAACCACATTTTATCTTTTGAACCTTACATTTTAATTACCCTCATTCTATTATTCTTTGATATCAGTCCAGTTATCAGAAGCGACCTGTAAAAAGATAAGGCGCCTCTCGCACAAGTCCTGAATCACTGTTGGCTCTCAGTCTGGATTATGCAAGATTTTGAGTCCAAACTACTACACACCTGCCTCAAAGAGGCTGAACGGGGTAGAACCATAACAATAAAACATGCAACAGGTCAACCCCTTGGGCTCCAAACCAGCAGCAGTTGTTTGTGGGCAGTAGGTACAGCTTGTGCAGCACAGAGGGAGTTCTGTACCAGGAATCTTCCTGGCCAGGCCTTTTTTGAGCAGTAGCCATCGAGACAGTGTGGATGGAGGTTGTGACGAGGTCTGTGCAGATTTGATAAAATGCTGCACTGCACTGCAGATTTTGAACAGCAAAAAAAAAATCAGCTCTAGGGTGACTCTGTTTAGATTACAATGCCTGAAAGGTATCTATGCCAGTTTGCTCCCCCCCAACCCCAATAAGTCTCTAAGGAATGTCAGGCCCTTGCCCTTACAGGATGGCCAGGAGAGAACCTTATTGTTCACCTTTGCATCCGGATTGCCCCATGGGGTGTATATGCTAGAGGCTTGCAGTTGGTGCCTAATCACTTGTGCATTTTAAACCAGTAGGTGATCAAGGGCATTATTGTTGGGTGGCTCTTTAGTTCCCTGGAGATGGTGGAGAAAATGAGAAAAGCAGGTGTCTGTCCCAGGGTTAGACTGTTTTCCATGTGTACCAAGCAAGGTGCTTCTGGAGGGAGTCCGAAACCAGTGCAGAGTTTATGTAGCTCGAAATGCCCACAAATGACCCATAAACCAAGGGAGACTCCACCCTCCCTCTGACCAGTATGCTCACAGTTTGCTGCAGCTATACCTGGGGCGAGTGGCTTCCCACATAAAGTGCCCTGTGAGCTTGGCTAGAAGGGTTAGCCATTTTGGAGGGATAATAAGAGGGAGATTTCGGAGGGAGAGTAGGAGGGAGGTGGGATAGTGCATAGAAGATATTCGGGGCTGTGACCATTTTAAGGGCAAATATTTTACCCGCTGCTGTAAGGTCTTCCACTTGTTGCACTCAATCTTGAATCGGCAGTAACAGGGGAGAAAGATTAGCCTCATACAGTTTTGAAAGACATTTGGGGTTCTAATGAAGGTGCTGATTGATTTTTTTGCAGCAGTTTAGTACAATAAAAAAAGTGTGTGGGGGGGTAAATTCCAGCAGCTCCCTTAGAGCAGCAGTATTTGTAAGTTGGTAAATGTTTTCCTCATATTTTTTGTAGCAGTAGCAGAAATGTACTTCTGACATCCTTAGAGGCATCCCTCAGTGTATTTTAGTATTCTTGGATATTTTTAAAACCCTTTTTACAGCTAATTTTGTATTTAATGACTCACATCATTAAACATGGCCACCACTCGCAGTTTTTTAAAAATGTTTTCTACTGAGGCTGCCTGTTATGTACATACTAGATTCTTACTGTGGATGTATCAGAATGGTGTTGCATTATGTTTTTGATGTGAAACAGCACATCACTGTGCCAACATATTTAATGTTTTCAAGGTGAGCATGTCATGGGAGCAAAGACTTTTAATAAATGTCAAAATACTGTATCTTGGTCCAGGAGTGAAATAAACAGAAAAATGGGTATATTTATGTTTTTGCCAGAAAATCATTATTCCCCCCAACTCCTTTTTCCCTCCAGTCGCTGGCCCCTGAGATCTCCCTCAGACATAGCCACTGTACAGACACCTTTCTCCCGCTCAGCCTGAAACCTCCCCAGGTCGGATCCCTCTCTGGAGCGCCATTCTACACGCCTGCAGTCAACCCCAGCTTGTTCCACCCGTAGGCGGCCGCCACCACCTACCTTGGTGCTCCGTGAATCCAGTTGGCCAGCGGGGTGAGGTGGAGGATATCAGAGACCTGACTGGGCTGGATCCAGCATTGGGCATGGGGGCCACCGTAGGGCTTGTCGTCATCCTCCCAGGCACTGGGTTTTTTTCTTTGTTCCATGACCCCCAGAGGCATGGATGTGCAGTGACATCCAGCACATGATGGACACGTTCCCACACCCGCCTACAGGATGTCCGCTGTCGCCTCCACCCCCTTCCAAGGTGTCCCTCAGCTGTAGCTCCTCCAGTCTCCACTGGGAGTCTCCCGATGCCGAGGATCCACAACCCACCCTCCTCAGGAGAGTAGAGTAATCCTCTAGACGCTCAATCTTCTCCTCCCCTGCCGACCCTCAACAACCGGAGCTCACTCCCAAACCCAGGTCGCCGGCATGGTGCGAGGTAAGGCATCCAGCGCCTCAGCCCTCAGCGCCACCGGGCCAGCCCAGAAAATCATTATTGCTGAAAACAATTACATGGTGACCAACAAATACTGCTACTTTAAGAGCCGAAACCGGTATGCTTTCAGTAGTCTCTCAGGCGGTATTGTAGTTTCTGTGTTATTGGAAACACTTGATGTTATTGCCCAATTCAAGACTCCCAAAATAAATTTGGCTTGAAACCCTATATAATGATGAGAATAATAATAAAAAGGGCTTGAGTTGGCTTGTACACCATAAAAGGGACTCCAGTCAAGCTTTCAGCTTAGTGTGCTATACCTGGTTAAACAACTAAATAAAAAAAAAAAAAATAAAAAAAGGGACTCCAGTCTGTTTTTGATATTAAATGGTCCAATAAATCCCAGTTGGACAATTTTTGCAGTTTGGACAAACCAAGGCTCACTAACATGAAAATGCTTATGATAAATATCTCTTAAATGCTATCACAATATGCTTTATATGGTTTATTTAAGAAAGAATGGGCCCCCGAATAGTATAAGGTTATAATTATAAGGTTGTAATCCGAAATCTAAATAAATAAATAAAAATAAATATTGTTTCAATTTTTGTAGCAAGCAAAATCTTATAATGTATGAGACCGAAACAAAATCTTTATATGTATTTGTGGGGACGCTCCTGGTTACATTCTTACTGTGCTTTCTACTGCCACAGCCTGTCTAGTAAATGCTAGAAATATATAGGTAGTTACACTGTTGGATAATAGTAAATATCTCACAGATGGTGATAAAATATCATTGCTGCTCACTAATACTAAGGAGTGAGTTGTTTTGCAATGGACTGTTCTGCAGTAAAACTGCAAGAGAATGTAAATGGGCCCTAAGGTGATCATGTTTGCTCTGCATTCTTTTTATGAAAGATGCTAATTGCTTGTTCTGTTAGCATTTTGACATAACCTGAAGAGTATTTGTTTTAATCTCCTTTTACTCATTGTATTTTGTATTCTGATTTTAGGTTCTGTATTGTTTTAATGCAGTGATAGCCCTTTACTTACTACTCATAAATTTGAACCTGAGCCACACACCATGCCACGCCTAAACACCATCCTGAATGTGAATGTAAAGGCTGAACCAAAACTGGTGACCCATATAAAGTAAATGGTGGTTGCTGTACAGTAGGGAAAAAGCTACCGTCTTGGGAGGTTAGTTAGCACAGTGAACCCACTTGGCCTTTGGGCTTGTGTGTTGTTATATTGCCCAGTTGCTTTGCACTGCTGCTTTAAAGTGGTACTCAGATAAAAAAAAAAGCATTGATTAGAATAGCTGTAGTTACAAGGATTTACATTTTTCTTATTGCAGATATTATACAAGGAGAAAATACAATATAAAAAGGGAAAAATTGATTTGACAGTGGTGCTTTGCTGCCAGTTGGAAGACTGAATCGGTGTCGAGGTATACAGGGTGCTCTAGGCTTGGTTGTAGAATGGATGGTTTTGTTGCTCTAGGCAACTGAATTCCATAAAATGAGGTGATTTTCTGAACTGGGAAGAAATGTTGGAGATTCTCAAAAAAAAAAGTGTTTTATAGAAGACAAGATGTGAATTGGACTAAAGTCAAATATGCAGAAACAAACAGAAATCATACAGGAGAAGATTTATGCAGACCAATTGTAAAACTATTCTGCTTATGGCACAAAAGTCTAATTTAAGAAAACCTACCTACAAAGCATACCAATATTTGAGCAGCATTAGAGCTACACTAACACACATGTTTTTAGTAGTTCTTTTTTTCATGGAGATGAGAGAGATGGTAACTTGTGCAATATGCAGAAATTCACATATCACTGTACAGTTACATCTCAAATTCATGCACATGCTGTATGTTTGAGGGGGAAGCACGTTTATACATGAGACATCTGCTTATATCCCATGTAGTCTGATGTTGATTATATATTAAAGTAAATGGTGCATAGATACATAGATACTGTCGGCAGATAAGGACCTATGACCCACCCAGTCTGCCCATTTGAGCTCATAATATCACTAGTCCTGGAACATCTTTTTCCTAGAAGTCTGTTGCCCCTTACCCCTGACCTCCAGGATTCCCTTATGTCTGTCCTGTGCATTCTTAAATCCCGTGATTGTTTCAGTTCCCACCACTTCCTGAGGCAGATGGCTCCACTTCTCCATCACCCTTTCTGTGAAGAAATTCTTCCTCACATTTCCTCTGAATCGCCTTCCCTCCAACTTCATCACATGCCCTCTAGTCCTGGAACATCTTTTTCACTGGAAAATAGTGTTTTCCTGCACCCTGTTCCTCCCCGTAAGGTATTTGTGTGCCTCCATAATATCCCCTCTCTTCCTTCTCTCCTCCAGGGAGTACATATTAAGGTCCTTCAGCCTGTCCTCCTAGGACTTGTGACGCAATCCCTATGCCATCTTTGTTGCCCTCCTCTAAACCTACTCCACCCTATGTCCTTACATAGGGAAGGTCTCTAGAACTGGACACTACTCCAGGTGGGGTCTCACAAGTGTCCTGTATAGTGGAAATATGACCTCCCTTTTCCTGCTGGTGATGCCCCTGCCTATGCATCTCAGCATCCTATTTGCGTTACCTGCCACCTTGTTGCACTGTTTCCCTATTTTGAGATCATCGGAGATGATAACCCCAAGAACCCTTTCCTGCTTGGTGCATGCTATATCCTCAGCCACCAACTGAAATGTTGTTCCAGGGTTTTTGTGCCCCATATGCATTATTTTGCACTTTTTTGCGTTAAATTTCAACTGCCAAACTCTTGACCATTCTTCAAGCTTCTGCAGATCCTCATTCTGTCTACACCTTCTGGAGTGTCTACTCCGTTACAGAGCTTGTGTTGTCAGCGAACAGGGAAATTCTGCCTTCTAGGTCCTGCGCAATGTCACATGTCTCCATGTGTTTGTTCCGAAGAAACCACATGAAACATTTTACTAAGGGTTTGCAGTTTGGTTCCTTTGGTTGCTTGTTCAAAAGATTAATGTAACGTAATTTATGCCTTTGGATTTCATACTGCAGCTTCTGAAGGGGAAGAGAACATCAGATCAAAACATAAAACCATCAGGGCTTGCTCTGCACTCACCATTGGAGCTAAAAAGATGTTTTATTTTAAGCAGCAATTTTTTAGAACTGTTTAGCCCCATTGCAAATGGTTACAGTAGATCTTGTCTACCATATGGTGTGAAAATGTATGTTTATAAAATGTTTTTTTTTTATTTGGAGGCATCTGATTGGTTGGTACCCATTCCACAGGGGTACATTAGCTTTCAACAGATATCCACCAAATAAAAGTCCCAGCCCAACTGGCCCCACACCCTCTCAGATAACCCGATGCCCACCCCTGCTTCCTCATTGGCTCAGACCACACCCCAGGAAATTTCCAATCGGGCGCCATTTTTTTAGCACTTAACGAGTGAGCAGACCCTCTCCCCTCATCACATACAACAAAAGTAACGGCAGTCACCTAGTTTCATAAAGCCTTTAAAAACAGCATCACATGCCCGAATGTTCAACTCTAATCACAAACAAAAATAAAAACCTTTTTTTGTTTTCACACTAGCTTACTGAGTGAACGACCAGGCGTGCCATCTCCCTGCTAAAGATCTTCACCACTACTCTGTGCCGTTGTCCCCAACTATTTATAAAAAAAAAAAAAGGAAGAAAAACAAAAAACATTGCCACGGCATAGCGATCCCCTAATATACCCACAGCACATTTCCTGATGTACAGTATCCCTAACCAACAGTACCTAAGGGCTCTGGTCCACTGACTAGCTTTAGATTTGCTCCTCCACTGCGGTATCTCGGCGCAAGCTCGTGCGCAGAAAATGGGCGCTTCTCTTCACACTTCCGGTCCTCATGGAAAGCAGCAAGGACTGGGAACTCATTAAAAAATAATGACAAAAAGAAAACACAGCCGGCCCGATGGCGCAGAGGGTTGAGGTGTGGGCGCCTTACCTCTCCCACGCCGGTGGCCCAACCCGAATGGACTCGCGCGCCTGGGCTCGGTAGGGGAAGGGGAAGGATTGAGCATCCATAGGACTGCTCTCCTCCCTGGGGTGGGTTGGGGATGCATGGTTGCTCTGCAGGGCCCCCTGTGGAAACCGGGAGCACTGCAGAGGGATCGCAATAAGGGGGAACACCACAGAAAAACAGAAATACCGCTCTGGGGACTGGCTGGATGACAGCTGCCAGCCCAGGACACCTCTGAAGACTCTCAGGAAGCCGCAGAAAGCCTCAGCAGTGCCCAGGACCAAAGGAAAAATAGTGTGCCAGTCTCCTTCCGCCGGTGCCTTCCCCCTCGGAGGAGAGGGACCCATCCTGTAAAAGGCTTATGCCAGGCTATCCCGAGGATGGCTGCAGATCTGAGATAAGGTGGCTTGGGGGAGATAGTAGGAGGAATGTCTGTGGGTTATGGATGCCCGAAGGAGTGGCAGCTCCAGAGCACGACGGGTGTATAAATAGATAACACCAAAAAAAAAAAAAAATAACTCGGTTACAGCAGGCAGCGAGGACTGGGAAACTTAAAAAAAAAAAAAAATGTAGACCGAACACTGGCCCCCGACCAAGCTCACACTTCCAAACATGCTTCCTTCTCCCGATCGGCAACATCTCCTGGCCCCAGTGTTACAAAAAAGAGCAACACAACAGAAATGCATAACATGTCAAATAAAACAAATAATGCCTGAAATGAATAAAACTCTTGCATGATGATGGTGGGGTTCACAAAAAAAAAGTCTGCTTTGGGTGGTGGTAACTGCATACAACCGACTTTCTAACTATGGGATCTGCAGTAGGACACAAGAACATCCTTCTAATGAAGGTGGAGGAACTATTTAATTGCAAAGTTTATTTAAAATTATGGGGCAGACCGGTATTTCCCAATACCACCCACCCTGTCGGATATTATTGCTTACTTAGAAACATGGAAACATTGACAATACAGAAAGTTAAAGACAATGTATCCATCCAGTCTTTCCAGTCTCCTCCTCTGTCCAAGAGCCAGTCTATTACTAGCCAGACCATATCTGATTTCCTAGACCCTCACCTCCTTTACTATTCCACTCTCGCTTCCTCCCCTCCTCCAGACCCATAGGTCTGTTCCAGCCGTGCTTGAGCGCATTTACTGTCTGGATGTTTTGGCTAACATATTGGCACAATAAATCAATCCAGCAGTAACAAAAGCCAGAGCTATCCCAGGCTGTCCTATTAATTTGCCAACAAATAGAGCCTAAATATGAGGATATGTATTCAATGGACATATCATATGTGGTCAGCAACATTCACAGACAGATCATGTAATTATTTTATAGTGTATAGTGAGGGTTTTTTTCTGCATGGATTTTCATGCCAACTGAAACCTTGTTATAACACCATTCGAAGATCATGGAATGTGGGTACTATTATGTGGTACAGCAAGGTTCCAGCTGATTGGAAATCCTTGAGGAAGCTGGTGTTTTTTCACAGCGCTTCCACATGCACAGCAGTCTTTTCAGGTTCTGAACTGAAACTGACTCAGAGTGCTATGTAAACACTTTTGTTAAAAGATGTAATAAAAACTAAAAGACCTATATACTGTTAAAAAATATATGTATGTATATACCGTATATGTATCAGAGCCCCTCTGTAGCAGCACAGGCTGGTTGTGCATGGTTGCACAACCAGTATTCTCTGGTGTAATTGTAGTGGAAGTATGTTTTTTGTTGCAGTGTACAGGAGTGAATGGGCTGAAGGTCATAGACATCACAGAATAGCACATAAAAGTTTATACTCGCACACAAGAAAAACATTGGCCATACACGGAGATTTAAAATCAGGCAAAAACTACAAGATGTATTGCCCTAAATCAGTACATTACAGTAGTAAACAAATTGATGAAATACGGATGCCCACTCTCACACTGAATAACCACGCACTGTTTTATGAAATACTTGTTAGTTACTTTAACGAAAATTTTCAAAGGAGTACCATTAAAAAAAAAAGCAGCAACTGCTGCAGAGATTGGGATTTCAGTTACCTGATCACCATGCGGTGGCATCTCACATGGCTGTTTTCAGATTTGGATCACTTATAAAATTGGTGATCAGAAATAGCAGGCAGGCATCTTGCTATGCCTGTGCCTGCCCCTGAGACTGGGTTTGATTAGTGTGCTAATAATGTGGTTAGATGACATGCTTATCCTTCATAACCAGCAGATCCAAAGATAGCGGGTCAGAACCACGCCATCGCTTAGTCTTTATAAACTCTCTGTGAAAGGTATAAGCTGTCATTTAAGGATGTACTGTACATCACTCCCTAAACTGTATATTGGCTTAGTTATGAATCACATTAGTTTATCCTGTTTTACAGGAATGCAGTTCTTGTCACGGCGCTGACATTTGACAGCACTGCCTTTGGTTTCGCAGTTTTGACGTGGAACTGAGGACGTCTGGCTGACTGTAATACAGTGCCCTATGCTATGCATGGAGATTTTACAGTCTTCAAATCTCCTCTACCGTACTGTATTTGCCAAAATTAAGCTAAATGCTATGTTTATTATAAGCAGTAACATGGCATTGAGGCTTAATAGTTGCAGATACATTAGGGTATAGGAGATACAGAGATTGTAAAATCTCCAATAGGGCACTGCATTACAAGGAACAGTCTCCCGTCATCATACCGTATTGTTGGTGCTGTCATCGCATGCAGTATTGTGGGGCCAGCACAGGCATGGAATAAAATGTCTGCCTGTTACTTATGGAGTACCAGTTTTGACGAGTGCTCCACTTTGGAAACGGTTACAAGAAGATGCTGCTGGCATTGGTGGTCAGGGTACTGAAGCCCCGTTTTATACAGCAGTTACTGCTTTTCGTTTGTTGTTAGTTCTCCTTTAAGGAGGCTGTGTTGCCAAAACGCTGGTGTACATTATCTAAGTTCATTAATAGCCCACGGTTATGAAACTGATTGAATAATCTGATTTTACCTTTGTCTGTTGATCATTTCTTTTGTTAGTAGTGGAATTTGTCAGTGTCAGTGGCTCAGCAGGTAGCACACTCGCCTCTGAGGCCAGGAGATCAGTAGGCTGTGGGTTCTATCCCCATACCAGGGGGGTACTGCACTCCTGAGGTGCAGTCTTTCAGATGAGACGTTAAACCGAGTTCCCATCTGCCTGTTCTGGTGGTAGTTCAGGTGGATGTTAAAGATCCCACTGCATTTCTTGAAAAAAGCCGGGAAATTTCCCCTGTGCGATGGCCAAATTTCCTCTATTCACGAAAAACACCACCAACAGCTTCATCTGGTTCAAGGTCAGTTGGCATTCATCTGTATCCCCCTCCCCCGGGTCGTGCCTGAAAATAGGCAGGATTTGTCTAGTGCACTTACCTGGTCAACAAAAACTAAATAAATAAAAATATTGTGTTTGTTTGCACATTTGTCCATTCAGCTATGATATCAGAAATCCCGCAAGTTCATTTTCAAGAATCTGTTGCGATTATTGTGGCGTTGGCTGGGTGTGTGGGCATAGGTACCAGAAAGAGTTTGATTTTATTCTGGTTCACAGTACTTCATAGTTGATAAAGAAAAAAAGGTTTTGCAAAGCTTCATTTTAAATGAATGCTGCACTCCATTGTAAGCTGCTGAACAGCTCGAGTAATCGCTGCTCGTGATGACCATTCTTTTGACTACCATGAACTAATGTTTTACACCGCAGAGTTTTTGGTTTCCCATATTGACACAAGGGAATGGGGTCTAGGATTGTAGGAAGAAATATCGAGGAGAAGAAAGGAAGCAAAATAAGCGGCAGTGTGTCAAGAGGTTAGACATTTCTTACTGTATATCAGGCAGTGAGCAAGCACTTCATTTGCTGCTAGTTGAAACTGAAAATATCTGGCATTCTTTTCTCTCATCATACCGTAGGTATTCAACTTGTCAAAATTATTCTAAGTGAAAGCTTTGAATTATTCTGAGTGAAAGCCTTGATGGCTGGTATTATCATCTCTCTCTCTTGTTCATAAAACTGTTTGCCTTACATCACTGCAAAATTGCTATCTGCCACAAAGTAATTTCCAGTCATAAAGGCATCATGAATTTTAAAGGAAGGCATTTCATTTACAGTTTTCCTTTGGTAGTTATGACAACGTTGTTGAGACTGCTTACAAAAGAATGCATGCAGTATGATTCAAAGCCATTGCTACTATGATATTCACAACATTTATTTATTTAATGTGCAGGGGTGGTGGTGGTAAATGAAACACAATATTTAGATGCGATGCATAGCTTGGGCCAATCAGGAGCTTAATCATTACTTGATCATATGATGGCCAGATTAGAACTCGTAGACCGAGGAAAGAGTATGTTACACTGTATATTAGAATAATATAGTGTTACAGCCATGTCTTCCTTCTTATTTGGTTGTCATCTGAAAATGACCAAGGATTTCTCTTTTGTACCCTTATTTTATTCGAACATTCATATAAAACATAATTTCCTCTACAGAGGAGGTTATGGCAAAGGTTGCCATATGTGCAGTGGTTGATATCTACCACTGGGCATTGCTACAGGCAAAATAAATAAATGAATGGTGCATGCAAAAATACTGGCTATATTACAGTGTTTCAACTGGGAAGTATTTGAGGGCATGCACTTATATTCTTTTTCGGAAATTACTGATTCGGTTTCTACAGAAAGTTTAATGCTTGCTGAAAGAAGTATATTATTTTGGCATAGGATTTGCAAGACTACAGAGATATTATTAAGAGACATTTGGGACAGGTTAAAGTAGTGTTGGGGAAATGGGCTAGAAAAACTTTTGTTCCTGTTTTGTTTCTTTTAATGTGTTTTTTTTTTTTTTTTTTGCCCTTTTAAATTTCAATCTAAATGAGACCGTGTTCACTGGTCTAAGCCTTACCTGTCCTAATGAGCTTCCACTGATCCTGGCTCTCCTGACTGCTCCCACATCCTCTGCCTCTCAGCATCTAGATTTGCAGGTGGGGCTGCATCTCTAGTTGTGGAACTCCTATATTATTTAAGAAAGAAAGATTACAGTTGTGCCAGAACTATCATGCAATTTTGTGGCCGTGAGAATAAGAACCAAGGGCCACATATTCAGAACGGCCAAATGCTCGTGCATAAGGTGCGTCACACAAATAATTTGCGCTTGACCGACTCTGTTGTGATATTCAAACAGAAAGCACAATGGAACAGATTAGCATTCTGTATAGTGTCGGACTCTGGATGAGTGTGGTGCATAGCATGTAGCCGCCATGTATGGTGCGGTATATGCAGAGTGTGGTTGAAGATCTGCCCATAGGGGAAACGCGTGGCCCATACCTAGATGCTACTGCATCCCCATAGGCAGTATTCAGCCCAAACATGCAGATGAGCTCATTGGGCATCCAAGGTGCAAAGGGGCCTTATTTGTATGTTTGGGCTGAATATTGCACTAGAACTCGTGGGAGCATATGCCTTTAAGAATTTTGGAACTGGGGAGCTGACGTCGGATACGGCACCGCCCATGAAGCAGATGTAAGATGTGGCCATCGTGGACTGGCCAGTAACCAACCCCTTCCCCTTCAGTTCTGTTCTTCTCGCTGTTAAGGAATGCACTCTGTGGGAGCATTTCTTCAGTTTTCCACTGTGTCACAGTTGTGTTCAACACTGAAACTCAATGACGTACAGTTTTTTTTTTTTTCAATGTCCTGTCACTGCTTCTTCTATCTCTTTCTACAAAGTACAGCACCAGATTCTATTTTTGCTCATTTTTCTTTATTTTCCATGAAGTTCGATCATGTCCGGTTCCTAGGGACCTGAGAAGCAGAAGAAGACTGGAAAGAGAATGGATTCTCCCCATGCATTGGTGCCCCGTGGGAA